>OY728127.1:1982869131-1984119398 GCA_963277665.1 Viscum album | reverse complement strand
AGATCTTTCAAACTATCTCTTGACTGCAATTTATCAACTTTTATGGGCGAAATAGTTGATGAAGCTAAAGAATTTCAGGCTCAAGTTTCTAGACTTTAAACAGATCATGACGTTCTAAAGGAAACTGTTGTTACTTTAGACTCATACATGAGCTCAAAATCCCAAGACGATAAAGAATTATCTTATTTGAAGAGTGTTGTAAGTCAGATGGTTTCAGTTTTTGAAGGTTTCAAAACATCTATGAAAGATCATATTAAAACCCAAGAATCTGATGTTCAAAATCTTATCAGTGGTTTGACCAAAAGTGTCAAAGAGACTATATCATTCTCTGTTGGTTCTCTTCCATCTAAACCTTCGATGGATTTGAATAAAATTCGAGCTATGGTGAAAGAGGAGCTTGGTTCTGCCTTAACTAGTGGCTCTGTGGACTCATCTGAACTGAGCAGAGTTGTTCTTTCTACCAGAGATTCAGCCAGAGAAATTATGAAGATAGTCCAAGACTACATGAGAGAAGCCTCTACCTCTTAAAAAGAATTTAAAGAAAAGGTGGACTCCTATTTCTCCAAAATTTACACAAAGACCCCAATGACCAGTCACTTCAAGCTTCTGATTGAGAATATGAAACTACCTCATGTCAATCAAGAATTTAGAGAACTAGTTAGCAAGCTAAGATAATTGACTCCACCTTTGGACAAGTTTATGGAGAACAAGTATGACTTCATATCCTATATGGAGAGAGGAGGAGGAATCATTATGGATTTCAGAAATCTGTTGCTGCCTTTTCTTCATGTTGATGTTAGGCCAGTAATTTTCCCTCCTGCTTTGCCTACCTTTGCCTCTACTTCTTCTCCAATTCAGATGACTCATGTTCATGCCATTTGAAGCCTCACACCTATGATCTCACAAGGGACTCCTCAATACATTCCAGGCATAGTGTCAGTTGCTCAGCCTCCTATGGTCTTTTCAGAAATTCCTAAGCCCTCACCAGAATCCTCACCACCTGAATCCTCTTCTGACCCCAAGGGAAAATCTCACATTGAGGATGTGGATTGATCCAGTAGCTGGACTATTTGATAGGAATCCTGTGAATTTTTTTCTATCTTTCTACCTTTTTTTCACATTTAATACAAGTGATTTTCTTCTATTCTTATTGTTCCACTTCTCTTTATTATTTCCCAATTTTTGATTATCACAAAGGGGGAGAAATATTTTACAATGGAGGATAAATACTCTATAAGTATCAAAAGAATGAGAGATATTAATGAAAGGGGGAGTAATTTTATCTATGAGCTATCATGATTTTCCTCTTTGATACCTATGAATTTCATCTTCTAATACCAGTGCCTTTTCTCTCATCCTCTGATATCATTTCATTTAGTTCTCTGATGTTTTATAATAAAAATAAATTTTACCTTTGATATCATGGATTTTTATTTTATCTCTGATACATTTAATTCTATCTCCGATAAATTATTTTTTATACCATACTGTTTTCTCTGAGAAAATTGAGCTTAATTATATATCCTCTTATATATTTTTCCAATGATAATATCATAAGATGTGATTATCAAAAAGAGGGAGATTGTTGACCTCACCTATTTTGATAATCCCAATTATGTTTTCATATACTTTGATAATCTCAATCTAATGTTTTTCTATATATTAATTCTTTCAATCTGTGCTCAAGATGATAATAATATTAAAATAATCCCTGAGATAGTTTAATCTTTGTTTATCCATGTTTATACATGTTCTGAAGTAAGTATAACCCATTCGGATATGTTGTGTATGAAACAGATTATGTATTATGTTACTGGTCTGTGTTTTAGCTAGAGCTACTGGTACTCAGTCTACCGATAGATATAGTCTACCAATAGACAGATAGTCACCAACACACCAGAGTTACCGGTATGCAGAAACAAAGTCAGCCGATAGAACAACCGAGCTACCGATGTGTATGTCTACCAGTAGTTACCGATAGAGTAAGCCTACTGATACGAGTACTGAATCTCATACCAAGGCTACCAATATGAGGAAGTATACTGATAAAACCAGTCTACCGAGCTACCGATAAATAACAGACCAGAGCTACTGATAGATAGAAGTCTTCTGATAGAGCCAGTTCACAGATAGTTACTGATACAAGTATAGTCATCGATATATCGAGCTACCGATAGATGTCTGCTAATAGTAGAAGTCAAACAATAGACTACTGATGCAACGAGCTACCGATGGAGAGACAGCTACCGATAACAAGAGCTACCGATATAACTAAAGTCTCTGATATATGAGCTACCGATGAAAGTTCAAAAGAGCTACCGATGGAAGGTTTTGCGACACAAAGTCCACTGTGCACGTGTAACACCCCGAGATTTTATGAAAAATATTATTTTTAATTTCATTAATGTCTTGTGTTATATGCTACACCAAAAGGAGCTTTCACAACACACATCTCTGACCTGGCTTTAATTACACGCAATCACGACCTTCCACGATAGCGTGTGTTGTACACAACACCAAGTTTCGCTAAACAACGATATGCTATTAAGATATTATTAAAACTAGCCGTTATGAATAGTAATAACCACTTTTTTAAATTTGTTATTTTATTTTTCAAAATGGACTTCATTTATGGATTCGGAATATCAAAATTCGCTTAGGGTGAAATTTTGGTGATTTTTAGATAACTTTCATATTTCAATGAATAGTGAAAATTACTAAATTTTAATTAAAAACAACTTTTTCAATCGAAATAATTAATAGTGATAAATTATTAATTTGAGTGGTTTTAAAGTATATTTAGAATATATTTTTACTATTTAATACAATTTTGGTCATTGGATGTAATTTCACATTTAAACCAGTTATAAACAAGTGTCAATCTTTTGATAGTTATTATTTCTTAAAAACACGCCTTTTGTTTTGACGAAGGGAATTAATTTTTAAATTAATTAATGCAACTGATATGTTTTGAATTTGGTAAAATAGATATCTTTTTTTGAGTTCATAATATCAAATATAGCTTAGGCATAATTTTTGGTATTTTTCAGAAAACTTTCAATTTTTGATGAATAGTGAAACCACTAAGTGGTAGTTAAAAAAACTGAATTTTTCATAATACTTAATTTTACCGCTTCTGTGAGTGGAATTTCAAAAATCTGAAAGACACGGTTGATGTCAGTAAGTAAAATGTGGTTCAATTAGATGAAAATATTTTTTGGTGAATAGTAACTTTTTACTTTTATTTACCACGGTTAAAAGTAAATAGGGTAATTAAGGGTAAAAATGATATTATTATTACCCTAACACATGTCCTAATTCTATTGGATAATTGTAATTCTACCAAAAAAAAACTTAGGAATAAAATATGACCATTTAGGCCCACTTGAATTAGATTAGCACATTTATTATTATTTAATTCAAAGAAGAGTTAAAAGAGTTAAAATCAAAGTTTATTTAATAAAACATTTTTAATATAGGGTTATACATAAGATAAATTCGATTGTAAATATTAATTAGAAATCTAAAAAGATTTCCTACACAATGGTATTTTATTTGTAATTTTTATACATTAAATAATTTAATTTATTTAGGACACAACGATGATTCAGTAATTATCTTATTAATGAAATATTGACATAATTGATGTTATAAATACTGAAATAAATATAATTTGAGACTTTTTAAGAATTCCACTACTTTTCTAGGTTAATATGACATGTTAATATTGATTTAAGTAACTTTGTTCGAACTTATAATTCTGTTATGATTTTCACAAAAATCAATTACTAAATAGTGTCAAAATTGACATAAAATAGTTTTTGAAACAAATATTATATTATTAATTGTTATTTTATTCCTAAATATTTAAGGTTAGGCTAAATGACTTAGATAAGGTTATATATATTAAAAATAAACAATTTGGTGTTATTTTGGCTTCTTATAGTAAGTTTATTAAACTTATAGTATAAGAACACAAGAAGACACGGTAAACATAAAATTATTTAACGTAATGTTAAATCTAAATGATAAGGTTAAAATTGGAACCTAAACTTCTCTAAATTCTATTGTATGAGAGGATTTCGACCCATCCCCACCTTAGCCTCGAAATAAATCAATTTTTAGCTATTTAAAACCGAACTTGACTTTATAATAAAATAATATTTTTTGTTATTCCAAAGGTGCCCCTCTCCTCCCTTATAAAAGGGCACCTCCTCCCTCTCTTCCTTACACAACTTTGAGCCTTCAAGCTCGGCCAACCCCTGAAAAATTATCTTCTCCACTTCCCTAGAAACATCATAGAGGTTCTGGTCTTCCTCAAAGACCAATTTTAGTGCCCTAAGAGGAGGTCTCAAAGAGGCGCTTCAAAGAAGAGGTAATTTCTGTTACCGATTCTTTCACGTTTATTTCTTCTTCCACTTCTTCTTCTTAGGTGGTTTCATTATGAAGTAATAACATAAGTATCACTCATATACTGATATGTTATTATAAGTATGAAACAATCCTATTTCACCATCTATCCATCCTACGGAAAACGAAATCACTGCACGTGCATACGTACGGAATACCGTCTCCACGCCGTGGTGAAATATATTTTCCACCACCACCTTACTTGGATGGGTATACTGGTGTAATGAGTAACTATATATGATTATTATAAAGTGATATTGATACTGGAACAGTATATATACACTTCAACACAAGTTCACGATCATGAGAACGATATCATCACTCGTGCGTACGTACGGAATACCGTCTCCACGACGCGATGCGATTCATTCTCCACTTTAAACCATTAATGAATGATTATAAAGTATATATAATAAGTAATCATGAAATATATGACATAATAATGATATTGTATTTATGTGTATATATATGAATGACATCTACTTAATTCCATTCAACTCAATAAGGAAATGAAAACAGCGTTCATGCGTACGTACGGACTACCGTCTCCATGAACGGTGTGTTTCATTTCATTTATATATCTATTATATATATATATATACTGAATATATATGATATATAAATAATGTTTTATATTCTGGATGTAAGTAAATCATGATATAAGTAATAATAATGTCAAGAAAAACAAGTCCAAACACCTACGAAAAATGAATCGATTTTACCCAAAACACTCTTTAACATGGAATTTACAAAAGAACGGGTAAAATAAAGTCATAAGTGAGCCATATATGATATAATAAAAATTAATATGATTCTGGAATAAGTCAATGACATTATTTAAATCATTATACAGGACGTTTGGACACATACGAAGCGAATCAGACCTAAGGTAAGGGAAAATCTCGCAATCTCCATTTTTATCCGAGATTGTTTATACTTTGAAATTTACTGGGGTGTATTTTATCATCCACATCCATGTTTCCTCAATATGTAATATTATTTCCATTCACCTACAATTGTTTAAATCCTATTTTACCCTTCGGTGAGTTTTTAGTAAAAGATATGAAAGGATTCTTTTGTCGTTTTTCGTACGATGTACTTTTTTTACTTTTCCGACAAAAGTACGAGAAGAATGTTTTTTTAACTTATATGGAATGAATGTATTTTTAAAACATTATTTCTGAGAATATTACTTTACAAGTTTTCATGTTTATGTTTAATCAACTTCTTTTAGTTTAAAATTGTATGACATGTTAAGAAAGGAAATGTGTTTTTGAAGTAGAAAGGGAATTTTCCTCAAGAATGAAGTTCAAGTGTTTTATCAAAATTATTTTCCATCTAAGATAATAAAGGGTTCTGTTTTTATCCCTATTATTACATTGATTTGATTATGTTGTGATGGAAATATTTTTATGAATTCCTTTATCTTATATGAATTGTTTTATGATGTCATGTTGTTTAAGAATCCCATTTTTATTACATGGGTTATGCAATGATGTATGATTTATGAATTTGTGGCACACATAAGAATGGTATCATTATGAGATGGGTGGGACCTATATCTACCCCCAATTTATTGGGTAAAGATTTTATATCTCATTAGATAGACATGTATGGAATGGTAGGTTATACCGGTTCAGTGAAACAGGGCTGAAACGAGGGTGACTCGGTTCAAAAAGGGACTTTGTCCACTAAGATTGTCTTGGCAATGAGTCTTGACTAACAAGAAATGATTCTATATGATTATGTGTGTATGCCACAGTGTTTCATGTTTTATGTTATGATTATTGGGATTTCATTTCACAACTATGATTTATCCCATGTTATGAAATTATGCTCTCTTTTGCAGGTTAAGATTTCCAAAATGTTATGTTCTTATGAATATTATGTGATTGATATTTCTTTTGTTTACCCTTACTGAGCATTTGAGCTCACCCTTTTATGTTTTCTTTTCCCCAGGATATAAAGAAAGGTTTTAGGTATGAAAAAAAGGAAGATCTTTATAGGAGATGTTGAATATCTTTCACCACGATTAGAAGATTATATTCTGAGATTCCAAAGACACTAAACTATTACGGTCCTTGTGTGTGTGTTTTTGTAATGTACTAAGTATTCCGCAAAAGTAATGTAATTTCCATGTAGGATAAGCTTCGGGTCTCTACAGTTGGTATCAGAGGAAAGGTTTAGTCAACCTTTGGAAACTAGGACGCGAAAACGTTAGTGAGATCCCTAGAGATATTTCTAAGGTATGTCTAGGGATATCCCTAAGGATAGGTATACATATAAGATATAGTCCTAGCACTACGGTAATGATCTTAGAATTTAACCTAAGATGTTAGATATTGAAGTTAGTCCCCCTTTATTATGATTTTTTCATCTCACACTATTCTTTTTGGGTTTTAGAAAATGGCTGGAAACAAGATGATTCACGATAATGGAGGATATGATGGACAATGGAATGATATTCTTCATAAGCAATCAAATGAAATGGGATTTAGAAGTCCAAACATCATTATTATGCCGAATCAGAAATCTCATAATATGATCAATAATGTAAAATTTGGTAAGTTTCCTGACTCGGCTAATAAGAGAAAGATGGAGTTTCATGATGATCATAGAGGAAAGAAAGTTCAATTTCCCCCATGTAAATCATGTGGGAAGAGGCATCAAGGCGAATGTTTCAATGGAACTCGAAGATGCTTTGGGTGTGGAAAAGAAGGACACAAATCCAGTAAGTGCAAAGGAAAAGGATCAGTTAACACCAGGGATGAGGATAATGGTATTTCTACGACATCAACAATGGTTAAATGTTTTAAATGTGGAATGTACAGGCATTATGCAAGCCAATGCCCTAAGGGAAAGTCTCATGAAGAGAATTAGTATGGTCGTATGGGTAGTATTTTTGTGGATGATGATGAAGAGACTACAAATGATATGTGAGATGAAAGAATTGTTGAAGCTCGGTCAATGGTTTAAGAATGTCGTGGAATGATTACATGTTTATCATGCGTAATGTTGTATAAGTAATCTCATGCTACTATGGAATAAAGAGACATCTATGGATTGTTACACTGTTGTCTTTCCTTGAGTTTTGAAAGTGAATGATTAATGTTACCAGTATCCATGAAAGGTTATTCAGATATTTTTAGAATGTAGATGATATGTGCATAATGAAGGGATAAGGAGAAAATTAAATGTTTGATAGTATTCATGAGCTCATGAATGATATAAGGAGAAGGTTATATCATGGTTTGAGTATATAGAATTTTTGGATTTTGGTATGTGGAAATAGTTAACTTTTGACAACATTCATGTTTTCACTAAGGTTCAATGGGTATTCATTCTTCAAGAGAATACATGATTAAGGTATTCACATGTTTGTAATTTGACCAACAAGATATATCTTATGATATATGGGGGATAAATGATGGCATTCATGTGATTGTTCTGTGACATTTCAAGTAATCATTTTCTTTATACTATGAGCTTGGACCAAAGTATTTTAGATAAGCCTAATGATTAGAATGGATTATGTTGGACATAAGTTAGTATAAAACATTTTTCAATATTATTGATGGGATGTTATAGTAATGTAGTTTTAGAAAAAGGACAACCTGCAGGACGGGCGACAACCCATCACGTCGGACAAGGCTGTGGGAATCGAACCTACAACCGAAGTGCGACTGGCCTTTATCGCCTACCGCTGGCCTACAAGAAGTCCCTGTTTAGTAGGAACTAGTTTTATTATATTAAGCTGTATGATATATGAAGTATAAGTCCATTTTAGGAACCATATATGATTAATCTCACTATAGAATGACTTATGTATATTTAATAACTTTTTCTAACCTTTTGTTTGAGACAGATGGAATGACCCATCATTCTATAACATGATCTACTAACACTTCACGAATAACAAATTCAACTTCATTTACTTAAGAGATGAAGTGGAAATTGTTCAAGGCATGAACAACAATGAGATTGTACCAAAATAAAGTAAGTATTTAATTCTAATTCAAATTCTTCAACTTTAGGGAAACGATCTTGAAAACCAAAAATTTTGTCCTAGTGCTCTTATATCTGATTAATCCGATGGTACCTTAGATCGTCAAAAATTTATGGATTTGTGATTTCTAGCTTTTCCATAGCCATGTTCTCTACCACTCTCCATCAGAACATTATGGTTAGATTTCTCTTCCAGATCCATATTTTCACCTATGTGGAAACCCAGTGATTAGTTTATTTGGGTAACCGTTACGTTTCATACATTTGTTTTTAAAGATTGGTTTTGGTATTCCTTTTTACGATGTGGGTTTCGATTAAAGAAACTTTCTAATAGTAAACCATTTATAACCCCGACGAATTTCGAGGGAGAAATTCATTTTTAAGGGGGGTAGAATGTAACACCCCGAGGTTTTATGAAAAATATTATTTTTAATATCATTAATGTCTTGTGTTATACGCTACACCAAAATGAGCTTTCACAACACACATCTCTGACCTGGCTTGAATTACACATAATCGTGACCTTCAACGATAGCATGTGTTGTACGCAACACCAAGTTTCGCTAAACAACGATATGCTATTAAGATATTATTAAAACTAGCCGTTATGAATAGTAATAACCACTTTTTTAAATTTGAAATTTTATTTTTCAAAATGGACTTCATTTATGGATTCGGAATATCAAAATTCTCTTAGGGTGAAATTTTGATGATTTTTGGATAACTTTCATATTTCGATGAATAGTGAAAATTACTAAATTTTAATTAAAAACAACTTTTCCAATCGAAATAATTAATAGTGATAAATTATTAATTTGAGTGGTTTTAAAGTATATTTAGAATATATTTTTACAATTTAATACAATGTTGGTCATTGTATGTAATTTCACATTAAAACCAGTTATAAACAAGTGTCAATCTTTTGATAGTTATTATCTCTTAAAAACACGCCTTTTGTTTTGACGACGGGAATTAATTTTTTAATTAATTAATGCAAATGATATGTTTTGAATTTGGTAAAATAGAAATCATTTTTGAGTTCATAATATCAAATATATCTTAGGCCTAATTTTTGGTATTTTTCAGAAAACATTCAATTTTTGATGAATAGTGAAACCACTAAGTGGTAGTTAAAAAAACTGATTTTTTCATAAAACTTAATTTTACCGCTTCTGTGAGTGGAATTTAAAACATCCGAGAGACACGGTTGATGTTAGTATGTAAAATGTGGTTCAATGAGATGAAAATAATTTTTGGTGAATAGTAAATTTTTTCTTTTATTTACCACGGTTAAAAGTAAATAGGGTAATTAAGGGTAAAAATGATATTATTATTACCCTAACACATGTCCTAATTCTATTGGATAATTTTAATTCGACCAAAAACAAACTTAGGAATAAAATATGACCATTTAGGCCCACTTGAATTAGATTAGGACATTTATTATTATTTAATCCAAAGAAGAGTTAAAAGAGTTAAAATCAAAGTTTATTAAATAAAACATTTTTAATATAGGGTTATACATAAGATAAATTCGATTTTAAATATTCATTAGAAATATAAAACGATTTCCTACACAATGGTAGTTTATTTTTAATTTTTAGACATTAAATAATTTAATTTATTTAGGACACAACGATGTTTCAGTAATTATCTTATTAATGAAATATTGTCATAATTGATGTTATAAATACACAAATAAATATAATTTGAGACTTTTAATGAATTCCACTAATTTTATAGGTTAATATGACATGTTAGTATTGATTTAATTAACTTTTTTTGAACTTATAATTCTGTTATGAGTTTCACAAAAATCAATTACTAAATAGTGTAAAAATTGACATAAAATAGTTTTTGAAACAAATATTATATTATTAATTGTTATTTTATTCCTAAAAATCTAAGGTTCGGCCAAATGACTTAGATAAGGTTATATATATTAATAATAAACAATTTGGGGTTCGTTTGGATTCTTATAGTAAGTTTATTAGTCTTATAGTATAAGAACACAAGAAGACACGGTAAACGTAAAATTATTTAACTTAATGTTAAATCAAAATGATAAGGTTAAAATAGGAACCTAAACTTCTCTAAATTCTATTGGATGAGAGGATTTCGACCCATCCCCACCTTATCCATGAAATAAATCAATTTGGATCTATTTAAAACCGAACTTGACTTTATAATAAAATAATATTTTTAGTTATTCCAAAGGTGCCCCTCTACTCCCTTATAAAAGGGCACCTCCTCCCTCTCTTCCACACACAACTTTGAGCCTTCAAGCTCGGACAAACCATTAAAAATTCTCTTCTCCACTTCCCTAGCAACATCATAGAGGTTCTGGTCTTCCTCAAAGACCAATTTTAGTGCCCTAAGAGGAGGTCTCAAATAGGCGCTTCAAAGAAGAGGTAATTTCCGTTACCGATTCTTTCACCTTTATTTCTTCTTACACTTCTTCTTCTTAGGTTGTTTCTTTATGAAGTAATAACATCAGTATCAATAATATAATGATATGTTATTATAAGTATGAAACAATCCTATTTCACCATCTATCCGTCCTACGGAAAATGAAATCACCGCGCGTGCGTACGTACGGAATACCGTCTCCACGCCGTAGTGAAATCTATTTTCCACCACCACCTTACTTGGATGGGTATAATGTTGTAATGAGTAACTATATATGATTATTATAAAGCGATATTGATACTGGAATAGTATACATACACTTCAACACAAGTTCACGATCATGAGAACGATATCATCGCTCGTGCATACGTACGGAATACCATCTCCACGACGCGATGAGATTAATTATCCACTTTAAACCATTCATGAATGATTATAAAGTATATATAATAAGTAATCATGAAATATATGACATAATAATGATATTGGATTTATGTGTATATATATGAATGTCATCTACTTAATTCCGTTCAACTCAATAAGGAAATGAAAACAGCGTTCATGCGTACGTACGGACTACCGTCTCCATGAACGGTGTGTTTCATTTCATTTGTCTCTATATTATATATATATATACTGAATATATATGATATATAAATCATGTTTTATATTCTTTAAGTAAGTAAATCATGATATAAGTAATAATAATGTCAAGAAAAACAAGTCCAAACACCTACGACAAATGAATCGATTTTACCCAAAACACTCTTTAACATGTAATTTACAAAAGAATGGGTAAAATAAAGTCATAAGTGTACCATATATGATATAATAACAATGAATATGACTCTGGAATAAGTAAATGACATTATTTAAATCATTATACAGGAGGTTCGGACTCTTACGAAGCAAATCGGACCTATGGTAAGGGAAAATATCGCAACCTCAATTTTTATCCGAGATTGTTTATACTTTGAAATTTACTGGGGTGTATTTTATCATCCACATCCATGTTTTCTCGATATTTAATATTATTTCCATTCACCGAAAACTGTTTAAATCCTATTTTACCCTTCGGTGAGTTTTTAGTAAAAGATATGAAAGGAATCTTTTTTCGTTTTTCGTACGAGGTACTTTTTTGACGTTTTCGACAAAAGTACGAGAAGAATGTTTTTTTAACTTATATGGAATGAATGTATTTTTAAAACATTATTTCCAAGAATATTACTTTAAAAGTTTTCATGTTTATTTTTAATCAACTTCTTTTAGTTTAAAATTGTATGACATGTTAAGAAAGGAAATGTGTTTTTGAAGTAGAAAGGAAATTTTCCTCAAGAATGAAGTTCAAGTGTTTTATCAAAATTATTTTCCATCTAAGATAATAAAGGGTTATATTTTTATCCCTATTATTACATTGATTTGATTATGTTGTGATGGAAATATTTTTATGAATTCCTTTATCTTATATGAATTGTTTTATGATGTCATGTTGTTTAAGAATCCCATTTTTATTACATGGGTTATGCAATGATGTATGATTTATGAATTTGTGGCACACATAAGAATGGTATCATTATGAGATGGGTGGGACCTATATCTCCCTCCAATGAATTGGGTAAAGATTTTATATCTCATGAGATATACATGGCTGGAATGGTAGGTTATACCGGTTCAGTGAAACAGGACTGAAACGAGGGTGACTCGGTTCAGAAAGGGACTTTGTCCACTAAGATAGTCTTGGCAATGAGTCTTGACTAACAAGAAATGATTATCTATGATTATGTGTGTATTCCAAAATGTTTCATGTTTTATGTTATGATTATTGGGATTTCATTTCACAACTATGATTTATCCCATGTTATGAAATTATGCTCTCTTTTGCAGGTTATGATTTCCAAAATGTTATGTTCTTATGAATATGATGTGATTGATATTTCTTTTGTTTACCCTTACTGAGCATTTGAGCTCACCCATTTATGTTTTCTTTTCCCCAGGATATAAAGAAAGGTTTTAGGTAAGAAAAAAAAGGAAGATCTTTATGGGAGATGATGAAGATCTTTCACCACGATTAGAAGATTATATTCCGAGTTTCCAAAGACACTAAACTATTACGGTCCTTGTGTGTGTGTTTTTGTAATGTACTAAGTATTCCGCAAAAGTAATGTAATGTCCATGTATGATATGCTTCGGGTCTCTACAGTACGTCTACCAATAGAATACTACTAATGCTTGACCAACCAGTCAAACCCTATACTCTTCATTCTATTTATTTATTTAGCTAACAGTTAAATTTGATGGTTTTAATGTAGTTAATGTTATTTAATGATTTCTGTTGCATGTCAGGGAACCGTACCCAGTACCCATGAAAAAGCCCATTATTCTTTTCTGCCAAAGCTGAAAGCAATAATGTGATGGAAAGAGAACACTGGAAAAGATAGAAAATAAATGCATGTTACACGAATGGAAGTAACAAGATACACGAAGGTTGAATGAGAAAGAGATAAAAAATCATTCAAAAGTGGAGCATTTTGATTTCTCTAATCTACATCCATAATCCAAGAATCTGGGACATACACGAAGAAACTTAGTCTAGAGGAGAACACAAGTTGTATCATGAGTGAAGAACTATAGGAAACACTTCATGCACTCGGGATGCTACGCTGGACCAAGAATAAAAGAAGAAAACGACACTCTGTTTTCTAAGAAAAACCAGAGAAGGACTTAGAAGATTTTCTGATAAACCAATCGAGTCCAGAGCTACACTACTAATCACTAAAGAATTTCTAACCACAACCATACTTCTCTTAGTGATTATTTCTTTAAATTTTGAGTAGTGTGTGTATCCTGTATATTTTACACACACACTGTCTCCTGTGCTAAACTGGAGGATTCTTAAATCCTCACTAAAAATCTATAACTCTTTTGTTTCCCACTGTGGATGGTGGTAGAGGTCGGGTAAGACCTGAACAACCTATGAATAGTTGTTTGTTTTTCCCACGAATAACTGTGGTAGAGGTCCTTGTACCTGGACAATAGTGTACTATTTTTTTACCCCTGATCCAAGGTGTGGATCAATTTATATAAATTGTTGAGAGGACTTAGCCTCGTCTTGAGACTGAACCTCTTGGTTAACTTTGATGTGCTTTTATTTTAAGTCTATAAGTATTACATATATATTTTACATATTCCGTTGCTATCACTTTTACGTACAAAACTATTTTAAATCTACTTTGATAGTTAAATTACCAAGTTTTTATACTTATTGTAAACCATTAAGTTAGATTAAAATGTTAATTTAATCTTAAAATTAAGTTAACTAAGACCTAATCAATCTTTGAGAAACTAATTGAACCTTTACACTCTGTATAGATTCACTACAGTTTAACTCTGTTTTTAAATTGGGGGATTTTAAGAGAAATATTTTTAACAGAAATTTTAATTGGAACTAAATTCACCCCCCTCTTCAGTATCCACTCCGACCATCACAGACCTAGAAGAAGATGAAAATCATTATGCGGTGCGACCTCGGTCCGTTTAGTGAAAAAAAAGAAAATTACACGGTGTGTATTTTTAAAGTACATAGTGTGTTGTAGGTTTTCTGTAAACCTCCAAAATCGGCCTCCACGTCACCCCTACACACCATGTGTGTGGCCCGGGCACGCCCAACACACAGCTTCGAGCTGGAGATGAGTACACAACGTGTACTCAAAAAGTACACAGCGTGTAGTTCAAAAATTTCCAAAAATTCCAAAAATTCTCAAAACTACAGAAAAGGAAATACATACCTGAAATGAAGATCTGGGTTCTTACAAACTTCCCCCCTTAAAAAAATTCATCCCCAAATTTCCCTAGATGGGAACAGAAGAAGAAACCTTGAATAGCTCCAGCCACTACGATTGAACCTCAGCCTCCCTCCCCCATGTCTCGTGTTGTACTCACCCGTGATGCCATAGCACTCGTACCCGTGGAACAGACCAGCCTCGGCGAACCTTTGTACTATGATCAACAATCCGGATAGTATTATCTTTAAAAGATGCATCCGCTTCGAGCTCAACCTCCTCATGCGGAAAGACATGAGACAGGTCTGAAAAGTAATGTCAGAGCTGAGAGATGCGAAAGACGTCTTGCATAGCCCGGTACCTCTAAGGTAGATGCAACCGATAGGCAACCGGCCCAACTCTCTCCAATACCTCAAACGGACCGACGTACCTTGGTGAAATCTTACCCTGTCTCCAAATCCTCTTGTGTCCCAACCTCGGTATGACACGTAGGAAAACCTAATCTCCGACCTCGAACTCCAGAGGTCATCTCCGTTGATTAGCATAAGACTTCTGTCAAGACTGTGTTGTATCCATCCTCTTCTGAATCAACTCTATCTGCTCTGAAGTCTCCTAAACTAGATGAGGTCCCAGCAAAACTGCATCTCCTACCTCCAGCCAGCATAAGGGTGATCGGCATGGCCTACCGTACAGAGCCTCGTATGGTTCCATCTGGATGGTCGCCTGAAAACTATTGTTGTAAGCGAACTCCATAAGAGGTATATGATTCTCCCAAGAATCGCCTATGTATATAATGCATTCTTGGAGAATATCCTCATGCACCTGGATCGTGCGCTCGGACTGGCCATCAGTCTGGGTATGGTATGCTGTACTCAAAAGAACAAGTGTACCCAAGGACTTCTGAAGTCCCTACCTGAACCGAGAGGTAAAGCACGCATCCCTATCTGAAACAATAGAGTGTGGATCTCCATGTAGACATACAATCTCTCAGATGTACAGTCTTCCTAGATCATCAACACTGAAGGTCTCCTTGATCGGTAAGAAGTGTGAAACCTTCGTAAGCCTGTCGACGACTACCCAAACAATATCACTTCCCCGAGGTGACCTCAAAAACCCGGTCATGAAATCCATCGTGACATCGTTCCACTTCCACTCCAGAATGGGTAACTACTGCAAAATCCCTGCTGGTCGTTGATGCTCTTCCATTACCTACTGACAATTAGAACATCTCAGCACAAAACCGGCCACATCTCTCTCCATACATGGCCACCAGTACTAACGATGAAGATCCTGAAACATCTTAGTGATGCCAGGATGAACTGCCCAAACTGAGGAATGAAAATCCCACATCAGCTCCTCGCGTATGTCTGCTGGCACCGATACGCATCCCTGGAAAATCAAGATCTATTCCTCGCCTATTGTCCACCTAGGAATAGGGTCCCCTCCTGACACACTCTCCCGCAGGACTAAGGCCTCAGAATCTGATAGCTACCTTATTCGTACCTGATCAAGAAGTGTGGAGGTAACAGCTACAGAAGAATGTAAAGTCTATCCCTACATGTCGTGCACCACCAGATACATCTCAGAGAATAGAGCCATAAGATGCCACTCACTTCTGGCCTCCTGAACTGCCTGAATCTTACTTCATCTGCTCAACACATCTCCCACTGAATTTCCCTTTCCCGGTGTATAGGCAAGATCGAAGTCAAAGGACTGAAGATACTCGACCCACCTGCAATGACTCAGATTCAGATCACGATGAGTGAATATATACTTGAGACTCTTGTGGTCGGTGAAATCCACAAAGTGCTCTCCCTGAAGATAGTGTATCCAACATCGGAAGGCATGAACAACAGCTGCCAACTCCAGATCACGCGTAGGGTAGTTCCTCTCATGAGGCCTCAACTGCCGAGACCCATACGTAATGAATCCATCTCCCTCTATGAGAACAAATCCCAGCCCGACACCTGAAGCATCATAGTAAACAGTGTAGCCCTTTCCCGGCTCTGGTAAGACTAGTATCAGGGCTGACGTCAACCTCCCTTTCAGCTCTTGAAAGGCTGACTCACAAGGATTTGACCATAAAAACTTCTCCCCCATATTGGTAAGCCCTGTCAATAGTGCTTCTAGGTGTGAGATGTCATAAATGAAGCGTTTTTAGTATCCAGCCAGTCCTAGGAATCTTCGTACCTCAAAGACGTTCTTCAGTTTCTCCCAGGAAACTACAACTCTCACTTTCTCTGGGTCCACTGACACTTCTGTCTCCAAGATAACATGACTCTAGAAGTGAATCAGATCCATCCAAAAGCGGCACTTCGAGAGTTTAGCATATAGATGATGCTCTCTCAGTGTACTCAGAATGATCTCAAGATGTGTGGCAAGGTCGTGTCGAGTGTGAGAGTACACCAAGATATCGTCCACAAAGACCACAACAAAGGAGTCCAAGTACGGATGGAAAACTCAGTTTATCAGTGCCATAAAGACTGCAGGCATGTTTGTAAGACTGAACGACATGACTTTATATTCGTAAAGACTATACCTACTCTTGAAAGCTGTTAGAGGTATATCTGATGGTCTAATGCGCAACTGATGATAACCAGACCTCAAGTCTATCTTCAAGAACACCTAGGCTCCTCGAAGAAGATCAAAGAGGTCATCGATCCTCGGAAATGGATATTGGTTCTTGACCGTTAATTGGTTCAACTTCTGATAATCCACACAAGTCTGAAGGGTACGGTCAGCCTTCATTTCAAACAGGACTGGTGAACCCCAAGGAGAAGTACTGGGTCGGATGAAACCCTTGGCCTGCAACTCCTCCAACCGCTTCTTGAGCTCCTGAAACTCAGGTGTAGCAATCCAATAAGGAGGAATGGACACCGGTGCCGCTCCTACCATGAGCTCAATCAAAAAGTCTACCTCACACACTAGAGGTAAACCTGAAAAGTATTCTAGAAAGACATCCCTAAAATGTTCCACCACTGGAGGAATGTCCAACTGTGAAGTCCCCGGGTCATCTAGATAAAGACTGGCAATCTGGAATTTAACTTCCCCTATCCCATGATGCTCGGGTCTAGCTCTACCTTCCTGGACATCCAACTCGCCTCTATGAAGAATGGATTCACCCTCTGCTGATGTGAAACTCACCCTACGGCGATAGCAATCAACGACTGCTGGGAAGGGAACCGACCAGTCAATTTCGAGAATGATTTCATAGAATGTCATCTCTAGGACATAGAGGTCCCATAAGAAATGACACCCCACAACCTCATGAGGTCACTCTCTGCACTCTTGTATGCTAGATGTCCTCGTTCCCAACGGTGTGTCAATAGTGAACAAATCGGCAGACGAAAAGATACAGAGCCCAAGGCTCTCCACAACCACGATAGAGATAAAGCTATGGTAAGAATAATTATTGAAAAGATCTGAAGATAAAATTGAGGATACTATGATCGTACCTCGAACCATAGAAGGGCCAGGATCCGGCTCCTGATAGGTCTGCTTCATAGCGAAAGACTGGCCTGCACCGCGACCCTGCGCCCCTGGATAACTGCTCTGAGCTGATCCACTTTGCTGTAGCTGATGACCTGGTGATTGACCAACACTACCGTGACCTCCATCTCGGCCTGAACGACTGGAAGAACTCCAGTTCCCTGACTAGTGGTAAACTGGTGAAGCATATCAAGAACGTGGGGTCATAGAGGAACCCCTACTACCAGCTGAAGGTGAGAATATGTGACAAAAACGCTGAAGATGGCCCATATTTCTGCAAGATAGGCACTCTATTGGATCCCTATGGAACTGAGGCCTAGTATGCCCACTCCTACCGCACTGGTATCATACAATCTGGCTTCCAGAAGACGCATCCCGCGAACCTCGATCTCCTCAAGAAGATTCTCTCTGACACTTCCTACTATCCGTAGGAGGAGCACCAGCTCTGGATGATGAACCGCCCTGTTTCACTGCTCCAGAGTCTCTCAGGTTGCGCTCAGTGATCAGTTTCTGGTTGACGATGGAGTATATCGAAATCAATTGGAAGATATTCACCTGGGAATGGATCTCCTGCCAGAGACCGTCCTCAAAATTCCCAGCAAGGAACAACTCATCACCTGCTGGGATCGGTGTGAAATGCTGCTGCTCAGTGAAACGATATGAGTACTCCATAAAAGAGAGAGTAACCTGCTGCAGAATCATAAACTCCCAGGCTCGATCGGCCCTCAGGGTCTCCGGATAAAAGTAGTCATAGAAGGTGTGTCGAAACTCATCCCAAGACATATACTGCTGACACCCTGATCGTGAGATAACCTCCCACCACCACTTGGCGGTGTCCCAGAGCATAAAAGTATCCAGATTTACCCTTTTCTTCGGAAAGATATCTAGGTGCTCAAATATGGTCAGTGTGGCCTCTATCCATGACTCTACAACCTGAGGTCCCCCGTCCCCTGAAAAAGTTGGAGGATGCTGCTACTGGAAAACTCGCGTCAACTCAGCCATCGATGGGGTAGGAGGCGGCGCTCCCTATAAGGTCTGCATCATCCTCAAGAAGTCCTCCTTGAACTACGCCTCGGTGGCTACAATGGGTATGACAGCTGGTGCCAAGGCTGGCTCGACTGGAGGATTAGTAGGAAGTCCCTGATCACCCATATCTGGCGTCTGATCACTGCCTGATGACTGACGTACAACCGAGGGACGTCTCGGAGGCATAAATATGAAAGATCAAAAGTATACCTTAGATCAAAAAACAAGGACAGAGAACACAAGAGTACAAAACAGTAATAGGGGAAGAAAAACACACAAGTTTTCAAAACACTAATACCCGACATGTATAAAACTACATGGCATGTCCTCTTAAGCCACTAACATGGGCGTATACCCCTTCCCTACAGGTTGTGTATCACCTCAAACTACATGGCGTGTTGACCCAACACACAACGTTTACTTGAAGACTATTCCCCTACCTGAGTCCCTTTACATGGATAACTCCCATGGTTCGAACTAACCTCATACTACACGGTGTGTTCCCTAGGGACACGACATGTACTAGGCACTGACTCGGTGGCCCGTGTTGATAAACACATGGTCGTCTACACAGTTGGCACTTACACAGCGTGTTCAGAACAATCACATTGTGTGTAGGTGAAGGTGACACCGTCCCATGTTGTTCATGACAGAGCCGGGTACCTAGGAAACACTACACGGCGTGTTCCGAAAGAAACATAGTGTGTCTACTCGAGCTTCCCCGACCCGTGTTGTTGGTGACACGGCCGGATACACGGCTCTAAACTACATGGAGTGTACCTACCGTACATGGATTATTCATGAAGTTATTTCTACAACACCGTGTTCCTACACACACAGTCAGTAACACAACCTGAAATCTACACGGCGTGTAGCCAGAAAGTACACGCCGTGTATTCTGGGTTTTTCTGTGTAGTTCCTCAGAAACTGCATAGAAGACCCTGAAACATTGAAAACCATGCAAAGAGGTGCCATATTACGATCTATGAGGGCCCATACTCCCCTTGAATAGAAGAATGGAATCTCCAACAGTCATGTAGAAGAGAAAACAGGATCATGATCCACCAAATTCCGATTCAAGAGGGCCCATAACACCTCAAGAATCAAATTTTGGCATTCATTTGATCAAAGAACAAAACAAACAGTTTTATAACATAACAGTAGAGAATATATCAAGCATCTATCAAAAAAACATGCATAATCTACACAAAGTCTATCACAAAAGTATGCAATTGCTAACACACCCTTGATGGCATGGAAAGAATGCATGGCATGTGATTTCTACAAGTGCCAAGATGATCCATGAGATGGAATTACCTCATCTCATCAGGTTGCGACAGAAATAGAACCGTAATATCAAAACCATAGCAGTACAAGCATGTGAATCACTCTAGGTGAAATCGTATCAACCGTAAAATCTCAAAACCAGAAACTACAATAAACGAGGTAGTATGGCTTTTCCCTGTACATAGGATAGATAATCCCAGGAACAGCTTATGACCAAGTACTGAATCCGTCCTATCCCAGGATAATGTCTCCAAACAGTAAAGGAAGAGAAAATAATCCCTCTGATACCAATTTGTAACGTCCTGGTTCCGAAAGCCACCCAGAGCCGCCCCGTACCCAGTTGGTCACATGGCCTCAAGCACATTTCCCCAAACGCCAGAGGCTTCTGACTAGCATCGAGGGCCTTGGGTGTGATAGTGGGGAAACTATGCCATCATTGTAAGAGTACATAGCAGAAGAAGAATAAACATAAAATAACCGAAACAGTAATAACCAACAATATAACAGCGGAAGAATAAATAAAAAAATTGGATCACATTTGTATATAAGAAATGATCCATGATACATAACGAGGGAAAACAGCCAAACAAGTCACAATGCTGGAGAACACTACAGTACCAAAACAAGTACAAAACAAAAGTAAAAATATCTTTAGAATTGCGAGCCAAATCTCGGTCCCATGCTCTCATACTCCAAGAATTCATGTTCCAGAAGTCGAAGGGCGCTTTCCCTTGTCTATACCTGCAGTAACATAGTCTGCGTGGGCCCAAAATCATGGAACAAACAGGGTGTGAGATAAAATCCCAGTAGGAATTCACTCGAAGATCTGTGCCTAATAGTCTGTGAGAATATGGTAGGTAAAAGTACAATAAGAAGTAACAATAATAGGAAGGAATAGGCATTAATAGTAAGCAGTAAGGCAGGTTGATACAACAACAATCAAACCACAACCAAAAATAGCAGTGAAGCACATAGCTATCAAACATGAACCCTATGGGAAGTACTCACAGCCATCCCCTCTGGTCCAAAACAAGAAGTACCACAACCCTCTGGGCAGTGCACTCAGCCAAACCCCTCTAGTTTGGTCATACGCATTTATGAGACTCTATGGGGAAGCTCACTCGGTCAATACCCCTTATAGTCTAGGGTGGTCAGGGACTCTCTTGAGGAAGATCATGCTCTCTAACCCTCTTATCCCCAAGGTCTAGAGACTCTCTGAGGAAGCTGTCTCGGACAATTCCTCATATATCCTCAGGTATACCACAGATTCTCTGAGGAATCTCACTCAGTAAATTCCCCCTCTAGCCTGCGAAGGTTCTTAAAGAGATTCAAACAATGTAAGACTCTCTGAGGAACCTCACTCGGTCTACCCTCCTGTAGTCTATAAAATCCAAGACTCTCTGGAAGCTCACTCGGTCCATCCCCTCTGTAGTCTATAATATCTATGTCTCTCTGAGAAGCTCACTCAGTCTATCCCTTATAGTCTGTAGAACCAGGTTCTCTCAGCTCCGTGCCGGTTAGTGCATAATAATTCTATAAGGCTAAAGTAAACCTATATAGCTACTTGGATAACCAAAGTACACCTATAGAGCTACTTAGCTAAATAGTTTACAAGGAAACAAGCATGTAATGACTTTCACTTCAACCTATAACCGCATGGTAGGAAAATAGGTATAACTGCCAAAGGATAACGAGACCCAAGGTCATAAACAGAACAAATAAAGGGAAAAATACATACAAGAAAAACAAATTATCCTCTAACAAGGTCAATTTACCTATACACAAGAATACATGCAAAGTTGGAAAACAACGATGTCAAAAGGGTAACATGCGATACCCCGTTCATGGGTATTAGTGGAAATTCGCACACAAAACTCAAAGACATTGAATAGTGAGTCACAAACCACCTACCTCGATCATAGGAGATCAATATACTTGAACCATGATGGCTAATTCTACAAAGAACGTCATAGATCTGAGAAAATTCACAAAACGTTCAACCTTAGATAACCTGAGGAGGAATTGGAAAACAAGGCTCAAGCAAAAGGAAGAACTCACCGCTGCGCTTCCAACTCAATCGACCTTGTTCGAATCGGAGAATTGACGGAGAGGCGAGGGTTCGTCGATGATCTGGCCATATGGGTTACTCTCGAACGAACCAGACCTAGAAGAAGATGAAAATCGTGATGAGGCGCGACCCTGGTCTGTTTAGTGAAAAAAAGAAAATTACACGGCGTGTCTTTTTAAAGTACATGGTGTGTAGTAGGTTTTTCCGTACTCCACCAAAATTGACCTCCACATCACCCCTACACACTGTGTGTGTGGCCCGGGCCCGGCCAACACATGGCTTCAAGCCAGAGAAGAGTACACGGCATGTACTCAGAATGTACATGGCGTGTACTTTGAAAATTTCCAGAAATTACAAAAAATCTCAAAACTCCAGAAAAGAAAAGACATACCTGAAATGAAGATCCAGGATTTTACAGAAATTAACATGTTGCTAGGGTATACGAAGAAGAACTAACATATTAAAAAATAAGACATCACGTTCCATAATGAATGGACCAAGTAAAAAACAACTCAAAGAAATTTAAAATCATGAAAAATTTAAAAAATTTAATATTTATGTTCATTTTAAAAGTATATCTAAAAAAATATAACATTTACATCATTAAAAATATGGTAACTAATAAAAAGAAAATTAAGTACATTGGAACCATTCTATTAACATGTGAATGTTTAGTTATGGTATCAAGGGACCTACCTCAGATATAAAATGATATAGGTATATTTTTTAATAAAATTATTATCAGAGCTAAAAAATGTAAAAAAATTATTGTGTGACTCTGGTGTGAGTGTCAATATCATTTTGTACATGTAATTTAAGTGTTTCTCCCTACAAGGCCTAAATCTTATAAGAGTTTCACTTTAGTAATAAGACACAATAGTTTAATACCTTGAGTAATCACCAATGATATCCTGATCAAAGTTGAAAAGTTTTTCATCCTCATCGACTTATTAATTCTAGATACAGATGAGGAGAAAACCCCCTCATTTTCAGGAGACCATTTTTAGCCAATGTGTGTGCATTTATCAACATCCTAAGTGGAATACTCTATCTGAGAGTTAGATATGATTAATTATATTTCCACATCCACAAGGAAATTAAGAAATAAAATATGTGAGAAGAAAATTATTTTTGGGGAATACAATAAAACTGAATTTTATGGTTACACTGAAATTGAATATGTATATGATTTATCTATTTTTGTAAAAGTGGACCCTCAACCAATGATGAAAGAAAATATGAGGACCAAGATCACTGACAATATAGGAGCGACCGAATCCACTACAATTGAGAAAGGACAACATATATGGATGTAACATGACTTTCCATTTAGTCCATCATGATTGATGAATAAATGTTGGATTAGTGAAATGGAGATCAAATAAGTTCTACCATCAATGAGAACTAAGTTCTTTATAGATAAGTAATAGGGGCTGAACTACATGGAAAACATATATTAGATCCCATTTATTGAACCCAACCATGAATTTTTATCAATAATTCATCACATGAGATATAGAAGAATGTTGTAAGGTCAAAAAATGAGGATAAATAAATGTGATTTTTGAGGCAACTGCATTTATTTTTTATTTTTTATTTATCTAGTTTTTCGGCATGTATGTTATCACTTAAAAGTTTTAAAATTCGTTGAAAATGGCTCGTTTTTTCACATGTTAATTATTAAATTGGATGACCATCAAGACCCATGATATAAGTAAGTACTAAGAAACACAAGAAGAGGTGGGAGGACAATTAAATGTTAAGATAGAGGTACACAGCATGAACCGATATATGAAGAACCTATACAACAATGTTCGAAGGACCAATTACAATGGGAGTAAGTGATTCGATATTTCAAATTTTATTCACCATATTTAACTATCATGGATCTTTAACTAACCATTTAATGTCTACACATGATTAATTAATTAATTAATAAACCTATGAGACAAATTTATACTTGGATATTTATCAAACCACATAATTAAATTTATTTTTTAACAATTTTGAATGATAAAAATGGGAGAAAAGTTAGTTGTGATAATCCGGTGGAATAGGATTTGAATAATCACGATTTGAGGAGCATGTTAACCATTGTAAATAATTTGTTTTTGAGATTTGACCATGATTTAATTTATGATATTTTCATTAATTTAAATAATTATTTATATGTAGTTCCATACTTAGTTTTACCAAACTTTCACCTCATTATTGAGACACACTCTGAGCTAATATTTTCCATTCCTTATATTTCATATTTATTTTGAAACTCATGAATATTTTATATAAAACTTTATTTTCCTTTTATCAAAGATATTAATGAACATGATCACATATAATATGATTTATGTATTATTTTATTTATAAATTTATCCTTTCACATGACTAACTTTAATCCTTTTTCAGCCTTTAGAAGCCATGAATATATTTGTCAGGAAATGAGTTGTGCTACAAACATATATAATCCAATCTTACATTCCTTTATATATATTTCTTGATATTTAAATGAATATTTATTGGGAAGGTATTTACCAGTGTGTGCTGGTATATAATTTATCAAGGAAATAGGGGGGGGGGGGTATCCATTATAATTTTGGGAGAGGGAATGTATTATTAATTACAATTCATTTTTCACCACTCCAATTATAAAACATTTGAAAAAAAGAAATAATAATTTGTTATAACTTAGGTGGATAAAAAATCCAAATTGTCATTAATGGATATTTTTTTATCATACTCGGTTAGGTGATGGATGTGACATTTGTCTCACGTACATATCTGGATAAAATATACAAAAAAGAGATAAAAAAGAAAAATTAAGAGATGTCAATTAATTGATTTTGCTTACATGTATCATAGGACCCCTTTGAGATTTTTGGGGAAATATAGAAATGAAATATATGAAAGGATATTTTTATTTATTTTTTTTATTATCATGAAAATTAAATTGGAGACAAACCTCCTATTTGAGGACTTACCTGATTTACATCATTTACCATCCTTTCCTGAGCATCATAATCATTTAATCATAAAATATGAATCCCTTATGATTATTTTTGGTTTTTTATTTAAAATATACATATTCTAGATGCCTTTCAAGCCTATGGTATGTGACATTTTATTAAGTCATGTTCATCACTATATTAATTCAAACCATTATGTTGAGTAGAAAACTATATATGTTATAAATTTAAAATTTTTTGCATATTAATAATGAGTTAATAAAGAATAAGGGTGAATGGAAAAGGATTGGATATTTTAATAGAGTAAAAGTAAAATACATGTATGTTTTGTAATATTTGAAAAATGGGGCATTGAAAATTTTTCTACATATTATGCTCAAACATTTAAAATTTCATGTAATCAATTATTTTTTATAAAAGTGAATTTAAATCATGGTAGAGAAAAAATCTATTGTAGTATGTTGAGATTCCCACCCTGGGGACATGTATGAATTAAATTGTGTGTGTGTGGGGGGGAGTGATGTGTTCATTTAATATATATATTTTTGATATTAAAATGAAATTATTTTTATGATTTAATTTTTAATGAATGCATCTGTCCCTAATTTTTTTCTAATATTTTTTTCGGATGAAACATGTTATAAAAATTGTCAAAAAGGAGAAAAAATTAAATATAATTTCATAAAGTGAAGGTATTTCACAATATATAATGATCATAGAGAACTAAAAAGGCACATAATTGAATAACCATGTAAAAAAGAGGCAAAGTAGAAAAATGACATTACACATCATGTAATCATTACACATCTTGTAATAGTGAAAGTTGTGAAAGAACTATAAGTATTGAAGTGGTAAAAAGCCATAAGTGAAGTTTATATGCATCATAGTGTAAAAAATGTGTGTCATTACAAGAAATGGGTGATGATTATGAGAAATTATACATGTCATGAATATATTACACATAGTTTGAGATTGATACGTCTTGTTATCACTACAAAACAGGTAAATGGTCTAGAAAAGAAAGAAATAGTCAAATTTGATTGCTCTTAAATTTGTGACCTTTTTAGGACATAGGACCCCACCATGAACATTTTTATGAAAATAATTTATTTTACTAAATTCTTCATGATCCCGAATGGACTTTATAAATATAGGGTTAGGCTGATACTATGAAGAGATCCCTGAGAAAAAAACATGGACCAAGAAGATTCATTGTTTAGGGTCCTCCATAATTTCATTTCTGTTTTCATTATTCATTGTATCATTTTTATCCTTCCATCTTATTATATCACCTATAGGATTAGGGGTAAACCCATTTTTTGTAATGAAATGTAGTATAATGGGGTTGTTACTATTTGATTGATTTCATTTTCTTTCTTAATGTATTTTGTTTTCTATAATTCTTAAATAAATTTCCAATAAAATTATATTACATTTATTATAACCATTGGTATTTTAATCTAAAAGGTAATTTATCACTTTGTAACTGAATAACCGAATAAATGTATTACTAGGTTATAATTTTGGGGAACTAGGTTTAAATTTGGTATCGATATAAACTCAATTCGTTGCAACCCTAAATTATTGGACCATGCGAAATAAAGGATTTAAACATCATGTTGGGGATATCATAACCATTGGATCTCCCTCTTCTGGAACCTAAAACTAATCATTTATTAATCAACTTATTTTTTGAAATCTTATTGCACCCAAACTCTAAAAAAACAAAACCTATTCATGCTTTAAAATAATTTTTTAAACCAAACAATTGATTTTTATTTTGATTGTTTCTTAAAAACAATTTTAATATCCGTAAATAAATATTAAAATATTTAATAAAATAAAATTAAATATAATATTGTGGAACACATACAAAAACATACACCCAATCTATGTGTTCTACCTCGATCTGCTGAATTACTAAATTTTCATTAATTATTTTCATATGTTGTGTTTTTATTAATTTTTTTGATTGAACCCATAGTGAAATAATTACTCCCTCATGGATTCTCAAATAAATTAAGAGGTATGGATAACATCATGTATTTATAAGTCTAAGTTTGATCATAAATTCAAATGTATTGATTCCCCTTTGTAGTTTTTATGTGATGATATTTTTAGGTGACTAATGATATTTTGGGATATTTTTTCCTTATTTAAGGTATTTGTAACAATTAGGTTTAATATGAAGGATTATTTGACTATAATTATATAAATTTTTTGGGGAGGTATATTGAAAGATATGAGATATTTTCATAGGGTACAACATTATTTAATGTTAATGTTATTTAGTGTATTAGGGATATATGTTTATTTATTTATAGAGTGATATATGTGGGACCATTGGTGTTATCGTTAAAATTGTGAATTTAAATTTATTAACTATTCATATGAAGGTTTATAATTTTTGTAAAATATCACATCCTATTCTAACTATTTCATTATTCATTATTATCTAAATTCAGAAGGAATATATTTTTATCATTTTGTGGATTATGTTCACAAATCGAAGTTTATTTCAGTGTTTCAAAAATGAAAAATTTATCTTGAATACTCATCATTTGGAGAAAAAGTTGATATTATGGTGGAAATTGATTAAAAGATGCAATTATCCATGTATACTAAGTATATTTTATTATTCTTATCATATAGATGGTAATAGAATTAATCAACTCTAGGGATGGGATATTGAATCCAATATGTTATCTTATTACCATTATCTTCGATGAACTAATTGTCTTTTTCACACCTCATCGATTAATGTTTTTGTGGTAATTAAATTTCCAATGATAATTCACATTATTGTGATTAATGTTATATATCACTCTCCATTATTATTTGGACATTAATTTCATCCTCAAAATCTATATTTTCACTTCCCACTATGCTTCCCTAATTTGGAATCCTAGTTATGAGTTATTCTAGATCACATTTTTATTTCCATTTACCTCTTTTCAAGAGGATGTTTTATCAACCTTTTTTATGTTGTGGGGTTTTAATAAATGAATTTTATAATGTAAAATAATTTATTACCATGAACATGTTCAATTTTGGAGTTAAAAATGGTTAAAGGGTTGTGGAAGAATGTAATACCCATATATTTTAAAATAAAACTTTGTTCGATAGTATATATGATACGCAACACCGAGTCAAAATGAACTGTGAAATATTATTATTCTATAACCATTATCACCTAGTAATTTAATTGGAATGTAAGAAAAATAGTAAATAAATTATTCAATACATATTAATACCATACATAATAAAAATATAGAGATTAATTCTTCTAAATTAAAAATCAATTTTGAATAAAATTCATTTTATGTTTTAAAAATATGTTTTATTTAGAAATGGTTTTTAAAAACCTTTTGTTAGTGAATTTTAAATTTAGTTTTTACAAATTTTACAAATTTAATTTTTTAAAATGATATTAATTTTTAAATTAACATATTATAATAATCATAGGTTGATATTTTGTCATTTTTTTAGAAAATATTGACTGTTTGTTGAATATTAAAAAATATTGATGTTTGTAAAACTATCATTTCATATCAATGAAAATTCAAATTATCATATAAATTTTGTCTTAAATTAATATAGATATTATTTAACTAGATAATATTTAATTACTTAGATTTGAATCTTTATTATATTTTATTTTTTATAAGCTAATATTTTTTATTAAACAGATTTTTTCTAAAAACTACACTTCGTCAATATTTTTTTGGATTAATTTTAAATTAATTTATTCCAATTATAGAAATTGAATCCATTAAATGGATTGAATATTTTTAATATTGAGGTAAAAATTTGGTAAATGGGGCCCTTTTATTTTTCATCATTATATAGAGTTACTATGGTAAAATCTATCACCTCTGTAAGGGTAAGAAGGGTAAAACTGGGTTAAAACGATGATATAAGTCCTTAAAAACATCCAAAATCGTTCCCTTATCCATTTGTAAGAGTTTATTTCATCCATAATATTATATATATATATAATATATATATAAATGTGATTAAATTTTTTGATAATAACATTAATATTATTTAAGTAAAATATGGTGTCACAATTGTCACTATCATGCTTATAATATTTATAATATTTCATGAAATGGTTAAAAAAATCTATGTTCTATTTTAAAAGAGAAATAATTACCCTATCATTACAACACCATTTGAGCACTCTATTTTATACAAAGCCTTCCCAAATCTACTCATAAAATCCCTCCCCACATTCTATAGGTCATACTTTGGGAATATTACTAATAATAGAGGGATTACGGTGAAAATAAAAGGAGGTTGTTCGAAGAACAGGTATAACATTAATCCAAATGTTTTAGTTTATTTATTCTTATAATTTATTAAAATATTGTAAAAAATTATGAAATTGTAGAAAAATATCTTAATTATATATATTTTTTATTCTTATCCAATATAGAATATCTATCTCATATTTTATCAAATTGGAAATGAAAACATCATTTTTGTATACAACATATTATTTCCTCGCAAACCCAATTAATTAATTTCACATAGCATACTCTCAAAAATGGTTATAATGATATATTTAATGTATATACATAATATTTTTGAAATAAATTTCATTATTTAGTGATATTATATTTTATATTTTATTAAATATCCATCAATTGAAAAATGATTACATTGATCGGGCGTACATGTGGATTGCTACCTCGATGAAGCAATGTGATTTGTTTTTAAAATCCATATCACATGGATTCTATATGTATTTAATTAAATGATATGATATTTATGATATAAGAATAATTCTATAAAATTAAAATAGCACTTTCCTTTTTCTAATAATGGTTATTAAAAAATGGAAATGTTACTCGTTCATATAATAGATCGTTCTTCTACATGATTATTACGTAATTCATTTTCGTAATAATCTATAATAATTTTTTCAAAAAAGTAAAATTACTTTATAATAATAATAATAATAATTTCATGATTATTATTTTTATTATTTTTTAAATAAGATACCTCTACTAGGGTAATCATACTTAATTTCTTTTGAAATTATGAACTGAACAACCTCAAAACAACTTAAGTGGACTAAACCAATTATGTAATTAAATTTGAAATAAATGGTTTAATTTTAATGAAATACAATTTTAAAACATTATTATATAGTAAAATAATTTATATAAGTTTATTATACAGGTTTTAAATACATTCATAGCATGTTTTTACTCGAGGTAACGGATTTCAACACAATTTCCCATCATAGATGCATTTTTTAATGTTATTCAGACAATTTATTTTCTATGTTGTATGTTATAACTATTTTACATTTCATATCCATATCCATTCATATTTAATTGTATTTAATTTGATACATAATTCTACTTCAACCAAGAGGTTTTTTTGGGAATTTACCAAATTGGTAAGAGGTTTCTTAACTCAATTTATAATCATTTGGTTATACTTCTAGTTCGCTGATTATACCATGTCCTGATTATGTTTAAAATGTTTTTTTGATTTATAATATATTACCACTTTTTTTTAGAATTACATTTGTTAAAAATGATAAATCAATTTATTAATTTTAAATTCCTTTATATGATCTTTGTAAGGGTTATTCGTCACATATTTAGTTTATTTTGGATATAAGTTTAGTTTATGCACCTATATTATTTTATATGGGGTATTTTATGAAAATTTTATATGTTATATCATCAATATACTCATGCTATTGTTATTTAATGTTTCATTTGATGTTATTATTTCATAGGGATTACGATTCAAATGTTACCAATATTATAATAATTTTTATAAAACAATATCATATTATTTCATGTTAGTCTTTGTTAAAAGTCTTATTGGGAGGTGTAATAATGTAATATTTTCATGAACTACATATATTGTAATATCCTTTGGTTAGGAATGTGTTTTAATTTTTTATTTTCCATCTCCTATCTAATTGATTAGTAAAGCATGGATATTATTGTTTTAAGTGATATCAATCATGTATCTTAATTTTGATCAAGAATATTTCACTTCCATAACCATTTTTTCTAAAAAAATAGGTATCTTTTTAAATATAATATATTTTAAAATGTTATTGTATTTATCTTTGAAATTATTTTAAAATGTTTTTAATTTATTTTTTTCATTTTTTTCATGTTTTAATTTTTATTCCATTTACTAATGTATGAAAAGAATGTTTATTTTTAACATTTATAACATGAATATATTTTCCTAACATAATGGTTTATATTTTATTTTAAGAATAACATATAGATTTACATTTTTATTTTAAATGAATGTTTTTCTCACAATATTTTGTGAATTTTTAGTTTTAATAGTGATTATCAAAGTGGAAAGGATATTTTCATCAAGGATATTTTTAATAAACATTAATGGAATTTATATTCATCGACTAAAACAAACCATTATGTTAGTTATGAACCACTAATTATATTTTTTAGTGATACCATAACTATTATTTCTCTAGATACATTATGATTGTTTCGAAAACAATTCCACAAAAAATTTCTTTTCCATGGGTTAACCATGTTATAAAGAAATAATGGTTTTAATAGTGGAATTATATTGAAAATAAAAAGATTTTAAATGTTATATTTATGATATAGTCATTTGGAATTATTAATGATGAATAGTGAGGCTGATATAACTCATGATGATGGGTGAGACCGATATAACTCTCCAATTCGTAGGATAAATAGACATAATTAATTGGTTATAGGTTTCTCCCAAGTGATTATTGGAATTTACTAGATATTTTATTCCATTTGTAAGAGTTATTTTAATAGGGATAGAAAAATAATGTTCCAAGTTACAATATTTTTTTCTATTTACTAGCATCAAATTCTAATAGATATTTTTCTTAATGACTATTTTCACATGGTTCATGAATGTCTTCTTATATGAATATTGTCTCATATTAAATCTTTATTCCATGTCTCATGTTTTATGATCACTTGTTCTATGGGTATGAATTATCTTATTTTATTATCATGAAATGTGACTATTTCATCATACAATTATGCCCATATAGTGATAAATTATTTCATTCAATTGATCGTTCTTATGTTTAACCTTACCGATCATTTGATTTGACACTTATTAGGTTTCAATTTTCCCATGTTATTAATAAATGTTTTATTCATGCTATTATTATAAAGGTTACTAAATGTGAATAATAGAGTTAAACAATATATATATTTTTATCTACATGTTTTTTATTTTTATATGTTATTAGGTATGAGTGTTTCTTAATTTTACAGAACTTTAAACCTAAAAGGTCCATGGGCATGTTAGAGGTTAAATATTCCTATTTTATGTTGCATGTTTTGGATGGATAAAATTAGGACACATTTATTTTTATAAAACCAATAAATAAAAGAATCATATTTTCTATATCAGATCCAAGAGTATGTGTTTAGGGCAGTTATAATAATAAACCTAAATGGAGATTTCATATCAAAAATAAATAACTAAGTTAGCCATCAAATTCATGTGGCGTAAATGATTTTCCAATCCTCTTAAAGCATTGAGAGATGGATGAACACTAATATTAAACTAATTATTTTCATATGATGGTGTGGGGAATGGTTTCACAAATATTTTTACTACTTGTTGATGTGGTAAATTTTTTTCGACATTGGTAACTCATTGATCCATATTTTATTTGATAAATTGATATCAAATATCAATATTCATTGTCAATAATTGTTATACTTGGTTCTTTTTTAACTTGATAAAACTTTTATTATTACAATAATTCAAAATTATCATCTTTAATTCTTTGATAAGATTATTCAGTTGTCGATTCATCCATATCAAATGATTACAAGAGTTAATTATTGAAATATACTTAACTTTCATGATACTAAGTGAAATTATTCATTATTTCTCACTAATTCATCCAAAACACTTTTTCATAACATGATATAATCCACCAAATTTTAATTTTCTATCCATAATTACTCCATTCTAGTTCACATACAAATATTACTATAGATATTTATCTTGTACTTCATTAAACACAAATCCATATTCATGGGTAACTTGGATATACGTCATGAATTTTTTTTAAAGAAGGGAGATGTTCTTATTGTGGTTTAATTTTTAAAATTAAATGTATTGTTACTATCAAGTAAAAAAATATTTATATCATTATATAATATAATTTATGATACATTAAATTTCTATTTTACTATTTTCTAGGTTTAGTTCCAAGAAATATTGGAATTTAAATGGGATTGAAGTCATTCATATCAAACTTAATAATTAGTTCTATTTTATACCTTTTCAATGAAAGAAATGTGTACTCTACTTTATTATTATGTTTCGTCCCTAGAATGAATCTAAAATCACATATCATTAATATATCAAACACAAATCACATAAATTTTGAAAATTCCTCCAATTATTTTTTATTATTCAACCAAATATTTTATTGTTAACATAACCACAAACTTCTCTCACCATGATGATATTACCTAGTTTTAATTATCAATACTCTATGTTTTAAATTAATTATTCTTAATGTAAGTGTCTAAACAAGCACATGATGCTTGTGGTGCATAATTCTAGTCATATAAAAGATATTTAAATAAAAATATCATTTCTTAATCACCACTAAATTAAAAAAGCACTTATTATTCAATTAACACATCCAATTATGAACTTTTTCCCATAATTTTTCTTCACATCAATTTAAAATACTGTAAAACTAATTTAAATTAAATTACGATGAAAATATGAATCAACAAAAGTATGTCCATTAGTTTGAAAATTTGTGTTGGGTTGAAAAATATATAGAAGATGATCTAGAGACATTTGAATAATGTAGGACACCAATTAAGCCTCAATAAAATTTAATATCAATAGATTTAACAAAAGAAACAACACATACATTACAACATGAAACTACAATTCTTTTTATACATTAACGTGAATCAATACCAAACATTTTAATAATATTTTTAGAATACTAGTATTGATTAAGAAAGATCCCATCCTTCATTTGATAAATAGAACATCCATGAATAAAATTTAATTCTCCCACTATGATTATGTCAAACTCAAATGAAATCAATATAGAAAAATAATTATAATGAAATTTACTGGGTTAACAAAAAAATATCATGAATATAATTTATTATATTAAAAATATCATTATAAATAATTTTAATAGAAATTTTATGATCAAAATTACCAATTTTGAAACCATTATTACAAAAAAAAATATATACTCTCATACTAAGAATGAGGTGGTTTTCGGGGAATATATATTGTGTTATATAATTTTAAAAAAATCATAGGAAATATTTCATTTTCAGAATGAGGGAGTTGAATGACATAATTTTTTTTGATATAATGCCATTATAGAAAGAAATTTTAACATAAATTTGATATATATAAATCAACATAAGTATGAAAAATATAACAAGATCATAATTACTACAAAAAAATAAACAAATGAAAATGAATCCTAAAAGTATTTAACTAATTACTAAGAGTACCCTTGGGGAAAAGGTCATTTATTTTTGAAAAAATTCATAAATTAATCGATCCTTTTTTAATATATCTCTTTATTTATAATTAACTACTCATCCTCAATAAATTAAACTAATGAACAATCATTATTTTTAAAAAATTTATTATTCTCATACTTCAAATAAATAATCTATTTTGGGTCATTTAATGCATCAGTAACATTTATAGAAATGAGATCAGAAACAAAATATGTGTTCAAAAATAACTTTATAGCAGAGAATCTCATTTTTACTCTAGAAACAATATAAAATTAACAATGTTATTTAGGTGATATTTATGAATCCTCTATGATACATGATCATTTTGGGAATAATTTCTCTATCCCTTAATATATACACTATCTAGGGTTTTCTCTTCTCCCAAATTGAAATCCCAAAATATTCTTCAATATTTTCCAAAAACTTTTTCCAATCCTCAAAATATTCATTACACATTATATTAACATATTATTCCACATTTATGGTTTTACGATTTTAAATTATATAACCATTAAAAATTGAATAATATCTAAGAGATATACCTTCAACACTTTCAACATAAAAATTATCTAAATAATATTTGAAATTCAAGAAAAATACTTTACAACAAAAAATTTGAAAACAAAAAAACCTGTGTTTTCTACCATTAAAAAATTCATACATTTTTTTGTTTAAAAAGTTTCAAAAATAAATTCTATTAAAAAAATAGAAATTAGTATTAATAGAATAATCCTAGTATTATTTTTAAAAACTATATTCATTATGTACAGTTTTATCCATTTTTTGAATGGTTCTATTTTTCTATTCTACAACACCATTTTGTTGTGGTGTTTTAGGATTATAAAACTTTTGAGTATTACCATTTTATTCAAATAATTTTTTAAATTTAAAATCAAAAAATTATCCTATAATATCAATTCTAATCGAATAAAATAAACAACCTTTCATATTTTTAACAAGAATAAAAAAATATAAAAATTCACATAATGTTTTATTCTTATGATACATGACATAAATCCATGTATGTAAACTGAAATCATAAAAAATTACAACAAAAATATTTCAATCCAAATAAGTTATAATTTTTAATTAGATTAAATAAATCAAGATGAAATAATTCATGGGGTTTAGAAGTAGAAACAATGATTGATATATTTGAATTATTCCTTGTGATTTTTATCAGTTAAGAATGAATCATAAAAAAAAATCTTCACTTGCTGTTAAGTTGGGAAAATTTTGACCATATCCATGACTGGATAATTTATGTGTCATTAAAAAAATCTGAATGTCGATGAATTTTATATTTTAGAACATTATCTATTTAATTCATTGATACACTTAACATTTTTATATGTTAAAACTGTGAAATTAAAAGAACAAATTTTATATTTTTGATTAGTATAAAATAAAAATTATCTTTTTTAAAAACATAAAATTTAATATCTACAAATTTAATATACATACAATTATCATATAATTGTGAAATTCCTATTTACTTTTGTTTCAAACTTTCAAACTACAAGGTTTATAAAATAAAACAACATTACTAACACTCAATTCACTCAATAACTTAAAATTTATTTTTATCCTTACCAATAAAAGTTACAGGGCCTCCATAAAATTTTCTAAAAGTGGGAAAATTCGATAGGTCACTAGTCATTTAATAGGAATTTCTACTGTATATGTACCATGTATCCTTGATATTATTATGGTGGTTATCCTGAAATGATAAATCATGTAGAGAAAAATTCTGGTAACCATATGTTTTTGTGTCTGATAGAATAAAAAATAAAATTCTTTGGTACCCAAAATGATTTTAAAAAGCTATCATATGGTAATATAGAAGATAAATTCATTGAAATAAAAGTCTTCTTATTAAAAATATATTTAAGATATATAAGAAAAATTTATTAGAATAATTTCCTTTTATATAATGTTTAACGAATGTAATAGAAGAAACCTCTCGAGATGAACTTTTTAAAAAAAGTAGTCTTGTATAACATAGGAATATGAGTACTATAAACAAGAAAGATTTTGTCGTTATTTGGTTTCATTAATGATAGATAATTTTAAAATATTTACTTTCTTCACAAAAAAGTTTATAATATTTATTTTATGTATATTACTTCCATTCTAATATTATCACTTTACAACTTAATTAACATAAAAATCAATATAGATATTACCCTTAAAAAATGATGTAGTTTTTCATATTTATTATGTATTATAATCATTCAACTTATTGATTTTTTTACATTCCTTGTTAATCTTATTATTTTCCTCTTTATATTATTTATAATCTTTAGTAACTCCTAAAATTTATCATGATGTTTTTAATTTTCTTTGACAAAACCATCAATGATATAAATATCATTATCAAAATAATAACTTGAATCATAATAATTACTAACCTCATTTTTATTTTTTTCATGAAAAATAGGTTAGCAGATTCATTCTCTGTTTCATATTCATCACATGAATCATATCCTTCAGTGAAATCCTATTCAATCTGCTAAGAATGTTTAAATAATTTATTTTATTTTTTATCTATTCCCTTATGCATCAAATTTAGAGAGTCTGGTTTTCTATACATCTTATTTATACATATATAATAGTTTACATCTGGAACATATTTTGTTCCATTATTTTCTTTTTGATCATTTTGTTGATCTTTATTTGGAATGTTTTGGAAATTGTTCTTTATTTTTATCAAATTATAAACACCTTTTAATATATATACAATTTCCCTCTATTTCACATTGATGTGAATCAAATTCAAAAGTGTTTTATTAACATTTATATGTGATTTTAAATAAATAAAATTCTTATTTGATGTATCTTATTATACATTTTTGATTAATTGATGTTAATTTTGAATAATTATTCTATTGAGTTCATCAAAATTAAATTCTTTTAAATTCTTATTTTCATCAATACTAACCTTCTTTACATGCCACATCTTTTGTAAATCTCTTAGGTAACTTTTACTAAGTATGAGGTTCTATAATGTTTCTCCAAAAAAAAGGTACCTTTGTAATACATATGAATTTTTGGAATATTTGATTGATTTTTTTCATCCTTGCTCGTATTAAAATATTGGTACTCAACTGAAATAATATGGAGTCTAGTTCTGATTAGATTATCAGATCGATGAGTGTAATTTGTATAATCTTAGAGATATCATGGGTTGTCTAAAATGCAAGCACATTACTAGACACATTTATTAATATCACAAAATCATATATTTACTACATTGTAATTAAAAACATATCCAGAATCATATTTTCCTGTAATATTATCTAGGTTATCTTTTTCCTCATTGTACAGTTTTCCATGATGAACCAATTTTCTATGATTTTCTATTTTATGTACACCATCATTATGGATTTCTATTAAACATAATCTTTAACATCGAAGTGAGGGTATTTCTATAGAATCCATGCATCATTTTTATTAATTATTTCCATATTTTATATCATTTCATTATAATATGATGCCTCACAAAAGTTTATCAACATAAAATATAAAATATCTGTAAACTAAAAAATTCATAAAATAGTAAACCATTTATAAAAAATGTATGGTATCAAAAATATTATTAAGAAATATAAAATTTACATTATAAGACACCAATTTTTAGTAAAAATTGATGATAAAATATGGTTTATTGGGGGGTTAATATACCAAATTCACCTTCTTAAATATATGTATTAATTATATATAATATTTATTAGAGTTAATTTAATGAATTGATTAGAAATGAAAAAAAATAAAAATGCGTAAGGATATTTTTTGTAGTTGTTTAGTCCAAAGTGTACCTAGAATACTCTTATAACTAAATAATTGGAAAGAGATACATTGTGCACTAATTTTATTTATGAAGGGAATCATATCCTAATTATAATATACTGTTTCTATTGGAAGTATAATCATAAGTCACGTGAATTTTATTATGGGGATTCACAACATAACCAATACCCTATATTTATATATAAGGATTCATAAACCAAATGATATTGTCGTTAGAGTGTTGGAATCAAAACCAATGACAGAAAATTATTTTTTATGAAATATTATAAATAGATAGTGAATTATCATGATAGATGGGAAAAAGTATCATAGACTCAAGAAACCCACATGAAATAGATAGAAGAAGAATAAATCATATATTCTGGTTCTTGAGAGTTTGATCATCTTTATTATCCCATAATAATAGTAATAGAAGTCATGTAGGTTTTGTATTGTACCTTAAAATAGCATATAATAGTAGTGAGAAATTTTAAACAAAGGAAGAATGTAAAAAACATCATAGTATCATCCCCACCACAATCTTCTCACTGTATGACATTAAAATATTGAATTTTTCCTCAAATTAGTATCAAATGATTAGTTTTTTACTATACCAACACCAATTAAAAAAGCTATATAAACTTATTTTTTTAAAAAAGTATACCCAACCTAGATATGTTAGAGAATTCAAAATTCAAAAATGATAAAACATGATTATTAGAGAGAGAACACGATATATAATCATTACATAATAATTTATCAATTCATGTTTAGTATTAAAAATAATAAATAAAAATAAAAAAACAATTTAAAATCATCAAATGAAAAGATTTAAAATGGTTACATAATAAAAAGTCAGTTTAAGATCTACTTAAAATAGAAATTTTGAATTAAAAATTTGACATTCAAAACCATTAAATTTAAAAAAGATGATGTGATAATGGGGCGAATATCAAAAAAATTATTAACATTACATTAATGATTTAAAAAAATATTGATTTATTTAAATATAAATAATTATTAATTTATAAACAATATAATGGAAGAAAAAAATATAAAATAATTATTATTATTCTCTGAGTTTCAAGATATATGTTTTACATATGAAAATAAAACAGACTTTTATCTTAAAAAAATAAATTTTTATACCAGTTAAAAACAATAATCATAGTTTCTACATATTCAATATTAATTTTAAAATTCAGTTGAATAATTTATATATTTAAAATGAATATGTAATAAATATAGAAATAAAATATTATGTAAAAAATTAAATCTCACGAATTTAGAGCTACATGTAGATTTTCACTTAACTTCATTGAAAAATTCAAGTGTAGGTTTTTTCAAATTGGATTGCATATATATATATATGATAAGTGAATATGTAGGTGAATTGACATAATTAAATTCACCAAGATTATCACACATTGGATACATATAGCCAATTTATAGTGGCAATTCGAAAATCTTATTTTTTAAAATATATAAATTGGTTAAATTATTATGAATCAGACCTAAAAAATAAATAATAAATGATATAATAATCTTTGGATTTATTTTAATTAAATTTATAAAATTTCATTATCTATCTATAGTGTTACAAATTACCATAAATAGACCTCTATAGCTCATGATATGCTGAAAATAAAAAAGGAAACAAAAAATGGAAAAAAATATGTGGTTAAAAAATTGGCTAAATTGATTTTTCTTTGGATAAATGGTTTACATGTTACTGACATGTAGTAAGGGTGAGTTTTAGTTTGTTTATATTCTGAATTTTTAGATTTATAAGGATTTTGTGAAATATGGAATATGATTCTTATATTTTTGCTGCTTAATTTATGTACATATTTATTTATTATTTTATTTCATTTTGACTTATTATACATACTAAATGATGTGAAAATACATTCTAAAAATTAATTTGGAGTAAAATACTATTTTTTAAAAACATTTATCATTATTTTTCTCAAAATAAATTTAAAAATTATACACACTTCATTTAATTCTAGTTTTTAACTATGGATAAATTTTTAGTGGCTCCTTGATACTTGTTTTTAAAAACATTAATGATTAATAGTTCATATATAACATATGTCTTAAAGAATTAATTTTTCAAAATGTTATATTCCCTATTAAAATAATTATTTTGATACTAAAAACTTGTATTTTTGATAATTTCAAAAAGTGGGATATGTTTTTGAAATTAAACATAGTTTTATAGTTATGAACAAAGGGGAAAATTTTGAGTAACTCCTTGATTTGTTTTATGTTTTAATAATTAAAAATATGTATTTGTTTCATTTCCTTTATATGTATTAATAATTTTAATTATTCATTAATTAATGTAGGCATAATCATGGTCATATCAAAATATTCCATTTCTTTAAATATTTTTAAATTTCAATTTTTGATTGGTCATAATATGATCTAATAGTCTCATGAATTTTTCCAAGGAGAATAAGTATTTTTGTATCTCAAAATATTATTTATACATATTTTTACTATTCCCAGGCAGCCATTTTACTATACAAAAATATCCAAATAAAAAACCACATAACCAATTTATGAGACTTATAGATGTAGTCATAGCTTTGATTTCATTCATTATTTTGGTCACATATTGAGCTATATATGGTCTGACTATATTATTTCATGATTATTAGTAATTATAATAAAATTTTAAATAACTAATTCAACTGGACACAAAGATGATTTTATAATTTAGTATGCCTATTTTAGGTCAAAAAAATTCATTTTTTTAAAATCTCAATGATTCTGATATGCGAATCACATATGTGAATTGCCTTTGCAGATTTCATAAATTAATCACCAAAGTGAATCTCCCACATTTTATATATATTAATTATGTTATGTCAATTTAATTATGTAAAAAATTCAATTATGTTGTGAAAAATGCCTACGTGAAGAAACTATTCCGTGTATTGGGCTATGTAGTTCAATTAAATTATATAGGTTGTTCTAAAATATTGAAATTTTCTCTATTTTATGAAATATTTAATATTTTGATTTACTAAATGTTTATTTTAAATATTGAAATTATTCTAATGCCTTTATAAATTCATATTAATTATTTAAAACCTATATGAAGTGTTTTTAATTTTTTTTAAACATGTTTTCTAGGAGTATCAAAATGTGTTTCATTTTTACGCATCAAAATTATAGCTAAAAAACGTCCATTTTATGAATTTATAATTTTTTTGATTATTATATTGTTTCTAAATTAATATTATTCAACATTAAAATCATTCATTTTTTTAATATCACTATTGAAATGTTATTATTTTTTTGATACTTTGAGCATGTTTAGTGCTTATTTGAAATGTAATGCATTTGAATTTAATATTTATAGTTAAAAATTTTTATTTACATTGGATCATTAATTTACATATAATTATAGAACTATTTTAAATCTATATGTGTAATAATATCAAATTTTTTTTTGAATTACTCTTATTTCTTCGAATATTGTATGTCAGTTGGGTGATTATTGGGCAACAATAGTATCATTCTCAATATCAAATAATCTAGTTTCATCATTTTTGACTTTTGAAGTATCTAACCTCTCTTATCTATGTTATGTTAATTTGTTTTTGAAAAGGGAATTGAACATTGATTATGGGTGGTGTGGCAATAACAGATTACTCATGCAATACTTCTTTGATGAGATATATCATATTTTTAAGTAATACAGTGCGAAATGTGTTGTAGTGTTGATACTGTGAATCACTATAAATAATTCCAATGATGAACATTTATAACTAATTAGAGATTACCTCTCAAGGGATGAGAAAAAAAATTTATGAATATTTTTACTATCATGTTGATTCTTTCAACCTGAGAAATCACATAATAATTGAAACCAATGCTCTATTCTTGTTCTATATATTTCATTTTAAATTATTAAGTCTATAATACTTCTTCACATAACTATTATTATTTCACTTTTCATTATTATTTTTAATATAATTATCACTCTATATCTCCATTTTGTGACTCCCAAAATCTATCATTAGTACTTTTTGGGTAGTCACACTCGATATTTAATGTCCGGATTGTAATTAGGTTGTCGATCCCCAAAAAAAATGACATGTGTCATTTTATTATACTTCCGCATGAAAAATTACTTTTTATTTGCGTTATGGTTCCCCTTAATTTTTTTTTAAAATTTAACAATTACATAGAATAGAGGTATTATTGTAGACTATGACCACATTGGAGCAAGATACTATAAAAATCATCCCCAAATTTTTTTCATTCTTTTATTTCCACTTCTTATTAATTATTTTAATTATCTTCAATTAATAATTTAGATAATTAATCCATATCTTTAAATTTTTTTAATCTATTCTATCACCCCATCTAGAGCATATTATATCTCCTATTTAATTGAATAGATTTTTTCACATATAATCTTTTAGTCTGAGCATTGACATTGAATACCAACCCAAAATTATTTCAGATCACATTACCTTTACTTTTATATTAATTGTTGTATTCCCATTATATTCCAATGTTATTGATATCTTTTATAATATTTTATATTCCCATTCGCTATTTTCTCTATTTAATCTATCTCTTCAATAATTGATTTCACCCATGATTTATCATTAACCATTAATTCAAATGTATGAATATCTACTTATAATAAATAGAAATTTTTTTAAATAATACTCATCCTATAAGTTTGAGTTGGATATTATTATCTCAAATGTTATTATACTCATCAATTTCATCATTACTCTTTCTTCATTGTTTTAATGGTTGAATATGTTTACCAATAGTTTCCTCATATAATTTAGCCTCAAATTCACATCATTTAATGAGCGTTGAGGTCCTCTATAATTTGATTCAGCTTAATATTTTTATATATATAATTCAACCAAATATAAATATTTATATTACATACAATATATATTTTATTACCTTAAAATTATTTCCTAAAATGATCTTATTTATCGTTATCTTTAATCTCTATTAGGATTTACTCTTGGTTTTTTAGCCTAATAATACTCTATTTTTAGTCATAACTATATGCTTTCTTGGATTTCCTTCCTTGTTCAGGATATATAATTTACATTTAAACAAACTAATGTGTTTTAGTGTTTTATTATTTCTATGATTCATTTCATAAGTTCGTTTGTTTTACCTAGTACTTAGTTAACCTTTTTTCATATAAACCACTAATAATACCACTTCTTTCCAATAGTTTCATAAAATAGAACTTTTAATGATAATTGTTTTAATAATTTCCTCATCATCCATTTTTCCTTCCAATAACTTCTTTTTACATATAATTTTTTTCAAAGGAAACATCATGTTTGGTACCATGTGTTTCTTGGTAATTTTCAAATTCAGTTGAGGTGTAGTCCATCCCTTTATCTGGTCGATGAATTTGGCCAGTCATCTAGTTTTTTCCCGTCTCACCCTTAAAATTTTTTAAGGTTCAACCTATTCTACTATTTTCATCCACAAAAATAGTAAATATATTTCAATTTTTTATAACAATGTCACATTAGTCCATAGACATTTGTATGACCCTAATTATCTAAATTTTAATCCCTCTTCCTCTTTGGTCTATAATGATTTTCCACAATTTTCCTATCATACAAGTATCACATGTATTTTCACCATATTTTTTATTATTGTAAATATAAATTACATATTTAAACATTGATATATTTTATATGATTTTTTGAAGGGCATGGACTAACCTCCATTGATAAAATCTATTTCAATATTCAACCATGAGGTGAAAAGTTTTTTACTTTATTTCCACTTGGTATAAATTACCATTTATTCATTATTATTTCATATAAAAATTTAAATATTTCTTATTTTGACAGTACATTCTATTAAATGTTGACTATTGTACCAATTCACCTTATTAGATTACTCTCATGTTATTACATGGAAGCCTATCTTCATAAATAACTATTTTATTATTTATCTCATAACTTATAAGTCTCATTTTTTGCAACCATTTATTTTCAATGATCTGTCATTTCCAAAGTGAATCATTCAATCTACTCAACATTTTTTATTTTTCATAAAATTCATATTACCTATCATTTGGGATAAGAAATCACCAAAAATTCAATATAAAACATTTCATAATTTATTTATTAATAATCTTATCTTTAATTTCCTTATATTTATTTTTATTCTTTCCTTCAATGAAATCATGATTGAGTTGAGATATATGAATGCCAATAATTATTATATTTAGTATAAGTTTTGATGTAGACCTATAACTCTTCTTCTTCTTCTTCCAATGGGTTGATTTTTTTCTCCAATTGAATTGAATTCATCTTCCTCCATTCCATTCTCTCTAGCCTTATATAGAAGCTGTTTTCACTATTTCTTTGACAATGATCATCAACTATATAATGAAAATTATATAAATAAAAATAATACCCATAAAAGGAATATACTCCTTAAGGTTTAGGAAATGTTTTAGACCTCAATTTCTAACTTTTTGGTACATATTATATTAGATAGATTCACTTATAGATAATATTTTATTTTATGTCCTATGTTTTCCCAAAACTGTCACTTTATCATGGAGAAAATCATTCCACATTCACACAACATGTTTTCTTCCACTGATTTGAAACTTAGTTATTTACTAACCCATAATGGTTGAGATTTAGTTCCATAATTTTATTTCCTTTATCATTTTTGTTAGTTATATAGAATGGGATTATTAATCCTAAAACAATTATTTATTTTACAAATGTTATTGAGTCTTTTATTATTCAAAACCATCTCTACAAGACATGTTCCACATTATGTTCATTCATTCAAATACTCATCTAAAAAACAACTAAAATGTATCTTCATATTAGAACCACTTATTTTAATATCATCAAAATACATCTTCCTTAGGGTAACTAGTATCTCTTTGAGTGATTAAATATTATTTTCACATGATTTAAAACAATCAATAAGTACAATAATGACCTTATCATTCTCCTAAATATTTTTATGGAACATGACCGTTTTTCTATATTTCTATTTTGAATTAATTTTATCTTACATAATATTTTATTGTCAACTAATGTTGGATTTGATTTTATTGATGTAGTCTTAATAATCATTCAAAATTACACCTATTTTTATATTTTTCCTTTCTATATCAATATACCCATGTGAATCCTCATGTTCTATCTTTTGATGAAAAAAAATTATTTGGATTTCATTCTCAATTTTATATTGATATTTATCAACCACCACCATAATTTAATCTTAAAAATAGGGATTAAGCTTCATTTCACCGTCCTTAAAGATAAAATCATCATCATAATCCTCTTTAATAACAAATTTTTTCAAAAAAAGTTTCATTTATATTTTTTTAATTATTTGAGATATAATTCTTGTGGATGTCTATTTATCCAATTATATATTCAATTTTTACTAAAAAAATAAAAGGATTAATTGAAAATATTTTTATCACATTTTGATAATTATAAAAAAAAGATATATATTTAATGTATCTTTGTTTTCCTCATTTGATCTTAATGGACAAAAGAGGTACCAATTCATCACTCACATATTCATATCCTTTTCCAAATTAATTAATTTTAGTTTTATTTATACACAAAAATGATATCTCTTTGTATGAAAGTATTTTTTTTCTTATGGATATTACATAATTTCATAATAAAGTAAAGTACATTAAAATACATCTAGAAAAATCTCCACTAGATTTCATCCACTAAGTGTTAGAACCTTTGGATTATAAAAAGGTGGTAATATCTTTTATATTTTCTTGATGATATTAAAATTTTTTCCAGCATAATGAAATTAAATGGTTCTAATAAAATCAATAATTTGATTTATGAACCCATAAAATTTTTCATTAAGATACATATTCAAATCATTTTATTTATTATACGTTCTTACTCTGGAGTAGTAGGTTTCAATTCACTAATATCTAAACGACCATCAATCGAGGTCAATTACAGTTTAAGTGTGAGAATACAGATGATGGACAAGGATATATAGATGATTTAAATTATTTTGAATTTTGATTCCCTTTTTTAATTTTTAATTAGTTTAGGGAAATCCCCTCTGTATGGCCCATTCCATTTTCTTTTAACCGATTTATTTTATATTAATAAAGGGGAAGGAGGGTTTTCTCCTTTCTAGGTCTTATTATGTCATTGAATTTATTATAAAACTCTTAAAACATAACTTTCATATGTATAATAAAATTCTTTCTAAATAGTCATAGTTGATTTGAAATTAAAAACCTTCATGTTGATTTGATTTGGAAAATATGTGGGTAAAGAACTTTGTGCCCTTGACTCAAAATTTAGTAACTTAATTATCATTTTAGTCAATGAAAACTCTATTATATAACTAAATATAATTCCATGAACTATAGTTGAGAAAACATTAGGTCCAAGATAACCTTGATACGATTTCATAATACTATTCTAAAATTGGTAATGACAACCATCATATATAGGAACTAGTTTTTTAATATTACATTTATTTTCACTCTCCCAATTCTGAACATGATGTTTTGAACCAAAGTACCACATACCTTATGAATTTATCCTAATATAATAGAGGATATTTAATTGTAGTGAGGTTCCAATAGTCTACATAGAGAGACTATACCCTTTAGTATTATTGTAAAAAATAACAATCAATATCATAACATGCATAAAATGTAACACATCATAGTATATAATATGTAATTAATGTAAAAAATAATAATGAATCCATGTTATAAAAAATTACTTGTATGTCATATAGTCCCACATCTTGTTTTGATCACGTAATAGTATGATCATACACCATATAATAATAAATTGAAAAAAGGAAAAATGGTTCCTAACAATAATAATAAATACTTCTTAAGACCTACCTCCATATTTACACTAAGATCCTCCACAGTATCCAAATGCACATGAGACTTCTGCCAAACCTTCATGTAAAACATGAGATATACATGAGCATCATGGTGCTGGTGTAGGGTGTGTGAAAAAACATAATAATCAACAACTAATTTTATTCATAATAAAAAACACTATAATTTTTAATGAATCCTCTATATAAAAGGGAATTTGTAAACATCACATATTTTCACCTATTATAATATTGGGTTATCATGAACACAACTTAATATTTAGCTCATAAATTCATAGGCTAAATCCATTTTATGATCTAAAAATTTCATATTAAATAATTAAAAGATTGCATAACATATACTCCATCAACAAATCTAGCACAATACAGGAATAAAATTTCATTTCATAACATAATTCAAGGGTGAATAGATTTAACATCCTATGATATAATCACTTCATCTCACCATATCCATGGAAGAAAGTGGAACACTATCATTCCATGTTGGGGGGGATAAAATATCAATAATATCCATATCATGGTGGGAATTATATTCCATATATTTCAATATCTAATAAGTGGTATATCATGGTGAATGTATCACAAACCTGTGAATAATATCCAAGTAACAATGACACATGATAGGTAATAACATCACATACTTCACAATGTATGGGAATATCATTCCAAAAGTTATTGGGAATTATTTCCCACATTTTATGTAATAACGCATAACTCGGAATGAAATCCCTCTCCATAGAAGTGAAAAAATTATGATTATTGTCTCCCTCTATTGTAGTTAATAACACAAATATGGGAATTTAATCCCCTACTATATAAATATCAGCAATTGGGTAGTGTGTCCCATTTAATAGAAAACAACACACAAATGGGCATCATATCACCTAATGAAAGTGTCAAATAATGGGTTGTGAATCCCTCTTCCCTAGGTAATATTAAATAGTGGGTAGATCTTCCCTAGTAATATTTATACTAGTAAATTGGTAATTATATTACATTCCTATAATAAATTCCTATCTAAATGGTAAATGTTTATCATGCCCAAAACAATATCATTATATATTGGATATCATCCCATCTCATAGGAATCATCAAAATTAAGAATATCATCTTGACCATAGGCCACATCAATTAACTAGTATATTAACCATTACATATGAAGAAAAAGAGTACATGGGAATATCATCCCATACTATTATAGGCCCTTACTTTTCATGCATTAATATAAAATTACATTTGTGGAAAACATAAAACAATATAGAAACACACACTCAATGATTGTAGTAGTCTAGTGCGTTTGGAAACATGGAAACATAAACAATGATAAATAAGTTATCTCTAATATCTCCCAATAGGTTCTTTTTTAAAAGAACCATTCTTTGAATATCAAACATAACACATACCTTCATAACCAAGATAAGGAAATATAAAAAGGGGTGAGATAAAATGCCTAGTATACGTAAAAAAGGCAGATATGTAAGCATAATCATTAGCATAAGGGTGTGAGAAAATGATCATGAAATAGAAGATCGTAACCGGTATATCATGGATCATATACATGAATCGTGGCATAAAGCAAAGATGTTCCCAAGACATGAATCATAAGGAAATAGACAGCATAATCCATGAAAGAATATCATCGGAATAAAACATGGAATTTTTGGTGACACATAAACATATATAATGATTTATATTATTCAAGGGATTTATTATAATACCATATTTGTAGACGAACCCCATTATTGAATCAGGTTCACACTTTATTCCAACCCCATATTACAAAATTGAGTTCATTCTTCATTTTGGCCATGTATTGATGAACCGATTTCATTTCCCATTACATCCTAATAATACAGAATCATGTTCATTTATCATTCCAAAAATTAATATCTCATGAGATATAAATATTTACCCAATTAATTATAGGGAGATATAGGCCCCCTATACCATAGTGAAATCATACATACATGTTCCCCATGATCATAAAAAACAATATCTTAACTCATGAAACGGAATGGGTATTATAAACATGTTATCATATAATAACAATGGTAAATAGGCAGGTTAAAAAATTCGTTAATCATGAACATAACCCATGAAAATAAGTGGGTTAAAAAATCATATAACCCATGAAATATAAATGGGTTTCAGAGTCATATAACCCATGAAAGATAATCCTGGTTTTAGAAAAATCATTCCATAAAAACATATTGCATTTAGAGAAAAAATATGAATGGAAAAATTGAATAATTTCTTTATAATGACATTATTAACACCAATTGATCTTATAATATATTGGAAATAATATTTTAAGACCTTTTAAAAACATTTATTGAAGAAAATATCCTTTTTTCATTAAAAAACTTTTAGAAACATAAACTGTTTTTTGAAAACATTTTTTATTGAAAATAGCATTGAAAACATACAATGTAATAATTGATAATTATTAGATGTTTTTAAAATACTATTTTCCGTAAAATTGGTCTTCAATTTTCTTTTAAAAACATATTTTATTACATTTTTTAAAACTATTTGTGAAAACATTGGTTTTGAATAAAATAGATTTCTGACCGGGGAGATAGACGATCACATTTCTCAAAAAACATTATCTTAAGTGTGGAAGAGTAAAAATTATTACTAATACGTGGATATATATTGAATAAACCAGTATAAATAAACACATTAGTGTTATTCATATATTTATCATATGATTTCATCACAAGATGTATAAATATAAACAATCCCCAAAAGAGATGAGATTATTTTAATAAACTCTTACAATAAGGAAACATGTTATCATACTCTACATGTATGAAAAAAAATTAAAACAGCCATAAAATATTATAAAAAAAATGAAATTCATGATTTAACATATATAATGGAAATATAAACACCTACAAATAGAATTTAGGTGCATAACAAAACTTGAGTCTCAAAGAAGGCAAATTTAGAGAAAACTATTTTACTAATTTAGTAAATTTTGAAACATAAACGCAATGAAAGAAATATTATAGAATGGATACATGGGTAACAAAAATAATAATTATAATATACATATAATAAAATCATGAGAATTAAATTCACCACACAAAAGGAATGTGTGGTGAACATAACATGTATGACACAGAAATAAAAAGTGAAATGGAACCCCCTTACCTTGTGTCTTCAATCTCATCATACTCATTCAAACTTCCTATATAATAAATATTTATTTATTATACATCATTTAAATAATAATATTATGATATATAATATCATAAATTGTTTTATTATGACCTTAAATTATCAACTTGTTGACAATACTATGTTAAGGTTTTAGTTCATGTAATATTCTCTTCATTCTATGTCTGTGTCTTAATTTGTTATATCGTTGGTATTTATATTTTATATCATCTTTTTAAAAATTTAATCCATGTTATAAATATAATGAACATAACTTATATTATTATATTAATAATCTATATAATATATAAGTATTTAATGACACACACCGTTCATATAGATGGTAGGCTGTACGTACGCGTGAACGCAGTTTCTATTTTAGTTTCACATTGAATGTATGAAAGTAAAATAAATATATGTACATATTTATATAATTATTAAAGAATCAATATGATATCATATATATCATATATAACCACTAAACCCATCCTTAATACATTCCTTTTATTATATGAACAAATCATATCTCTTTTAGGGGGCAGTAGTCTATTCTTCGTTAAACGAAATTATCGTATTCACACACAACAGATAGTAAAATGATATGTGTACTAAAAGAAATAAATAAAATTAATGAAATAATAAATATAATATATATCATATATAAATGGAGTTTTAATCATAATTTCCACGATGAGAGGTAGTAATGAAAATTGAACAATCATCGTTTAGTGAGTCGGTAGTTCACCGTACACATAAGCAGTATGTTCAATATCCATTATATGGAGGTTTTTATAATTTTTTTTGAAACAATAGATTAATAAAACTAGTATATTTTGGATACTGGTGTTTTTAAACAAGAATTAAAAAAAAATAAAGTGTAGGGGGTGGTGAAATAAAATTAAAAAAAGAACTTAAGTGAAAATGTTGCCTCTAAATCAGGTAACCCCATTTGGTTTATGCAAAAAGGATTCCTTGGATTTCTATATTTTCAATTTAAGGATTATTAAACCAAGTGAGGATTTATATAAAGAGAATTAAGAATATATTGGATGAACTTAAGTGGTTTTAGAGGTGTTAATAAGAGAGATAGAGAGTTGGTATCCTTTCATATGGAAGGAAAATGAGTCACTTGGAATTTTTGAAAATAAGTTAAGAGTATACTTGTTTTTACCTAAAAAATAATACCAAAACAAAATAAATAAATAATGGAGATTTTATGGATGAATAATGATAATAAAAGTGGGTTTGGAAAAGTTCCTAGGTCATTTGGGCCCATAATATTTTGGCCAAGTCCCTAATTATTTTTAATGAGACCTTAACCTCTCTAAATAATTTTAGTCCCTTTTAATAACCAATTAGTTAAAAAATAAACATCATATAATTAGAATATTAAAATTATACTTATTAGAATGTTATATATTTATTTTTATAAATTAAATTCATAGAACAAAAAAAATTAATATTAATGCTAATCTAGTAGACATGATAAAATTACGGGTCTTTGAAGTAGGAAGAAGTTCAAAAGTTTTAATGTTTTTATATTAAATTTAAAAGTTAAATTTTTTCTAATAACATAAATTTTATTTGTAGATTTAAAATTCATCTAATGTGATCTTAAAACAAATTTAAAATTAAATTTTTTATTAGTAATTTTTAAATGGAATGGATGTTATTAACTAAAATGCAGAGTTTTTCACTATTCATAAAAAATGATGTCTCTTTGAAAAATAAAAAATCATTAACCCTATTATAATTTTGAAATTATAAATTTGAAAATTAATTTTATTTTACACAATTAAATTTCTAAATGTGTCTATACATAATTTTATTATTAAAAAACGTTTAATTATGAAAAAAATTTATTAATAATTTTTAGGATTTACCAAAAATTATATCATTGATTATCAATATGTTTTATCTACATAAAAAATATAAAAAATATTTTTAAATTATTTATTACTATTTATATAACTTTTTTAATGTTTTCTTATAATTATAACATTTAAATAATTATAACAGCAAATGATGTTTCATAGAAACCTAGTGTCGCATGTAAAATACACCAAGTAGGTTTTTCACATATTGTATGATGAGTCGATGTTCCCTGTATCATATGCTATGTTGGTTCCATGTAAAATTCAGCATTTATGTTCCATGTGAAATGTCACGACCCGTCCTCGGGGCCCGTGCCATGACTACCCCAATCCCGCCTTCCATAGGCCAGGGGCTGGCTACTTGCACCAAGGCGTAATTCCCGATAAAAAGGGAAGGCATTGCCTTTATAAAGTAAACAAACACCATAGAGCAAGCAAGAAGTAGAAGTAAACACTAAGTAAAAACTAGGTACAACAGTAAGTGCAGAAATATAAGGGGACCAGAATACAAACCCAAACTGAAAGTAAAGTACAACTGGAAAGGGAAAACAACAACTGAAAGTAAAGCTGCTACGCCGAGCCGTCCACTGGAAGTCCCACCTGAAGGGTGGGTACAGATAGCCTCCATAGCTCCTCGGGTCCAGTCGTCCGCTCTGAGTACGTCCCGCCCAGTGGTCTACCTCCGGGTACCATCCTGCTCCGCAAGCCTCAACCTACGATCAGCGCTGTCCATCGTCTGCAACCAACACAATGTAGTGCGGGCATAGCTCGTGCAAGGGTGAGTATAAGCTATTCAGTAGGGACCCCGAGACCCCCGAAGGTCTCCCATAATCCACGAAGGATAATCCACAAAGGAAATATACAATCACGAAGTAACATCCGACTCTACTTAGGTATATGCCCATACATACACCTAAGTCACCAATTTTCATTCATCTCGAACATCCGAGCTCATGTAATACCCAGTCCACACAAGAAAACACAACCAAATCCACACAGGAAAGTATAACACAATCCACACAGGATAGCACAACACAATCTACATAGGAAAGCATAACGTAATCCACACAGGATAGCACAACACAATACACATAGGAAAGCGAAACATGATTCAGCTCACACAGTTATACTTCTTTGAATGACGATAGATATGATCAGATATATCCACTGAGTCATCTAAGTCGTCGAACCCACAAAAGATCGATAGGTATTAACCCCCACAATGACCCACAAAGGATCGATAGGTAACTAACCCCCACAATGACCCACACAGGATCAGACCCACATAGGATTTGTAGGCGCTGGCCCACACAGGACCGCTGAGCGCTGACCCACACAGGATCGGACCCACACAGGATAGGTAGCACTGATCCACGTAGGGTCGCTGAATGTTGTAGTCATCTCTGTCGAATCCACGGAGGTTTTCTGCACAGTCCTCATCGTCATCGTAGTCGCAGCCAGCTCTAGGGTTCCCACACACAACACGCTCATTTGGGAGGGTCCGTTCCACGAGCTGAGGGGCTGATACATCAATTGACACATAGTCCGGAGTTGATGTATCCAAAAAATCTGTATCGTCAACAGGAACTCAACGTCACAGACGGCGTGTCAATCGGACGCCCGGTCTGAGAGTTATTGGCTTTTTCGTCCCAGGGGCCCGGTTAGTTTTTTAAGACAAAACCAACCCGACCGTACTCCAACTGCGTCCAAACCTCGAGTGGAGTAATAAAAAAAGGTCCGTCTCACTTTGAGTAATCCAACAAAGTCGACGACACGTCAATCGAACATCTGGAGCTCAAGTTATAAGTGTTTCCGCTCCGAGGGCCCGGTTGGTTTCGTGTACGAACCAACCCGGCCGAACCCAAAGTACTCCTAAACCTTGAGTGTGATATACCAAAACGACCGTCTCGATTCAAGTATCGCATCGTAGCTTACGGTGCTTCGATCGGAGGTACAAAACCCTAGATATGGGCAGAAGACCGATGAAGGTTTGGTAATAGGGGGTTTGGGCCCGGTCCGACCCGGGCCGATTCCCTCTGGGTCAGCCCGAACCAGGTAAACCTATCCTGGGTCCAAGTCCGACACGCTTGGGCGCGGTGCGGCCCAGCTGGCGCGGCCTGGCCCGGCCTGGCGGTCCAGTCCGGCAGACCGACTAGGGTAGCTGGCCCAGCGCGCTGGCGCGCTGGCCAGGGGCTCGGCCGTTCGGCCGAGTGGATGAGGGGGGGGGATGCTCCCAGTTTTGATAACCACGGCCCCCATAATGGGGGGCCACTCGAGCTGGCCTCCGGGGGTTTGTAACCCCCGGCTCTTCCATTGACGGGCCGGCCCGTACCAGCCGGCCAGGTGTTGCCGACACGGGACCGGCATGGCCGGTCCCCCTGCTCCGACGCCAGCGGGCCGGAACCGGACGCCGGTTCCCCTGCTCCACTGCGGCATGGAAACGGCCGCGACCCTCCGCCGCGACCCCGCCCTGGCCGCGGTGCTATAGTGGTCCTCCGGCGCGGCACGATGGGGCCGCTTCTTTGGTTCGTCTTCTACGGCAAGGCGCGACAGTGTCGTGGATTAGTTTGTTTCCAACGGCACGGTGTGACGGTGCCGCATTTCTCCGCCCTTCCTTCAACAATTCCCGCGCGGTGCTTCGGCACCGCGTTACCTTGTTCGCGCCGCATCAATATCAAACAACCAAAAGGGGAGGAGTATCGGCCGTGTTCGTGTGGTACGACCTCCTCACGTTATTGCGATTACAAGCGGTTCAATTTGGAAGGAAGAAAACGACGGAAGCAATCACGAAATAGAAACGTATAAAACCTCTACCTCATCGAACACGGTGAGCGAGGGTTCATCGCGGAGATAACCGTCGTAGGAGAAGACTTCACGGAAGGGGGAAGTCGCGTCATGGGGATGGTGTCGCGTCGTCAATCTCCAAGGAATTAGGCGCTCTTCACGTTCATCGCGTTCTTTGTCGGAGAGGATGAATTTCTTCAAGCTCCTCAACTTTTCTCCCAAGACTCACCCAACAAGAAATCAACCAAAATAAAATAAGTTCATCATTTATTTTATTAACATAACTTAAGCATTTGAATTTCAAACATTCAAATTAAACTCACTTAATTAAATAACATAAGTTATCAAATTAATGGTGAGTTGAAGGAGTTAGAGAATATGAAGGGGTGGGGTTCGTGTGGCCCCTACCACCTTCATAACCTCCCATGGGAAGTTGGGTGGTTTCCCCCAACTTCCACCGAAAGGTTTTAACCACATAGAAAATAAAAAATGTAGGTGAATTTTTATTTAAACTTCCAAAATTTTTATCAAATTCTCAAGTGAAAACACAACTCCGGAAATGGTGTTCCTAAGGAAAAACCGGTGCTGCGGATCCATTAGTGCCCCCAGAATTTGATTTCGAGCACCGGTTCAAAAGTTAGAAAAACCCGCTCGTTCGTTCACTGAATGTACCCGAGCTAAACTTCGGATAGAAATTACGGGCACACCGGGCCTCGAAATCAAGTGCCATCAGAAACCACGTTCTTGTAAAATCTCAATGAAAATTAAGAAAAATTTTACCTTCAATTTTACGGGTGTTTAAATTACTCCCACCTTAGGGCTTTACGCCCCCGTAAAGATACATCGAAAACTAGGGAAACAAAAGTGGGTACTGAGCACGAATCTCAGCCTCCCGCACCCAAGTCCTCTCCTGGAGGTTCTCATGCTTCCATCTGATGCACACTAGAGGAATCTTCTGTCCACGTAGGACCCGCTCCTGTCGATCCTCGATCTCCAGAGGGACCTCTGCAAAATTTGTCCCATCATCAATTTCCATCTCCCCATGGTCAATGATATGAGTCGGGTCATGCACGTATCTCATCAACTGAGATACGTGGAAGACGTCGTACACTCGGTGCAACTGAGGTGGTAGAGCCAGGCAATAAGACACCTCGACAATCCTGCTGAGGACCTGGAATGGTCCGATGAAGCGTGGAGACAACTTGCCACCATGGAAAAATCTCTGTATACCGCGCCGAGGTGAGACCCGCAAGAATATGTGGTCTCCATCCTCGAACTCGAGTGGCCTCCGCCTCTTGTCAGCATAAGACTTATGTCGACTCTGATCTGTCCTCATTCGCTCCTGGATGACCTAGACCTTCTCTGTCGTTGCCTGAACCATCTCCGGTCCCACAAGTGCTGACTCCCCAGGGTCTGTCCAGCATAGAGGTGACCTGCAAGGTCGGCCGTACAACGCCTCGTTTGGTTCCATCCTGATGGTGGAGTTGTAACAGTTGTTTTACGCGAACTCCACCAAGGGTAGGTGGTCCTCTTAGATGTGACCAAAGTCGAGGACACATGCACAGAGCATGTCCTGGAGAGTCTGAATGGTCCTCTCCATCTGACCATCCGTCTGAGGGTGGAAGGTGGTGCTCATACGTAGCTACATCCCGAATGCCTCCTACTACCCCTTCCAAAGTCGGGAAGTAAAGCGATCATCTCGATCGGAGACGATAGATGATGACACACCATGTATTCATACAATCTCCTGAACGCAGAGACGTCCCAAGATCTCCACTGAGCCTTTCTCTCTGATGAGTAAGAAGTGAGCCGACTTGGTGAGTTGGTCGACAATCACCCAAATGGAGTCGTGACCTCTGGAAGTGCGTGGAAGTCCAGTCACGAAGTCCATAGATATCTAATCCCACTTCCACTCTAGGACCTCAAAGGGTTGTACCAAGCCTGCTGGTACATGGTGCTCTGCCTTCACCTGCTGGAAGGTGAGGCATTGAGAAACGAACTCTACCACAACCTTCTTCATGCCCGGCCACCAGTGCTGTCGTATGAGATCCTGGTACATCTTCTCCACTCTAGGATATACCAGAAAAGGGGAAGTGTGAAACTCTCTCAGCACCTCCTCCCATAAAGCAACGGGTACCAAGGTACGTCCTCTAAAAAGGATGTTGTGCTCTCCTCCCACAAAGAATCCATCAGGTGCATGTCCAGAGGATATATGGGCACGCCACGTCTCACAGTCAGCGTCTCCATGCTGTGCCTCTCTGAACCGCTGCAGTAGTAGAGGAGTGACTGTGAGTGACAGAAGGAAGGCTACTCCATCTCTATCCACGAAGGATATCCGCAAAGTGGCTAGCTGCTCTATCACCTCCCCAAGTAATTGGATGCACGTCCTCCTCCTGAGAGCATCGACTACTACGGTCCCCTTCCCAGGACTATAGACTATCTCAAAGTAATAGTCCTGGAGGAACTCGAGCCATCGACGTTGTCTCATGTTCAGGTCCTTTTGCGAGAAAATGTACCTGAGACTCTGATGGTCAGAATAGACTGTAAAGCGCTCTCCCATCAGATATTGTCTCCACATCTTCTGAGCGAAGACCACTGCTGCTAACTCCAGGTCATGGGTGGTGTAGTTCTGCTCATGCTGCCTCAACTGATGTGATCCATAGGCGATCACGGCCCATTCCTGTAACAGGACACATCCAAGTCCGGTCCCTGATGCATCGCAGTAAACTACATACCCTACTCCCTTCTCCGACAACCTCAAGATAGGCGCGCTGGTTAATCTCTGTCTCAACACCTGGAAGCTCTGCTGACATCTATCTGACCACACAAAGGATTTCCCCTTCTTCGTCAAAGCTGAGAGTGGTTCCACAACTCTGGAGAGGTCTGACACAAATCTCCGGTAGTACCCAGCTAGTCCCAAGAAACTCCGCACCTCCGTCACGCTCCTGGGTGGCTCCAAAGCTAGCACTGCCTCGATCTTCGCAGGATCCACCGCAACTCCCGCCTCAGAGATGACTTGTACCATGAAGTGGACCTCACATATCCAGAACTGACACTTAGAGAGCTTTCCATAAAGCCGGTGCTCTCGGAGTGTGTTTAGTAGGCTCGCTACGAGGATCACCATGAGGACTGCTGGTGTCCTCACTAACCTGAAAACTCATACAACTACCTCCATCCAATCCTGGGATGCCTGAGAGTCCGTCTCCCCACGGAACCTGGGCGATCGCTGGTGCTGAAACTCATCCAGTGCACTAAGGTGATGTGCATCGTCAGCGGCTGGGGCTGGAAGAATCGGTGGCTCGGTGGGTAGAGGTACCACCGGTGCCTCAGCTGTCAAAACACCCTGTACCGAGGCCTCGTCGCTCGGTGGGCTCTCATCACGCACAACTCTCGGAACCCTAGCTGGTTGCCGTCGTGGGGCCATCCTGAAATGAAACAGGTGTGCCACTGTCAAACAGTATACTTCTTCGAATGACGATAGAGATGATCAGATATAGCCACTAATTCATATAAGTCGTCGCACCCACAAAGGATCGATAGGTACTAACCCCCTCAATGACCCATAAAGGATCGATAGGTTACTAACCCCCACAATGACCCACAAAGGATCAGTAGGTAACTAACCCCCGCAATGACCCACACAGGATCAGAGCCACACGGGATATGTTGGCGCTGGCCCACACAGGACCGCTGAGCGCTAACCCACACAGGATCGGACCCACACAGGATCGGTAGCACTGATCCACGTTGGATCTTTGAGTGCTGTAGTCATCGACGTCGAATCCAAGGAGGATTTCTGCACAATCGTCATCGTCGTCGTTGTCGCAGCCAGCTCTAGGGTCCCGCACATAGCAAGATAGTTCGGGAGGGTCCGCTCCACAAGCTGAGGGGCTGATACATCAACTGACACAGATTCCGGAGTTGATGTATCCAAAAGTTCCGTATCGTCAACAGGAACTCCATGTCACAGAGGTCGCGTCAATCAGACGCCCGGTCTGAGAGTTATTGGCCTTTTTGTCCCAGGGGCCCGGTTGTTTTTTTAAGACAAAATCAATCCGACCGTACTCCAACTGCATCCAAACCTCGAGCGGAGTAAGCCAAAAGTTCCATCTGACTTAGAGGAATCCAACAAAGTTGACGGCACGTCAATCGGACGTCCGGAGATCAAGTTATAAGCATTTCCGCTCCGAGGGCCCGGTTGGTTTCGTGTACGAACCAACCCGGCCGAACCCAAAGTACTCCTAAACCTTGAGTGCGGTATAACGAAACGACCATCTCGATCCAAGGATCGCATCGCAGCTGACGGTGCATCGATCGGAGGTCCGCAACCCTAGATATGGGCAGAAGACCGATGGAGGTTCGGTAATAGGGGGTTCGGGCCTGGTCCGACCCGAACTGATACCCTCTGGGTTGGCCTGAACCAGGTCGACCCGTCCCGGGTCAGGTTCCGGCCCGCATGGGCACGTCCCGGCCCTACCTGGAGGACCCTCCAGGCCTACTGGCCCAGCGCGCTGGCCAGGGGCTCGGCCGTTCGGCCGAGCGGATGAGGGGGGGGGGGGCTGCCCCCAGATTTTTTCACCGCGGCCCCCATAATGGGAGGCCACTCGAGCTGGCCTCCGGGGGTTGTATCCTCCTGCTCTTCCACTGACCGTCCGGCCCGCACCGGCTGTCCGGCTACTGCCAACAAGGGACCGGCAAGGGCGGTCCCCCTACTTCGACGCCGGCGGCCCGGAACCGTCCGCTGGTTCCCCTGCTCCGCCGCGGCCCAGAACCGGCCACGACCTTGGTTCGTCCGGCGCGGCGCGACGACACCGTGCCCCTCTGCCGCAACCCCACTCCGGCCGCGGTGCTTTAGTGGTCCTCCGTCGGGGCGCAATGGTGCGGCATCTTTGGTTTGTCTTTTACGGCGCGACACAATGGCGCTGCAGATTAGTTTGTTTCCAACGGCGCAGTGCCACGGTGCCGCACTTCTCCGCCCTTCCTTTAACAATTCCCGTGTTGTGCTTCAGCACCGCGTTGCCTTGGTCATGCCACATCAATATCAAACAACCAAAAAAGGGGAGGAGTGTCAGATGTGTTCGTTCAGTCCGACCTCCTCCCGTTATTGCGATTACAGGTAGTTCAATTTGAAAGGAAGAAAACGACGGAAGCAATCATGAAATAGAAACGTATAAAACCCCCACATCACCGAACATGGTGAGTGGGGGTTCGTCGCGAATATAACCGTCGCGGAAGAAGACTTCACAGAAGGAGGAAGTTGTGTCGCCAGGACGGCGTCGCGTCGTCGATCTCCGAGGAATTTGGTGCTCTTCGCATTCTTCGTGTTCTTCGTCGAAGAGGAAGAAGTTCTTCAAGCTCCTCAACTTTTCTCCCAAGACTCACCCAACAAGCAATCAACCAAAAAAAATAAGTTCATCACTTTTTTTATTAACATCACTTAAGCATTCGAATTTCAAAAATTCAAATTAAAGTCACATAATTAAATAACTTGTGTTATCAAACTAATGGTGAGTTGAAGGAGTTAGAGAATATGAAGGGGTGGGGTTCGTGTGGGCCCTACCACCCTCATAACCTCCCATGGGAGGTTGGGTGGTTTCCCCCAACTTCCACCCAAAGGTTTTAACCACTTAGAAAATAAAAGTTGTAGTTAAATTTTTATTTTAACTTCCACAATTTTTATCAACTTCTCAAGTGAAAACGTAACTCTGGAAAATGTGTTCCCAAGAAAAAACTGGCGCTGCGGATCCATCGGTTCCCTCAGAATTCAATTCCGAGCACCGGTTCAAAAGTTAAGAAAAACCTGCTTGTTCGTTCACTGAATATACCCGAGCTAAACTTTGTATAGAAATTCCGGGAACACTAGGCCTCGGAATCAAGTGCCGTCAGAAACCGCGTTCTTGTAAAATCCCAAAAAAATTAAAAAAAGTTTTCCTTGAATTTTACGTGTCTTTACACGAAAATAATTTTTTACATTTTTCATTCAATTAAATAAATTAAAATTTAATTTATTCAATAAATGGTCTATAAAAACATGGGGTGTCATATTCTACCCCACATAAAATGAATTTCACCCTAGAAATTCATCAGTATGGTAAAACCAATTGATGATAATTATTATAAATTATATACTCTAGTTACCATATTGATTCTTATAACTAGTGGTTTATCCACAAAACATTGACCACATTAGGGGTCTTTTTGTATAACATTATCTGATCAGTCTAGAATCTCAACTAGTTGTTCTTTGTATGAAAGATCCTTCCCCAGTAGTATTATCTTTGAGTTAATTACATTTGATGGTTAATTTATGAAATTCCATAGGAGATATACATGGAACACATAATGTAATTGAGAGAGATTAGGAAAAAATGACAATTAATAGGCTATAGTCCTGACACGATGAAGAGTCTCAAAGGTACCAATATACATAGGGATTAGTTTCCCTTTCTTCTTGAATCTAATAACATTCTTCTAGGGTGTTATTTATAGAAAAACTTTTTCACCAACTTCAAATTCCATATCACAACAATTGTTGTATGTATAAATTTTCTTCTAAAATTGAGTTGATTTATTATTCTATTGAATGGTTCTAACATTCCTGACCATTTTATTAAAAATAAAAAGTCTAATTAGCTTTCTTTCTCCAAATTCATCCAAACACATTGGATATATACATTTATTCCCATAGAAAATGTCTTACGTTTCCATCTGAATTCATTTGTGAAAGTTATTGTTGTAATAAAACTCAACTGGAGGAAGCTGTTGATCCCAACAACCTTTTAAATCAAGAGAATAATATCTCAACATTTCCAATAGGGTAAAAATATTAATTTCAGACTGACCATCTGTCTGAGGATAATATATAGTGATAAAACTCAAATATGTATCTTGTTCCTATTAATGAATTTTCCAAAACATTTAGGTAAACCTATGATCCTAATCTAATACAATGGAATGTGTTACTCCATGAATCCTTACGACTTTTTTAATTTATATCCTAGAAATATGATCCAGAGAGATCTATTATTTGATACCAATGAAGTGTGATGATTTAGTAAGGTGATAGAATACCACCCATATAGCATTAAACCCTTTAGATATTTTGGGTAGTTAAATAAAAAAATCTATAATGACTTTCTCCCATTTCTTTTCTGGTATGGGTAATGGATTTAACACACCCTTTCAATTTTTTCTTTCATCCTTAACTTGTATTCATACCAAGAACTGAGATACAATCTATAGAATATCTCTCTTCATTCCATCCCCCAATACGTATTATTTCCAATTCCTATATATCTTCATACATTCTGGATGAATAGAGAATTATGTACTAAGAGCATCCTCTAATAGCTCCTTGGGAAGAACACATACACGGTTCCAGATTCTTATTATTCCATCCTGCTCAAGGTTAAACTCATGACCATATTTCATTTTCTATTTTATATCTCTATATTCCTATTACACCTCCATAATCATAACGTGGATAGAGGCTTCCAAATTTATTTGATAATGATATGATTTTCCTACTATTTTATGATATATAGATCCATCCTTTGCAAATCCCAAAATATTGTATCTTTTGTGATCCTCATCATAGATAATCTATCACGATTCTTTCACCTCAAGGCATCCTCTACCTTGTTTTCATTCCTAGGGTGGTAATGTATTAAGAAGTCATAATCCATTATTAAACATAACAATCTTCTTCAGTGCATGTTCAATTCCTTCTATGTGAATATATATTTCATAATTTTATTCCTTGTATATATATCACTCTTTTCTCCATAAATACAATGCCTCCAAATAATTAATGAATAAATTACCACTCCTAACTCCAAATCATGTTTTGGGTATTTTTTATGAGGAATATTCAAAGGTCACGAGTCATAATTTATAACCATGTCATTCTGCGTAAGAAAACATCCTAAAACCTACTTGGATGAATCACTATATATTAAAAACCCTTCTCCAGTGTGGGGTAATGTATGAACATGCGCAAAGACTAAAATTATCTTCACTTTCTTGAAATATTTCTCACATTCAACTGTACAGAGTAACTTAACACCCTTATGAGTTAACTTGATAAGAAGATTAGACAGTCGTGATAAAGTATCCACAAAAAATCAATAAAATAATTCTAAACAGAGAAAATGAAGAATCACAATCACCATATTTGTTCTTGGACAACACTCAATAGCTTCAATATTTTATGGATCTACTAATATACCATCTCTTGATATTATGTAAATAATAAAATGAATCCTTTTCAGCCAAAATATACAATTTGTAAATTTTTATTATAGCTTATCTTTCCTTTGGATCATCATCAAAATTATATTGTGATCTTCATGATCTTCTTTTCTCTTATAATAGATAACAATTTCATCTATAAAGACTACCAAAAACTAATTGCGGTAATCTCTAAAGACTCTATTCATTAAATCTATGATGATGGGTGGGTAATTAGTTGGGGGAAAAGGAATCACTATATATTCACAGTGTCCATACCTTGTTTGAAATTACATATTGGGTATATTATCATTATTAATAATCAATTGATGATATCTAGAATGACATAAAATCTCATAAAAGTATTGAGCTTCCAGCAATTGATCAAATAAGTCATCTATACAGGGAAGATGATATATTTTCTTGGTTATGATCTTTTCTTACTCTCTATAATCAATGTAGTGTTTCATTGACTAGTCATTATTTTACAAAAAAAGAATAGGTGCACCCCAAGTTGACACACTTGGCCGAATGAACACCTTGTCAATGTTTTCTGGGAGTTTATTCTTTAATTATTGTAACACAATTAGAACCATTCTATAAGTATTCGCATAATTTGGATTGGAACTGGGTATATGTTTTATTACGAACTCAACCTCACATTTCAGTGGAATAATATGTAACTTTTTTGGAACAACATCCACAAAATACTGAACAATAGTGATATCATTGATGTCAATTTTCTCCCCATCCATTTGATATGTAAAACCCTTTTGAATGGGAATTAAGACACATCCATTGGGTGTAATCTCCACAAGAAATTCAATCTTATCATCACATTGATGGATGATCATAGGAGGTTTTGAAATTTTAAAATTAACATCCCTCCATATACAATCGTTGTCGTATTTTTGTAGAGAAATCCAATACATGCCTAAGATGACATAAAATCCAACCAAAGGAAGATTGAAATTTTTTTAGGAAGTACATTCCCACAAACTTCAACCCGAGAGGAATCTTAGACATGATATTAAATAATCATACCATTAAGGGTTTTCACTATTAACTCCACATCTAATTATATTTGTGTAATCTTAACACCCTTAGAATATAATTTAAATATGAATGACTAGGCCGATCTAGAATCAAATTTGACATTTGATATTCAAGAGTGTATAAATGGACTTTTCATCATGTCGTTATCACAAACCTCATCAAAAATATTGATTCCATTAGATTTTACCTTATCCTATGTATTAATATGTTGTGAAAATTGATCATCATCACCATCCTTGTTTTTGGAAAGTGGTTAACACAATTACCATTTTCCTTAAACTTATAGCCCTAAACCATGGGATTTGTATTATGTGTGTATTTTTATCCATTACTATTTTGAGCTAAATGTTTTCCATAATTCTGATAATCAACTACCCAGTGACCTTCTTTTCCCCACATAAAACATTTACTAGACCATATTAAGGATAACTCCACTACGATTCTTTGAACACTTAGATCATTAAATAAAAGTAATATTCTTTTCTACCCGTTTTTAGGGTTTCCATTAAACTCCATCATACTCTTCTTGTTAGAACCATGAGATTCATATGTGACTCCAACCTCAATTTCAACTTCAAGTTCAAAAATTACAATCTTTTCAAAAATAAAATATCTTCCTATGGCTAGCACCCTTATGAGAATTATCTTTAAGACACTAATTATCATATCAAATTTTTTAGGTTGGATGATAATTAATGAAGAGTACCTCTCATGTCTCCTGAAATTAGATTTATAGGTACCAATAGATTCATCATCCCTTTGGTCTAACTCATAGAACATTTCTCCATCATGGTATGAAGAATACATCAAAAGTGATTATTAAAAAATAACTTCTTAATCTCATCCCAATCTATGGATTAAACCTCATCCTACTTCTTTGTAATCTTGATTATAGTCCACAACTGGTATGATTCATCTTTTAATCAATTGAAATACATAATTTCTTTCACATGTTATGAACAGTGGAGAATGGATAATATCTTTTTATTAGAACTGATTTATTGTTCATAAACAAGTGGATCAGAAGACCCTCTGAAAGAATGATGATGTTGCCTCCTGAATGACTCAATAGGATGTTATTCCCTACATTTCTCATTTTTATGTGTACAATGATTAAAATCATGAGAAAAATATTTGATCATAGAAATGAGGTTTATTATTCCTTATATCATAGATTTCAATTTTCCAGGGGGAAAATATTTTCATTATCCATCGCAATCACCATTAACATGGTTTATTTCGGTACATCCATTGACTAAAACTAAAAAGCATAGGGTAAGAAACAATTATCATACTAAAGAACCATAAAGTCCTGAAAATTCTCCTATAGGATGTTAAAATTATTACACAATGCTTAATATATGATTCCTTAGGATTATCCTAGGTTATTCATAGCAAACATATATTGAAATCATTCCAAATATTTCACGAAGAGTTTTTGAATTCCAAAATCATACCCCCCAGAAGAGTCAAACTAGGTGTGCAATAAAAACTTTTCTCATTTAATAGATTACCCTGAGCCACTTACGAAAAATCTTATCATATTTGTTACCCCTAGGAACATTTTTTCAATAACCACATCAACTTGTAGTATCTAGAGCGGGATATATCTCTAGGAAACCACTCAATATATCTTTCATGAAAATTTCTTGACATTTTTCTATAATTTTCATTACTCTTAAAGTTATATATAGACCTGTGCTTAGGGGTTTCAATAAGGTTTTATCATTCTATCTTATAAATCATAAAAAATCATTTTCTATGATTCCAACTATAGCAACCCTAAATTTTAATACATTGACATTACATAACTTTGGAGAATACTTATAATAATATACAAACAGACATCCAAATATCATACAAGTCTAGTGCCTTTGGGATTATATAAGCCTAAAAACTAATATATAAGTGAGATACATTATCTCCCTATAAGTTATTATTTAATATAACCCTTCTTAGACACATTTGACAAAATACATATATTCAAAACCATAGGAAGAAAACCTAAAAATGGGTGAGCTCAAATGCTCAGAAAGGGTAAAAAAGGGATATATGTATACTTAATCATGAGTGTAAGGGTTAATAATGTAATCATGAAAATTTAAGATCATACCCTACATATCAAAGATAATATACTTGAATCATGGAATAAATATTTTATGCTCACAAGACATTAATCATAAGGAGATGAAGAACATAATCCATGGAAGCATAAAATAGGAATAAAACATTGAATTTTGGCTGACACATAAGCTTATATAATGATATCCATAATAGTTAAGGCATTAATTATGAGACCATATTAGTGAAAAGGCACTTAAATAAATTAAGACCACGCCCTGTTTCATCCATTTATTATTGCACCTAGTTCACCCCTCATTCCAGCCCAACATTGCTAAATCGAGTTCATTTCATCTTACAGCCCAATAACACTAAACCGAGTTCATTTCTCATTACAACCATGTCAATACCATCAAATATTAATATTTAATCAATTAATTGGAGTGATATATAGGTCCCAACCATCTCATAGTTAAATTATTCATTCAAGTTCCACTAGATCATAAATAACTATTTCTTAACCCATGAAATGAAATGGGTATTATAAAAATGCAGTCCTATCAAAACCCATGGAAGGAGACCAGTTTCATAATAATTTCATCATGAATATAACCTATGAAAACAATAAGGGTTCAAAATAGTATAACCTATGAAAGAGAAATAGGTTTCAAAAGCATATAACCCATGAAAGGGAATCAGGTTTCATAAACATCATTCCATCAAAACACAATCCATTTGGAGAAATAATATGAATGGAAAAATTGAAAAATTTCCCAATAATTAAATGAGTAACACCAATGGATGTTATCTTAGATGGGAAATAATTTTTAAAGCCCTTTTAAAATAATTTCTTGAGGAAAATAAGCTTTTTAAATTGAAAATGGCTTTAAAAAAATAAAACCATTTTGAATTTTTTATTTGTTAATAACAATGAAAAATTATAAAGGAATAATTGAAAACTATAATTTTTTTTGAATTTTTTCCCTTGAAAGTGGGATTTAAATATTTTTTGAAATTATTTTTGAAAACATGGGTTTTCAATGCAATATATTTTCAATTAGAGATAGACTTTGATATTTCATTTAAAACATTATCTTAAGTGCTAAAGAATGAAAAAATTATACTAAAAAATGGATATTTCGTTAATTAAAGTGGATAATGAAACTCGTTAGTGTTCTTGAGATATGGATCATATGATTTCATCATAAATAATTAAAACATAACCAATTTTTAAAAGCGATGAGATTGTTTCAATAAACTCTTATAACTTAGTAACATAGAATAATACTCTCCATGTAAAAAAATTAAAATATTTGAAGCATAAAATACCATGAAATACTGTAAATTCATGAGATAACATGTAAATTAAATGTTTATACATCTCAAAAGTGAATTTAGGTGCATAAAAAACATGTGCCTCAAAGATGGAAAATTGAATCAATACAACATCATGTATTTTTAATTAAAACAGAGGAAAAGAAACCAAAATAGTACACACTAATTAAGGGTTCTATAAATATTAAAGCTCATATCCTCACCAATAGAAATATCAACACCTAGAAGGGTAACTATAGGAAAATATTTCATGTTTCTCACATAAATAAAAAGTGAGATGAAATCCCCTTACCTTGTGTCTTGAGTCTCATTGTACTCGGTCGAACCACCAGTATAATAAATTTATATTAATTATACATATTTTAAAAAACCATATTATTATATGTTATACCATATATGGTTTTCTTAATACCTTATATTACATGCTTGTTAACAATTATAGGTTAATGTTACACCACGACTAATATTCTCTTTGTTCTTCGCCTGTGTCCTATCATTTATATTATTGGTATTTATAGGTGTATAATCATTTCAAAAATTTAACCAATTATATAAATATCATGTATATAGAGTATAATTTAATTATAAAAATATATAGAATATATATATATATATATGAACTATAATACACCGTTCATGAAGACGGTAGGCCAAACGTATAAAATAATGCTATTTTCGTTTAATTGTCATGTTAAAAGAGTGAAAGTAAAAGACACACATTTAAATATGTATATAATTATTCTATAAGATTTAATTAATCTTATATATCATATATATTAACTAAACACATCCTTAATACATTCCATATAGTGTGTGAATGAATCATATCGCTCTGAGGGGGCGGTAGTCCACACTTCCCCAATAGAAATATCATATTAACACATAATGGAAAGTAAACAAGATATTAGTTGTAAAAGGAAAAAAAATATTAAAAAAATAATAAATTTAATAAATAACTTATATAAACATATTTTACATCATTCTTTCAATCATGAGAGGTGGTAAATAATATTGTACAATCAACATTTTATGATGCAATAGTTCACCGTACACAAAAACAGTTTGTTCTTTATCCATTAGATGGAGGTGTTCCTAAGTGGATGTTAGATACATAGAAAAAAATCCTAGTATATTTATGATACTGGTGTTGTTATATAGATATAAAAAAACAATGTTTATGTGGTGGAAAAAGAAAATAAAAGAAAGGACTTGAGGGAAGATGTTGCCTCTAAATCGGGTAACTCCATTTGGTTTGTTCCAAATGGCTTCCTTGGATTTTCTTATTCCCAAGGTAAGGATTCTAATATGAAGGGTGGATTTATAGGAATATTATTGTATATATCTTGGCTGAATTTGATATGTTCTAGAGGTGTGAATAATAGGGAGATGTGGTTCCCTTTTATAGGGAAGGAAAGGGAATCACTTGGATTTTTTGATAATAAGTTAGATGTATACATGTTGATGCCTAAAAGTTTCATTCCAAATAAGATTAATCAAAAGTGGAAAGTTTATGGAATATTTTTGGACATACAATTGGTTTTGGAAAAGTGTCTAGATCAATTGGGACCCAAATATTAAGGTTTAGTCCCTTATCAATCTTAATTTATCCTTAATCACTGTGATTAATTTCAATCACTTTTTTTAATCATTTGGGTAAAAAATTAACATGACATAATTATACTCCAAATATTATTCTGATTAAAAGGGTGTATGTTTGTTTTTGAAAATTAAATTTATAGAGACAAAAAAAATAATGATTAATTCTAATCCCATAGAGGTGACAAAATTATGTGTCTTTAAAGTAGAAAGAAGTTCCAAAGTTTATTATGTTTTTAAATTCAATTTCAAAGTAAAAAAGATTCTAATGACCAAAATTTTATAAACCGATTTATAATTGAACAAATGGGCACTTAAAATAAATTTCATTTTTAATTTAACCTTAATAATTATTTAAACGAAAATGCAGTTATAAACTAGAATTTAGTATTTGTCAATATTCATCAAAAAATGATGTTTCTTAGAAGAATACAAAAAAAATCACCCAAAGATAATTTATAAATATTATAATAAAACTTGATTATTATAATATCACATTAAATTTATTATTTTTTCTAAAATTAGTTTTATTCTTAAAATGCGTTTATTTGAGAGAACGATGTTTTTAAACATAAATGGACTTTACAAAAAAAATATTTCATTATCTATATGTTTTTTTATATATAATAATTATAAAAAATATTCTATAATTAGTTATTAATATTCAGATAAATATGTTTAATAGATATCTTATAATTATATCATTTAAAAAATTAAAACAGCAAAATGATGCTTTATAGAAACATCCGTGTTCTATGTAACTTACACCAAGTAGATGTTGCATGCGTTGTATGCCTGGTCAATGTGCTATGTATTATATGCTGAGTAGACTTCATGTAATGTACTCCATGTCAGTGTCATGTGAATGTAATGTTTTAATTAATTCATTTCACGGGATAAATTAAAATTGAATTTATTCAAATAATGGTCCATAAAAACTTATGGTGTTACAATACTCATGGAAGTTTCATGAATAAGTTAAAACACAATCCAAACCAATAAAAGTAAAAAATAATATATAATCTTGTCCAACAAAAAAACCAAATCATAAAACATCAATTATCACAACCTCATATATCACATAAACATATCACTCAAGTGGGAATTATTTATAACTATATTTACAATATTTTCATTTTATTCTCACACAGCTAAAACCTTTTCCATATCCATTAAATTTACAATATACCTAGAACAATAAAATTAAAAGAAGTAATATCCCAACCCCTTGTACATACTAACCATGCCAATAGAAATTGTCTGACCAAAAAAATTAACCCTTATCTAGAATCTATGCTAGTCCCTCAAAAGAAATATTTCCATACTATCAGGCGAAAAATAAAGATGTACATAGCAATGTCCACTTAATTATAACAAAATTGAGGACTTCCAAATGTCTAAACAAACTTCTCTAAGTACACGTGAATAGATAATAACAAGAATTCAACACATAAGGTTTAGAGGACCTATAACAATATTCCAAAATAACCACTCTATAAAAAGGAAAAATATATAGAAATTTTTCTAGGAATCCTAGTATACTATTTTCTTCCCACACACCACATGTAGGGACAAATATCAAACAATAAAAGCACCCACTGACCCCACTATAGTTGAATATCATACACCAAAAAATACATCCTTGGGTTAAATAATCAATAACTCCATGATTAAAACCAACATTGGATTCCAATTCCCCTTTTTCCAAAACTATCATAATAGAGACATATCTATCAATGACTATAAAATAATATTTATAATATTAACAGAATTTTTGTTTGCCCAATATGACACTCTTACCAAGCATCACCTAAGAAAAAATACTCATGACTTAGAATTTAGACAGCCACACATACTTAACCATTATTATCTTCTATAAATTATTTGAATAACCATATAAATATGTAATATTATTAACCACAATCCTAAAAAAGGATTTATCCCATCAAGTGTTTCTTATGAACTATCTTCGAGTCTCTCTTAAGATCACGTCATCCATCGATCACATCTATGAGGTCTTAGATCTATAAATAATCCACTTTGATTAATGATAGAACACTTTAATAAGTTATCACAATTATTCTCTATTTAATAAAATGGGTCATGATCAAGAAATAACTCAGTTGGTAATGAATTGTCACTATAACCATGACCAATGAGGTGTGGACAACCCCAAACATCCAACCAGAAATCATGCATATAGAAGACCCAACTTATTTCCCCAATACACACACTGATTACATTAAATTTCATTTAATATAAAAAGTATAATTAATTAGTAACATACCTCTCACTAAACCTCTTGAAATAGTATGTTATTATAATATATCAACCTCCTATAGTATTTCCAAGAAATCCAACCTCAGAATGATGTGATTCAACCACTACACTCTAAATTATTATTTAATTTTTTTGAAATTCATTGTAGGTAAAAGTAAAAATACATTTAAAACTAAGGAAAAATAGGGAAACAAAATTTTATTTTGTCATTATATGATGGAATAATTCCTTAATCCCTAAGCTTGATGCCATAAATATATGGTGGTGATAAAGAGAGGGTTGAAGATGGAAAAAGGGAGAGAAACTAACCTCATTGGAGAGGCATCATGATATAATTAATATGAATCAATGAATAAAAAGGGTGTAAGAACGGGGGGGGGGGGGGGGTCTAATGAGGATCTCTCTTCCTGATTTGGTCGATCGAGGGAGACTTGGCCTGAATGGGGTTTTAAATAAAAACCCTTTTTAATTATTAAACGTCCCCTATTTAAAGTAAAAAGTAGAAAGCATCAATAGACCTCTAGTAAGATCCTAGAGAATTATAGTGGCCCATAAGGGACCCAAAAGATACTTATTAGCATTATGGTAGGTTTTCTAGTATCTACTACCCAACCACCGAAATATTGGTGGCCTCTACCAACGTTTCAGTTACTTACATCTATAAACATAGAACTCCACCACATTTTTCATATTCCAAGAAACTCACCTCTGGTATTTTACTCCTAAAATACCATCACATAACATTCCTTGTAAATATTTACAACGCAAATATCATGTCTAATTCTCAATACTAATTAATAAATATAATGGTTGTTGTTCCAGTATCACTAAAATCTATCTTTTCTCTGACTTCAAAAACACATAATAATTTTTTTCATTACAACCTACCCACCATACCATTTCTCTTTCGTGATAAGTATTCATTATTATCTCCCATGAAATATATCAGCCATTTATATAATATTCATACCCCAATTTTAAATCACCAACTTGACATGTTAATTACCACCACACACCTCCTCTTTTCAGACTATTGAAATTATAATCCCATCAAGATCATATTGTCATGCATGTTAATTGTACCTAGATTGAATTTTTTTAATCAAAATTAGATATATTACATCTAATAAACCATGAAACAATCTATATCACACCCCATAACATCAACTGAATCCAAAAATAAAAAAATGCATGCACTATGGTGCTAACCCAATCAACTATAAATTCCCAACCATGGGCCACTCGATTATTCCCGAATCAAGGATTCACATGATCTTTTTTGGAAACTTCCAACCACTAGTGGTTTTTGACATGTAATATTGATCTAGAGTGTTACCATGAATAGAGTAAATATTAAAATCAGAGTCATGAATCATTATAAATATAACCAAAAAAAATTATATAAAGAATAATCTATGTATGAATAATTAATAAATAACTTGGGATGCTGTAAAAAATGAATTGAATAATCATAAAGTCTTACATAAAAATAGGTCAACCACTAGGAAAACCCAATATAAAAGATAAAAAAGGCAATACATCCATACTTGAGGCTCATCTCATCCTAATATATAGATCCATATAAGAAGTCATGCTAGATTATAGAACACTTGACCTCTTCCCAACCTAAACATAAAAATAATGAATTCTTCTCAAGTACTCATGTTCCATCTATAACTAATAAAATCATGACTATAAACTAGTAGGGAACAACCAATAGGGTTACAAACATAAAAAATAATAATGTGTCTAAAAATAGGATTTTCTCATGAAATAAATATATGAAAATAAAATAATAAAATAATTAATGTCAATCCTCTGGTTCTGAGGCATAACCTGAAGTCAACCAAAACTTATTTTTCTAATACTAGATTTCATTAAACACATTACATAAACATATGGGGCGTACATATCATACATATAAATTTATATGATCTACCAAACCAAGTTCACTCATAATTTATATAACATGGTTAGCAACGTACACTCATGTAAGGATCCCCGTAAGCCAAAGGATCCCCGTAAGGATCCCCTGTATCCGAGTGAAGCATATCTGTGAATGCAAATTAAATAACCAAGGATGCAATATAATTATGAAAAATTCATTTAGATAATCCATATAAATTTAATCAAACATCATAAATATCTTGTATAATATAAAATATTAATTTCTCATTTTTCTATAAAAATAAGAGTAAAGTGAAAAGGCAAGTATACAGTAATAATACATTATACAAAAAATAAAAAAAAATCCAAAATATTTCTCCAATAGAAACATGAGAAAATGATGAATAATATAATCTGATACTCTATTATTGTTTATGAAATCAAGAATCTAAATATGCATTCATTCCCTTTTCCATGCCAATATCCATCACGTTTTTCCAGTTACCAATCAACACCCTAAATAAGTTGTGAGTAATACTTAGTATGATACCACCAATGGTTTTTATAAAAAATAAAATTTTTGATTATATAATGAAATAGTGTTCTTGTAATAGTAACAAAGATAGTAACGGATCTAAAACTCCCACACCCTCTCCGGTACCACATTGGACACTCATTTGATAGTACCTAAATTGGACTATTTCAGAATTTCACTAAACATTCTTTATTTCAAAAACAAATTGGAACATTATATAGATTAATTTGAAAATAAATGTAGGTAAATTCATGTATATTATCCAGGAATAAGTTGTATAGAACACCATGTCCCTTTATTCAATATAATAATATTCAATTTTATATCAATATATTCCATGTAAATGATTATAACTATCATAAATATTTTTTTGGGAATAAAAAATAAGGAAAAAATATTCTATAAGTACCAAATAATAAATAATAAATTTAATTTCCATTAATCGAATATAAATAAAGAGGAAATTTATCTCCTTAATTTCTACTAAGATATACGGAACCCCATGTCCAATAAAAAAAGGTAAACATGATGTTATCACATCCTAGTTATTTAGTTAATTAGAATAATCATTTAATTCATATTGATGAAGTGTAATGAAGAGGGTAAAAGTGTATCTAATTTCCAAATTAATGTTTAGAAAGGTAAATTTAAATGGTCTTACAATTTTCCTCTTATTTAATTAATTCATAATTGACCAAGTGGTGAACAGGTATGCACAACCCACACCACATTTTATTAATATATATTTTAACTCTTTAGACAACTCCAAGAAAAAAACATAGCGGTGTTTGGTCAATAATGAAAGACAATTCATTATGGTATATTTTAAATCCCACCTATTGTTATTGTTCGGGATGAGGTTATAAATATCTAACCAGTTATCATGGTCACATAACATGTCAAATGTAAGGTCAAGGTATTGAATTTTAGGTATCTAATAATTTAAGAGTATTGATAAAATTGTCTAGAATTGAAGACAATGACTATAATATATAAACACCTAAAATTATATGGAAAAAATAAACAACCTACCTTTTATTGGTAAAATATTCAACATTTATTGTTAACCATTAATTCACCATATAATGTGAGAAATTATAGAAATAAAAGAAACCCTATAAATAGGGCATATTAGCTCACAGTTATATAACATCCAAAAAAGTGATATAAAATGAGATCATATACAGGAGGATTCATATTATTACCAAGGGGGATCAAATGAGACGAAAAAAAGTGAATCATAGCTCAAATAAAGTTGATATCTGAAAGCCTAGGTGAGGAAAAGACGATATCTCAAATGGGAGGATACTATGAATTTTGGGGACAAAATGGGTGGATTATGGTTAATGGAATGGAAGAAAAAAAATGATAAATTCCCATTTTTTAAATGTGTACATCATTTTTCCACTTGGTTAGAAAAATCATGCCCCACCAAAATTTAATTAGAATACCATCCCTCACAGCTAGTCACACGGTTTGAAAAATTGTGTGAATCTTATAAATTATCACTGAAAATGGAATTCACTAATCACATGTCTAGGAACATTATTTAAATAAATAATTCATTAACCATGAGATATATAAATCCAATTTATTACAGTTTTTGCATGACCATGAAGCCTCCCTTTCGTTGTTCTACTAACAACGCACCTCCAGTTTAGGTCACACAGTTGTGTCAGATCGTTTTCACTAATAGTGTACGAATTATAGAGATAATATTTTCATTCTTTTTAATGTTTATTTCAATTATTTAATCCCTAAAAATTATAAAATTTGAGTTTTTTTCATCATTTTTTGATTTTGGGTGAGTTTTGAGCTATAATGTGAAAATTGGTTAATTTTGAAAATTTAATAGTTTTCTATTACATATATATTTCATGAATTATTTTTAAAATAGTTATCTAATTTGTGTGATTATAATTTTACAAATAATTTTTAATGGGATTTAAATTTTTATTTTGTACCAAAATAAAATTTGTAATATATTAGCCTACCAAAAATCAATCACAAGGAAAAATGTTTTTGGGCGATATAATGGACTCCACCTGAGGAAATAAGGGAGATATAAGGATAAAAACCAAAAAATGTGTTTATTATAAATGTATTACAAGGATTGCTAAATGATTCATTATTCCATTAAATTACATGTAGTAATTATCTCATTAATCCATCTATTTAATGTGCTAAAGTTGAGGGAGTTGATGTGTCTCCTCAACCATAAAACATTTTCCTTGGTAATTAAAACATTATGATTTGTACAGTTCTCTAATAAAGATTATATTATGATGTCTCCATAATATGATAGATATGAATAACTTTTATAATTATACCTTGACATTAATCTCCATTTATCATGTGAAATTACCTTAAAGGTTCTATGGAATGAATCTAGAGAAAAATTTCCAACCTCTCAACCCTATAAATATGCACATCCACACATAATAAAATGTGTTCAATTTGGATAAGGAGTTGATATTATATAAAAATGGAGAATTGATGTTTTTTTATATTCTAATTTTTATTTTATTAGTTTCATAATTAAATCTGCTTCCCAATTCAACTCTATTAGTCTTCAAATTGAGGGGTAATGAATTTGAGTGATCGGGAAAGGTGTAGTTTTACTTTTGTAATTTCAGAGACTTGTTCTATAATTTGAAAATATATTTTTTATATTTAATGGTTTCTATTTATAGTTTTCCCCAACTATCATAATTCATTTTATTTAGGGTTTTTGGGTCATTAATTGTTTATAGCATTGGTTTAAGATATTTAAATTCCCTCTACCTAGAGTATTTTATCTCGACCGATAAGATTGTGTTAGGTGGTGAGTGTCTAGATATTAGTGAAACATTTGTGTAATAAGTTAATTGTTTTTAGATACTAAGGTGTAAAAATTCCCAAACAAGACTTGAATTTGTTATTTTGGAATTTTCTATGAATTTTTATGAACGTAAGAGTGGTTTTCATAACTTCCTCAACCAAGATAGATTGAAAACATGGTCTAGGTGTCTTTCATTTATCATTTAATATGAATATATGGAGAATGATTTTAATTACCATAAGGAAATTGAAAAAGGTGTTATTAACCTGACCCCATCACCCACATAATGAATTTTGGTTCATAAATCATTTTAGTTTCATTATTTCTTTTTTAAAATATGATAATCCAAAGAAATATCCAATATTTTCATTAATTTCAAGTCCCAAACACGATTAGTGAGCAATCATATCTTCAAAAAACACGCGTTAACCACTTTACTACATTTTAACATAGGAAATAATTTTATTTCCATAAAAAATTAATGTAAAATTTAAAAACAAGGAATAAATTATGGGGAGACTATGTCGACAATCTAAATGTAAAATATTTGATAATTTTTAAAAAAAAATTAAAAGAATTTTTTTTAACTCACTTGGTCTATAGAGGATATTGTTTCATTATTTCCCAAACATATCTGTGGATTTAAAATAAAAATAATCATGGATAATGAATTCAAGGATATTATCCAAGCCCGTAAAGAGAACAACAAATACCCAGTGGTGGAGTGACTGTCCATATAACTAATTTAACTATAATAGTACATCCCAAAATTTAATCCACAAATGGTAATTATGAACCAAGAAGAAGAAACTTGTAATGATATTGTCTACATGAAATAAATTTGATAAAAATATAACAAGTAGATAGAAATGTAGATATATAATTTTAATTTGTTCATACATTATTATAGAAATAAAAATTTAAGAAAAAACTTGAGGAGGCCAAGGAGGATGAATATATTGTTGAGTTATGTTTGGGATATCAACATGATATAGATGACTTATGTAATGAGTGTGATGAAATAATTTATCATAATATTCCAAAAATGGAGAATATCTATCACTATTGAAGGAAGACTCCACTAAAGGGTTGGAATTTGAAGAGAATATTGAGGAACTTGACTACTACCTCTATCTAGTGAAATATAACTACAAGATGAACCTACCAATAAATATGAAATTTATACAAAACAAACTCAAGGAGAGGATATTTTCATGAACTCATTATCATCTATATTTTTTTGAAAATAAATTAAGTACCACCTTTAATTTTTTTTAAATTTTTATATTTTTCCCACACTTTTGTTTCCTTCAAGGATGAAGAATATGAAATTGTTGAGGCATCTCAAGAGGAACATATGGAGATCAATAAACTTATTCAACAGTTATTGGAGGGAGTTCAAGAGAAATACAAGGATACCCTGATTGATTAATACTATAAACATGATACTCACCATAAAATATAATAATTTGATATTTATTATTCATCATTTTATTTTTTTCAAATACAATTACACTATGACATTCCTTTTTTATTTTTCCATTGTCTCAACATACCATTATCCACCACCAAAAAATAAAGAATATGTATGGAAAGTGGAAACCAAGAAATAAGTGGGCTCATTATTTTTTCTACCCATACCATGACAGTTGTATCTCATTCCCTTACAGGTTTATTTTCTATACACCATCCATGGAGTCCAAAAAAAAATTAAAAAAATCAATATTTAAAGAAATAAGTTCTAGTGGTTCATCACAAATAAACTCCATCAAACATCATATTGGTGATAACCCACTAGAACTGGCCATTTAGAGGCTTCCAAAACCCAAGGCGCACTTGGGAAATTAAACCACGAACTATACCTTCATTCCATTCGATTTAAATTTTAATTTCATTTAATAAATTTATTATATAAAATTATCTACTTTTTGTAGGTTTTCAGAGAGGTAATATTTGGTTATTAACTCAATTTTACACTACCAATAAGTCAGGTTTTACCTCTCCATAACATATTCTTTCTTGTTGTGATTCTATTTCAAATCGTCTCACATGTTAAATATTATTTTTTAATTGAGGTCACTACATCATTTAAGATCTAGGGAAGTAAATTTTATACTCTAGTATTTACATTTATTAATCCTTTTCTTGTTTTCAAAATAATAATAATAATAAAATTTTGTTTTTTTTTTATTTTTTGTGATTAATTTTAATTTTTTTGAAACATGTGAGTTTTAATGATTATATTTTAAATTTTAAAATCAAATTTCAATGAGTGAAACAAATTATACAATGAAACTAAGCTTAAGTCAATGCTGAAAATGCCTTTGTTTTATGCTAAAACAATTGGAAATTTGATGGAAATTCATTTTATTTTTGAATAAAATGGCACAGAACACTATATTTTTCATTGAAATCACATTCCCATGAGGCTTACGAACCTTTTTTTAATATTATTCACATTCACCACCATTATTGAGAGAACCAAACCATGATTTATTTTATAATAATTAGATTCATTCCTATAAAAACATGAGAGTTTCAGGTATTTTTTATTTCTTCGATTTTAAATCCCCCTTTTCATGAAAATCATTTTCATTATATTCTTTCATAAACATGTAATCCGTGTATCCCTTAGAAGGTAGGAATAACCAGTTAGGTTGGCCACATAAAAAGAGAATTTTTCCTATCCAACCCACTATTGAATTGAAATTCCCGGATTTAGTTGAATTTAAGTGTTGGCGGAAGCTATATACTATTGTGATACGTCATTTATAGATAATTTTTATGGATGATATAACGATGAAACTATGTTCTTGATACTGAAAAAATTCCATTCTGTTGAATGATTTTTCTTTATGGAGATTTCAAGAAAGAATATACTTGGAAGATTGATATTTTGGGGGTTAAAAAATTGAATGGTGTGAAATTTTTTGGAATTATTCTGATAAAGGACCTAATTTTCTGCTAAGGGGATTGAGGAGGATACATACATGAGTGGATATATGTATCATTAAATTTTACTTCAAAAAGAGACAAAACCATTTTATTATTCCATAACATTTATCACAACAATATATTACAAACCTGAATCCAAAAAACCACCATAATAATTCCTCATAAAAAATATACATACTTGAATCAAATCAGGTGGATATGTATTAGTTTATCTTCCCTATGGTGACTCTTTAATTGGTTTGTATGAGAAAATCCTTGTTAAAAACTATCAATAATGAGATAAGAGAAAACTTATGTGGGGTAGGCATCTTTTATGCATGAGGGGGGAAATTAAGAGGAAAAAGATAGAATTAGTTGAATTTAAAACATTAAATAATGGGTTTATATGAGGCATGATATATTTTTTTCTTATTGAAGATTTGTGTATCTCAAATTCATGTGTTTTGAATTTTCATTGATTTGATTTTTATACTTACTTTTTCCGAAGTCCATGATTTAAGTGTTGGGAAATTGATATAGATAATATTTTAATTAATTTTATCATCTATTGTAATTATTTAATTTTTTAAAATTTAACAATCTGATTTTATTTTCATTGTTTCTTGATTTTTTTTTGAGTTTTGAGGTAAAATGTTAAAATTGGTTTATTCTGTAAATTTAATAGTTTTCTATTACTTAGAGTTTTAGATTATAAATTGTATAATTGTTATCAATTTGTAGTGATTATTTTTTTAGGATTAGTTTTTTCTTGTGACTAAACAATTTTTATCTGCATGCAGAGCCAGTTCTAAATAAATTGGGCCAAAAAAATCATTCACATGGAAAAATGTTTCAGGACGACCTAATGCACCCATCCCAGGAAATGTGGAACATCTCTTCTAATAGACCCAAAAATGATGTGATTCTAGATTTATAAAAAAACAAATCATATAATCATTCTCAAATTAAATTATAATTATAAAGTATCTCATGAGGTCGTCCATTTAATGTGTAAAATTGGATGCAATTGAGGAGTTTCCTCAACCATAAAATTTGTTTCTTATGTAATTTAGGTATAAATTTTTTCAATCATGTCAAATAAAGATCAAATTTGGAATAATAATTTATAATATGTATATGAATAAAATTTCATGAATACACCATTCCAATAATAGTTCATTTACGATGATAAATTTACTCAAACATTCGGTGCAATGAATATAGAGTGAAATATTTCTATGTATCAACCGTATAAATATATCTATCCACATATATTAAACTTTTTTTAAGAAGGATAAGGATGGAATATTATGGAGAATTGGTTTCTTAATGTTTTATCAATTTTATAATTTTTATTTTATTAGTTTCATAATGAACTTTTCTTTCCCATTCAACTCTATTACCATTCGCAGGGAAGGGTAAAACTTATAAGTGATTGAGGATGAGGGATTTTTCCATTTCTAATGTAATAGTATTGTACTTTTATTTTAGAATCAATTCTCTATTGAATTATTTATTTTTTGAGTGGTAAAAAATAATATTAATGTGATATTTTTTATGTTTTTCGGTGTCATTCATTGTTTATAGATTTGGTTAAAGATCATTAAGCTCCCACTGCCTAGTGTAGTTTATCTTAATTGAACATATTATTCTAGGTGGGGAGATTCTAGAGATCATTGGAAAATTTTGGAATATGTAAATTGTTTATATATAATGATAAAAAATTCCTTATGGTAACATTCCTGAGTTGGTTGGGAATGGTTTATGAATTTTCGTGCACACTGGAGTGGATTCCATTACTTCCTTAAACCAAGGATGATTGAAAACTCGATAAATGATTCTTTATTTTATAATTATATAGGAAGAGAGGAGGAATTATTTTATTGTCCATTATGACATATAAAAATGTGGATCATCCCTAACCCCATAACTCTCCTCATAGATTTGGGTTCAAAATTCATTTTAATTTATTTCTTGCTTTTTAAAAATCAATCTATTTCAATAACTACCTCCACTTCTATCTCTAATTTTATTTTTTGAATAGGGATTTTTGAGTACTCTGATATATAAAAAAAATTGATTAACCAATTTAAAACATTTTAACATTGGAAATAATTTTTTCCACACCCCACTATAGGTACATGTCAACCAACAATGCACCTCAATATGTTTCTCCAAAAACATGATCTATAGTCTCTAAAAAAGTCTTTCATGCTTCCAAACACTTAATTAGTCCTTATAAATTATTATATAAATAAAAATTGAATTTTAATAGAATTTAAAATAATCTTGACCCTCTCTAAAAATTTTAAGTCTTATTACCTATGATTTTTTTAAAAAAACATTTCCCTATGTTTCGTTAAGGGTGGTTGATCCTAATATAAGATTAAATATATGCACTGAGCATGTATATCAGTATCTCCCTCCCATGTCTCACTCTATACATGGTCAAGATAACCAATTACTCATACAAGAAGAAATGAACTTCCTCAAATATCCTTCATTCTATAACAAAATATATGAATAGGATATTACTTAAAAGAAGAATGATTATCCATTTCAACCGCTTCTGGTTTAAGGACATGATACATGTCTAAATAGTAATGAAAAAAGTTAGAAATGAAACATATTGTGCATGTACTTGTACAATTGATGTAGGAAAAATTTATAGGCTACTATCCCAACTCTCTCAATGATTTAAAAAGGTCCAACTTACCTATGAAATATTATACCCTACCTTAAAATCCCATGATGACCCAACCTCAGGGATATATACAAGAAATCCGGATCACCCACTTCAAACTCTAGAGGACAATAATGACAACCATGATAAGACATCATCCTAGATTTAGTTATATCCTTGTGGTTCTTAATAAACTATAACTACTTTTATATATCCTAAATAATATTATTTCATAGTATCATGGCCTCACTACCTCTTACCAGCACATGGGTGAACATAACAACCTACCATATAAGGCCTCATAAGGTGATATCTGTATATTAACTTGGGATATACTATTATTAGATAACTCAAAAATAGATAGTCATTTCCTGGATGAACCTCCAAAATCATGGATGCATGCCCAACTCATGAACTCTATCACCAGTATAGTATGACCAGTTTAACTATCAGTCATAAGGTGATATTCAATACTCATAATTACCTATAAAAATAAATCATACTATAACCCCTGATATAACTATGATGTATATGATCATCCCATCATAATGATATAGTACGTGGAACACCATGAAATAATATAATTTCCTAGATTTAATGGCTTCCAGAATCATCCATTGAGAGGGTCTCCTTGATAGGTAAGAATTTGATGACCTTTTTAGTCTACCCATTATAACCCATAGATAATTATGTTCATTAGAGGATCTTGATAATATCAAAACACAATCCATAGTGATGTCATTCCATTTTCACTCTAGAATGGGTAACCTCTATAAAAGGATGACAAGATTTTGGTGCTCTACCATCACCCTCTAATAGGTGAGACACCGATTAAAAAAACATGATATCCCTCCTTTAATCAATAGCCCCCAATACTAGTGTCATAAGTCAAGATATATCTTGGATATTCAGGGATGTAATCCACAATTATATGTGTGATATTTTTTCATCAATTATTATCACATATTATTGGGAAACCATACATTCCCATGAATATGAAATATCTTATACTTGACAACAAACCAACCAGAAGGTTGATTCTCACTTGATATTATTTCCCTTATAACAAAGCCTTTAGGATAAAATGATGTCTCATTTTCACTCTATCTTGAAGTGAGGAAGTCACTATTAATGCTGTATGAATAGGATTCCAATGAAAATCCCAAATCTTAGGGTATATATTCGAAATGATATCCACCAACTAATATTTTATACTGGATTCCTAAACTTATTTTGATTTATTCTTCAACTTTATATAAAAATCCACTACATTTTCTTTCCTAGGAATATAATCAAACTCAAACTCGAAGGAATGAAGGGATAAAACCATCTTCATTTTATTATATTTATATCATGATGCATGAATATGAGTTAAATTTTTTTGATCCATGTATACAATAAATAGAACCCCTAAAAATTGTGTCTCTAGAAACACAATGGATAAAAAACTACATCTAGCTCGAGATACTGCATTGAGTGATTGTGGTCAAGATGATGCAATAAGTGAGACCCGCATAATATGACTCGATCCCATAACATTAAAATAGATTCCATACTGATACCTATTGCATAAAATTTAATTTATTTCCTCTAACATGATCATTTTGAATCAAAACCAACTCTGATTTATGTCTCCCTTTAAGCCACTAATTTTTTTAGAAGATTCATATCCATAAAATTTAACACCCTTATTTATCAAGACAATACAAGGTGACGTAAGGTGTGATAATTCAATATTGATGTTTTCTTAATATTTCTCCATCCCAAATAAAATCCAATTATCAATTAAATTTTTGGGTTTCTCCATGGAAACAATGAATCTCGTCTTATTTGGATCCATAGATTCTCCATCCTTGGAAATAATGTGACCAAGAAAGTGAACCTTATGAATTAAAAAGTGAAAATTTTAGATGTTAGAATATAAACTATGATACCTTAGTGTAATAAATACTATATCAATGTTATTTTAAAGATCAAATAATTTATGTGAATACACTATGTTGATTTCCATTAAAAATACTAAAGAATAATATAGATACGGGTGGAAAATCCAGTTCATCAGTGCCCTAAAAAAGTACATCACATTCATGGGATTGAACAACATTACCAAATACTCTTCAATAAAATACCTAATTTGTAATTTAATGCAATATATATATAATTTCTTAACTAATACATGATAATAACTTGATGGCAAATAAAATTTCAGGAAAACTCTCACTCCGTAGTGCTGATCGAAGAGGTCATCTATACGAGTTAGAGGATAGTTGTTCCTATCCATAGGCTAGATAAATTTATGGTAATAGATACAAATACTAAGGGTACTATCTGCATTATTATTGAATAGTAAATTTGAACTCCATGATGATGTATCGGGTCATAAAAAATATTCTTTCGGTCCTTTATCTTTCTTTTGAGTTCCAAAATCTCTATTAGATCCATCTTATAAGGAGGGATAATTACTAGAGATGATCTTGGTACTAGATCAATATTAAAATGTACCTATATCATTGGAGGTGAAATAGAAATGTAATTTGTTAATACATCCCTAAAAATATTCACTATAAAAGATAAATATATCTATAATGTTCCTTGAGAACTTAGAAAAAGGTAGGAAATCGGGGATGTCACTCTACCCAACCCATGATGGTTGGGTCTAGCTCGAGTTTCATGTACATCACACTCACCTTTTTGAATATATTTACAGTACCAATGTGATGTTCAGGATACCCTCCAATGATAGAAATCAACATGAGTGTGATAAGGTAAAATAAACCCATCGATAGAATGATAACAAATCCTATGATATCATGGATAAAAGTATTCATTACGAAATGAGAACTATTAATATAAAGTAGGAAATCCTCTAATTGTAATTTAATTTATAATCAGACTCCTAATGTGGTATCATGATTTATCAATCCAAAAAATAATTCTATTTAATGGCCGAGTATTTCTATAATATCCACTTATATTAATGATTGTGAACTTCTTGTATCAAATAAAACTGATACCAATGTTATGGATACTAAAACAATACATCAAGCTATATATGTGCTAGTACTAAAATATTTAGGTGTAAACTGTACTATATATATGTATCTCAATCCATGTCCCTGAGTTAAAAACTAATAACCATGGGATGGTCTAACCAGTTTGAGTTTCAATTATGATGTCTCTATTTCTAAAACTTATCCACCACCTTGGATTGAATGGATGATAGTTTTCTATATCACTACCTAACATCAATATACTGATCCCACTCCCAAAACTATATCTGTTTTATAGCCTCTCTCACAAACAAATAGAGGAAAAGTCCTCCAAAATGTCTCATGATGACCCATCCTTCTACAAGATCCACATTGTATTGTGTATTTGGTTTAATGGGGATTTGTGTGTCCTGGCTCCCCTCACTGAGGAAATATCACCATTCTACTTAGGCACTTGATTTTACTATTAATACACCAATGTGAATTCTCAAGATGAAACATCCTTCTAATGGACAAACTACCTCCCAACCCCAACACTGAAATTTTAATCCCCATACATACAATTTCCCTAAGCTTAATTTCAGAGATGACTGCATAGTTCAATATTACAAAAAATGTAGTCATATTATAAAAATTCATATGATAATGGATGGATTGCAAAATACTATCTTCAAACTACCATACTCTAGTATTCTCATTACTATATAGAGTTATTGTAAAATTCATGTGCTCAATAAAGCTATTTTTATCATCTATGATAGTCATGGAACCCTGATGTAGGTGTATAAACACTATATCTTGTTCAACACTCGATGTTTATGAAATAATTAATCATATAATTTAGATTGTAAATTCATAAAAACCATATCTTGATGATGTTATTTTTGGATAATAATGTACCAATACCTCTTTAAAGACTCTAATATAATGTAAGATATGAGATTGAATCTCCTTTCATGAGGTATCTCAATATTCTCAATGATAGATAAAATGTCCTCCAGCCATGATTCAGTATCTTGAGGGAAACTATCCCCTATGAATGTATGAGGAAACTACCACTGACACTATCATGAAAAATATACCTTAATAGAGGTATCTCAAAGATCTTCTTTCATGGTCTGCATGGAAAATAGGTATCCCTCTAGAAACTATGCATTTACACTTAGATAATGTATAATAAGAGGTGACATTGGTGGCACTATAGGAGGAAACACTTGTGGTGTAGGACCCATAATCTCTAAATCATGGTCATATCAACCTTACTAGAATTCAACCCAAGTCCATCAATTAATTATATATCTGAAATACCAAATGCACACCTCAAAATGATATTCAATAACATAAAAGGGATCAGATAAAAGAATTGAACAATTAAAAAAGCCATCCAATATATACCTAAATACCCATATTACTACTCCTTTATCTAGTTCTAGATAATTTAGTAGATTATAATGAGACACAAGAGACACTCCTAACACCCACTACTAGGGTCTTGTTTTATTCACGGACACATATCTGATTATAAGGGTTCAAGTATATGGTGTAAAAATTTAATTTTATAGAGGAAACTACTCTTGACATTCCAATTGGAATAAGAACATAATGGAAACCAATTTATTCAAGAATTAAAAAATTGTAATCCTATAATATATATCATCATTATGTAAGATTTGTTTTCCATCACCAAGTTATAAAGTCATATTCTTTATAACTTGCAATTATATCTTCATGTAACTGAAAACAACCTTTTCAATGGTTTATTTATATAGATCACCATTATCAATTTAGAAAGGACCAATTGTAAATTTAAATTAACATCCATTTAATTTCATCCATAAACATTTCATCCCTTGAAACAAATGGTTCATGAACCATAGAAGTGATAATTGGATAGTTAAGGTTCCTTCATCAGACTATGTGAGAAAACACAATTTAGATTTATGTTTACATGTTAAGTAACTAATTATTTTTCCCTAAAATAAACATTAGAAAATTTACAAATATACTAATCAAGTCACATAAGATATTCATTAAGCAATGAATTTTTTTTTAATAAAAATGGAATATAATATGCATGAACTGTAAATCCTCAGGTACTATCATGATGCATAAGAAATTCTTCCAAACCATACCATTTAAAGGGTAGAATAAATTCTATAATGATAATAAATTCCAAAAATCCTACATGTCACCCAATAGTGAAATTAGTGCAACTATATTAAGTTAAAATCAAAACAACAAGTCATATCCTTGATTTCATGGACATTCCATATAAATTGGATTGCTAATCCCTAAAATTGGTTCATTACCAAATACCAACACATTTGACATCACATTTCCACCAAACCAACATAATATGTGAATAGAAAAAGAATCTATGATACCAATGTGGAGTCAGAGACCGGGTTCACTCATAAGTAACCAAACATTGTTGGCCACATGGCCTCAAGCCTGTCTCCCACTAAAATAGAGGTTTCTAACTATAAGTGAGGGTATGTGATGGTATAATGGGGAGATAGTATAATATTTATTAGATTGGGTCATAGAGGTGAATACAAAAAAAATTATCAGATGTGATCTAATCGTGAATAGTATAAGTAAATCATCCATATAAATATAATCAAACATATTGAATATCCAGTTTCATATTAAAAATGAATACCTCGTGATCCAAAAAAACATTGGACTAAGGGGATCATGGAAATATACATAAGAAAAAAACAGTATACAAAATGAAAAAAGAGAAACAGTTATCACTAATAGAAGTAAAATAACAAGCATAGTAGCCTACTAGAATATTATATTCTAGTATTGGAAATCAAGTGTCCAAGTAGACTATTTCCTTTGTTCCTTTTGGTAACCATGATGTCTATCTATATACCAATGAGCTGGCTAAACAGGGTGTTAGTAAAACTCGATTGTCCAACACTAATGTTGCCTAAAACCAATACAACTTATGAGTATATAATAAAGTAGTATGAAGGTAATAATAACAAATAAAATAAAATATCTAAACAAGGAAACCATGTTTTATTAGGTTATTCATAAGAAACGTTTCCAACACATCCTACGTCAAACTATTTCAGAATGTCTATGATCATTATTTATTTCATAACAATAATTATCATCATGTCCATTATTTATAAATAAATTATAGGTATCATCAGTCCCTTTATTCATGAAAAATTTGTATGGAACATCATGTCCATTTATTCCACATAACATTATGGAACATCATGTGCATAAATTCATAGTAAATCATGAGGAAAACCATTCCTATTATTTGGGAATATAAAAGAGTGAGCATAATGTACATAAGTACCAAAGGAACAATAAGATATGTTGTGTCCATTTTTTCAAGATAACAATGTGGAATGTCATGTTCTTAAATACTAATAAGAAATATGGATTTCCAAGTCCAATAAGTAATGTAAACATGATGTTATCACACCCATTATATTTAATTAATTTAATTTATCATTTATGTTATATCAATAATGAGTAATAAAGAGGTGATACCTTTATATACATTCCATAAGAATATTTATCAAGATCATGTGATATGGCCATAACATTCACATTTAATTTAATTAGTTCATAAGTGATAGAGTGGTCCAGGGGTATTCCCATCACACATAAAATTTTATTAAATTAATATATATCATTTATTAGAAAATTATTATCCAGACACACATTAATGGGTTTGGGACATCAGGGAATCATATTTAGTTAAAGAATATTGACTAACCCACCCAATAGGTTGGTTTGGGTTAAGGTATTTAACCTTCAACTAGTTATCACAGGCACATATCATGTAAAATTTACGGTCTAGGTCTTCAATTTGATGTATTTCATATTATAATATTAACAATTGGAAGGTTTGATATGAAAAAAATAATGGAAATATATAAACACATAAAAGATTAAGAAAAATGTATAGGCAACCTACTATAAATCAGTAGAAGACTCCCCATATAGTAATAACATTTAGTTATAGTTAGAATGAGAGAAATCAATGAAATAGAAAACATTGGAAAAAATATGTCATATTACTTAAAATTTAAATTATATTAAAAGTGGTGAGATGAATAAAGAAAATATCTAAGGGGTTCATAATCTATATGAAGGTGATCCAATGATACAAACAGTTCTTCAATGAAATCTCAAACAAATGAGATCTTCGAAATCCAAGGTGAGGAGGAGAGGAGATCTCAATTGAGATGAGGTTTTTGTGCGTTTTCGGGAAGAAATAGGTGGAATAAAGGCTTAGGGAATATAGTATATAATGATACATTACATATTTTAAGGGGTAACATAGGTTTGGACACTCTTTTTGAAAAAACTATGTTCCAACTGTGTGCCACAACTTTCTAAGTGGCACACCCCCTCACATGGTTAGGAACACTATTTTAAAATCCATTCAAAACCTGAGCATGATCAATATACAATTCCTCCACCTCTTTCATAGTTATGAACATGATTAGGATAAATAATTTTATATAAACAAGTAACTTATTTTTGGGTTCTCACAATAATGCATCCCCCCTCACATGGTTAAAGTAATCATGAAAGTCCATTTTTGTCAACATAATTGAGTTTTTTGGTTAGAACTATCCATATGAAACCATGTACCTCAGTATATTTAACTAAAAACTGTAGTTATGGTCTCCGAACATGCCCCAAAAATAGCTGATCCATTTTTAGTACTTTGTGAAATTTCATATAGATAAAACTAATGATTAAAACAGAATCAAAAATGATATTTACTTCTCTAAAATGACATGATCTTACAAGATATCATAGTACTAAGATCAGAAGCTATATATTAGAGAGTATCTGAATCATTTCTTCATATCAGGATCTATGTCTAGATCCTATGAAGCACCACAAGAGTCTCGTAGTACTAGGATCAATACACCAATAATTGGGAGTATTCTATGAATCTCAACATATCATGATCATTAATCAAATCCTAGGAACCATTATTTTTATATGATGTAAAATAACGTATGACTGATAGTTATATGAATAATCCTAGGATTGTAATATATTCTTATTGTAATCATAATATCCTTGTCACATCCTAGAAATATCAAATAATTTTAGGGGAAAAGACCAGATCCTAGGAATATCCTTGGAATATTATATGTCATCAAGTTAAATGTCCAAATACTAGGAACATCATGGGCACAACACAAGTCATCATGTGAAATGGAAGAATCCTAATGTTTTTCATGGCATTTCAAAACATCTCATTTAATTACTAGATCCTATTAAAAATCATATGCATCCCATATAGATATGTGTCATCACAAAATATTAAGAAACATCTTGAAATCTCATATATCCTTAGTTGTAACCACTATATGATAAGAATCATCATAGGAATATCATAGTACCATGTGTAACTACCAGATCCTAGGAGAACTCGATTAATTTAATATCATAAGTTATAATGACAAGATCCTTGGATATGTCTTAGGAATATCATTATATAATGTGTAAAAAAATTCTAGGGAGTATCATGGAATCACATATACCAAGTTTGGGGGATGAAATCTATATGATAATATCGTATAAATTTATGTAATCATGGTGTTCTCCATCAACCCAGACTCATCACACTTAACAATGGTCAACCTCTCAATTGCCTAAACAATCCCCATCACTGTAGAGATTTGTAGCTCGGATCAATGATTTTTGTTTCTAAGGTTACACCTGAGATCAAATATACCTACACTCTTCCATAAGCATCCAATAGATAAACATAACATCGGGGAACACACCAGTGTCCCCTAGGCCATAGAGAAATATAATAACCCTATATGGGCTCCTCCATCTCATTCTCATCACTTAATAAAATCATGTCACACAGAGGGAATAACATCTCTCAACATCACCATAATTAAATTAAGGCCATATAGTAATTATGTTAAAATCTATACCAACATCACTAAAGAGAAATGATTTAATTTCCATATCACTTTTCACGAAATCCAAGGTTAGTCCATGAACCAAACCTATCATAAATCTACCCTGGGTATACCCACTATATTATTCACATACTAGTGTGGTATGATCAGTCACCCCAAACTGTAATAAAGTTTTCTAAAATTTTCAATTCATTTTAATGTTAAATATGTCTGATCCATAGTCCATATATCCTTATTCATCACCCATCATTGCTCAACGAAACTACTCTAACTATATAGTTCCACTATGATTATTCACTCCAATTAATTTATAACCCCCACGATCCATGTATCTGAAATAATATATGTATAACAATCCCTGAACCATTAGTTACTGATAAATAACTTGTGTATATGGATCTACAGTCACCCTTAACATTTAAATTATATCCTTATTCTTTTTATTAAAATGAATAATGTATCAAAATAAAATTTTGATCTCCCATAGGGGTGAGATTTTATATCTCATGGAAATAATATAAATAAATTTACCAAATAGGGATATTTAGGATAAATACTACTATATATGGAGGACTTCCCTCTAATAACAACCCAATGATTCTTAAAAAAATTGATCAAGTTCAATCTATCATTATTCATTTGTAAGAGTCCCTATGTCAATCCATTATATCAAAACAATTATGTATAATAAATTTTAATAACAAAATTTGATTCAATAAGGTATAATTTTATAAATAACACCCCATAACAAAAGAAAACCGAAACTATAAGCAACTTGTCATATTTCACACATGAAATGAAACTAACCATCATCCAAACAAATAAATAGATTTATACACATGATTCAGTGGTTAATTTATCCATTTTATTCCAAAACACCAAATGAATTCACCGAGTTAAACACATTAAATGAAATGATATGAAACAACATCTGGCCATATTTCTAGAGTGTCTTATATCCAAAAAAATAAAAATTCCCATTATATCAAGATTATTGTGCTATTCTTTGGTCGGATTTTAAATAAAACCATAAGCTAGATTACAATATTTTGGAGTGATAAAGTGGGGATATAATAAACGATAAAAGAGATTAACTCACATCAAAACCACCATATAATTCCCACACAAAAAAACTATACTCATTGAAGATCACAAGAAAATAAAGGGGAACGAATCCCTGGTTTGTATGGGCATTATTTTAGACAATATATTGGAGGGGATTAAAAATAGGGAGAATAAAAATGGTCTTTTATAAATTTTATGAATTTTTTGGAAACATCAAGGTTACTAGTATTTTTAATATCATGTACCAACCATAATACTCAAAATGAGTTACGAAAAACTCTCTCACATGGTTTATTCACAAGTCTTACCAAATTTTGTGCAACCATCCAGCTTCTATTGTCCTAAGATATGAACATCACATGGTATTCCCTTATAGTTTACTAAAGCACGTGTCAGTTATGATACACACTCTAAAAAAAATTAAACGTTTCACATGATCTTTCGAAAAACATGAACAATACATGCACCAAAACACATGTAAAAAAACCAATATAATTTAATCACACTTTTTCCATAACCATTTAGTAATCAAGAAATAGGATAAAACTGTTTTAAAAATTTCAACATAGGCCTAAAATCCCAAGATTCAACAATGAATTCAAATTCTTTCTGGTCCTAGATAAACATGATATAACATTTCATTGAGATGATTAAACTCTCTAAATTAAAAATGTAATCCAATTTATCAAAATATACCCTGTTGTAGGGTCATAAATTCAAATTTACCCCAAAACATAATAACCCATACTGAATGGATTCATAATAAATGCTCCGCCATAGAACGTATAATCCCCATGAAGTATTTGTGTTTTTTAAATCATAAATCCCATATTCACTCAGACTCCAATTCAATAAAAAATAATTATAATCCACACCAGAATGAAAAAAAATCTTTTTCTATGTTACTACATAATTTAAAGAACACAATATATGAAAACCTGAGCTAGATGCTTATGACCATCATCAATAGCATGGTTACAAACAATGAAAATCATCTACCAAAAGATAATATGGTTTCATTAACCAACTGATCCACATGATTATAGTGATCATCACGATTACACTCAATTAAAAGGGACCAATTCCAACCCTTGGTGCTCCTTACTATAGGAATGTCCTACTGAAATATATTCCTCAGGATCCAATGATAATAATGCTACTATTTTTTTACATCATCTAATATCATACAAAAACATCATTAATACCTCATCTATTATGATTTTTCCTAAAAAATATCACTAACACCCACTAATGTTCTATCAAGTCATATGATTATGGTTCTTAAATCCCATGAGGAATCCAGATATTATTTAAACACCAACAAAAAATTACAACATAAAATTTTGTTAAATTGCATAAAATACTACCAAACATTCCTTTAATAGAACTGCCATTATCAGGACTAGTAAAAAAGAACTGATAAAGTGTAACTTTTATCATCACTTTTATTTAGCACTAATAAAAGGAACCCGTTATCAGTATTTTTTAGCAAAAATAATGGGTATCCTTTATGATAATGTTTCATTATTATTGGTAATGGTTTTGAATAAATTAATGTAATTAAGAAAATAAAAAATAAAAATCATCTTAATAAAAAAAACATTAAAATTTTTACTTTTGAAATAATTATTGATAAAAATGAATAAATTGGTTATACTCTATATAAGTTATGAATAATAGTAAACAGTATATATTAAATATATAGATAATTGGAAAATGAAAATTTAAAAAATAAGATTTAAAATTAAGTCAATTAAAAAAATATAAATAATTTTATTAATAATATATTTGTTGATAATATTAATAAATTTAATTTATTAAATATATATTTGTATATCAATATAGGAATATAAAGAGTCATAGGGATAGAATCATTCATTCTGATATCGAGCTCTATATGGAACCCTAGTTGCATGCTCTCCCTTCGGGTGACGATGATGATCGTCCGGCTCACAACCCACCCTCAGCCGGTGTTCTCCCCTTTTAGTGATCCAGCCTAGCTCCTAGATATTCTTGTTATCCTCCATATCTCGAAATTAACTCCCTCCAAACTGGGTTTACCTCATTTCTGATCAATCTCTAGTAGTTCTTGGAGGCTTCGTCGCTCAATGGTTTGTCCCCCCGTCTCCCTCTTTGGTCACCAGAAACCATCGCCTGACCACATCGATAGGTTCGTAAACAACACTAGGCCCATGAAGAAGTAAATTACGGTTGGGATACTTGATTATTAATACTTCATTCTTCACTTCAAAAGTGATGATGATATGACTTCTGCGTGGTCCAATGGTATGCGCCCTTGTGATGACTCTTGATTTTTCCTGCTCAGATGGAGTTATGAGTTCCACTAGAAATGCAATACCCCACTAATAGTTATTTAGGTATGTTTCCCATATATACCTCTTCCATTCCAAAATCCTACTATTCTATAGATATTGGGTATCCTCATTGGGAGGTTCTTATCCTTCAATGAGTGCTCTCACTCCAAATGTCACTTGATTTCTCCATGCATCTGTGTGGAAGTGGGTATTTTAAATCTTCTGGTGGATAATGTTTGGATTGAGGTTGGTGAATAAAATTTTTATCAACAATAAGTGGCCCTTGAAAATTGGTTCGATTTCTACAGTTCATGATTTCATCTCAGACACCTTCAATCTAATTATCATTCAACTCATAGCTGAGATAAGTCATGTGTCTCTACTAGTAACCCATCAAGTAGTGTTGTAACTCTTCAGTTGGAGGCACAAACATTTATTCATAGCACGTAGGTGAATCCAGTAGCGATGGAGAGGGGATCTCGTTTCCCCTCTATTGTTACTACTGGGAAGATGGATGTTGCTGCTCCTGTTATTGCTGGTCTGGATGGTTTGGATGTAGGCTCTATCTCAACCATGGTAAATGTTGTTCAACGCGATCCTACATGGAGTAATCCCTTGGTTTCTGATGTCTTCAATTTCCCGAGGGATGATTTTGGTATTCTCCCACATGTTGTGCAAGGTCCAGTGGGACATGGTGAACCTAGCACAGAAAAGGACGTTGCAACTGTACAAGCCCCAAGTAATAACTATGGGGTTACTCGAAGGCCAGTGGAGGAAGTATTATGTCATAAGACTTCTTCTTATTTTGAAGCTATATGTACAAGGATTGATAAAACTAGATGTGAGGACCCTCAGGATGAGCTAATTCTAATGAACATTTCAAGACTAAGAAGAGTGTTGTCAACTATGAAATTGAGTAACCATTTTTAATATCTTGAGAATGAAAGACTTATCCTGGAGGGAAAACGAGAGGAAATCTTCATTAAGAAGCAGGGTATTCCATGGGGGGAGTATGGGGATGACTTATGTAGTCATTTTTATGGTGTTTGTGATCATGAATTTCATGATATTGATGTCTATAGTCGTAGGAGTAGGAAGGGACACCAGGGAGGCATGAAAGGATGAAAGGACTATTCTTATCTGCCTTCACCAATGAAGACATGATCTGTAAAGAAGTGGAAGGCCCGTGTTATGGAAGGTTATACAAACATTAATGGAAATGATGTTCATGCAGAGAATGTGGTATCCAGGGCTAATCTCGGTAGAAATGTCTTGCATGAGATAGGTATGGAAACTATACAACCATTGAAGCTACTTTTTCATTCTGGTAATGTAATGGAGGATGAATCCCTTGTGCTTAATGCATCAAAAGAAGATGGTGAAAAGATGATTCTATGGACCGTTATGGTGGACACCTATATAAAATATACTGATTGGATTGACCAGAAGAATCTAATATTTGTTAGAGGATTTAACTTGGGGAAAATAAACCTATAGGATTTTATGCAAGCGTGGTATATACTAGCAGGCTACATTGAAGACCTGATATAGGATGATCCAAAAAAAACTAGAAACTTCTCTCTTCTGGATTCTTCTTAAGGATATGCATTCCAATAGGCTGAAGTTTTCTTTTAATAACTTTTATTTCTCTTGGGATTTGTCACTTTAACCTTAAAAGTGTCTTTTGGATAATAATAAAAAAGTTGATGTTGGTATATCAATGTATATAAATAATATTAAATTAATAAAAAATGTTAATTATTAATATTTAATAGTGATATATTTTGTGTATAATGTTTTATAATAGTTAATTAATATAAATTAAAAATATAGACTAATTTCATATAGTAATGAACATAATTTAATGTTGTTTGACATGTCAATTTAATATATATCTGATGTGAATTATATTATTTTGACATATATAATTAAATAATTTTTATATACAACACACACACACAAATATTTTTGTAATTAAAGAAATATTATATAGAAAAACATACACATAATATTCATGTAATTTATTAAATTTTTTTTATTCATTTTAAAATTTCATTATGACATTATAAATTTAATATATCATGTCTTTAATTGGTAAAGTTTTTAAATTTCATTCAATTTAGATTTTAATTCATTATTAATACATTTTTTTGAAATTTTATAAATTTCAATTATTTATTTAAATATATTTATTTACTATGTATTAATATTTTCAATATGTATTCTTATTTATTTCTATATATATCTATATTTATTTAAACAATTATATTTAATAAATAAAACTGTTACATTTTTTTCAAAATTGTTAATGAGTACTACTTTTTAATTATAAAATATCCCTAATTTTTGGCATGCATTATCTTAAAATAACATATTCTTTAATAATGTTATAAATATATCTTTAAACAATTCCTTTTTAATAAATATATTTATAAATTTATATTTTCTATATTTATACATTATCATACTTATAATTATAGATAAATAAATATTATTTTTTAAGAAATTATTTACATAATTATAAATAAATAATTATATATATTTAAATAATTCTAAATTTATAATAAATTTATTTAAATATCGAAAATATTTACTATATTTATTTGTTTATATAATTATTAACTATTTAATATCCCGTCCTAGTTTCCACTAAAATGGTGCTCCGATATGGTTGGTTATGGGGCCTCTAGTGCACCTCCTTATATGCAAGAGGCTGCTAACTAGTAGCAAGGGCCTATGGTCTAATAGTGGGGAGACTATGCCCTCATATGAGATTGAGAAAACAACATATATAGCTACATATCATACAAAAATAGTAAAGAAAAAAAGTGCAGAAGAAGTAGTTAAAATGAAATATAACAAGCTATAGTAATAAATGAAAATGATATAAAATCCTAAACATCAATGAAATATATAAAATACTGGCCACCTAATGGGCCAACCATACAAATATAGGAGTACAAGAGAAACTAAAATAAAATTATAGGGCTCTACTACTAACTCTAAGCCAGACTATCTACCTGATCTCTAGAAATTTTAAAACTACGACATCATGATCTGAACAAAACACACGCGCATCTTTCCTCAATCATGATACTTTGGGCCATATCCCTATTCAAATTGAAAATTGTTCTCAACCTCAAAATAAAACACCGAGTCTACACATACACTGATGTTCACATGTATTAGAAGGAAATAATATCAGTATGCTACCATGAGGATGAAGCAATAAAGATTAATGATATAAGTATATTAAAAAGAAAACTGCTCAACTTATCTATGAAAACCCTAAAAAGGTATTTAAAACCAATAAATGTAAAACCAAAATCAAACACTTCATCCATAATCCACGTCAACAGGGAGATTTCCACCTTGGATTTCCATATCTGTATGCGTATAAATTTTTATTCCAATACATCTACATGTAACACCCCAAGTATCAACAAAAAAATTAAATATTGAATTAATGGAACACTAAGCCTCCACAAAACACCACTTTGTTATAAAATAGCCATTAAACATAATTTTTCCACCTATGTGATTTAAATTTTGAAAAACAAACATACATAGTTGTGTTCAGTAAGATATTTTGAGCCGGATAAGGGAAACATAATTTCTGTTCAATAGTAACATTACCCTTATGAATAGTAATATGAGTAGTAATATGAACATTATTAATAGTAAATAATATTATTATTTTATTTTCTTAAGGTTATATGATAATGAGATCTTGATTAAATTTTCAATGTTATATAAAATTAATTATAGTATTAAAATGGTTATTTATTTGAATATATTATTATTTTATTTAAAAATTAAAATAATAATATTTAGAAAATTATTTTCAAAAAATGAAATTCGTTTTTTTATTTTACATGTCAAAAAATTGTTAGGGTGAATTATTATGATTTTTCTGAAATACTGGAATTTTTATGAATAGTAAAATACGTTAATTTACTGTATATATACATTATCAGTTAAATTTATATTACTAGCATAATCGATGATGTAAAATGACTTGGTTTGAAATCCCATGATCTGATTACTATTATGGGTCACATAAATCAACACTATTTGTTATCTTTCAGGTAATAATAAAACAGTGAATATGATATTCACAAATCACCCCTCTCCTCCATGATAACCCACCCACTCCATCTTATCTTCATGCCTCTAAAGACTTTTTCCTTGCCTAAGTTATGCTCAAATATACTCCCAATTTCCCTCCCTCTTCCATCATCCCTTGGTCTCATAAAAAGTCCAAAACCTCCCCCCCCCTAAAGAGGATATTAGGAATGATTACTTGAAGTGGTAAATTCATTTTTTTCATTTCATGATCCTTTATTTTCATTTTATTTCCTCACATCCTTTCATCTAAATATTATGATGGCTATAGTACAATAAATTTACATGGATTTTGTAATTTAAAATGAATAATTCTTCATTATCTCATCTTTCCCCTTATTTTATAATAAAAATGAAAACACCATCTTATATGTGTTAATTTATCACATTCAAGGATGACAAATTTTCAATATCTATTACCATATTCAATTCTATCCATGAAACCATTTAATGGTTTATCCAAACAATAATTTATGTTTAATAACTTATTTATGGTTCCTAAATCATTTTTAAATATGATATTAATTTATAAATCAGAATGAGTTCATCATGTTAAAAATACAAATTAACCAAAACAATTGTCATTAATGTTTTATATATTGATTCATCTTAAATCCCAATAATAAAAGAAAAATTATAACCATATAATAGTCTAGTTGTTCACTAATATCTTAAAACTTATTTTCTTTACAACCATTTTTATTCTACATGTTCATCCTTACATGAATATAGGTAAACTAATCACGAAAACCAAGGAAGAAAACACTTCCAAATAATGAAATTGAATCTTTTATCACATAAGAAGGCCATGAATAAACCTAATAAGGTTATACTAAGTAAATTAAATGTAGTGGATGTTTTATAATTAATAATTTATGCAAAAAAAATATTTTTAAGGTCATTAAAATGAAGTGAGGAACACCTTTGGACTTAAGGTAAGGGTTTGCAACCTAACCCTCCATTTTCCTTTAGGTTACTCTTATTCTCTTCTTACCTTACTCAAATTCTTATTTATTCATATGTAACACACATATATTCTGTGTGAAATTTTTATATAAATCAACCAACCAGAATCTTACTTTCATTTTTGGGGAGTTATATGTTTTACAATGATCTTTCCAAAATTATTATTGAGATACAAGATCGATTAAGGAGAATTTCTCAAATTCTTACTTATTTTCAAGGTCACCATATAATATTTTTATAGAAGCCATTATATTTCTTAAATCACTAATTTTATTTTGAAAATAGAATATTACTTCACTTATAGTTTTATACATATTCTTTTGCAAAATAAATCTTCTTTTCAAAATAAATGATTATTTATCTCAAAAATTACTCAATAATTTAATAAGAGTATCTTCATCTGTTTCAACACACATGTTGATTATAATTTATTTTTGGAATCAATATTTTATGATATAATCTACCATATTTTTTTAATTTTTTATGATTAGTGTTACTGTAGAGGTGCTATCTCAAAACCATTCCCCAATTTACTCTGAATGGTTAGTGTTTAGGTTTAATATTCAGGGAAATTTATTTACGTCTCATATGTTATATTCAATATAAATGTATATGTTTTTTATCTTTATCCTCATTCATATGAGTAATGTGTTCGACATAGTAAGTGTCTGGTGGGACCCACTCTATCCCCTCAGTGCGTCAGTTAGTCTCATGAGGCAAACTAGGTCTTTGCACGATGCCTTGAAAAAATGGGTAATTCAGGCCTTTGAACAAGGCCTTCATTATTTGTTTATGATGTCCCGTATTATTCATTCCATCATTCTGAAACTATAAATTTATTTTTCATGTGGTTATTTGACTAGTAAAATACCCATGATTACATTTCATTATGGAATTATTTATTAAAATATTATTCTTTCTAACTTACGCTCAAGTTTATTTTTAATGGCATGTGTTTTTAGTTATTCACCATGACTAATGTTTTTTGTTTATGATATATCCCACTATATTTCATACCCTTTCTGAGCATTTGAGCTTACCCATTTCTAATTTTTTATTTCTCCCGGCATTAGAAAAATTATTTTATGAATTAATTGTGGGGATAACATATCAGACATAGATGTTTTCAAATGAATTTCTAGGTTGTATTTCATTTTAAGTTGAAATGTCGAACACTTTTATACATCTTGTTTCCAAGAATAACAAACTACTCGGTCCATCTATATGCATATTCCTTGATTATATTCCAACATAATAAAATAAGGCACCAACTCTGGGAAACTGTGGTTGGGTCCTTATAATAAATATACATACATAAATATGGATATTCATGAGTAAGGTGAATGAAATAACATAAAATCAATTTTCAAATGATCATCGGGTCTGTAATCCCAATCACATGGAAATCATGGGCAAGGGATTTGAGATAAAAGTTATGCCACTCAAGAAGTGTATCATTAAATCAATCTATTTGTTCATAATCCCAATTGAAACATACCTTCTTTGACTAACACCATAAATATTTCTAAGCACACTACATCACCATAGGGGTATAGATTTCAGAACTCTAGGTTCACCCGTACTCACATTCAATCACTTTAAAAAAGGATAATCGTGAATTAAATCCAGAATTACTAAATAAATTCATTGAGATAGACACTATACTACTAATTCCTTGTAAATAAAATCCAATGTATGATCCTTTGGTCCCAGTCTATAGGTGGTCATGACATTGTGACTCAAAGAATCCTAAGGGTCTAGCCATTAGGTGATCTATAAGGAGTGACCACTAGTGAGATGTTATACATTCCCCTAGAGAACAAAAATTAATTTCAATCATTAGGTGTAAGGTTCCATACTCAACAACCCAGATAAGAAAGGGTATTAGTATGATCCTAGAGATAATTCCATGAGATACTCATCATTTAAAAAATCATAGAGAGCATAGTTATCCTCCATAATATACAGGTTCATGGGAGTGTACTCCATTTCTATAGAATACAAGTCAAGTAAATATTAATCATCCACCAAAAACCTCAGGTTGAGGAGAGATTAATCATCACCATTTAACCCACTTTCTGAGGAGAGAATAATCATCCTCATCACTTGGGAGAGCATTATCTATCATGAACAAATCTAGAGTTCTACCTGACCCGAAACCTGACTCGGTTAGTGCCCTGACACAATGGGAGTTCCCTATCCCTGAAAGTTTCAAACTAGTTCCTAGGTATCATAAAATATGTGGGAATAATTTCATGTAATTTTATAATCATAAAAACTCGCAATAATAAATCAACCAACACTGAACGGTCATAACCAAATATGACATACCAATTTTCAGAATCAATTTTTACAACATTTAAGCAAAACCCAAATTTTATACAACAAAAGGTAATAAAAACACAATTCCAAAAACCTATATAAAAAATAGTAGCATCCTCTCCATGCCACATTCACCAAAACAGTAATAGAATACCACTAAAACCCTATACCCCCATCACGGTACACCTTGACTTCACCTGAGTCAAACATAACCATGTCTGAATACAGCGATAGTTGTATGCATGGTGTGACCCTAATACAAGTAGGATTCCACTCAAAATAATGTATTCTATTCTATAACATTAGTGAATAAATTTTCATTAATAGTTACTTTAATATATTTAAAGGATTTTTGGTAATATTTTTATAGAAAAATATTTTATATAAAAAAATTTAAGGGAAAATTTGTTTCAAGGGAATTTTTTTAAATATGTATGCTTTATGTTAAAATATACTCATGGTCTATCGTATGCCGACACAAGTTACCACATTAAAAGAGATATATAAATACCAAAAAATCAAATATCCTCTAGCTCTAGTGGGACACTAGGAACATCGAATGTCAATGAAACATGTTATAGTAATCAAAGAAACAATTTTCCCATGCACGATCCACTAGAGAGGATAATCATCCAAAATTATAGTGATCTATAATCATCATAATGTATTTAGTTTCGGTTGTAATCATCAATCCTACTAGATGAATCCAACCCAAGCCACTTCAATGTCATATAGAATTATAGTCCTAGTCTATCCACATATATATCTTGTATTCCCTTCTTTCTCATTGTATATTTAACATGTCTCATTGGTAACCAAATTTAAATACACACACAAGAAAAAAGAATACACAAGAAAACCACAATATATCATGACCAAAACCATTTTTAAATTCACAAGAACACCAAAGAAATATTAAAAAATTCTTCATACCTCTTAAATAATTTATTAAACCACATTCACAAATTTTATAGCATAACTAAGGAACAAAATAGGGGTTCACACATTAAATACAACCCATTTCCTTTTTTAAAATATATTTTAACCATACGCACCTAATATACCATTGAAAACTCATTTCACACCACACAAACTTTTCATAGAGTATATTTTAATAATCAAGAATTGTATAATAAAATCATCTAGAAATGCTAAAATATAGAATCGCCTAGCTCAAGAGTATAAATTTCCATAGAATAGTAAAAAGTCACAGTTGAACCTCATGAAAACCCTATAAAGGAAATAATAAAACATAAACATAAATACTAAACCCTAAAAATTCATATCTGACTCTTAAAAGTCACCCAACCTACTGGAGAAGAAAATCCCAAAAGAATATGGAGAGGAACCCTATAAAAGAGGGGTAATCTAAGAGGAGAACCACTTAATTAAATGATTATTAGATAAATAAATCAAAATGCAAAACCAAAATGAATCTACATGGGAGAAAGAGGGATATGGTGAGCCTCCTAGGTTAGGAAATATTCATTGGGGAGGATAAGGTGGATTATAGTTACAAATTGGGGGAATAAAAAAATCCAATTTTTAAAGACCTATACAGTTTGCATGGTTTGCCACATGGTTTCGCAAACCCAGTAGAAACCTTTCACCCCATAGTTTTCAAGAAAAACATAATGCTTGGTTGGACTACATGTTATACAAAATGTGTGCTAACTGTGTGATGAGACTCTATCTAAGAAAACAACTTGGTCACACCGTTACTTGGGAAATGGTTCACGATTTTCGAAACCATGTGCCAATTGTGCACCACCAAATTTTTACACATATTTTTAAAATTTTCTCTAAAAAACAAGAAAAATACCAGAAAAAAGGTGAATAAATAAATAAATATAAAAATAACTCACAATGAAAACATGGTTTTAACAATTCCCCTACCATAAAACATTCCAGACAGAAAGTCACTCTATTGCATGATTAGAGAGTATGAACATATACTCCTTCTCAACCCACAAATTCCTCTCCCAAGTTTCATGTTCATCATCACTATGATTCCAAAGAATACAGACCAAGATAATAGAAATAGCATGAAGAAATTTTATCTATGAATCTATGATCCACACCAGCCACTCAAACACAAATAAATCCAGTTCTAACTCCAACTCTTCCCAATTCAGAACATAAGATAGATCTAGGTTATACTTTTTCGATTGGGAGACATGAAACACATCATGAATTGAAATTAATTGTGATTAAAAATAAACATGTATTCCACTTTACTAATCCTCTAAGTTATCTCAAAGGGTCTAACATACAATGGTGGTAGCATTCCTTTCTTTACAAAAGGATAGTTACCCAAGGGAGGTGCCACGTTCTGTAACACCAAGTAACCAATAAAAAACTAATTATATTAAATTATTTGATTAGAATATGATTTTTGGAAAATATAAGATATAAAAAATAACTTCTTGATCATCTTGACCTTCTAAGATGCCTCTTGTACTAATATTAGCCCCAAAAATGAGGTCTCACCTGCCTTATCCCAACACAAGGGGGACTGAAACGACTAAAAATAATGCACCTCAAAGGGATCTATTAGGATAAAGGACTAATAACTATTATTATTGAAAAAACCCAAACAATTAAAAATTTTCTATCCCATGACCCTCCGAAATCAAGGACACATACTTGGAGCATGCTTTTCAAAATTTGATTTTTCGACTCTGTTTGACAATCAGTTGGAGGATGGTATTCCATGAAAAATTTGATCTCTAATCCCAAATCTTTTTGAATGCCTTCCCAAATATGAGAGTTAAAATTGGGGTCTCTTCCGGAAATAATTATGGTTTGAACAACATGAATCCTCACAACCGCTTGATAATATATCCAGCCAAACTCATCCACCTTCACTGAATCTCTGATCAGAATTAAATAGGAAAATTTAATCGGTCTATTGATCACTAAAAAAAATTTATTTATTTCTATGAGGTTTCAGTGGAATGATGGTAATTAAGACCATATTATCTCATCCCATTTCATTATTTTAATATGTGGTGGATGGAAAAAATTAGAGGGCTTCTCATATGTTTTCACATTCTAAAATATATAACACCTCGATATGATGTCAGCTACATCCTGCCTCATACCTGACTAGTAGAACTATCGAAGAACTATCGAATAACATCATAGAACATCATGGAAGCATCAGGATGAGTGTCCCACTAAGACTTGTGGATATCTTTCATCACCACCTCCAAAAAGAATACATCACCTCAAAGTGACCCTTGAAGTACAAAACTCCCTCAGAAGACAATGACTAATTACAAGGTGTCTTCCCACCATGAATAAACTATATAGAATAATGGCACAATTCATCAACCATATTATATCAGTGAATAAAATAAATAAGATAATGATAAAACTGTACACTAGACAAGAAGGCACATTCGGTATGATCATTGGTATCCAGGTGTGTCTGGTAAAAAATCCATATCATGTTCTACTCATCACTAGATTCATTCAATTACTATACTAAATAATTTTTTCTTAAAGTGTCTGCCACAAAATTATATTTTCCCATGGTATATATAATATCAAAATCAAGACCCAAAATGTACTCAACCCAATGAATCTACCTCATGTTCATATATATTGGGTAGAAAATGTAGGCCATGCTTCTATAATCTGAATAAACTTCAAAATTCTCTAAAAAAAAATAATGGCACCACCTTTTCAAGTTATGCATCACCAATACTAATTCTAGGTCATGGGTCAGGTGGTTCTTTTCGTGGGGTCAGATTTAGATAAATCCATACACCACCACTTGGTCATCTAATATAGACACACACCTGAGAAACAAACATGGGGTATCATAATAAACTACATAGACATTACCAGATTATAATAAGATCAACACTAGGGTGATAGGAAAATGTATCTTCAAATCCTTGAAGGAAACCTTACACTCTTAGTTCCATTAAAACCTCTCTAATTTACAAGTGATTGTTATAATGGGTAAGGAAATATGAGAGAAGTCTCGAACAAACTGTCCATATATCTAACCATGCCAAAAAATATTCTGATCTCGAACACATTCTACGAATGCTCCCATGACATTACTGAAGTGATCTTCTCTGGGTCCACTAAAATCATTTTTTCCAATATCATGTGGCCTACAATCATTGTCTCTTTAATCCAAAAGGTATATATAGAAATTTTGTCATAGAGATGATTGTCTTGAAGAGATCCCAACGTGATCCGTAAATTCCACTCATGCACCTATTTAGATTCTTAATAAAACAAGATGCCTTCCAAGAATACCATGACAAAAGAATCAAGATACTAGTGGAACACTTTTTTCATAAGCTCCATGAAGATCCCATGATCATTTATCAACCTAAAATTCATGACCAATTACTCAAAAGGGTCGTACATTCTTTGGAAATCAATTTTCAGGAAGTCTGCCTATCTCAATTAGACTTGGTGATAACTAAAACATAGATCAATCTTGGATAACCACCTCATCATTTTTAACTGGTCAAACGAGTCATAAATTAAGGTCAAAGGAATGTTTTCTTGATTGATACCTTATTATACTTCTGGTAATCAATATATAACTAGATATATCCATTGAACTTTTTATAAAATAAAATCGGTGAGGCCCAGGTAGAGACATTTGATAAAATGAATTCTTTGGATTCTAAATCATTCAGATATACATTTAACTATCTCAACTTGGCGGGGACCTTATGATATATGGGAGAGATATATTATTTGTGTTCTCGAGGATAAATCTATTAAGATACCCACATCGCACTAGGGAGGAAAACCTAAATGGTCCTCTAGAAAGAAATGGAATATCATTCTCCATAGAAGGTAATTCACCCTAGGGATACCCACTATCATCTTCCAATGCGAGCGATGATAACTAAAAAACAAGAATACCCCATTGTGGGAGTGGAGGTCCAGCATGACCTGATTGAGGAACTCATTCCCTATGAAAAACATGTGAACTTCAGTGAGGTGCCACAAAACTCACCATCCACCTATATCCATTGATGTGTGCCTAAAATAACACCATACAATCTATACTATGGATTATGTAAATGAGGACATTTATTAAAACTATAAAATCCCATTGCAGCTCCACCCCTGACATAGTGAGTGAATAAGAAGGATACATGAAGCCATATTCGCGCTTCTTATCCAGTGGCATTACCAAATCCATCACATATGGTATAAGTTCAGTTGTTATGACCAATGAATTCACAAGAAGGGAAGAGATAAATTAAACAAAATCACTAATAATAGACAAAAAACATGGATCATGTAGTGAATATAGTACCTCAGACTATTTCTGGTCTCGTATCTGATTCCATTGGTGATTGATCCACCACATTAAATTGCCTCATCTCTTCCTAAGCCTGGAAATGACTAATAGACTAAGAATCTTATACAAGATGACTATATATAGAAGATGATCCAAACATATGGACACGACCTCTAAACTAAGATCCCACTATTCTGGATGGATCATACTAGGATTACATCCCCCTAGAATCCATAGATCCTACCCATCTCTAATAATAATGTGTGGCCCAGCAATACCGAAACATGTTCCCCATAGCTCCACATAGATGACAAGGTTCAAGAGGGGATGTGCATGAGGGGTGTGTGGCCCCTAACTAATACCACATGTCAAACAAAAAATACCCTACATCTGATGTTGTGAATGAATACTGTCAAGAATTGTGGCCCAAATTTCCACCTACCTTTTCCATTACTCATCCATATTTCTCTTTATATCTGATAAGTTGTCACTTCCCATTGTTGTCGCTACCCCAAAGGAACCAGATGTGACTGTGTGATAAATATCCACAATACAATCATATTCAACCACTTTGGAATAATATTTTATCTTAAAATACAATACTTGAGAATAGATCTCTATCTAAAACCCCCTTTTGAAACATTGATCCTTCATTTTATCATTGGAAATGAGTTTTCATGCGTACTAATCTATATCGACAATGTTATTGGTGTACTCTATCATAGACCAGTCTCCATGGAAATGATCCATAACCTCTTAGGATCATTCATATGCCTAAACATTAGGAAAATAATAATCATTAAAAATGCCTTAAATTCATTCTAGATCATCTTCTCTTTCGTACCATCTTGTACTACTATGTCCCACAACCTATGACTAGGACCATATAGTAGTAAAAAAGTGAATTTCACCTCAACTGCCTCAAGAGTGGAAAGTAACAAAAGCATATTCTCTATTTTTTCAATCCATTACTCAACTTCATATGGTTTTGTTCTACCTTGGACGGAAGGAGAATTTTTCTAGAGGAAATCCTTAGCCTTTTCCTTACTGAGACTTGGATTCCCTTATCTACCATGAGCAGAACCAATTCCTACTCCATTTCCCAGAACATGGATAACCCAAACCACTAATTCCACTAATATATGATCAATTGGTGAGGGAGAAATATATCCAACCACATCATGTAGATATGCATGAGATCTTTAAGTATAAATTTTTCTATAAGATTCATTGACTATATGAAAAAACAATCAATACAACCATTTTGAAATTTTTTACTAATAACAAAAAAATACCAAAATTCCATAAATCCAAAAAAATTAAATTCATCACTGTAACAATCCAAAAGACCGAAAAATAAATCCCCATAAACTATCCAAATACATTCTATAGCCTATACATATCACCTAGAGAGGAATCCAAAAAAATACCAACATACAATGGAGACTCGATATCGCCAATGAGGTGTTTTAGCTAGGAACCTGACTCACACTTCGAACCTCAATCCCATACAATCCTAGATCCAGTATAGAAAGACTAATTGTAAAATAACTGACCCAAAAATAGAATGACCTATTATGATACCATTTTTCCATGAACTAATCTGGTGTTCAATCTAATCCTACACCAGACCCAGTCTGTAGCATGACCCGAATGGTGTTCCCAATCCCCACAGGCTGGAAGTGAGGGCTGACTATCAACAACATATCTTGGGAATGATTTCACCCTATTTTATAATCTTAAGAAAACATGATATAATAATATCAAAATTCAATGTTTTCAACATTCAAACTAAAACCAAATGTGCTTCAAGAAATGGAAAAAAACCTTATCCCAAAAACCTCTGTGAAACAATACGAAAATTCTCCTTAATCCACCTCAATCCAAACCACATGATAAGACCACTAGCATGCTAAACCAATATCATGTTACACTTTTCCTTTTCCTAAGTCAAAGAAATTAATTCTGTATTCACCCATAGATGTATGTAATTTCATATCTAAAACACTGTTTGATTCCATCCAAATGAAATGATTCCAAGCCATAACATTAAAAGATAAATTAACTTGCACGTTTCCTTTTATTAATTTGAAGAATTTCTTGGAATTTTTTTAAGAAAAAACATTTAAAATAAAATCTCTTTTAGTGGAAAATTATTCTGTGTAAAATCAAATTTCATTAATGAAATTTATTTAACATAAAATATACTCTTGGTACATTATATGTAGAGACATGTTAGAACATCACAAGATATCACTAAATTAGACAAATCTGTATAGGATCTAGCTCTAGTGGGACACTAGGTACATCGTGTCCTGCTAAAATATGGTATAATAACCACACCAACTATGTTCTTGTCCATGAGCCACTAGAGAGGAGAAACATCCAAAATACTACTGGTATTGAATCATCATTAAGTAGTCAGTTAGTGCTATAATTTTCCGTCCCAAAAGATGAATCAATGATAATCCACTTCTTGGTCATTTGAAAAAATAGTCATTCTGTGCCCACCTAGATACCTTGGATTCCCTTTCATGCTCAATATTCTTTTCACATGTCACATAGTCACCAAATTCACATACACCCACAAGGAAAATTAATACCCAACATAAACCACATTTAATCATTATAATAACCCATTAAAAAGGCACACACACACAATAAAAAATTAATTCATTATTATCACCTCTTACACAATTTATTAAACTATGGTCACAAATTATAAATCAAAAATAAGGTACACACAATGGGTTCATACATGAAATAAAACCCATTTCCTTTTTAAAATCATTTTCCACCATACACACCTAATATAAAGTTGTAAAATCTTTTCACACCACAAAACAATTCCATAAAACATAATTAAATACTCAATAAATCATATTAAAATCATTAAAAAATGGTAAAACATGGAATCACCAACCTAAAGAGTAATTGTTTTTGGATAATGGAGAAAAATATAAACCACACCATAAGTGAACCATATAAAATAAATATTAGACAATAAATATCTATATTAAACCCTAAAAATAATGGTTTAACCCTAAAATGGTCATCTATCCCACGAGTGTAAAAAATCACTAATTGAAGAAGGAGAGGGACCCTAGAAAATAGGGTAAATCAAAGTGGAGAGACACGTACATGAAGATTTCATGTATAAATTACTCCAAAATCTATCACCAATGTGATGATGCATGGGAGGAAGAGGGAGAGGGTGAGGCACCTAAGGTGGAAAATCTTGATTAGGGAGGAGAGGAGTATATTATGGTAAAAATTGGGGAATGGAAAAAACAATAAAATGTAGTTTTTATTGACCTAGACAGTCTGCAATGTTTTCCATCAGGATATTCCAAACCATTAAGAAACATTTCACCACTAAATATCCAAGAAATACATGCCTCACAGTTAGCCCACATGTTTTACAAACTAATCTCTAACTATGCGATAATACAATATTTAAAAACACTACTTTTCCACACATTTAACTTAGTAAGGGCACACCATTTTCCAAACCCTGAGCCAACTAGTGTTTACCCAAATTTTCCCATTTTTCTCAAAAGAAAAATACTTACCCGCGGGAAAAATGTGAGGGTATAAATAAATAGAAAAATACCACATTATAAAAACATGTTTCTGAAATTTTTATCCACAAGTATCATTATGAGGGATAATATGACCATTTATTATAATCATAGGCTCAACTGATAGATACTAGAAAACACATATAGAAATATCAATAAAATAATAATAAAAATATACAGGGTCAATTTCTAGATCCCATGAGGTACATTTGGTTATAAATAAAGAATAAAAATAACATGTATCATAAGATGGATCTCATGAAATCGCCTCTGGGCACCCCAAATAGAAATAATGACACCTCATGTATGGCTAAAAAACAACCAACTAGGAAACCCCTCTGGTAATTGTCACTTCATTAACAGTAAAAAAGTTAATGTATAACAAAAGTGTGAGGTGACCAAAAACCTAAACCCACCACTAAAAACATATCCATAACAAGATTAAATGTTTGTAATTGGATCTAAGGTGACACTTTATATCATCTCTACCCAAACCTAACAAACTAACGTGGGGTCATTCAAACTACAAGATCCCACTGGGCCCCTCAAGTCAATCATTGAGGGACATCATACTTTGGATCAACATTAGAAACTAATTAATGGAAGAATCCTACATGGGGTCCTCATGGTATATTAAGTAGTTAAGGAATCCTAATCAGGATTCTTATTTGAGAGTTATTGTAGGAATCCTCATGGAATTCCCAAATGTAATGTCAACAGAATCATCCTGTCTAGGATCATAGTGCAATAATTCTACAGAGGCATCATACATGGGACATGTAGAATGTTACTCAGGTGAAGGAATCATACTTGGTATTTCTATGATCTACACATAAGAAGTGAAATCCAATAGGGGCCATTTTCAATAGGAATAAGATATGGGAATTTGACATGAGATCCTCTGGGATGAAACAAAATCATAGGAATCCTATAGAAAATCTATAGAATCAACTTGTCTCACATCCTCTTGGGACAAAAGGGCACATATTTAATGGCAGACATCCTAAAATAAGTCTAAAAATGAATCATTCATGAGAGATAGATCGTGGATCATTTCATTTCCAAGGTTATCACTCTCAAGATATAATTAAAAATGATTACCATATGAATAAAATCATTATTTTAAAAACACCACCTATGAGTCCAGAAAACAATCATGGGTCTTACCATTGAAATCAATTTTAAAGGATACAAATAGTACACTAATCATTGGTAAAATTTTTACTCTTGGGAACAAATACACGAAAGAACTCAATTGTAATCAAAGGAGTACATTACATGTTACTGGGTAAAAATCATGTCCTCTTAAGGCCCTACATGGACATGTACTCTGGTCAGACATGGTGTGTAAATTCCCAAGTACATGGTGTATCGGACGTGTGCATTTAATTTACCATACAAAATCTACTTACCAGTTTACCTCACATGGATTATCCATTTAAATTTTTTTCAGTGTACATCTACATGGTGTTCAACTCACACGAGGTCTGGTTATGTACGCTACATGACCATGTAGTCCTTACACATACAACATTCCTAGGTACTTAGATACACGAATGAGTCCTTATAAATTACATGTATAACCCATTCATGGAATGTACTTTGAAAAGATCATATTCCCTGAACATGAAGAACACACATCATTTTTTCCAAGAATCACCTATCGTGTATATGGGTTTTACAAATAGAAAACCCTTAAATCACATTGAAACCACCATTTTTTCAGTAAAAGATATATATCATCCAACTAGATTTCCTAAGAAATTATAATTGGGATTAAAAAAAATAAAATGATTAATTTATTTGGATTTTAGTTAAAACATAAAAATGGACTCCCTTTTGGTGAAATATGCCAATAATTCTCCCGTTTCCATGGTCCGTGGTTTCCGCACGAGGATCCAGCGAATCCCATGCTCCATGACTATACCTCATTCTCTCCCTCTTTATTTACCTCCCCCCTCTCACTCAGTATCATGAAATACATATCCCCCTTGGGGAATAATGGAGAATCTCAGAGGAGTAAACAAAGGGGACAAAGTAAAAGAAAAGATGAAAAAGAAAAAAAATTGAAAAGATGAATAATAAATTAAAAAGAAAATGAAAAAGGGAGGGCCTTGCCGGTCCCAACACCTAACTAATTTTTATTCACTAACTAGGAAAAACTCCTCATTTCAGACTCAATGGTGGAGATAGAATCTCAATTCAATGAACCATTCAAAAGATATCTCTGAAGGAAATTGCATGAATAAATTAATATTAAATTAATTAAATATTAAATATAAAATATTTATTATAAAGATAAAATTAAAATGGTAAAGAGTTCTAAAAAAGACCTATCATAGGTTAAAAAACTTATTTCGAGATAGGCAGAGTGGTCAAAAAAATTATCCAAGTTTATATGCAAGGGTAAATGCCCTATTTACCCCATATAAACATCTAAAGGGAATGAATTCAAATTTCTGCTAAAAATCCCATCTGAAAAGAATGAGTGCCCTTAAAACCAATCCACTATAAACCTTCTCATATACAAGAAGCCTAGTGGTATTACTAGTTTCCATTCCCACAACCTACGAATGTGTACAACCAATATGTTTTGACTACTGGATGACTAGAAACATAGAATCAATAACTCTATTCTACACAGGAGACACTTAATTGTGATGTATAATGTACTCTACACCATAGGAATACACTTATCATCATTTAAAACCATACTATAAGCCCAGTGGATCATGGAAAATGGTGGATCAAATCTTAAAATGAATTTTCCAAACATCTCACTTCGGATGGTGTACTTCCCACCATTCTACATGCATTATACCACTCTTTCAGCGTAACCTCAGTAGGTTTCACTAACCAATTATTAGAGAAATGTAAAATAAAAGAATAATAGTGTAGGGAATACAATATCTTAGTGTACTAAAGAAAATTTCAATATAGGGAATGATTTTCTCTAACAAAGAGTACACAATGATTTACAAATATTCAAGTATAAATCTCATCGAACCACACACACCAGCCTGTCGATACCTGACCATGATTAATCTATGGGTCATATGTCTTGTACTACCTGATTTATTCCCAATTTCACATCTACTACAGAGGGATATTCATTAGTTAACATTAAATACTGGGAATCCATTCATATATAATGTCTTGAAACCATCATTCCTTAGTTTTCAACAAGAAAATCCATGATTTTTAACTAAATGGTACCTAATTAGACAATCTCATACCTGATCACCAGAATCGTACTCTATTATGACATCCAAAACTAGGCTACAATGACTATTCTACATGACACATATATCTCATTATGTGAGAAGATCCCTTGGAAATCCTCTTAAAAATCATGAACCTTGCCTCTACCATGATTATATTCCATGAATCCACATTAAAAGATGTGATTATAATAATGGTCATCAACCTGTAGTCTAACTATATGAGCAACAATTGAAATTCTGGTCATCGAGGAGAAGAACATGAAAACTCTTCCCCATAGATGATAATATTTCTACATAAGAACCCAATGATATTATTCAAATAATGAAAACATCAACATGAATTTAATTAAAACCTTCAGCAACTACAATTAATCGATCAGAAAATGAGTGTAAAAACAAGATCACTGGCTTAAAAAATTGTACGCCTTGGATAAAATCACATGTTGGTAACCCTAAATCTAAACAAAACATCAAACTATAGGATTCTATGTCGAAATTAAGGGCCCCTTGATCTCCCACCTAGACATATAAATCATGTCTCAAAACTTGTGTCTCAATATATAACCAAAAATACCAAAATATAAAACCTCCGAGAAGAACATTAAGATCATTATGAACAGTAAGGGTAAAATTTGATAACATATCCTACATGGGACATGATCCTCACCCGAAATTATCATAAGGAACTGCTCCTTGGATTTCATGATACAAATGAAGAAGAGATACTAAACTGACACTCCCCATGAATTCGTCTATAGTAATAACCCTGGAGGCGCATTTAGAATGAATGTTACTATTATCCATTTCTATTATAATCATTGATCTGAAAAGATAACTTGGAAATGATATACAACTACCTACATGGGGTACAACATAAGTGCATCACGTGTTATATCAACATACTAGGGTCACTACACCACATGTGTTTGAGGACTTAGTCATCAACCTAAACACCAATGCATCAATATAGATCCACATTACCTTACATCAAAATGAAATATATTTACATATGTAGGTCCAAATTAATATTTATTATTATTTTGTGAAAATACATACTTGCAGGCCTAGGTGATTTGAATCCTCAATGAAAAATATGATGCATAATGCGCCTCTTTCCTTTGCCATCCAAGAGTCAACATCCATTACTAGACACTTTCTAATGGACAAGATCTAGGGATCCATAATAAATAATCACTTCCAAACAACATGTGTGCAACTCAAGGTGAAAATCATATAAAAATATTACATCATAGATTAGATTAGTAATCCCAAACCATAGAAACTATCACTTCTTATCGAAACAGCTATTCTAGATGCACTATCCCGATATCCATCATCAACTTTGACATGTTATTAATACTCTAGTCTATAATATATAAAATAGTAATGAACTTGAAAATGACAACTGTTATATGAATTTCTATCATCCTAACCTCACTACCACAAAAAGTTTTCTCTGATTTGGTTGATTATTAGAACTCAAGTATGCCTCCTCGTACACCAGAGGCTACCAACTAGAAGTTAGGGCATAGGGTTTGATAGTAGGGTGACATTAACCTCATATATGTGTGATAAAATAGAATAAATATCTATGCATCATAAAAAATAATTAATAAATAGAGTGAGTTAGTAGTAAATGAACAGAAATATAATATTCTATAATAAAAAATGAAAATGATATGAAATCCTAAGAAACTACGTCCTACATATTACATATTCACCCACCGATCCCACTATACATATACATGAGTAAAAAATTAAATGAAAAAACATATAGCGATCAACTACTAACAACGATCTAGACCACGTACCCAGTCTTTGTACACTTTTTAATAATATAAGCCCAATTAAAATAACCCAAACTAGCAGCTCTACTCAATCATGAAACTCTATGACTCATCCTTATCAACCATGAAAGTAGAGCCCAACATGAAAAGAATACATAGGGTATAAACATGCACTGATTGTCAAAATAGATATCCCAAGTATTACCTATGGGTAAAAAACTAAATATACAAAATAACATGGTTAGAAGCTGGAAGATAAGAAAAAGCTTATGAGATTCCAATAGAGAAAGAATGAGGTACCATGTTTGGATCAACAACCTAACACAAGGAAACACATCTATTAATCATCGATGCTTCATCAGTATACATGTGAATGTATAAAAAAGATTAAGGATGGATGAAATCATAAAACACCTCTACTAACATAGCCTTAATAGTATTATATGTTCACTATAGATTCTAAGGTGACAGCTAATACCATATATATCAAAACTGGACATAATAACTCAGGTTCAGTAAAAAAACAGTCACCCACTAGGTGCCTAAAGTGATACATTGAGATTAATTATTTTTTGGATCCTTATCCAAAAAGGGAAATGTGTGAGTCCTACATGGTATTTTCAGGGTCCATGGAAAATATAAGTCATCCTACAAAGAATAATTATCTAATACGAAAGGAATTATTCCTATATAGGACCGTTGAACGATAAGTCAACAGATGCACGCCATAAGGGATCCTCGAGTGGCAAGTAAAGAGAGGCATGCAACATAGGATCCTCAGAATAGTGCTCAGGTGGAGGAATCTTACAAGGTTTTCCCATGGACAACGTGTATGAAAAGGGATCCCCTAGGAGATCCTTAGTAAAAATCGGAAAGATAGATTCCCCCTACCTAGGATCCTTTAGGTAAAACGTAACTGAAGGATTCCTACAAGGTATCCTCATAAAAAACTGGTCTTATAGACTATTAGGACCAAAGGACACATCTCTCGAGGGAGACACCCTAAAAGGAAGGCTACAAGGAATTCTTCATGATAGATAGATAATGGATCATCTCAAGTAATGTTGTATAACTCTCAAGAGAAAACCGAAAAAATATTACCAGATAAAGAACCTATCTATTATAAAAACTCCACAAAAGAGTTATAAAAAACTCATGAGTCTAACCATCATGATCTACATGAAAATATACAAAAAATGGGCTTCTCATGGGTCCAATTCTAAGCCTGCGGTTGAAATTCCATAAAAAATTTCAAAGAGTAGTAAAGGAGGACTACATGGAGTGTTACCCTTGTACATGGTGTGTACCCTCAAGGCCTCACATGGGCATGTACTATAGCCAGGAATGGCATGTGAAAACCGAAGTACACAGCATGTAGGCCCTATACATAACGTATAACATATATAGTTTGTACCCTATACAAGTTACCTTCCCATGTAACTCACATGGTTTGTCCAAGTACATCTACATTTCGTTCAACCCAAATGGTGTCTGGTCATGTATTCTACACAACCATGTGCCACTTACATGGTTCGCCTGACTGGGTACTGATATACATGGTTGAGTCCCTATACATGTTGTGTATAACCCATAAATAGATTTTTCTTTGAAAATATCATCTTCCCCAAATAGGAAGAACACCTAACATGTTTTCCTTAAACAACAAGGCATGTATATGGTTTTTCCCTAACGAGACACCAACAAATGACCCCAAAACCACCATTTTCATTAAAAAAACTATAGATCAGATGACTATGGGTACTAAGAAAGAATAATATAGATTTAAAACAACAAAATGATTTAAATATTGACATTTTCATTAACAAAATGACATACATTTGGGTGTCGTCCACCAAAGCCTCACACATTTCCACGGTCCATGGTTGTTGCATGACGATTTGGCATGTCCTGAGATCCATGATAGTACCTACTTTCTTCCTTATCTATTTATTTATCTCCCTATCCCACTCTCGTAATCATGCAGTAGTGGAACCCCTTTAGGGGTGCAGGTGAGAATCAAGGAGGAAGAAATAAATGCATCAAATGAAAAAGAAATGAAAGAAAAGAAGAAAAAGGAAAGAAAAAGAAAATGAAAAGGCCCCCCAGCTGGCCCCATCACCTAACCTGTGTTTATTCCTTTCCAAAAAAACTCCATGTTTTGAAATTTAAAAAAAAGATATTGAATCTCATTTAGATGCATTGTTCATAATTTATCACCAAATGAAACTATTTGAATAAAATAATATTTAATTTATTAAATATTAATTATTAATTATTATACTAAAATTCGATTGGGATAGAGTTCCACCAAAATCATGTCATAGGTTGACCACTCAATTCATATAATACTGAAGTGGCCATAAAAATTAAATGAGATCAGCTTCATTGGGAGAAAGAACATTTTACCCCTTACATGTATTTAAAGAGAGAAAATTCAAAATTTATGTTTCCAAATTATGCTTGTAAAAAAAGGGTCCATTTAATATATTAATATCAATATATATAATTAAATATATATATCTAATGATATAAATATATAAATATATAAATATGATTTTTTAATGATGTATTTAAATAATTATTTATTTAAATAATTATATATTTAAATAATTATAAAATTATAATTAATATATTTGCATAATGAATTTATTTACTATATTTATAATTATATATATTTATTAAATATTTTTAAAATTATATAAATATATTTAAAAATTATTTATTTTCAGTTATAATTATAAATCCTTGATCATTGATTATATAGTAAGCATTTATAAAACACATATTTATCAGTACTTTTTATGCACTGAAAAATATAAAGCACTCTCAGTTGTTAAAAAGTTTTGAGAAAATCAATCATTATCAGTGCTAAAAATTTATCACTCATAAATATGAATTTTATTGACACTTTTTAGGGATGATAATACTATATCTTTATCCTCACTAATTTAACACTGATAAAGATTCCTTTTTTATTTTCACTTAGTATTTTTTCACTAATAAAAGTGATTTTAATTAGTGGTTTTTTTGGATGTGCTGATAAAAGTGTCATGATCCATTAAAAGAACCTTAATCACTCATGAAGTAGTCTTGATATATAAATCATTCAGTGGAATTTTTCATCTGAAGTCCCTCCTCCTCATCGTATCAATGCTCAAATCATGGCTTGAATTAGGGTTCGAACAATTCCAACTCATGAATCTAATGCTTGTATGATTCATGGGTCAAACAAATCCATGGCTAAAAAAAATTCAAGGATGGGAGATATCTCTACTTTCTCTCAGATGATTCAATTCCTTAACCCATGAAATTTTATTTTATCCTCCACCTCGCTCATTGAATTCTTTTTTAGTGATATCTATTTTTGTTTTTTTACTATAATTATTTCTTTACCAACTACATATCACTACAGTTAATAGTGGACAATCATATATTCGAGTGCTCACCACTAGAGTATCTCCCAAACATGCATCATCATCATCTCAAAAGTAGGATTATATTAACAATTATATTTTGGAGGTTTGTTGGTATGTTTTGATAAATAATGAAAAACAAGATCATGTTTATAACCCCTTTCTGACTAGTGATCACTTTCAAATTGTAATGACCACATTTGGGAAAGACCATATTCCTCCAAACCATACAATGTCTTATCTAGATATTCTACTTAAAATTTGAATGTATGTTGAGAGAGATATCATATGTGAAGATATAAGTTTTCATTACATCTCCAAAACCGCCTAATAGAGCATATCAAATAGGATTCCTCAATAGAGGCATCACAAATTACAAGTGCATTCACAAATATCAACCCTTTTAAACTCTTTTTTTGCGGTCCCCAATACCCATAAAATGATGGATAATGGATTTACAAACTCACCATCATAAATAGGAGTATTCTACACATAGAGGTACCTCCATAAAATATTGTTATTAGTTTATATTAATTAAAAAACTATTTCTTCTCACACTATATTTTGATGAATGCTTTTCATTCTAAATTTATCTACAATATTAATGATATTAGTGAAAATACAGGTAATTACATAGATACCACTAGATTTGTACAATGGTGTTCACATCATTCATTAAGCATGATTGATGCCGATTCCAAGGGTTATTCAACTCAATTTTGGGATGCCTTCTAACACAGGACTTAGAAAATACTAGTCCTAACGATCATGAAATAATAATTCTCTAGTCCATTAGATGGATTAAACAATTAGATATAGTTTTTCGAATGATATGGATAATTTATATAAAATGATAATTATTTTTGAAAACACATTAAGAAAATAATTGAACATATATATGGTAAATCCTCCAAGTATTGATCGATTTTTTTATAATACTATTTTTAAAATAATATATTTTCATTATTTGTATTATTTTTTCACTTAAATTTTCAAAATACCCAATGTTTTTTATTTTTTTAAAAAATCTATAAAATACAATAAATATAACAATTTGGTATGAATACCGAGTGATCCAAAATAAAATATTGAACCGAATGACCATATCCATCAACTATACTATACTAATGAGGAATATAAATATTATTTTTACCACCCCATAACAATTCTGTCATATAATCCACCCCATTATCTAATATAGACTTCATTATGAAAAATGAAACTCATTCATAACAGTTTTTCTAAAAATTGTAATCAACTTTAAGGCATTACAGATATATGACTAAAAAATAGTATATATGATCTTAGTGTAATTATAAATGGGTTAAATGGAATACTAATCACAATGTATTGATTTATACTTTGAGGTTTCATATAAATCATAGTGAATAAAATAAAAGGGTTGTTTAATTTAAATATCTAATTTATTATTTGAATTTTTAACAAAATAAAAATTCTAATTAGCATAAAAATATTTATCAATTTTATATATTCATCATATAAATATCTCAACTCACCATTTTAAATAAATATTTAAATGACCCATTATCTAATATGATCAATTTTTCACTACCAAAAATCAATTTCCTTTTTCAAACACAATTAATACAAATTTTCACTAACCCTAAATTAGAATATAGTTCTGGTATTTTTCTATACCATTGTAAAAAAGTAGCCATTTTAGAAATAGAACTCAATCAATAATAATTATGAAAAATCATCTCATTTCCTTCATCACACATCTAACAAACACTATGTATGTTTTAATTTAATCCATCTAAAAACAAACAATTCATTAAAATTTCCTTTTATTTACAAATAATATTAAATGAAAACAATTTATCTTAAGAGACCAATAATTTATAGAATAATAGGTACCCTTTCAAAATTTTAAAAATATTTAATTAAATAAATTTACCTATCATTTTAGATACAAATCTAATATATAATATGAAAGGATGTTTCTTTTTTAAATACTTTAGTGTGAAATCAATAATAAATTCATTTTATATTTCTATTTTTTCATAAAATCAATTTCAGATTCTTTCTTCACATTCATATATGTTTTTAGGGAATTTTTACAATCCTTCAAACAACAGTTTAATTTATCACATTTTCAATAGAACTCATTAAATGGATAAAATTATCCATCCAATTCTACTAATAATCATTTTTTTGAAATTGAAATGATTTTGGTCAGAGTTGGTCATATCCACGTTAACTAAAAACCTCTGCATCTTATATAATAAATATTACTTCTCTAGTTATGATTAAAATTTTATTCTATGTCCCCCAAATCCCCATATTACCCACAATGGCCTTGAAAATAAAATTTTATAATAATGAATAATATTTATCTTCATGATAATAATTCCTGTTTTCGACATGTTCTAGATATAATTTGTGAATAAATTTGTCAACTAAGAATATTGAGATGTTTAAAACCCTTATCATTATTCGGTATATTCTTTTATAAAAATTAGTTTTTCTATTCCTTCTATATTTTTTAGTGAAATTATAATTTTGAGATGTTTTATAATATTTGATATACTGAATCATATTAAATGTAATAATTCCCTTGGTTGTTACATCACATTTTCTGAAAAATAGAATTGATGTTATCAAATTCTATATATGATGGAATAATTATTTGAAATTATTTTGAGGTATTCAACATTTAGGTCTATATTTATTGGTTCCACCCATATGAATCGCTTATTACAAATCATGTATTTATTAAAATGTTTTATCAATAAATTTTCATATCTTGTAGATTAAGGAATGAGATTTTGTAATCATTTTATATCATATTTGGGTTTCATATTACTCGTTACCTTCATATAATATATTTTCATTTGTTTATGTGATCTAAGAAAGACATGATATATCATTTTAATAGAGGTAGGAATATAATTAGTTAGAGGATTAAATGTATTAAAAGTGGAATTTTTGTTATACATATAGAATTCAAATAGTTCATACGGATTCATATATCCTAACATTTCCCCATAAAGACCCATTGATTCATATAAATGAATGTGTATTCCCCCCTAATATCACCTTCAATAAGATATGAGTTTATAACTATTCCGAATAGTGTAATTGTGACAAATGGAAGGCATTGCCCCTTTAGTGAAAAAATGGATTACAATTTTCATCCTCGTCATATTCATCTCCAGAGTAGTTAGTATTGAATTTTGTTTTATGAGAATCATCTCTGATCTCTATTATGATGCTTCTACTACTCTAATTAGTATTCATACCATGGATTATGACATCTTATATATCTTCAAGAAACATAGGTACACATCCTGAAGAGGTAGAGGATGAGTGTCACACAAAAAAATTAAATGATAAATGTTTTCTAGTTGAAATGATGAGTATGATAGTTGTATATAACTCTCACCTTTGAATTAATTAAAATAAGTAATCATAATATAGTGGAGTAATAATTTTCTTAAACCCAATTACCCATTTTCATCAATTTATACTAAAATTCTTTGAAATAATAACATTTTGGGTTTTCATTTTTAAATTTATATATGACTTTAACCACTTAAAATGAATATTTTATGTGTTTTTATATATTTACTATAAAAAATGAATAATATATAAACCCAATAGAATGAATATAAAAAATGTATTCATTCTATATAGTTGAAAAATAGTATGAAGTTGGATTAAAAGAGTTCATTATGTTTTCATAAGAATATGCATACAAACCTTCTCAAATACTTTTGTTCAAGATCATATTATTGTTATTCCAGAAAACATTCCCAGTAAAAGTTGGAAGAACATTTGATTTGTCACTAAATAGATTAGATATATAAATGTTGGACTAAACAGGGTGAATAAATAAATTTTCACCATCATTGGGTTGATTCTATATTTTAGGGATCATTTGATTTTATTAATAGTGTAAATAATGTTGGAGATCACATGGATCAAATGAAATATAAATTTTATATGGCCTTAGGGATAATCCAAAGTTATTTGAGAAGTCAAATAGTTTCTCTAAGGGATAATTGTATTCCAGTTACACTAAATACACCACATTATCAACTATATTAAAGTTATATAATTTGAATTATGATTGCAGGTGGAGTGACATTGTCTTTAAAAAAATACTTGGTCTCATGAATGACAAGATACCAAAATGAAATGTACTAATATATCAAAAATATGATGCTAAAAAATGATAAATTAAATGGACATGATCTCTAAAAAATGATTCTCCATATGATTTAATATTTTTTTTCAAGGATCACGAATCACTCATAAAATTCCCTGTGTGTGGTGGCCGACAAATTCAAAAAAATGAATAAAATCATTTGAATGTTGTATGGTACTTTTATATAATTACAGTATTTAATATATTACATGGATGAAAGGAAACTATGAGAAAATTGTCATGGAATGAAAATACAACAATTAAATATGGGAGCCTATTTCATCCAGTAGATTCTCCTCAATAGAAGAAATTTTGTTTTGATTATCCTGAATCGTGAATTTTTTTGATAAAAATTTTACTTCCATTATCTGTAGATAGAACAAATCCATTTACTTTACATTATAGTACTCATAGTATATGTCCCATCCTATTGGGGAATTATTACCTTCCACCGTGGTTTTGCATGAAGCACAAATACATTATGTTATCTCTTCTTTTATCTAAATCATAGAATCTTGATAATGATATTGATGTCTAGTTGGCTCCATTGATTAGAGAATTAAATTTATGTGGGATACAGGTGTTACAAAATACGATTCTCATTGAAGTGAAGAATTTACAATGAGGTAGATGTTTTTATGGGATGATAAATAAATTTCATGTTTATGGAAATTAATCATGATATATCATTAAAGGAATGTTAGAGTTTACCATTTGTGTTGAATTCATATACCCAGTTTGAATGAAAAATTCCTCAAATTCTTTGTCTTTTGTACATCATAAAATTCTACCTTGATGACATAAATATGAATTCTATAAGACATCGTTTGATGGAATTATTAAAAATGATATAGAACCATCTCCACTAATAGGTGATCAACTATTTGATAATGAAAAAGATATTTACACGATTTTCAATAAACCATTTTTAAAAAACCATATAAAATTAGGTTGGAAGAAGAGATAAATTTTATTTCAATTACCATATCATAATCCTTTTTATGTCATACATTTTCAGGATGTAATAATTATAGAAAAAATTGTATTTGATAGTGTTATAAGATCATTAATAAATTTTCCAGAAAAGCTGAAATATGGAATCAAGGAGGTTGGATAGGATTTATATTGGGATAAGGGAAGATTCGGTGCTGATGAAGGGTAAAGGGTATACATTTCTTCTTACGACATATAAAAATATATCTATATAGTATAAAAATAAAAAATTTATATTTCCTAGATATTCTAAAAGACATATATGGGTATTAATCAAATATCAAGATAGTCATGTTAACAAAAAATTTGAAGTTAAAGGGACTAATTTCGCATGATTTTAATGCTTTGATGAAATATTTCATTCTTGATTCCTTCCATTTCATTATACCCTAAAATTAATGACATACATAAACTAAACTCAAATACTTTTTCATAGCCATACACAGTAATGTTATTGACCTTAAAAAGATTTCAATCATGAATAAAGAGGTTGTGATCGTATCATGTAAATTATAGATGTTATTCCATCCATCATTCTTTCATATATTGGTCCTATAGATGGCTCACTTGGTTAGAAAGGTTAAACAATGTAGTGTTATCCATTACAGATTATCGTAACCCATTAAACAATATATGATGATTATGATAGGGTACATCCAAAATCAATGTTAAGCATATGTTTGTATTGTACAATGATATATTGTTGAAATTTTTTTAGAATTCTTTACCAACTACCTATGGGATGTTGACATAATTAGTTTCAAAAAGACTCATCCTAATGGAAAAATTATAAGAGAAGAGATTCACAGAAGAGATATTGTTTCAATTACCTTGACAAAGTGGTAGTAATCACACCTTTACATGTTATATAATAGTGGAGATGTTGACAGATATGTTGAAGGCTGAAAACATGTTATTAGAGATTTAAGTCTGTTATGGTATGGGGGATGGAAATCAAATACACATAAAAAATAGCTTATAGTATGGTTCCAACATAACATTTATATTGAGTTATCTAAAAATATGAATTCGATTATTGAATGACATTGATGGCCAGCCAATGGGATAAATTAAAATGGTATATCTCACACATATTTCGTAATCAATGGTTGTATATTCCAAACAAAAGAAAAGGATGATTGCAGTATGATAAAAATAGCAGTTTTATTCTTGTGGAATAAGTGATTCAAATATCTGGTTCTAAGGATATAAATCCAATTTATGAAAACATGTTATATTTGGGAATTATCAACTAGAAACAATAGTTGGATTATACAACATTTCAAGTGTTGATTTTACATTTCCGATGGGTTGAAAATAAGTGTGTTGAGAATGATTATGAAATGGGATTCATGTAGGTGAATTTTAGTGTTAAAGGGGGAAATGATCCATTCATAATGGAATCCCAAGCAATGAAAGTATTTTTTGTCTCAGATTCTGCATACTAAAATTGATCGCTTTTACTACAGGTGAATAAAAAATGACGATTTAAAAAAATTCAATTGAGGATGATCCTTTGGTTGGGAGATAATAATTAGTTCATGCCATTAAAAATTTATATAATTTGTTTTACTATAGAGGGTATTACAAAGAGTGGATTTGGATTCTCAAAACGGGAGAAAAATCACTAAAATATTTAAAAAATAAATAGAGTTAAATGAGAAGGTAAATTTTTTTTAGTATACTATGATTTCATCATAATATTATCCATTATATACTGATTTATTAGAATCTAAATTAAATTCATTATTAATCATCTATATAATGTGTTATGCACAATATGAAGTTACAAATCCTATAGAATAATAGTCGATAATGAAGGAATGCCCTTGCAAAGATATAAATTTAATGTTATGATATTTTTTCTATCCTTACCCAAAAAATTATATAAATAAAGTTTCATTTAATTTTCATTATTCCTTATCTAGTTTGGTTATTTTATAAGATTTATGTCCCTATTTCATGCTATATTCACCAAAACAACAACAAACTTATTCTCATTAAAAACCATTTTCACTCCTGTAGTGTTGGAATTTATTACGTTCTTTCATGTTCCCTTCAATTTTTTATAGAAATAGAAATGATACTTCCATTACTCAATAATAGTGTTAAAATTTATTTTAAAAAAGGCATATTTTCCATATAATTAATGTATTCGTTCATATTTATGTTTATTTTATTTATTTTTATTATTACTCACATAAGAAGTTTTCTCTTATATAGGTGGGTTCATTTGTTCGAGTTGGGGTGGTTTGTTTGATGTTTCTCATGTTCATGGGAGAAAAGAATTTGATGCTTTAACAAAAATAATGAGATCAAGGAAATTGGTCAGGAATATATAAAAATAACATGAGAAGGATAATTCCTACAACTTATTTTATTATTGTATTTATCATTTGATTTACAATTTTAATGTTAATTTCCTTATCAATTTATCAATTACATATTTTTTCACTAATCTTTTGGGAAGTCCTATTTTTGTTTGAAATATCCATAACAATCCAAAAAATTGAATAAATGTTCATTTTTACCAATGTAACAATGACTTCCATTCGATTATTTTTCTAACTACAATAGTCCATATTGTGTCAATGATCACAAACAAAACAAATTCAGCTAAGAACATCAAATCTCACCTATACAATGAATAATAAGAAAAATAATATTAATTTTTTTTTATTTTGGTTTATTTTAGAGTATGGGGTGTGTAGGAATCAGACACACCTGAATTTGACTCCTGGTGTAACCAGTATGACTCCAATTGTATATTTTTATTTAAAATTGACATTACATTTTTTTAAAAATAAAAATGTCAAACTCAAAACGAAGGAATTTTTTTTATTTCTTTTATACTTTAGTAAAGTTATAAGTATGTCATTTGTGCGGTGTGGGGTTCATCCGAACATAAATTTGACACACAATGTATAAAATATTCATCAATGTGTCCATTATCAGTTTGAAATTGAAATTTTAATTCAAAAAATGTTACTCCCTACAAACTGAGAAAACACTCTCAGATTTTCTTAATAATCTAGTACAATGATTCATATGTCATTTTTAATTTTTAAAAATTAGTCTCACATAAAACTGAAACAGGATGTGACCAGTATGACTCAAAGTGCATGTTTCCAATTTAAATTGACATTTTAGTGAAAAAGAAAAGTGACATACCCAAAACCGATAAAAATATTTGGATTTTTTGGAGAATTTAGTGAAATGATCCATATGTCCTTTGGGATGTATAGGAATAATTTTCTCCTAAATCATATGAATGATGTGTTTAGTATGACTCCATGTTTTAAAAAAATATAAGTGTTATTTTAGTTTAAAATACGCATCCCATCACAAAAATCGAGCTAATGAGATTTGATTATTTTTCTCATCATTCAATATTCTATTAGTTAGTAAATTTCATTATAATTGTTATCATATAATAATTTAGTTAATTTTTTCAAAGATAATTTTTGACGATGAAAATGAAATGGTGTGTTGTAAAATATTCAACCACAACTCAATCTAATACATAGTGTTCCTGGTATGACATAATGATTAGTTCAAAATACAGCCTTTATGTTAATTTATGTCATTATATTATTACTAAATGAATTTTTTTTCGTACACATGAATGTTATTTTTCATGAGTAAGGTAATTTTTCGAAGAAATATATTGAGTCGGGGTTTGGATGCTAAGACAAAATAACATTGAGGTTTTTGAATGTTTGTACTAATTTATACATAGGAAATTATATAAACTAATGTATGATTGAATTATGAACTGATAAAGTGTTACTTTAAAATACAGCCTTTATGTTAATACATAATCTAATGTATGAATGTACTAGTTTTTTAGCATTATTTAAATAATATCTTTGTATGAACCTTTAGTAGTTCTTCAATAAGAACTGATAAAGGGTTACATTTTCATAAATTTTAAAAGCACTAATAAAATGCTATGTATTTTAATCTTTCTCCTATATTAATTACTTCTTTAGCATTGATAAATGAATTTTTTAGCACTACTAAAGGCCAGATTTTTATTAGTTATGAATGAATAATGAATCTATCAATTCCAACATCACAATACCCTCCTATGAATTGATGTATTAATGATCTGAATCACGCTTAGATCATATGTAATACCATATTGATCTTTTTTCCAATGTATGAAATCCCTCAAATACCTCATCCAAGTCTCAAATATTCTGTTCACAATGGAATCAGATAATATTGATTTTACCTTCTCACTAACAACGAAATACCTTATTGATCATCCAATTAATAGTCTTATAACACCCTTGACCTTATCCGCATGAGGGTACACATGCATGAATAATAATCCACTCCCCCATAGGGGTTTCTTAATCAATGCCCCACTGAATTAAAAAATAGCATCCGTGATCAACCCTCCATCCATTACAACATGCAATGAATGGATAGGACCATCCATATCATACCTGATTTTCAATGAAAACATCAATCAAAACCTATTTTCAACTCACCAAGAATTTCATCATTGAAATCCACTATATCTCAATGAATAATTATTTTCAGACCATAAAATTACCAATGGTCAACTCCTCACTACATGGTTTTCTATGTATGTATACTCAAGTATAACCCTAATATGTTCCAAATTAAAATGTATGATTATCCTCTCGAGCCATGTTATTCTATATCATCAATTAATTACATTATCTATCCATTATATCACTATATTTCCATAGAGGAAACATTCTTAGCAGTCACATGTTACACCCCAATCTTCCATGGTACGCTTCTCTTTGAATAATAGAGCAGTGTGTGTTGTACGCAACCTCGAGTTCTAACATACCGAGAAAAATCAAAGTAGCCGTTATGAATAGTAATACCCACTTTTTGAAATTATATAAATTTTATATTTCAAAATGGACTTCATTTTTTTATTTGGAATATCAAAATTATCCTAAGTTTAATTTTTTGTAATTTTTTGAGAAATTCCAATTTTTTATGAATATTGAAAAATACTTAAACACAACTTTTTTAATCAAAATAATTTATATTGATGAATTATACTATTTAGTGGTTTTAAAGTATAATTAGAATATATTTTTACCATTTTATCCAATGGGGGTCATTAGAATTAATTTCACTTTGAAATTGGACATAAACAATTGTCAATCTTTTGATATATATTGTTTCGTAAAAACACGCTATTTGTTGTGACAACGGGAATTAAATATAAAATTAATTAATAAAACTGATATGTTTGGAATTTGGTAAAATAGATATCATTTTTTAATTCAGAATATCAATTATAGCTTAGGGTGAAATTTTGGCATTGTTCTGAAAAACTTCAATTTTTGATGAATAGTGAAACCACTAATCGGTAGTTAAAAAAACTGAATTTTCGTTTAAATGAAACTTTACCACTGCAATGAATTGAATTTAAAAAATCCGACATACATGGTTGTCATTAGGATGTAAAATGTGGTTCAATGAGATTAAAATAATTATTTGGTGAATAGTAACTTTTTAGTTCTATTAATCATGATTAAAGGTAATTAGTGAAATTTAAGGTAAAAATTATATTATAAAAATATGAAAATACCCTTACACATGTCATAACCTTATTGTATGAGTCATGGAAGACCATTAAAATCCATGGGTCAACTTGGGTACCCCATCGAGCCACTTGGGTAAGAAAATGACATTAATAACTTTTTAATTAAAGTAAAAATAAAATTGTCACAAACGTGTGTTGTTTTACTAAAAAAATTATTACATGGGGTTATATAACTTAAATATTAGACTATAAATATTCATTGGAAATCTAAACATATTTCTTATATCATGATTGTTTTTTATAATTTTTAGACATTAAATAAATTAAATTTTTTATGACACCATGATTATGCAGCGATTACCTAATTAATTAACGATTTCAATAAAATGAAAAGATAATGTAAAATCTAAGACTTAAACTTGTAAAAAACCTATTGGATGACTATATTTTGAACCCTTATCACCTTAGACTCGAAATATAAAGTGTGGGACCTTTAATATCCTAATATCATTATATAATAAAGTAACGTTTCATGACTTTCAAAGAGTGCCCCTCCTCTCCTCTTATAAAAGGCCCCCACCAGTACCACCTTATTCAAAACTTCCAAGCCATTTGGCTCGGCCAAACTCTGCCCAAATACTCTCTCAACATCCCTATATTACTCCTAGTAGCCTCACTTTGGGTAGAAGTCATCCCAAGGAAGCCTTTGTCTCAAATCAAAAAGAGTTACCCGATTTAAAGGTAATGTCTTCTCTTATGTTCTTTTGTTTTATTTTGATTCTCCAACCCATTAAACTCTTTTTATTACTTTATTTTGTAACAAAACAAGTATCTTCAATATACTAGGATGTTTTTATGATAATTATTTAATTTACACTTATACACACCTCTTTCTATTGGTTAAAGAACATACTCTTTCTGTGGGTGGCGAAATACTGCCTCACGAAACGATGACTGTTCAATATTCTTTTAACACCTCTCATGGTGGCCATTATGATGACACTATTTCTATATATGATATATATTATTTTTATGTTTTCCTTATGCTTCTGTATTTTTCATTTATGTCATAACATTATGATTCCCATTATGGGTAAATGCAATAATTTTGTTTTAGGAAGTGCGGACTACTGCCCCCTCAAAGTGATTTGAATCGTTAATGCCATATTTGGGACATTTAAAGGATGGAGTAAATGATATTATATATTATATTATACTTTAATTATAATACACCTTTATATCATTATTATTTCATTCCATTAAATGTGAAATAGAAATGAAAGTAGCGTTCATGCGTACGTATGGCTTACCGTCTCCATGAACGGTCCATTTCATTTCGTACCTCTAAATGTTACATAATATTATGAATGAATGTATATTCTAGATATATATGATATCTACATCATGAATATAATTCTGGATATAATGGATATTTTACCACATGAACAACTTGTAATTATAAGAAATTTATTTTGACTCAAGCACCAACGATCGAAAAAACGACTATTATTAACTTAAATAATTACGTAATGTTCATAACATTGTAATAAGTGATATAAAAGGAATAATTAACTTGAAAAAGTCTCTTAATCAAGTATAAATTAACTCTATTTTATTATTCACGAGGTTAATGAATGATCGAATCAAGTCGGACAAGCGGTAAGGGAACTTCTTAACCCAATTTCCATTATTTGGGTTAATCTCCTACTTTCAAATTATGTCATGATATTATTTTTCCCTATCTTGTATTTATACTTATGTGTAAATATAGTGAATACACATAATAGATATACATTATTAAAAAAAATTTCTTTGTAAGGGACTTCATCTCAATCTCATTTCATTGAGGCATATTTTGTTTTATACACAAATTTCCTTTATACGGTGTATAATCCCCTTTAACTTTTACTTTTATTCAAAAGGAATATTTTTATACAATGAGTTTTTACTAAAAGAAAAACTGAATATTTTGTCTTACGTATGCGGCGACAACAACTTCTCTGCCGCCGTGACCATTATTTGATTTTCAGCTTCCTCTATAAGCCATAACTTTTTAAAAATGAAAAATAAATACCAAGTTTTAGTTTTATTTTATTTTGGTATTGAAAATGGTTTTGATAAAGTTTTTATTATATCAATGTGTTGTATTGATATCTTGTGATTGGAATGTTGAAATTTTATGTTTTATTTATGCATTATTTATGTGATACGATTATGTTTTGATTTATGATATGTTTAAAAATGTTCATATGAGGAATGAATTGGACATAATAAGTGATGGGTGGAGCCCGCTATAGCTTCTCGATGCATCGGTAGGTCTCATGAGACAAACTAGTGTCTTGGAACGAGGCCTTGAAAAAATCTTATTTGTGTTCTTGGCATGAAACATTGGATACGTGGTTATGATAGTATGGAATTATTCATTACATCATTATGAATGTGGTTATTGATATTGCATGTGATTATTCGACTAGTAGAATATCCATGTGAATAAGTAAATGGACTTATTTCATTTTATTTTTTTCCATATTATACTGAAGTTCAAGTCTAAAAGGATTTTGTTTTAGTTATACATAGCATTAAATTTTAATGTTTATTTATGAAAGCTTACACTATATTTTTATCCTTACTGAGCATCTGAGCTCACCACTTCCAATGTTTTAATTTTTCTCGGATGTGAAGAAGTATATTATGAATGATCGGCATGGATAATATGAGGGGATATGAAGACAATTTGTTGTTGTAGTTTTATTTTACTTTATAATGTAATGTAAGACTTATGAATGTATCTAATGTTTCCAAGGGTACTAAAATAATCAGTCTTTCGAGACTTGATCTTTTGTGATCATGCCAATGTTATCCAATAATGCACCGACTCTGGGTAGCTGGGGTCGGGGCATTATAGTTGGTATCAGAGGCAGTTTAGTACTAACCTTGGAATCTATATTTAGATAAACTCTAATTAGAGAACATAGCCCAAAGATAGACATTGAGGATTATTATAGAAGAACTTCCTAGAATTTTGGTATTATAGAGATTTTTGTGAGTTTTCCGAGAAATACATCCCTATCTGGATACGAGCAGGTAGAGGCGGCTCTGGAAAAGATGTACCTATGGGTAAAACCTGAAAACACCTCTTTGAACTAGACTGGAATGGGAACTGGTGCACGACAATGGGCCTTGCTGCACTCATGGTTACGACACTCTCGGGGGACATGCTTAGGATAACTCACATTTTCTTTACAAACCATTATGAAGGGTTTATGCTTATATAATTCCTCAAAGAAAACATTTTTATGATGATAGTTCAATTTATGTTAAGTGTTTTACAAGTATGGAATTATGTATTTTGATTCATAAACTAATCTAGTTTATTCCATTGTTTAGAAATGGCTCCTAGTGGGAGTAATGGAAACCGTATCAATGCACACACTCCATGTAGGGATTTCCCTCCTGCTCAAGATATTTATAATGGATCTGGTGATAAAACTCGTGTTGATCAGCTTATCACCATACTGGGACTACTCACTCAGGTTATGAATAATAACCTTACTCCTATGGAGTACACTGATATGCAATGTGGAGGATCAATGTTAGACCGCTTCATGAGGCCAAAACCACCAATATTTAATGGGGGTACAAATCAATTAGTAGTTGTGCAATGGATAAACTCTTTAGAGAAAATATTCCATGCCTTTGGGAGTAGTGAAAGGGAGAAGGTTGTCATGGTAGTTTACCGCCTCACTGGAGATGCCGATCAATGGTGGTCGGTGATTCAAAAGACAAAGGAATATGAAGAAGTATCAAGAGTGGAATGGAGGGAGTTTAAGGAAGTTTTCTTAGAAAAATACTTTCCACATGACCATCGAAAATATATGGAAAGGAAATTTCTGAGTCTGAGGCAGAAGAAGGATGATAATGTCGCAAAGTATGAGGCCAAATTTACAGGGTTAGCAAGGTATGCTACATATTATATACGTAACCCCAGAAGTAAGATTGATTATTTCTTTGATGGGTTAAAACCATTTCTCTATCGAGAATTAGTCTGACAAGCCTTCTCGTCATATGAAGATATAGTCTCGTGTGCTATCAAGACAGAAAATGAATTCTGTAAATCTTATGACAATAAAGTAAACCAAGAGAAGAAGAGAACAGTGTAACAAGAGACAGAGAAAGGGAAAAAGGGAAAGAAGTATTTTCCATTATGCGATAATTTTTGGAATAATCACCCTGGTACTTGCCTAAAAGGAATGAGAGTTTGTTATAAATGTCGAGAAAAAGGTCACCAGGCTCGTGATTGCAAGGGAAAGAAAGAGGATATCAATGTTGAATTCTACAATTGTATGGAAATGGGGAATTATGAAAATGAATGTCCTAAGCATCAGGGAAACATACCTCAAAAAAGGCCAAGGGATCAAGGAAAATCTTTTGCTATTACTACAGTTGAAGTGGAATAATTAATGTATTGGTTTTTTTGGACTCAATGATTATATTCTGGTTATAAGAATAATGTGATATATATAAGGAGTGTACTACAGTACTTGTTTTTTCATTAAGGATTTAATATTATGAAGGTAATCATATTTTTAGTATGTGACAATAAGATAAACTTTACTTTGTTTGGGGAATCTGATAAATTGGTTTTAGAATTAACAGAACTTTTAGAGAAAGTCTGTACATAGGTATTTTGGATAACTATAAAGGATGAGATGGATTATGTTGAACTTTGGATAATATTTATTAAGGTTAAAACATTTCGGAATATTATTTTTAGAATATTATAATACTATAGTTTTAGGAAAAGGAAAACCTGTACGTCAAGGGATAACCCGTCGCGTCGGACAAAGCTGTAGGAATTGAACCCACATCCATAGTGCGACATGCCTTTATTACATACCACTAGCCTACAGGAAGTCCGTGGATATTACAAAATAGTTTTCCTAATCTAAATGGTATGTGTTAATATTTGGAACCTTATAAGATTAGGATAAATATAATATTTTTGAGTTCTATTATCTTTTTGATTGAAAGATGGGTTTGTGGTGAAAATTTATTAAAGAATGAAAGTCTACATGAAAAGTATGTATATTTCCTTACGTTCTTAGTAAATCTCCTAAATAAATTCCTCAACTTTATGAAAGGTAACTTAAAACAAAAACATTTTCGGTTAACTTTTCCTACTGGGGAATCAATGATCGTTTAACCAATCACATGTTTGTGATTTTCTTGTAGTTAAAACTTCTCATAATCCTATTTTATACAACTCTCTATCTGACCTTGATGGTTTTTTTCCTCCATTTCCATGTTTTCATAGAATACTAGTATTGGCTATCTCGGGTGACCTTTGTAATTCTCTTTCTTTAATTTAAAGTTATATTTTTATTAACCTTATTTCTGATGTGGGTTTTCCAAAAAGGTATTTTCTATTTTCAACCTTTTATATTCAAATAAAAATTTCAAATTGCGAGGACGCAATTTATTGAATTAGGGGAGAATATAACACCCCAATCTTACATGTTACGCTTCACTTTGAATAATAGAGCAGCGTGTGTTGTACGCAATCTCGAGTTCTAACACACCGCGACCAATCAAAATAGTCATTATGAATAGTATTACCCACTTTTTGAAATTATATAAATTTTATATTTCAAAATGGACTTCATTTTTGTATTCGGAATATCGAAATTATCCTAAGTTGAATTTTTTGTAATTTTTTGAGAAATTCCAATTTTTTATGAATAATGAAAAATAATTAAAAACAACTTTTTTAATCAAAATAATTTATAGAGATATATTATACTATTGAATGGTTTTAAAAAATAATTAGAATATATTTTTACCATTTTATCCAATGGTCGTTATTAGAATTTATTTCACTTTTAAATTGGACATAAACAATTGTCAATCTTTTAATATATATTGTTTCTTAAAAACACGCTATTTGTTGTGACCGCAGGAATTTATTATAAAATTAATTAATGAAACTTATAAGTTTTAAATTTTTTAAAAGAGTCATCATTTTTTAATTTGGAATATCAATTATAGTTTACGGTGAAATATTGGCATTGTTCTGAAAAACTTCAATTTTTGATGAATAGTTAAACAAATAAGTGGTTGTTAAAAAACTAATTTTTCATTTAAATGAAAGTTTATCACTGCTATGAATTGAATTTCAAAAATCTGACATACATGGTTGTCATTAGGATTTAAAATTTGGTTTAATGGGATTAAAATAATTTTCTGGTGAAAAGTAACTTTTAAGTTTTATTAATTGCGATTAAAGGTAATTTGTGAAATTTAAGGTAAAAATGATATTATAAAAATATGAAAACACCCATACACATGTCCTACCATTATTGGATGAGTCATGGACGACCAATAAAATCCATTGGTCAACTTGGAGACCCCATGGAGCCACTTGGGTAAGAAAATGACATTAATAAGTTTTTATTTAAAGTAAAATTAAAATTGTCACAAACATGTGTTGTTTTACAAAAACATTTATTACATGGGGTTATATAAGTTAAAATTACAACTATAAATATTAATTGGAAAGGTAGAAAGATTTCCTAAATGAAGCTATTTTTTTATAATTTTTAGACATTAAATAAATTAAAATTTTTATGACACTATGATGATGCACCGATTACATCATTAATTAACGATTTAAATAAAATGGAAAGATAATGAAACATCTAAGACATACCCTTGTAAAAAACCTATTGGATAAGTATATTTAGAATTATTATCACTTTAGCATCTAAATATATAAGTTTGGGACCTTTAAAATCCAAAACTCATTATATAATAAAGTAACATTTCATGACATTCTAAGAGTGCCACTCCTCTCATCTTATAAAAGGCCCCCACCACTACCACCTTATTCATACCTTTCAAGACATTTGGATCGGCAAAACTCTTACCAAATAATCTCTCAACTTTCCTCTCTTACTCCTAGAAGCCTCACATTGGTCAGAAGTCTTCCCATGGAAGCCTTTGGCTCATATCAAAAAGAGTTACCCGATTTTAAGGTAATGTATTCTCTTATGTTCTTTTGTTTTATTTTGATTCTCCAACCCATTAAACTATTTTTATTACTTTATTTTGTAACAACACCAGTATCTTCAATATAATAGGATTTTGTTATGGGTATTATTTTATTTACACTTACACACACCTCCGTCTAATGGTTAAAGAACATATTGTTTCTGTGGGTGGCGATATACTTCCTCACGAAACAATGATTGTTCTATCTTCTTTTAACACCTCTCATGGTGGAAATTATGATGACACTATTTCTATATATGATATATATTATGTTTATATTTTCCTTATGCTTCTGTATTTTTCATTTATGTCATAACTTTATAATTCCCATTATGGGTAAACGCGATAATTTCATTTTAGGAAGTGCGGACTACCACCCCCTCAAAGTGATTTGAATCATTAATGCCATATGTGGGACATGTAAAGAATGGAATAAATGATATTATATATAGTATTATACTGGAATTATAATACACCTTTATATAATTATGATTTCATTCCATTAAACATGAAATAGAAATGAAAGTAGCATTCAAGCGTATGTACGACTTACCGTCTCCATGAACGGTGCATTTCATTTCATACATCTAAATGTTACGTAATATTATGAATAATGTATATATTGGATATATATGATATATATGATATCTACATCATGAATATAATTCCGGATATAATGGATATTTTACCACATGAACAACTTGTAATTATTATAAATTTATTTTGACTCAAGCACCAAAGATCGACAAAACGACCGTTATTAACTTAAATAATTACATAATGTTCATATCATGGTAATAAGTGATATAAGAGGAATAATTAACTTGAAAAAGAATCTTAGGAAAGTATAAATTAACTCTAGTTTATTATTCAGGAGGTTAAAGAATGACCGAGTCATGTCGGACACGAGGTAAGGGAAATTCTTAACCCAATTTCCAATCTTTGGGTTAATCTCCTACTTTAAAATTATGTCAGGATATTATTATGTCCTATCTTGTATTTATACTTTCTTTATGTGTAAATATAGTGAATAAACATAATATATCTACTTTATTTTAAAAATGATCTTTGTAAGGGACTTCATCTCAATGTCATTTCATTGAGGCATATTTCGTTTTATACACAACTTTCCCTTATACGGTTTATAAACCCCTTTGAATTTTACATTTATTAAAAAGGAATATTTTTATACAAAGTGTTTTTACTAAAAGAAAAATGGAATGATTTGTCTTACATATGTGACGACAATTAATTCTCTGCCACCGTGACCATTATTTGAGTTTCGGCTTCCTCTACAAGCCTCATTTTTTTTAAAATGAAAAATAAATACCATGTTTTAGTTTTCTTTTATTTTGGTATTGAAAATGGTTTTGATAATGTTTTTATTATATCAATGGGTTGTATTGATATATTGTGATTGGAATGTGGAAATTTTATGTTTTTTTTCTTCATGTTTTATGTGATACGATTTTGTTATGGTTTATGATATGTTTAAACCTGTTCATATGAGGAATGCATTGGACTTAATAAGTGACGGATGAAGCCTGCTATATCTCCTTGATTCATCGGTATGACTCATGAGACCAACTAGTGTCTTGGTACGAGGCCTTGACAAAATCTTATTTGTAGTCTTGGCACGAGGCCTTGGCTACGTGGTTATGATAGTCTGGCATTATGCATTCCATCATTATGAAAGTTGTTACTGATATTGCATGTGATTATTCGACTAGTAGAATATCCATGTGAATAAGTAAATGGCATTATTTCATTTTATTTTTGCCATATTATGCTGAAGTTCATGTTTAAAAGGCTTTTGTTTTAGTTATACATTGCTTTAAATGTTAATGTTTATTTATGAATACTTCCTCTATATTGTTATCCTTACTGAGAATCTGAGCTCACCCCTTCAAATGTTTTAATTTTTCCAGGATGTGAAGAAGTATATTATGAATGACCTGTAGGGATAGTATGAGGGGATATGAAGACAAGATGTTGTTGTAGTTTTTTTACTTTATGATGTAATTAAAGACTTATGAATGTATCTAGTGTTTCCAAGGCTACTAAACAAATCGGTCTTTCGAGACATGATCTTTTGTGATCATGCCAATGTTATGAAACAATGCACCGACTCTGGGTAGCTGGGGTCGAGACATTACATCAAATATAAACACCGTGTAATAAATAAAGTATGAATTTTATCAAATTTTATGTCATTACCCTGTACATGTTCATTCACCAATTCAAAACCCTAATTGGTACCACCTAACAAACATGTAATTTTATTTATATATTGAAGATTTTACAGAAAAAACATATTATCCCACACTCTCCACTTAAAAAGATATAGTGACTCACCACGAACCCTATCATTATTCTTTTTCCACTATTTATCTCAATTTTAGTAAAGCATAGTGGGCATGTGCTCCACCCGACCACACAACCCAAACCAGCTCATTTGAATCACACATAAGACAACCTTGGATCATTTTCCTATACCATAGACCATGACCACTACATGTCAATATAATCAATCTAGATTAACCTCTACAGTTATATTCCATTAATCCCAATATCTCACCCATGATATGGTTAATCAAATGATCACCCACTACCCAAGAATCATATCAATACTAGAAGTATATATATAATATTTTACTATCATTGAACTAACCATCTATGATCATAATCTTCATAATAATTAGGAGCCACAAAAAATATTAGTCCATTAATCCTATCAATACATCGTTTGAAACCAAACCATGATACAAAATAACATAAAGTACTTTTAATTAGAAAATCACATGGATTATCCAGCCTATACCATATATCCACAGTCCCTCCCATTAACCAATCTCATGACCTGGATTATCTATCCTTGATTCTCATCTATAAAGAATTCAAAAGAATGTGATATATCCCATCAATGTTTTCCCTTAAATATCATAGCTCTTCTAAAAGAAAATATGAATATTTCTTATAACCCAACCATAACACCCAAATCACCATTATCCCGAGCTATATATCTAGGGAAATAGGCTCTTCCATAATACCTATACACCATGTATCTCTTATATCAACACTGATAGGGTAAAATCCTTTCTCCCATATAAAATATCAAATTTCAAATCAAATGACCACACACCCAATGTAGGGTTTTTATATACGTATATGTATCGTACATCATATACCAAATCAATATCCCACACTAGGGCAGTAATCCTAACCAAGAATATGCATATGAGACTACCCCATCTAGGACAAAATTCCCATCTATGTATATATAATAAAAAATTTCCATGATGATCTACAACGAGTATTCTATAGTCATAATGTTTAGTTAAGTTGATTCCAATAGGATGATATATGGTCCAAACACAATATAGGTTGCGGTAGACACTTTAAATAACAAAAACTATTCTCTTTCTAGAACTAGAATCAAGGATCCATGTTCATATTTTAGCCAAATAGTGGTACATGATTAATTAATTCAATGATTGTGCCAAAAAATCAAGTTTCACTATACAATCCTTACACTTTGGGACTATATAATCCTCATTAATGGGAATCCCTATATAATATCCACATTACCTACAAATAGAAATAAGTATATTGTGGTTCAACTGGGTAGAATATATCAAATGATTTATTTGGGAAAGCAATATATAATTTTTTGTTAACAACATATACTACTAAACCTTTTATCATATGTGATATTATTCATATAAAATCAGGAACACGTAATGTGGATCCAATATTAAAAAAAATGATGAATGTACACAAGACTCATTCCAATGATCCAAGAAAAAATAAAAATAAATAAATATCTAAAAAACACAAATAATATTGGATTAAATATCTCATTTTTAATAGATAAAAATAATAAAAACAATAGAATATCCCTGGTAACTTGGACTTCACCTTGAGAAATGTGTTCCTAAATACCCAGTCTGAGGTCCATCGCATGAATCAATATAGTCATATATCATCTATCTACCATTTACCAAATATTAATATCTTGAAAACGACCATCTATATAAATTTTTTATGTCCTAAACTTGGTACACTCGATTGTACCAAGACCAAGGGGTCACATGACTTAAAGAACACATCCACATATTAAATAGGTTACTGAAAAATAGTGAGGGTCTCGGGTTTTATTGTGAGGAGACTACACCCTCATATCATAGTGATGAAACAATGTAAAAATAACAAAACAATATCCATAATGAATGACTAGAGTATTAATAAAAAATAAACAACCCAACATGATATAATTAATTAAACGTAGAAGGATAAAATCATACATAACAATCAGGTACCCACTGGTCCATCACATCATGAAATATAAAAAAAAGGAACATAAAATTGAAGTGGTTATACTATCATTCCTGATCCTCACATAATATACCTCTCTATAACAATCTATGTTATACCACTAAATCATGAAGTGATGGATCTCTACCCAACATGAACATGTGAATAGAAATGTTAGCTCAAATACCAATGTGACATGGATACAAAAGTAGGGTGGGTGTACAACCTAGTATGGAACCACCAATGGGTCCCATATATATAGTTAAAAAGATTACACACATGTGATGTATTTTTGTAATAAATAATGGGAAAAGGTATAATAAAATAATCACCGTTAACCCTGATGTTCAAAGGTGTCACATGAGATCCATATAATCTACTCTGGACTATGTAGAATATCTATAAAAACATTACTTAGTCATCAAGTGGGATACAAGTCTTTCCATAAGGTCTCACAATACCGGGCTGAACAGACAGATCCTACGAATAAAAAAGGGCTGTCATCATATTAGGCTCAGTACCTAGATATTAGGAAGACTCATAAGAATCTTATAATACTAGGTTTAATAACCAAATTATATAGAGTATCCTTAGAATCTATTAATATCATGGTAAATTGTAAATTCCTAAGAGCAGTTCTAATTATCTCAAATAATGTCAAGTATAACGACATGATCCTAAAAACCATCCAAGTAAAATAATATATCATTTTGTGTAAACTTTATATCCTAGGAACATTATAATAATCTAAAATATCATTAGGAGTAATGATTCGATACTAGGAACAACATAGAAATCTAATTTAACCCATCAGCATTGTAGTACATATTACATGAAGTAAATAGATTGTCAAATTGACTGTGATATACACAACCAAAACCTAAATTAAATAAAAATTTATTAAAACTATAGTTAAAATTTTTATATTATCAATATTCAATTTGAAAAAAATATCCCTCGTTGGTAAATGATGTGATGTAATTATAAGAACACTTAATGTTTAAAAGGGTCATTTTTCTATAAAATAGGGTTTTTAAGAGTTTTACATTTTAAATAAAAAATATTTTAATTAAATACCAAATTGAAATTTTAATAAATTATCAGAGAAATTAAATTAATCATGTAGAAATTATAATAGGGTGAATTGATTGTGATTTTTAAATGAAAAGACTGTTTTTGGGTGAATAGTGAAAAGTACTAATTTTGAAAATATTTTCATTTCTAAAATGATTTAATGAATTTTAAGGTTATAAAACTTTTTTATAGACCAATTAAATTTTTTTAGAATTAATATATTGCATTTTATAATATAATATAGAACCTAAAATTCCATGTTTTACATTTTGGAAATATATGTAATGTTTTATTCAAAAACAAATATTCTATTATTTTAATTAAGTTCTATAATCATCACAATCATTTTGGAATTATTTATAATATAAAATAAGTCATATTTTATTGAATATAACCCAATTAATTCCATTTTAAAAAAATATTATCAATGATTTTGTTGTAAATTCATTCATATTCTTAAAAAATCATTCTCTAAAAAAAGTTTTTATTTATTTTTGAAAATATTTGTTTAAATTAAATTTTAAAAAACATTGAATCTAAATCAGATAAAATGTCTTAAATATTTTTTACCATGCTTTTATATATTGGTAATTATTTAAATGATAGCTTCCAGGATAAATAAATTTATTATATTTTAATGTTCTTAATAAGTACAATTGTGGAACTCCTCTAACTTAGAAAGCAAAACCTCCTCGGCTCACTTATTTACACACATTTAGAATTATATATCCCAAAATATCTACCCAAATTTGATCATAAATATCTTATCCATTTATTTTAGGTACTTATATCACAAAAATACCCATCCAGGAGGCGTAAGGTGCAAATCTAAAGAAGATATCCAACAAAATGTTACGAGTCTTAACAAAATTCATTCTTGTTTATTTCTTCTTATTATTCCTTAAAATTTATTATTAAAATCCTAATAAAATAAAATTATTTTATTTAATATAATTAAATTATTTTAAATTTCTTGAAAAACTATTTTTTATCTTTTTTATATTCCACGATAAATGAAAATGTCTAATGTCTCTATGTTTGGAATAAAACCTCCATTCAGCGATGTGTTTCATTTTTCCTAACCACCTCACACAGTAGGATATAAAAATTAATTTAATAATTATTTATGTTTTTTATAAAATAATTATTACTCTTTAAGGTTATAATATTATAAACCTTCATATCCTTTAATCCATTTGAAAATGGAAAACATCAATGATGCATACATACAGACTACCGCTTCCACAAAGTAATGCAATTTGTTTCCCATTAATTTATGAAATGGAAATGAATAAAGATGTATTTAATAAATATATATGATATTTAATACATAATTATTATTACATTCATTTGATTTTAACAATTGAAAAATGATAATGTCTCACTTGTGTAACAATAAAATACCGCCTCTACAATGTGACATGATTCATTTTTAATCACCACATTACATGGATGGTTATAAAAGTATATTTAATGACTAAATATTATAAATATTAAATTATATATAATATTTATATTATTTAACCATGACCATTGAAAAATTACATGAACCGATAAACTGAAACATGCGTGGAAAACATAACAGTTGAAACCATAATATCGATTTTAAGGAAGATATATAGGTAATTGGAAGTTTTTAGGGAAAGATATATTGAATTTAATATTCAATTATTATTATATGATAGATATATAAAAAGGATAAATTTATTAAATTTAATTTTATAATGTTTAAAAATAACATCAGGACTTGTGGTAAGAGTTTCCTCTTCTGAATTTCTCTTCATTTAGACATGTTCAATATTTATAAAATTATTATTTTTAAGTTGTTTATATGAAAACAAAAAATGTTTTTAATGATTTTTTTATAATATTATGTTTTTTCACTAACCTATATATGTATCACCCTTTCATGATGTTTTAATTTACATGTTACAAAAACATAAAGATTTTATGTTATACTTATTTTGTACCAAGATTGTTTATATTAAAATTTACATTGTATGGAATTTCATATTATTTATCACTTAAAATTATTTTATTTTAATATCCTCTATTATTTTTTATTTTGTTTCATGTATTATTTTTATTTTCCCTTTTTTAGTATTAAAAAATTCTTAAATAACGATTTTAAGAAAAGTTGAGCTTATTTCTCCACTTTTGTCAAGAATGATTTTCTTCCATATAAATTTTCTCAAAAATTATTTTAGGGTATCTCTAATATATTTTTTAATTATTGATAATGTTATTTTTATAATATATTTGACTTATCATATAAATTCTTGAAAGTAATCTTCATGCATTTTTTCTTAACAGTTCTTTTTTGACATTATGTGAAAAATTGTGAAAATAAGATTTCTTAATGGATTACATTTTGAATGAATATAGAGTAGAGGAAAGTGAGGGAATATTATACTAAGAATGGTAGTATGTAATTCACTTAGTTCATAGAGGTAAAATGATTAACGGATATTGGATACTCGGGTGATAGATTCACCTAGTGCAATAATCATTGGGGGGAAAACCAATGTTGGAGCCATCTCGATCATTTTCTCACCAACATCTACATCCTCTCCATGTTTCCCAATGCGAAGGTTAATCACCTATTTTGTGGTGTCTCTAATCACTAATAATTTCTTCTTTCTCTATCCCCAATATAGTTAAGCCATGATAGATTCATGTTTTATAGTCAGTGGTGAGGGAAAAAAATATACAAGGAGCTTGTTTGGGATCCATGGGATGAACCAGTAAGAGATCATACTTGGGGGGGGGGGGGACTTGCATAAAACTTCATGGAAGCTCAAAAAGAGGTTTGTCGAGTGGGCTAGGAATCATACTTAAATAGACCAGTTCTTGGAGAACATGAATCGGGTAGTGGAGCTACTGGAAACAAGATTGGAGGAGACATGGGATGACACTGTTTTTACTGATCTCCTAGGTAAAAAGAACAAATTGGATAATATGATACTTTATTAGGTGTTAATGGCTAGGGAGAGATCAAAGATGATGTGGTTAAGAGATGGTGACAAAAACACCTCATATTTCCATCCTTTAATAAGAGAGAAGTGGTGGCCCATTAAACAAAATATCGAGTTAGATGATGGATCCTATAAAAGGGACAAGGATTTGGTAAGAGGTATGGTGCACAACCTTTTAAGAGACCTTCTGGTCAGGCCTATCATTTCAATGCATGATGGCTACTTGGAAAGGGGTGTTGATTATTTGGGGGAGCCATTGAATATTGTAACATGTCAAATCAATTAATCCACGGAACATATACCATGGTAGGAAGAAATTTATAATTTCAACATGAATATCAATCCCCAGAGCATTCTGAGTCTAGAAAAATTCATATGATCACTCTATAGGGGCTCATGGGAAACTATAATAGGTGATATCGTAGGTGAGATCCAAGACTACTTTCTGGGAGGTGGCCTCCCTCATGTGGCATGTTCTATGTCCAAAATACTCCTTCTAATTATTAAAGATCCCTACTCCATATCTCATTACATACCCATAAACCTATGTAACATTCCATACAAGATATTGGCATGTATCATAAACCAGAGTTTGACTAATTTTCTCCCCCTGTGCATATCCCTTGAGCAGCACAATTTCATGAAAGGTCGTTCAATTCATGGTGTGATTGAATTATCTCAGGAGATAATCAGGGATATATCTACAATGTCTCATGGGTAAAATATTATAATCAGGTTGTACATGATCCAGGTGTATGATAAGATGGAATGGAGTTTCATAAACAGAGTGTTGATTCACATAGGGTTCTCTACAGGGTCATGTGATATTATCTTTAGATGATTCAATTATCCATATCGTTCATTTTCTTTTATGGAGAGATCCTATGGGTTTTTCAAGGATACAAGGGGGATAATCCAAGGAGATCTAATTTCATCATTTTAATTTTTCTTAGAGTAGGATACTCTATGTCATAGAATTAACAGAGGAATACTGATTGGAGACATCCACCCCTATCAAAGGAAATTGATCCTGCTGCTGGTTTCACATCATATTTTTGCTGACGATTCCATCATATTAATAAATGAAATTAGGAGATTAATTCTTGGAATCATCATAATTATTAAAGAATACTACTATTGGAGTGTACTATCCATCAATAAGTAAAAAAATTAAGTTTTACATCTCAATGAAATGAGAGACCATGGGAGTTGTGTATTTATGTAATATGTTGGGAATGAAACCAGGAATGTTCGCTCTTGAATACATGGGTAATACTTTCTAACTAGGAGGAATACGCATCAGGGAATTCGATCATGTGGTGAGAAATATCACGATAAGTGTCCTCAAATAGAAAAATTACCTTCTTTATTTCTGGGGCCACATCACTCTAGTTAATAGCATACTATTATCAATTCTAGTGCATGAAATGGAGTCCACCAATTTTCCAATAGGGGTTATAAATGTTATGGATAGAATAATGGATATTTTCATTTTGGTTTCTTCTTTGGAGGGGAAAAGACACTGGGTCTCATGGGGAATAATAGCCAATCTCATCCACAAGGGAGGTATCAACAGGAAGAGCATAGCATCCACCATACAATTAATACATGAAAAATTAGTGTGGGAAACGATTTTAGGCCCCACCTTGTGGGGTAAGACCCGGTTATGTAAACTAGAAGGTATTGTGGGAAACTAGACTGTGAATGGATCTATTATTTTTTCTTATATTATCTCCATCATACTGACCCTTAAATAGAATTGTTAATGGATTATAGGTGTGGGAAACATCTAGTTTTGGTTCCATAAATAGGCTGGTAAACTGAAGGGGTATCTAGGTTTCCCTTCCGCTATCATATCATTTAAGGAAGGGAATCTTTACCCAGACTTTATATCGATATCCACGAAAGAGAAGAAGAAATAGGATTTCAAAATTTTTATCACCAACTCAGATCCTAAGAGAAGTGTATTTTGTAATTTCTCTATGGGGAATTTTAATTCTGCGGACTATCAATGGATCTCTACTCCTCAGAATCAAAGTGATAGATCGAGAAAAGTTTGGTTTTGAAACTAGATCCCTTAAAAATAATAATTTCTTATCTGGATGATCAGAAACCACACCATTCCCTCCAATGACAATATCAAAAATATGGGTATCAACATAGCGTCCCATTTCCACTGTTGTAGCAAAAAAAGTACGGAGGATGTGAAACACATATTATTGGAGGGGGATGGGCCCAAGCTGTATGAATTTTTTTAGAGAGTTTACAGTGTACTCATCAAAGGATCTTTGAGATGAACCATTCTTGAAATGATGGTTTATGGGGATGAACAATTTTGGTATATAAATAATTGATCATTCCATTATTCTCAACTTTGGGTGTTGGTGCTTATGGAAATCTAGGATATGGGAGAGATATGAAGGGATTCCATCTTCATAGAGTTCTATCGTTGCAAGGAATTGAAGCATGATTGAGAATATAGTGCCTTTCAACAAAAACTTGAAAGATGATCCCTCTCTAATGTCACCATGTGTTTCATCCATAGTGGCCAATTCCACTTGAACCAGTTTACACAGCTACTAGGTGTAGTAGATCCTCTCAGAGGACAGATTCAAGATGAATACAGATGGTTCATGCAAAGAGGGTATTATTTGTAGATGATGGGTTGTTCGGGATCAGAGGGGGACATTTGAACTGGCCTTTAAGTCCCAACATGGCAATGGAACTAGCTCCTACAAATAGGCCAACATTTGTTTTGTCTTAGATCAACTTGAGCATTCAAAATAATATTCCTTTATCCCACGTGGAGATAGACTGAATGATCATTCACATATCCTTATAATATAAACTCCATACCACATGTTAGATCTCTTATATTATTAGGAAATGAAGATCTCTAATCAATAATGGAATTAAGGTCACTCACACCTGGAGAGAAAGAAATAATATAGATGATCATCTCACCTCCCAAGATGAAAAAGTCTTTGAATTCATCTATTCACCTAAAATTTCTTTCATTAAACCTGACTATGTATCTTTTATCTAAGGATATGTCCTCGGTATGCACTACATCAGGCCACCTTAGGCTCTGGTATTATTTCTTTCTTATTCATTTCATCCGTCAATAAAATGGTCCTGATGATGTAAAAAAACTCATATTTACATTGGAACTTTCTAATTATTTTATCAATGTTGTTGGGAATAAATCCCTCAATATTTCATATAAATATGTTTTGGGTGTGATTATGTTTGTTGAAAAATCAAAACGACTCTATATATTTTTTTTGGGTGTTTTTCAAAGTAGTTATTTAAGGTGGAATAATTTTCCAGTTTCTGCTAAATTTTTGGGCCCAAAAATCAAGAGTGATTTTTTAGAAAAGAGATGTTTTCCTTGTAAGAGTCAACATTTTATGGACTAGGATGTATTGTTAGTGGATTGAAAAAGAGGGATGTTGAATGGTTCATGGAAGGAAAAATAGTCCATTAGGAGGCCTCCGATTCACTAAAGGTGAATAGTTTGTAGAATCATTTCATAGAAAGGATAGATATACAAAGAAGGATTATAGAACATATAATGTGTTATCGATCATGGAAATGAGGTGATGATTTGAGAAGCTATAAAGGGAATTCTTGGTCGAAACTAGATGGTGATTTTGGATACTAGGAAGGAAGAATGGTAGTACATAGACTACATAGGGAAAAAATTCATAGAATAAGTAGTACATGGAGAATATTTGGGTAAATATCATATCATAGGATTTTCATATCTATTTTTCGATATAAGGAGTGTTAATCCCATCATTACATAGTGAAATTGTCATTAGAAAACAACTTTTCACCAAAACATTTTCTAATTCCATAGTGGTTTGTGGGAAACAAGTTTGCAATGGAGAAGTGGTTCTCAAGGGGGATTCCAAAAAAGGATAATGAGATCATAATAATATATCGTGAAGAGGGTTTGTGAGGGAATGTAGTATCAAATGAAAATGGAATGCAAAAAATAGAGGTGCATCACAAAGGAGAAGTCGTCCATAAAAAAGGAATTATATGGAAAAGGATGTCTGGTACACTGTAGTAGTACACAAAAGCAGTTTTTTGAGATGGTACATGGAGGTTTTAGGTGATAAAAAAATAAGTGGCATTATGAAGAGTTGGTTTTCCATGAATTATACATTCTACATAGTTTACAGAAGATGTTGGTTCTGGGAGAGGTGAATTAAATAGTTCACGAAAGAAATTTCTTCTGAATACTAGTATATAGAGAAGTTGATTTAATCTATAAGTGTAAACAAGTCATCAAAAAATCACACACCCATAGATGAAGAAGTGTAATTTCATGAAATTGAAGGGAACTAGATGTCCATAAATAGTGAGTGGATCCCTTCCAAGGGTAGTGTGAAAAGGAAGAGGAAGATAATGATCCTTTCCCCTGGTAGTGAAATAGAGAAAGAGACATATAGAGTTACACTTGATAATGTAATGAGCAGACACTAAATCATGTAAAGGTAGTAATCCTAGGCATAGATGTGATCTAGTACAATCCCTGTAATTGGTAGTGAGCTTTAGTGGATTTGGTAAATCAGAACATCGACGTTGTATGATCCCTGGTCATAGCCTAATGAGGGTGAACCAATTAAAATCATTGTGTCTTTTACAAGATTTCATTTCTATTAATATATTTATATAGGACAAAGAGAAATTTGTGTTTTTTTAATGAAGAAACAATATCTAAAGGGGCGGTAGTTTTAATAAATCATACTCTAATTCACCCCGCTCTCAGGCTATTTGACACAGTAGACCTAATAAATGAATTAATTATTCTATGTAAATTTAATTTTAGGATTGATATATTTTACTAGAGATATGATATTATGACACAATCCACTTCCATTATCCCTTTTCATTATGATGATGATGTTTTATGTATGTTATAATGAAACTATTTTCATTCTGAAAAGGCAATTAATCAATGAAGGAATGGTGAATTTTGTCACCCTATGACATATATTTGTATGGTTTATCATTTTTTGAGGATTGTGTCTTCTATAAATCTCCAATTTATTAGGAAAAGTTTTATATATCACAAGATAATGAATTGTTTCTATGTGAATGATTTCCAGTAGCTATATTCACATGTTTTTTCATGTACATGATTGTGGTTATATATATTGATAAGTTAGTGGGTGGAAATGATACCAGGTTTCCATGTTCAAATGGTTATGGGTGGAAGGGATTATTATTAACTATGTATATAACTTATGACTTTTGGTTATGATATTTTATCACTGCTTGTGATTGATTATTAATGAATCAACACTATTATGAATATTTTTTTTCTTATAAAAAGCCTTATTTCATGACTCATTATTTCTCATCTATGAATTTTGGGTTATTTTTTATAAGTAATGATCAAGATCTCATACCCTTATTCTTATCTTATGCTCACTCATGATCAGTAATTTGTACCCCCCTTGTTACCTATTACTTTGAATTTGAGATCAAAAATTATTATGTTCCCATTTACCCAAGTTATGAAGGAAGTTATTTAGTAGGATATGGTTAATAAGTTTATCATGTGAGGATAATTTTATGTGAAATTTTTCATACATATTAGGAAATATGAGGATATTTTTATAATCTGAAATGTTCCCATTTTATGATAATGGAATGGGTTTTTTTACATAATGGGTTTTTCATAATTCTATATTAATATAAAACTAGAAACTATTTTTTATGTCGGATAATCATAATTTTTTATTAAATTTTTAATATATAATTCTAAATTAGGTTTTCTTATGTTGGTATTTAACCTAATATATAAGGAGTATGTTTTTAGCACCGGATTTTGGTGTACAAGTTTGGGGAGGTATAATTAGTATTATAAGAATGGTTTAGAATAATTTAAATTTTATTAAGTTATTATATGAGAATATTTGAATAGTTTTTATAACATTATGGGTTAATAAGTTTAATATTGATGATAAAATTAACGGAATTAATACTCATTTGAGGTATTACATGATGTTATTTTTAGGTGACTAATGGTGTTGTTGGTTTCGTTTTAATAGATAATTGAGGTATACGTAACCCTGAGGATTAAATTATTATTTTTTGTGAAGGTTATTTGAAATTGTTTTATTAAATATCTAAGACAAATGACACACATAACCTTTAGCCATAACTTTTTTTTGATGTAGAAGTCACTAATTTTAATTAGGATAAAGGGTTATCATATTATTGTAAATGATAAATTATGGATGGTATAAAATTTTATGTATAAAATAATTTGATACTATATAAGGGATAAATATTAAGTAATTATTTGGAATCATACAATTTTTTTTGGTGATTCTGGTTATTTTGGGAAAAAATTACAATATTTTATAGAATATATTACTATATTATACATTATTTATGAGTTATTTTTGAAAAGTGCTTATTTTTTTCATTTATTATTGTTCTCATCACTAACTTATCATTATATTTATTATGGTATTAAATTTGGATAATATGAGTTAACAATGAGTGTGATGGACAATGTAGTGATTGTACACTGAGAAACCAAATTGGATGCAAGATGGAGTGAAAAACATCATAAAAATTTATTCCTATATTTCAATAATATTGATTAATAATAGGAACCAAGTTGATCTCTTAAACACACCCGGGAGAGAGAAACTAACTATAGTTTTGATCATGTTTTAACATCCGTCTTCCTTTTATGTGTTTTCCAATCCACTATTTTCTAAGAATGGGATTCGTGTGATAAAAAAGTTATTTTACATGCCATTAAATAATCTATGGGAAGGGTTTTTATCAATCTATTAGAACATAAGTCTCTCCAATAACGGAACCTTATCATGAACATGATTGTATAGTATAATATAAACTCTTAGAAATTGGAATAGTTTAAGAATATATTTTTTAATAACTAATTTTCCTAACTCGTCAAAATAAAAGGGAGTGAGATATCCTACAGGTAAAATAAAAGTTGGATGAATCCATTAAAACCCATGAAAAAAATTCATTATACAAACAAGTTATGACTTTAGTTTTATTACTGAACCCGAATGCAATATTTATTACTTATTTAGTGGCATAAAACAAAATTTATAAATTTAATTATCTATAAGGGACTTCATTAATAATGAATAAATCATTTGATGTGTGGTTAAGTCAGAAATTGAAACTAGAGTCTCTCAATATTCCAATAGAATTAGAGAAAATAAAAAAATTATATTTTCAAAGAAACTAAATAGATAATTAATATTAAATAAATAAAAAGCACTAACCTACATGATATAAATTTTGGAAAATGCATCAATGAAATTGTCAGAAAATAATATGGGTGTCAAGTCCTATGTTTTCTTAACGAGGTCTAAAATATGAATGTTTTCAATCTTCTTCCATTTATCGATGAGTCGTTTTTTATACCGAGCTACAGAACATTATTCTGAGTGTTGTAAAACTTAATGGTGTTGTTTTGGGACATGGTTGAATACCTAATAATTTTCACAGGTGTCCCGATAAGTCTTAGGTTCACCAGATCCAAGAATGTCCACTTTAATTGATTCACACGGGCTGTACATGGTTGTGGTCCAACCCAATAATCTTACCCAGTTTAATATTTAATTTATTTTAATTAAATAATAATAATGGGATATTTTTGTTTAAATAGAAAAATTTGTTAATAATAATAATGTTATTATTATTATGGTGGAATAAATTATTTGGATGTTAAATGATAATAATTGAATGATTAATGGGGTGTAAATTTTTGTATTAAATTAATGTGGCCTTTGGGTATCTCGAAGAAATGTTTTTTTAATGACTAGTGCCAGATTTAATGAAGATGTGTTTAACTAAATAAGGATTTTCAGAATTAATGGTGAAACATAGTTATTAAATAAAGGTGTTCAGTTTATCAATGTTTTGAATAATAATAATAATGATATTATTATTATTTTATTTTTATGAACGTAATAATCATTATTAATTATGGTTGTTATAATTATTATAAATAATTACAATAATGGATGGGGTTATAGTTTAAAATGAATAAATGAATGGGTGTTGTAATAATGGTATGACAATTATTATTAATGTTTTAATTATAATAATCATTTATAATTTAATTGAATTTATTGGTTTTATTTTGTCTTTGGGTTTTAAAAAATAAAAGTAAAAATGAGGACTCATTCTCCATCCTTCTAAATGCATAGGAGATGCGGAACCACCCCTCTTCAACCATAGGCACACACCAGTCCGGCCTCCCCCTCCATGTGGACCACCTCATTCGGACCTTCAACATCACACAACCCTTGACCAGACCCCCCTTGGAGCAACGAGACACCGTCTAGTAGAACCCCTGTAGCACGTGACCCCCATGGCACGACCCCTTCCCAGGGCCTCTGTCTATGGTCTTTTCTGCTGATTCATCCATGTACATAGTCCAATTCTTCTAGGTAGGATCTTATTTAGTGTTAATCTTCTACAATTTTGTGATTCGTTGTGTTTTGGGGGCCTTATTTGATTATTTCCAAATTTAAGTGTTTGGAATAATACATATTTTTGTGTTCTTCCTTCAATAGTGTATAAAAATGGTGTTTTGGGGCCATTGAACCATAATTCTACATCCACCTCTAAGGGGGAAGTTAATAAACTCATTTTTTCCTTTTTTTTGGTTCATGTATGGTTTCTATAACATTTTTTGGTTTTGTACCACCTAAATTATAGCCTAATATTTTATCTAAATCACTGGTATCTAGAGGTAGGTGGGTTGTGCTTGGTGCACTGGTTTTGGTATTCCGTTGTTGATTTAATGGATGGTCGATTATGTTTAAGGGTGCATGCGTGTGGAAATATATATATATATATATATATATATATATATATATATATATATATTGGTGTGTATGTGAGACTAAATGCTGATTTCAATTGGTTTCTGCTATGTACATTTGAAGTGCTACGTATTTAAAATGGTTTCACCTAGAGGTAGGGTCCCAAATATTTTTATCTTTATTTAAGAATGCACATATGATTTAGTAAATAAATTGATAATGTGAGTTTCCTTGATTATGGAACTGCTTATTTTTTATAACATACTGAATAAAGATAAACTTCTTGTTATTGGTAATGTCATATCATTCTTGTGGTGGTTTGGGATTTTCATATTTCATATTGAATGTGATGATATATGTTATGTCTATGCATGAAACCCTTGATGTTATTGAGTGATTATTTCCATGTGAGATGAATTAGTAATGGACCAGGTGTTTGTTTTAAGATCGTATTGCTGGTTATTTATTTGCTGCCAACTGAATATGTTGAGATTATGTCTGGAGAATTATATGGTTAAACATAAATCACCCCATGGATTTTTATATAAAATGTGACTTAAATGTCATTTGGATGTGGACTCCCTAAGGTGTTCTTTTTTACCCCTTGTCTTGGAATGTTAATCACAAAAATGATTTTTTAGAATTTGGTGAATTAAATGATATGAATGGGGTAAAATGAGTGTTGGGGTAATTAATTGAAGAATTAATTATCAAGATGTTAATTGGGAAATTATAGCATTATTTAATATTGAGATTAATGAATATGTAATTTATTCTAAACATTTTATTTATCATAATATAGATTGAAAACTCTTAAAAAAATGGATTGATTAATTATTACCTAATAAACACTAAATGGTTAATCAATGGATGAATTGGTTATGAGATTTTTATTTATCTGAATGAGGTAATTGATGTGGTGATTAATTTATATATGAATCTTGAATAAATAGTGATATTTGTTGATGGATTAAATGATGTGATTTTGCAGTGATATTTTGGATAATTAATTCTAGAAAAGTAATAATTGGATTTGACTTGTTTTATAGATTAATTAATTGTTGGATTAATTAATAGTAATGTGTACTTAGTTAATTGCTTTGTTATTTAATATATTTGGGATATTTAACTAATTTATTGGATTTTTAGGGAATAAGGATAATTTTTTGTGGATTAAATATCATGTTTTTGGTTAAGTAATTGGGATAATTAAATGTTGAGTTAATTATCTAGTTGGCTTGCTTTTGGTTTTAGAATAATTAACTACTAGTTAATAGTTTACTATTTAGATGTTGAATGGTTAATTAATTTTATAATTATTTGATGGGATGTTTATGTTGTTAAATTTTTTGTTGAATTAATTCATGGATTTGATTAATTAATTTATGAGTTAATTAATGGATGGTTTTGGGGGTGTTAGACATGGAATTCTACACCAATGATAAATAAATATATGTATGATAGATAAATAGGTCGTGAGACCGGGACTGATGATCCAAATACTCACGGGGTTCCAGACATGGCGTTCTACACCCAAATTTCATGTAAATATTTATTTATGGGATAGGGACTGATGCTTAAAATACCCATGGGTTGTGAGACAATGACTGATGCTCCAAGTACTGAAAAGGATGCTTGACATGACGATCTGCACCCATTAATTGTCCTTGGAATGTGGGTCCAATTGGTCAAACATAAACTCAAATGAATGGTTAATGAAAGCCGGTGTGATATAATTATTTTTGAGTTGAATAAGGGAAATGGATTAGACCCTAGTATGACTGAGGCATGTATTGAGATATGGGTGTCCATGGGAACCCATTGATTTATGCTATTAACTAAATAATATCAATTAATGAGTTAAAAAATTTTATTTATGCAATATATATGTATTTTTCTTGTTTAGACTCTTATTTATATCTATGATCTGAAGAAGGTATCTCTATCTGGTGTCCCATACGAACCTATATGAATTGTATTGTATTTATTCAATTTTATTTTTAATTCATTATACCTGCACACTGTTAATATTTCACTACATGGATAGGGCTAGAAACTAGTTTTTCTAGCCAATGAAGATGCATATATCACACCCTACTCAGTCCCCCATTGCACTGGGGTTCTTGATTAGACCTTTCTTATTTGCAGGATTGCAGACCATGGACCTTTCTTATTGTTGTATGATAGTTCTTGGAGATAATATAAAAGGACTGAGATAAATCTTAGGATTCTCATTGAGTTTTCTCTTGGGGATATTGTGTCGTTGTTTATTTATTTCATTATTGATATGTAAAGCATGAAGCTTTTTTATATCTTTCGTAGTTGTACCATCATAACATGTATGCATTGTATAAAATTGGTGTTGGAAAGTTTGTTTTATACAATATGTCTAAAATTATGTCTTTTGCTGCTTAATCATTATTCACACTACTTCCTCCATTTTATGACATTTCCACTAATTTTTACTCTGATAAGAGGGTATAGTCTCCTTACTGGTTATAAGGAGATCTTCACTGCTAGTTGACAGCCTCTAGTGTACAAGGAGACATGCTTGAGAACATGTGATGACCAGTCCGACCACCAATTTAGAGGTGAGCTGAGTGCGGATGTTAAAAGGTGGTATTAGAGGCCTCATTTATTCTTTCATTTCCATTGTCTTACTATTTTGGGGTTTGTAGATATTAGAATCCGAATGTGTCAGCAGTTTTTTTAATTAACATGCTTGCGACTGATCAGTCCATGTATGAGAAATGACCAAGTGGCAAGGGTTTGGATTGATGTTCATATTTTTCTCTATTACAGTTGGTATGATTTCTCCTTGATTGACTAGTTTATTTTCAACTTCTTATTGATTATGAAAATTTTGACAAAAGTAAATTGGCCTGATATGGAAAGTAAGTTGCAGTACATGAATCATATTAAGAACTTATATATTTATATTCCATGCATATATTCCATGTCATGTAGTTGAATTAGTTGTATTCGTGCTAATATGGATTGTGTGCTTTGAATGTATGCCATTTCATGATCTAATTTTTCATGATATTTTAAATAACATGTTTCAGTGACATAATTAACATGATTAATTGATAATATGCAATACATATGTTCCATTAAACCATTATATATCATGGTTTAGTGATTTCAGCATGTTTATATGTGTTAGAAACTTGTAGCGCCATGATAGAATGCTGATAAATGATTGGTTTCTTTGGATAATTCAATTTTGATGAAATTACGACAAAACTAGTTTTCCTTTGTATGGTGTATGAGTGCCTTATAACTATAAAAAATGGAAAATCGTGTATTAAAATAATTAAAAAGGGATGCTAAAGTAAAAACGTTTAATTGAAATTGGAGATCATAAATGGTATCTAAATTCTAGAAGTAAGGTGTATGAGTGCCTTTTCGATTGGTAGATGGAAAACCATGTTTATAAACCTTATATAAACATAGTATGTAGGAAAATTGTTATAAATGTAAAACCAATGTGTCTTGATTGTAATGAATTATTGTGCGATTGCTTTTTGGGGACCTAGATTGAATAAATGGGATCTTTGGAGGTCTCCTTTTTGGTATAAGGATTTTAGGTGCTAAATTGCCTATTTATAATTAGATAACAATAAATGTGAAATGTATAAAGAAGATGATTGTTAAAGAATTTCTGTTTTTCCTATAAGGAATTTATTGAAACCCAACTGAATTGTTATGAAATAGTATTTGTCTGTTTGTAGAATTTTTTTCAAATGATAAATGGTTGAAATGAATTAATTAAAATGGATACAATTTAAAAGAGGATTTTATTCCATGTGGTTTTGTTTTTTCATGACCAAGAGTGATGGTGAGTGTTTATATGTTTCTTGAGGGGATAACCCATGGTAGGTAGTACCCTTATAATGTTTTCTCTGTTAAGGTAGGTTCATCCCACTACTCGGGATGACTTTTTGGTACTAGTGTGTTTTGACATTCCAATAAGTTTAAGTTACAGTTTTTATGAAAAATGTTTGACATGGTGATCATGGTTCAAGGATCATCACACACATGCATTAAGGTGTTCTGAAATAGAACACTGGTGATCCAAAGATCATTTATTTTGATGTCATGGACAATCCTAAGGCGGGTAGTTTCACAACAATTTCGATAAATGTGTCAGCAGGTGACACTGAGATTTTTTAACAAAGTCATCTAGTAGAAGATTGATTGATCATTTTAGTGACCTTTTTTTCTCTTATTATGCTATTCTAGTTAAGAATAGAATGTCCCTTATATTGACCTCGTAATGTAGACACTAATATAGTGTATGTATTACGCCGTGAAAATGTTTTAAATGTTTTTGGGCTTGATGAGTGGTTTTTAACTGGGTTGTAGGTGAGATGCTTGGTTTTTATGATCTATTCCATCATTCAAGTTGGGGAACACCAGTTTTTTTAAATATACATCAATGGATTGACTTGGGAATGTCACTAGAGGTCAGGAAATGAAATTGGTATACATGCGGTTAGTGATCGGATAATTTTAAAAGGCATGTCACCGGTTTAAGGGTGAGTGTGGGTATTGGGATTGTAAAGTATTTATAGGAAATCATGTGAAACTAGTTTCATTTGGTCAATCGAGATTCGAAATTTTTCTTCAATGAGGCCCCTTTAATGGGCTCAAATTTAAGCTCTGTTTCGGTGAGCGTTGTCTTGGGTTTTAAATAATTAAACTGTTGTACTTATGTTTTGTTTAGTAGAATATTTGATGTATGTAAACATAATGTCTATTCCCAAATAAAATATCTAAACCTTGGTGGGTTAGAAAAATTTGTAGTAGTTCCTGATAACTTCATGGGGATGATAAGTTTTTATGGTGGGTAGATTGTAAAGTCCCATGTTTTCTAACCGGGTTTAAATTTTAATTGTTTTCAAAAAATTTCCATTTATTGATGGTAAATTATCTAAACAAAGATCCAGACAATTATTACGAGTGTTGGAACACTTAAAGGTGTTGTTTTTTTGACTTGGGTGAAAACATGATGATTTTCAGGGGTTTCCAGATAAGTCTCAGGGGCACTGGATCTTGAAAATTCTACATTAATGGATCTATATGGGTTACACACGGTTGCGGTCCAACCCGTGAAGCGTACCCAGTTTAATAATTTATTTATTTTAATTTAAATAATTTTAATGGGATATTTGTAATAAAATAGAATAATATGTAAATAATAATAATAATATTATTATTATTATGGTGAATCAAATTATTTGGATGTTAAATGATTTTAATTTCATGATTAGTGGGGTGTAACTTTTTTATGAAATTAATGTGGAATTTGGGTATCTCAATGAAAATTGTATTTTAAATGAGGTGTTTCATATTTAATAAAGATGTGTTTAATTAAATAAGGAGTTTTAGAATTAATGAAGAAGAACTATTATTAAATAGAGGTGTTGAGATTATCAATTATTTGAAAAATAATAATAATGATATTATTTTTAATTTGGTATTATGAATGTAATAATCATTATTAATTATGGTTGTTATTATTATTATAATGAATAATAATAATGGAGTTGGTGGTTATGGATTAATATGAATAAATGAATGGGTATGTTAATAATTGTATGCCAATTATTATCAATGTTTTAATTACAATAATCATTTATAATTTTATTTAATTTATGGGTTTTATTTAGTCTATAGGTTTGAAAAAATAAAATAAGGAGGACCCCTTCTTCTTCCTTCCCTAGACACAGGAGGTGCAAACCCCCCCCCCCCCCCCTTCAACCCTAGAAGTGCACATGTATGGCCTCCCCTTCAATTTGGACATCCTCCTACGGACCTCCAGTAGCCCGCATCCCTCGGTCGGTCCCCCCTTGCAGCAGCGTGACACCCTTAGGTAGAACCCATGTAGTGCGCAACCCCCTTCCCAGGTCCTCCTTCCATGGTTTTTTCTTCTGATTCTTCCACGAACTATCTTCGATTCTTCAAGTTTGGATCTTCTTTAGTGTTATTCCACTTCACTTTGGTGATTTGTTATGTCTCATGTTCCCGATTTGATTCTGTCCAAATATAGGGTTTTGGAATAATACTTGGTTTTGTGTTCTTCCTTCAAATAGGGTATTGAAATTGTGTTTTGGTGTCATTAGTCCATAATCCAGCATCCGCAACCAAGGACTAAGCAAATTACCTTATTTAACTTTTCCACCTTTTTTTCAGGTAAGGTTTCTACTATATTTTTTGGTTTTTCACCACCTAAATTTGAGTCTAATATTTTATATGAATCCCTAGTATCTATCGGGAGATGCGTAGGCCTTGCTGAACTAGTTTTGGTCTTTCATTGTTGATTTAATGGATTGTTGATTATGTTACTGGGATCACACACATGTACAGATATATATATATATATATATGTATATATATATATATATATGTGTGTGTGTGTGTGTATCTATATATAGACACACACACACACAAAAATATATATATATATATATATATATATATATATATATTGGTGTGTTTGTGGGACTGTGTGCTGATTTCAACTAGTTTCCACCTAGTACATTTAATGTTTTGGGTAATTAAAATGGTTCCACCCCAAGGTAAAGTCCCAAATCATTATGTATTTATTTAAGAACTCCCACTAACTTCTTTAAAAAAATTGAGAGAATGCGTTTCCTTGATTATGGAACTACTGAGTTTTCTTAAAATGATGATTAATGATATACTACTGGTTATTGGTAATGTCATATCATGCTTTAAATGGTTTGGGATTTTCATATGTTTTCTTTTTAGTGATGCTATATGTTATGTCGATGAAAGACACCCATGATGTTATTGTGTGATGTTTTCTACGTGAGATGAATTAGGACATGTCTAGGTGTTGGTTTTAAGAGTGTTTTTATGTCATTTATTTTCTACCATGTGAATATGTGGAGTTTATACATAGATCATTAAATTTTTAAACAGGAATCACCCCATTGATCTTCTTAGTTAATGAGAATTGAATGTCATTTAGACTTGGACACCCTTAGGTGTGCCTTTGTCACAGAATGTTAATTATGAAATTGATTGTATATCGGTGCATGAATTAAATGATTTTAATGGGGTAGGATGAGTAATGGGGTAATAAATTGAACAATTAATTATCTAAATCTGAATTAGGAAATTATAGCATTATTTAATATTTAGAGTAATGAATATGGAATTACTTCTTAACATGTTATATATCAAATGATTGATTTGAAACTGGTAATGATTAAGGGATAGATAAATTATAACTTGTTAAATATTTATTGGTAAATAAATTGATGAATTATAAAGGAGATATTGATTTACCTAAATGAGATAATTGATCTGGTGGTTAATTGTGATATGTTGTCTCACTAAGTAAAGATATTTATTTTTGAATTCAATGACAGAATTTTTCAGTGATATTTTGGATAATTAATTTTGTAAAATTAAATATGGGATGTGATTTTCTTTATAGAACAATTAATTATTGTATTAATTAATGGTAATGTGTGCTTAGTTAATTGTTCTATTAATGAATTGATTTGGTATATTTAACTAATATATTAAATTAGTAAGGGTATAAGGATAATTGATTGGTGAATAAATTATCATGTTTCCAGTTATGGAATTGGGATAATTAAATGTTGAGTTAATTATCTAGTTAACTTTCTTTTGTTTTTTAATAATTAAGTATTATTTAATAATTTACTATTGATACATGGAATGTTTAATTAATAGTAGAATAATTTTATGGGAGATTTATGTTGTAAACTAGTTTTTGAAGTAATTAACAGATTTCATTAATTAATTTATAAGTGAATTAATGGATGGTTTGGGGCGTTAGACATGGAGTTATACAACCATGATAAATATATATGTATGATAGACAAACGAGTTATGAGATAGAGACTGATGCTCCAAATACTCATGAGGTTCTAGACATGGAATTCTATACCCAGCTTACATGTAAACATTTTTTATAGGACATGATCTAATTATCCAAATAAACATGGCTTGTGAGACATGGAATGATGGTCCAAATCCTCACAAGTGTGCTAGACATGATGATATACACCCATTAATTGACATTAGACATTGGGTCCAATTGGTCTTACATAAAATGAATTAAATGATTAATGAAAACCGATGGGATATAATTAAATGTGAATTAAATAAGGGAAATGGTTCATACCCTGGAATGACCAAGGCAAGTATTGAGATATGGGTGTCTAGGTGAACCTCCAGATTTATGTAGTTAAATAAACAATATAAATTAATGTGTTGAAAAGTTTTTTTATGAAATATATAAGCATATTTTCGGTTTAGACTCTTATTTTTTGCTACAATACAATGTAGGTACCTCAATCAGGTGTCCATTAGGAACCTAGATGGTTAGTAGTATATTTATTCAATTTGATTTTTACTTCGTTGTGCATTAAAACTATTTATATTTCACTATCTGGATTGGGCTAGACACCGGTGGTTCCAACCTACTGATATGTATATCTCTCACCCTACTTGGGCAGCCATTTCACTGGGGTACCCATGTATACCATTCCTGTTTATAAGACTGCAGACCTTGGACCTTTCTTGCTATTGTATGCCAGTACTTGGAGATAGGAGAAAAGGACTAAGATTGTGCTCAGGATGCTCGTAGATTTTTCTCTTTGGGATATTGATTCATTGATTAATTATTTATTAATTGATATTTAATGCATGATGTTTTGTTTATCGCTTTCATAGTTTTACCATCATAACATGTATGCATTGTATAACATTTATGTTTTCCATTTTGTTTTATACAAGATGTATAAAATTATGTCTTATGATGCTTAATCGTTATTCACAATACTTCCTCCATTTGTTGATATTTTCCACCGTTTTCAATCTGAAAAGAGGTTATAGTCTCCCCACTGACTATCCTTAGACCCCCACTGCTAGTCGATAGCCTCTGTCGTATGAGGAGACCAGCTTGAGGTCATGTGGTGACTGGTTCGGCCACCAGTTCAGGGGTGAGTTGGGTAAGGATTTTACAAGGGGAATATTTTATGTTTGGATGGATTAGACATTGAGCTTAGGATTTTCCTTGAGAGATAAATAGGATGGACAATAGAATGTATTGTATAAAGGTCACAACTGATACACCACCCAAAAATCAATGCTTTAATTGATAGAAGATAGAGATTTTTGAAAATTAATGCTTCAATCCAAAGGTTAATGAACAAAATCAACATCATAAAACATCTATTACATGTAAAAAAATGGAAGACTTATGTGACCACAACTATTTATGAGGGTGAAAACCAAAAAAATGGATTGTAATATACGTTCATCATCAATTATAGATTCATAATGTCTTATGGGATTATGGTTTTACCCACTTCATTATATATGCATGTTTTTCTGTGGGAATAAAATCACCAACTCAATGAATATATAATGAATTATTTGGTGAAAACTCTTATTAATAAGATGATTTTATATTATGTTTATAGTTACGTTCTAATATAGGCATATGTTAATATTCTTCCTATAAATATATTTCCTCCATTAGGGAAATTAAATGTGTTTTTTGGTATGAAATGGATCAATCTGTATAAATAACATATTAATTATGTTATAGGGAAGTAACATTTTTTATTTTGAATTAATCCAAGGTAATTTATTTTTTCATAGATGATAATGAACTTTATATGCTAGTTAGTTTCATTATATGGGCCCTAGTACCAAATCTTAAGGAAAAATTTGAGTTTCGAAAGTCCCGTCTAAGTTAGTAATGTTGATATCTCATTATAAGTTATATCTCATGTCAGGTAAATATTAAAGATAATATTAAATATTTCTATTAGTGAGTGATAATAAAAACGACAAGGAAAAAATATATTTAGGGATATGGGGAGGATGTGACACCCTAATATTTTAGTATATGTTACTTTAAGTTAATATTATTCATAATATATTATAATATACAAAACACCAAACTAAACTAAGTAATAAATTATAAAAATTAAAGGTAAATATAAATTAAAAATAAATATACAATATTAAAATAAATAAATTTACACTCAATCATAAATTGTATAGGATAAAGCTAAAATAAAAAAAAGTTTTAAAGGGTCATTTTTTGTATAAAAGAGGGTTTTATTTAAATATTCTATTTTAATTTGAAAGGTAATTTTATGAATTATATAATATTAATTTATATAAATTAATATAATTTTTTTATTCATTATTTCATAATTAAGAAAAAAAATTTGATTTATTTTTTAAATTTATTTTGTTATTTGAGTTGTTATAGATCGTTGATTTTCATTTTTGACATTATTATATGTTTTTTCAAACTATATATAAATAAATATATTTATAAGATAAGATACTACTTAGGAAAAAAAATTTAGTTCCCACTTTTTTGGAATTTCATTTTGTGATTTGGGTGTTTTTTATTTTTCTAAAAAGAATGATTTTTGAGTGAATAGTGAAAAATTCCAAATTTACAATTACTAGCATTTTTATGGTATTATCATAAATTTATGGATTGTGAAACCTATTTCAATATATATATATATATTTATATTTAAAATGTTATATAATTACACTAATAATTTAATTTTGAACTTATAAATATATATTCCACATTTTGGAAGACTAAGTGATGTTTTTATCCAAATAAAAATTATTTTTGTCTATTAAATTATAATTATGTTTTTTAGTGCTCCTATAAGTTTTGATTTGGTTCTAATTTCATATAAATATTATTATTTTTATTTAACCTAATCAAGTTAATTCTACGCTGATCAACTGTAAACATTAGTTAAGTGTAAAACTATTTTTATGAATAAAAATGCTTTTCTCTAAAAATGTTTATTCATTGAATTTTGAGAACATATATTAAAATTAATTTTTCAATAATTGAAATTGAATAATATAAAATTAATTAAATTTGTTGGATCATAATTTTAAAAGGTATTATGTAGTTCAACTTCATTTCTATTTAAAACGATTAATTATCATGAAAAAAGTTTTTCACCACCATAAAGATTATGAGGGTCAATGATGGCAGTTAAACTAAGTGATAAGGAATCAAATATCAGAATAAAATATCTAAATTTGACTATTTGAGTGGATTTAGATCTTAAATTATAATCTATTTTTATTTTTTAAAATTGGAGTGACTTTCCTTGAGAAAACAATTTATTATAATTGAATGTTATTAATATTTATATGCCTTCCACTCCCCTCACTTATAAATGGTCACTTCCTCTCTTCACTTACTCAGGAAATTTTGTCAGCCTATATCAACCATGATCCACCAAAATTAAATTCAAAAATTTCCACCCCACGTCCTATAGGTTATGGTATGACCAAAAGACCAATCCTAGAAAGGTTAAAGTGTAATCTAAAATAAGATATCTAAGAAGGATGTATAAGTCTCAACCAAAATATTTTATGTTTATTTATTTATGTAAAAATTTAAATTAAATTATAAACCCCATAATATAGTTATGGATGTATATATACAATTAATAATCATTATTATATAGGTGCAATAACTATATTGTATCACTTTTCCATCATATGAGAAACAAAACCACTACTTGTGAGTATATATAGAATTCAACCTCTATGAAGTGATATGTTTCATTATTTATCACCATCTCACACAAATTTTTATAAATAAGGATTTAGTTGAATTATTTTATTTTTATGACTCAACTGTGATTATATAAATTTTAAATAGTATCTTCCATATTACCCTCCCATAAATTGGAAAATTGAAAACGTCGCCCATACATACCTACAAACTACCTCCTCTACGAGGTTGTGCAATTATTTCTTCAATACCACCTCACATAGATCGTAATAATGACGTATGTAATGAATATATTTTATATTGATAAAAAATATATGATTTTTTAAACGTAAATTATTCTCTACCTTTATTTCATTAAATATTTTGAAAAAAGAAAACATCACACATGTGTAAGTATAAACCACCCACTCTTTGAAGTTATAAAATTAATTTTTTCTCCACAAATTACATAGCTATTTATAAAAGTGTACATAAATAATAAATATCATAATTAAAACCTGATTAATATTTTGGATTCGATGAAATAATAACCAAGGGGAATGGACCACAATCCTCAAATTAAAACATTCAATGAAATAGAACAGTAGACACCAAGATATTTATTTTAACTAGGAATTATAAATTAATGGGTAATTGTATATTATTAGAGAATGATATATATTAATAAAAGAAATAATATTATTATACTATATATTTATAATAATTCCAAATATTTTTATAGGATTTTAGAGTGAGTGTGAACCAATTCAAGACATAGGGTAAGGGTTTCCACATCTCAATTTCCCATTATTTAGATGTGCTCTATATTGACCATCTTTTTTATTTCGGGCCATGTATATAAATAACATTAAATAATTTTATGATAATTTTCATGAAAATTCTAAGGATTTACTAAAAAATATTTTCTTCTCTCTCCATCATTATTTTTTTATTCAATGTCCACTAAAGGTTTAATGTTTTTTCTTACAATCTCACTTTAGTAAGGATTGTTTGTATATCAATTTTAACAATGGGGAAATAAAAAAATATTTCCCTATTATAATTTTTTTATTATCCTAATATTATTTTTTTTGGGTTTTCATGTATTATTTTCATTTTCCCATTTTTGGTAATAAAAAATATTGAAAAATATTATCAAGAAAACTGACCTTATCTCTCATATTTGGCTTAAATTTTTTTTCTTCTATATCAATGTTCAAAAAAATATTTTTTCAACGTTAGTATATACTTATAAATGAATTATAAATTCAATTTCCAATGTCATTGTCTTTATTTACAAATCTTTTAATAGAATATTCGTATCATTTTCAAAATGGGTCATTTTTTACTTCCATTACACAGATGTGAAAATAATGTTTTTCAATTTTTCTAGAATGAAAATGATTTATAACTATCATGTAATAGCTTCAATATTAATATTTATGTAAATTTATTCTTGTTTTTATAAAGGAAATACTATTAGCATTATTTTTTGACATTTTTATTTTTAAAACATATTAATAATAATTAGATATTTCTTCTTGTATTCATAGAATATTTCTAATGATTTTTAAAAAGTAGTTGTCAGATATTTGAAAATCCATTGGTTATTTTTAGTATTAACTATGTATATAATCTTATGATTCCATTTACTCCCTCTATTTGGATTTCTTATGATGATGATTTTTATGGATTTTTTCCGGAATCATGTTTCCTTCCCCTATGTTAATTATCTTATGAAGGAAATATGGATATTATTATCCTATAGAATACATATGTTTGATTTATCATTATATAAAATATGGTTCCATTATATACCTCAAATAAATTGGGTAAAGATTTATATATCACGATATAATGATGTTTATTTGTAGAAATGATTACGGGTAGATGTGTTGAGCTATTTGTGCATGGAAATGATTTTTTATGTGAATTATTTGGTGTTAATATCACATAATTTGTCAACATTCTCAAAAGATAATTTGTGAAAATGATTGCATTTAGTTTTTTTCAGAGTTTTAGGATTTTATTTATTTTTTGTTATTCTAAAACTTAAGAATTATAGTATGATAATCTCTCATGGCTCATGAATTATTATCAATTATTCCATACATATATGACTCTTGTCTTCTTTTGTGAGAAATATTTATTCCATGACCCATTATTGAAGGTAAATGAATTATTGAGTATGTTTTTTAAGGTTACGACCATTATCTCATCCCCTTATGTTTACCTTTTAATCACTTATTATCGTTGATTGATATCTACCATGTTTACCCATATTGATAATCTAAGGAAACAGTTTCCCATGTTTCTATTCCTGAAGGTTATGAAGGAATTATTAGGTTGGAAATAGTTAAAAATGGTATCATGTGAAGAGATTTATTCAAGATATGTTTCAAAAAATTGAAGAAATAAAAATTTCTTAGTATAATGAGGAAATTACCATTTGAGTAGAAATACATGAATTTTTTGTAAATCTGTTTTTTATAAATTCTATAATGATCCAAAACTAGAAACGTCTTGGTTATATAAGTGAATTTAAATGTTATATTAACATTGAAAATAAATATCTATATATTTGGATCAATTAATTTGGTATCAAAACTATTATATAAACACTATATTTTTATCATTATATCATGGTGTATGGGTTTGGAAAATTATATCTCATATGTGATCAGGTGTAATGAAATTAATTAGGAACATTATAGGCATATGAAATGTTATCAAGCCCAATGAAAAGATCCTAGAAATAATCTTGGATTCTAATTTTATTAGGTTTTATAACAAGATCATAGTAAGTTTCATAGGTATATCATATTATTTGGTTTCATCGCCATATATTAGGAAAAATCCTAGGGTTCTAACATATCCTCAGGTATAACCACTAAACCCTATAAAACATCCTAGTAATATTATAATATCAGATGTAATCCCATGATCATGAGAACGTTCTAGCCATCTTATATAATTATGTATAATGAAAAGATCCATGGAAATAATATAGGCATATCAAAATATCACATGTAACTAGAATATCATAGAGAGTATCCTATGAATCTCATATATTATGTTTTGGGGACTTCATCCTACAAATTATATCTGATACATAAATATAATAATGGGTAATTCCATCCAAAAATTTCTAATAGGATCACTGTAGAAACATGGGGGGATAAATATGAAATTTCCCATTTTAAAAAATTTACTAAGAATATGAGAATAATTTAACCCCGTTAGAATTTAATATTTTTTGTCAGTTATTGAAATTTTTTTTCTTATCTTTTAACATAGAATTCAATTCCTTTATTAAATATTTCATGGAAAGTAAAATCATTGAATTTGATTTACAATATTTGGTATAAAAACCCACACCTTACACTGTGAACTCACATAGGGTCATGAATTATACACTATAATATTTTCCTCAATAGGAGTGGAGTTAGTCACATATCATCCTGAAACTAAGAAATAAAATTTCATAACTCTTATATGTTTAGAATATTACACATGTTAACATAAATTTCATCTTACAACTTACCTTCATACTATAATCCTTCATTCTAATCTTCTTATTTTTTTAATCCTTTTGAATTAGATCAAAATAAGTTTCATTGATGTCACTCCACCCACATACAGTAATCTAATTCCTAAAAATAGTACCATAAAATACCATGATTTATTCATGATCTATACCTACAACTCTGTTACTTAGAACTGCATAGTTCAATGTTTTTCTTAAAAAATACACCCTACCTACATCACTCCCTGATCTCCAATAATCTTAAAACCTAGTAGACCCTCAAAATTCTTCATATGACTCAACATATCATAAATGGTCTATTTAATTTCTACATGTCATATTTTATGATATTCTTAATTCTTATGCTTCTCATAACTTCAACTTATTAGATATCTAAATGGTGTAATAAATATTCTTCATCATCAACATTGACACTGAAATTATTTCTAGCTTTACTATAGGATCAATATACTCATATTATTCATTAATATTACTCTTGAATATTTTTCAAATCATAATATCTCTTAGATTTAAACTCTTATATAAACATACCATATTACTAATTTTATTTATATATGTAGTTAATAATGAATAATATCTTCTATATTTTTAATATAGAACAAAAGTAGAATATTCAGCAACCCATGACTCTCACAATATTAATAGATTATACATGGATTTTATACAATGATAGCATTACTTATCTCATGAAAAATAAAAATTTATTAGTCTCTATGTTCATAGTTTTTGTTTTCTCTTTAATGAATTTATCATATATAATACCTAGATTTCCCTAATTTTTTCTTATCTCAACTCATTTCTCATATATCTTGGTTGAATAAAATATTATAGTGTCTTTTAGTAGAATTGAAGAATTTATCAATTATAAATAATATTATTATAATGATATTCATCAAAATAAAATATATAATGATCATACTCAATGGATATCTAATAAAATAGAAATCATTATATCTCGTACAACTAAATCATATAGTTTATGTGTGGGATATATTTCATTTAAATTGGAACTCTATCTTTATATTTAAAGAATTGATCCATGTTGCATAACTCAAATACTCATCTGATTAATATTTCCAAAAATCATTAAATTTTCCACCTAAAATACCTTTTGGTATAATGTATTAAATATTAATACAACCCTCATAATTCTCTATTTATCAATAATTAAATTGGAATCGAAATATTATTTATGATGAATATAAAAATATAACACAACACATGTATCATTAGAATTCCCATTGTCTTGGACACTGGAATTTTTTTAAAATATTTTCATTTATAAATCATCGAATTTTTTTAAAAATAATCAAATAATTCTCAAAATACATAAATAATGTACAGAAAATGATTTCATCAATTTTCTTAAAAGAATCATAATTGTTATATATATTATGACAGACCCAATCATCCTTAAAAATAATTTCTATATAATTTATTAATTATAGACAAACAATTTATTAATCTTGATTTGATATTTACATTCTAGTGATTATGACTAGCTTTATAATAATTCTGTTAATGAATCAAAAACCATTTTGGGGTTCTATGATGTTTGGATTATTGAGGTGTAGTTTTGAAATATTATTAATTTACTATCTTCTTCAGAATATAAATATGGAATACTCACATTTCTCATCCACTAGAATTATGAGAATTTCACTATGTTTTAAAGATTTATTATCATCCAAAGGCTTTCATTGAGCATAATCATATTAAATTGGGATAGACTTACCATCAACACTTTAAATGAAATGATTTACTTCACAAGACATACAGTTGATATCAAAATGATTTCACATGATGAAGATACTTATGATCAACTCTTTGAATAATATACATGATGAAATAATTATTTTTGATGTTGATTTTAATTTTAACAAAAAAATTTATAATATTGTATATCATACCATAAGGATTTTTGATCCAATATAAATTTAATTTTATAGTATTTAAAAACTCCATCAAAATCAAAATATATTATCTTCAAACTATATCCAACAATCCAAATCATTTCTAACCATCATCCAAGTGATGTAAACCTGTATCGCCTGTCAAATGATGATAATTATATATCATATTTTTTATTAATTAGGTTTAGCGAAATCAATGATTATGTTTAAGGAGAATAATCCATCTATGTATGTTTTATATGAATTTCACATGATGAAATTATCATGGAAGGATACACTAATGGATTGATTAGTTATATTGATGTAATATATAATTAAAAAATATAAGAGTATATAATGAGTAATAGTTTAGAGGTGTTTCATTTATGGGTGAGTAAAAATACATAGAAATCATTATATCATGAAGTATAAATAACTATCATGTTGGATGATTGAATACCCTAATAAAGATTAAGTTGAATATTTAAAAAATAATGTTAACCTAATGGATAATCCAAAGGAGGATGTTGATGATACCAGGATAATTAGATGGGCATTCTATATTGAAAGATTTTTTATCAATGTGATTCATTCCCAATGAATTAGAAGTGGGTTGATTCTATAAATATAGAAACATTAATTAAGGGAAACAATAAAATATATACTAAAAGATCTCTATAGGATTCGATTTTTGACAATGTTCTGAATCCTAAACTACTAAAGGTTTCAAATGTCCAAAAAAAGTTTTTTTAGTGTCAACTAAATATAATAAATATATTTTTCATAAGGATGATCTAATAATCCTGAGCCATTAAATATTTTAGAATAATTAATTTATATGGTTCTTTACTAACCCTCAATGTTTTAAAAGTATTATAATAAAAAGGTTATCCTGGGTCAAAATGAAATTTTATCATGATTTTTTTGGACAAAGAGTTTTTGTAAAAAATTTGTGTTATAAAATAATGCATCAAATTACTATTAAATGTTAAGAGATAAATTTCATGGATATTCTTATTTTTTTCATTATCTATGAAGTTAAAACTAGAAATAGAATGATCAGATAGAGAATTTATAACACCAGTAGAAGAATAGTTTGTTGGTTCATTAGATGAATTAGCACTAGACAAATATATTCAATATAGGTATTTAAGGAAGTCACTAGGGAAACTCAGTCTGGTCGGAAAAAGAAGACTAGGTGGAGAAATCTATAAAGCATCCAAAAATAGATTAATTAATTTCGGTTATAGATACTTTTTGAATTTCTCTGGATTGAGGAATTTGAGTTAAATTCGATAGATGTTTAAAAAGATCATTTGGAAGACTGTTAATAATACCATTTGATATAAATCAACATATTCTATAAACAATTTATAACATTGTCCATTAAAAACATTAATAATTTCTATCAATGAAAATAAATATGCTAAGGAAACCCCTTGGATAAAATGAAATTTTATCAGATTGAGATGATTGATGATTAAGATTAGATATATTAGTGTTGTAGATGTTCTCTAGGGTGAATTTTTTTTAAATACTACCTGATGGAGAAACCCCAGAGGCAATAAATTATGAAAATAAATTAGTAAATGTGCATAGATTTTCTAATTATGATAATGTCACGATATTATTTAAACATTAATAAATATATATGATATTTATGGATGTTTTTAGGAGTTATATTATTCTATTATTTGATTTTGTTCTAATAAACATTGATTAACACATATTTTTAGAGGTTTGAAGTCAGTCAAATGAAAATTAGGTTGAGTAGGAATATTCAAATTGAAGACTGCAAAACCTCCATTAATTTTTATACAATAAGCCAATCTAAAGGGGCTCAGGGTTTTGGAGAATGGGTGGTTGTGAGAGTGAAATTTATAATGCTTTTACATCATTATTCACTAACCGTAAAAACAATTGGATAATGAATAAGAACAAGGAAAAAGAATCTTTTTGATGATTTTTTTTATAGAGTTGATATTGAAAATTGGGAACCCGACAAAGGCATACCTAATATAGTTTATTAGATATATGTGAATCATTAAAGGGTGAATTAGATATAATTATTAATGGAAAATTGTGGAAATATACTAATGGGTATCATACACAACATGACATATGAATAATTACTAGATAGACTAGTTTGAAAAAGTAATATATCTAAAAGATCATTTTATAGGTAGGAGGATAATAAACTATGCATGTTGAGTACAAAAAAATATCACCAGGAAGTAAAAGAACAATCTGAGAGTAAGTTAAATAACATTAATTTAATACGTACTATTCTTGTATAAAAATTTCTAATATTTTGATCGATAGATATGGGGGTATTTTAAATAGATAACTCACACGTGGGATATAATATAAAATAACTTTACTTGTGGAATATATTTATTTAATTGGGATATTAGGGATTACTCCCCCCATTACTTATAATCTATGAATGATATATAAGTAGATGGATCCGTGTCTCGATATGAGTTATCATGCAAAGGAGTGGGTTCTCATATTGTAGTCTATCCTTGTAAAAATACATATATAATTTTTTACTTCCTATTACATGCATATCATAAGTGAAAAGTTATTAGGGTGCGTTTCTAAAGATACATAAATATTAATCAATATTATATGTTTGATAAAATTAAATTTAGTTAGAATTTATGTTAAGGTTTATCATTAAAATTTATCCAACAATGATTCACACCCCTCTCAGGGAAGCATCAGGATTGAAATAGGAATCTCAATTGGTATCAGAGAAGGTTTCCTCTAATTTAATTTAAATGTTTTTCCATGTTTTATTTAAATATTTTATATGAATTGAAAATATTTATATGTTTATTGATGAATTTATTTGAAAGATAATAAATAAAAATATAATATAATGAAAACATATGTTAACCCCATTTTTATAGGCACAAATTTCTTGACTAAAATATTGATTAATTGGAAGAAGAAATAATTACATAAGAAGTATAATCCAACATATAAATCGAAAAAATAATGGGTATTCACCATTATGAGAAGATAAAATTTGTGGTATGAAATCATGAGAATATGATAAAGTTAATCTATAGAATTATTTTCTCTAGACCTATAATGTTTTATCTAGTGGAAATAATTGAATATTGTCAATATGAAATCATGGATTATATAAAAAATTTCCCTTTTTAATTTATTACATATATACATGTGTATATAAATGGACCTTAGGAGGTAACATTATAGCTAATATTAGAGCTAGATAATATAGGGAAATCATTAGGAAATAATTTCTATGAATGTAAATATCTCATTAAAATAATTTAAGGAAAGAATGATTAGGTATTAAATTCTCAATAAAACATCAACAATGAGGAAGAATAGTTGTAAATATTTTTTATGAGAATATTCTTATTGAATATGTTTTTAATGAAATATTCCACACACTAAAAACAACATATGAAATCAAGAAATCTTATTTGGAACATAATTATATATGAATAAATGATATTAGATAATCACTATAAGAAGATAGTAACATGTATAGAGAAAATGGTTATATAAATAAAATAAGGGAAAGATTCACTAAAATAAGTGATAATGAGGATAAATTGATTACATCATCTGAAGAAAATGTAAATTTTATGGTATATTATTTATGGAGGAGTTTATGTGAAGAATATGTGTTAACAAAATTTGTTAAAGAAAATCCCCATGCCCTAAAAGATACCCATAAAGAAATTATTTATGTTAAGAATACTAAACTAGATATCATGTAAAAAGCAAAAGAACATGATCATTCCATAAAAAAGGGGATTATGATTCATAAAGAAAAGATAAAAATGTGACATGCAGATTCTAAAGGGAAATTTGGTCCCTTGAGTATTAGAATAATTTATTAAATTTAAAATTCCGTTCATAGGTGATAATATTGATAAATATGGAATGTATTCATGTTTAATCATCATATGAGGCAATGAAAAGATCCACTACTAACATATATAATGTTTGTTTTACTTTTATAAACACTCAATTCAATAAAAACTATAATATGAATGTATTAGAAGCATTATATTTTGATGATATTTTAATAGTAAACCCCACATTTTGATGAATCTGTACCTCACATTAGTTTAATGATGGTTATAGTATTTGAAAAAAATGTGTGAAGAAAATTGAGAAACCCATAACTTTTGTATATATAGAACGGATATAATAAATAATGAAGAGTTCTTCAAATTATTTACATAAAAAAATTAAATATCGAAAATATATTTTTTTTAGAAAAAATATCCACGAGAAAAAATAGAACACGACGGGTGAAATGAATACTTATTGGATATTGTTGGTGTTATGGAATGTTTGGACACATGTATTTCACATACTAGAACAATATGAAATGGTATAAATAATAAATAATTCCAAAATTAAGGGTGAGGGATCATGAAAATTAAAACTCAACAAAGTAAACCCAACCTTTAGAAAAGAATAAAAATATTTTGACGGCTAACAAATTTGAAAATAATAAAAAAAATTATGGAATTTTTAAAAGAAATGGTATTGGTATAGAAAACTATTTTTTAACTTATTCCAAGAAAAAATCATGTAAAACTAATTTTAATAGGATGAAAAATATAAATAATATAGACATCAAGTCTACCGTGAGTTGAAAATAATTAGAAGCTACAAGAAAGGTTGCTTCAAAGACAAATGTTTATGAATATTTCATTCCCAAGAAAATATTCTACTTATGTATAATAAAATTAAACTTCTTGGATACTTATAAACTCTCAAATAGTGTTTATGTTAATAAAATCAAGCTTATAAAGAAAGTTTAATCAATCCTAGAATGAAAAAATTATATTTGAATGGTGTAAGGAATCTATAATGAAATGGATGAAGTGGACCAGAAGTTTACTATTTAGAGTAACTTTCTAGATGATTAGAATTTATATGGAAGATGTATTTTGGCTGACTGAATGATTGGAAATTTTATATAAATGTCACCATAATTTGAAAAGTTACTAAATAAAAGTATCCAAGTCATATAAGGAAAATGTTATGATGTAATTAAATCATAGATCATGAATAATGTAAATCATATTTTGATGGTTTTTATGGTTTTATAAAAAAATATATCAAGTGTTATAGGAAGTTTGAATAAGAAGAAAATATTAAAAGGTTATATTTTTTTACTAGTTGAAGTTAATAAGAAACAACCATAAAATTTTAAAAGAAATTTTAAGGAGAAAAAGAAATTTGACCCATGTAGAATACTACAAGGAATAATATGGGAAAAGTAATGAAAAAAATAAACTAATAGAGGAGAGAGTTTATGCGGGGAGAAAAAATTGTAAACCATGTTAAATTATCTGATGAGCTATGTAAAATAATGTTTATTACCTCATATGTTCCAGAGATCCTCCATTAAAAATTGAATTGAAGGTGTGGTTATTAATGGGAATCCCAAATGTGATGATAATGTAATTTGTTCTAAAAAAATACATGATGAATTAAAAAATTCACACCTATGAACCATGATTTTTATACAGTGTGTACTAAAAAATATAATGGAGTAAAGAATGAAGAGTCGAGAAACATAATCCCTATATGATGAAAAAATATATACATATTGAAAAACTAGAGGAAAAAATGAATTAATCACAAATCTATGTTTTCTATAGTATCTCAATCAATTTATACATTTTTCTATTTAAATTGAAAAAGGGAATAATTGATAATGTTATAATAAATTATGATTTAAAATACAAGGGGGGGAATTCTCATTTTTTTGAATATTTTTCATCTATTTTTTCGATGGATGTATGGAATAAATTTCAATGAAGACATATTAAAAATAAAAAAAATACATCATAAAAGGTGGAACCACTAAGTATTTTTATAGAAAAATTTATTGTCCAAATTATTCAGTCTTATTTTATTTATAAATCCTGACTCATGTAAAAATAGAGAATATTTTTGTTGGGATTATTGTATTAATGAAAATTGATTAAATCCTTATCTTAAGATGTTCAATGTTCGTATTTAGTTTAATAGAATATGTGAAGAAAAGAGGAAAAAGGTATAGAAATTGTTCCTACCTCACCCCAAAATGTCAATAGGGGCATTCAAAATTAAAATCATTATGGTGGAGAGAAACTGATTCACTTACATAATCTTCATAGTAAAGGGAGTTAATAGATACTTTGATTTCTTTGTCTATTAGGGGGGATGGAACTCATTTACTTTAATGTGAATTTTTTATTAGAAATAAAACCCTAAGGGGAAATATATCTCCCATTCGATGATGATGATGATGATATATTATATTTCTTATCAATAGTTTGATGAAAAGTTAACGGATATGTTAAAGGATAAGAAGCTTCTTATGGATGTTCCCTAACAATTCCATCAGGGAAACTTATTCAGTAAAGAAAAAAATGGAAGGGGGTCTCTATTATTTATGATCTACATCTAGATGATATGGAAGGTGACAAATAATAGTTGAGAGTAGTAAAACTGATGGATGAATGTTAAATAATTAGAAATCATAACATCCAGAAGCGTCCAATAAAATCAGGTGATGTGGTTGAAGACCATAATAATGATTTTTAATATTTAATTTGGTATATTGTAAATCTTGTGTTGAAACAATTGATTGATTTTTTTGAAAAAAGTATGATAGAAATGAATAAAAAATTTACTAAATCATTGGTACCTTTAATTTAAACATGAATAATTCTAAAAAAATAGTTGATCAAAGTGATATGAAAAATTACATGATGTGGAAAACCCAAAGATTCATTAAATGATCTCTCGATGATGATGTTACACAAAATGTTGGGAAACCAAATATATTGAAGGTATTTAATATTTGGAATATGTTTTTATAGAGTTTAATGAATATAATCATTAATAATTTGGAAAGTATGTGCTATGAAATAGATGTTTGGTTTAAGATGATGTTCACTCATGATTTTTCCAAACAAACACCATTTTAAAAAGTTCATCATATTAAATGATGAAGTGTCAAACAATAAAATATTAAAACTTATGATGTATTATATTTTCATATTTAGAGTTTTATATTTTATGTTGTTATTGTACATAGATTAATCCAACATATAATTTATACCTCTAGTAGAGAAGTCTTCATCTATTCACCGAATGGAGTAGGAATAAAAAAATATGACCAGTTGATGTATTTAGGATTTCACCAATGCAACTCAATTTGATTGGAAAAAATTATTTGGATAATGAAATCTATAAATATAGGTACTAGATAGTGAAATATATTTATATTATATTTTTTTTCCATCACACCAAATAGAATAATTTTATTTCCAAAATATAGATGTTTACCAAGATCATTCAATATATTATTACAAATTATTTTGGATAGACATCAAGAAATTAAATTGTACAAAAATCTAAAAATTGCATCGAACAACCATTTACAAAGAATATCTAATGAATGGAATAGTTAAAAATAACTGGATGGGGAAATATGAGTTTACCATAACAATATAATCAGATAAAGAAGATAATTTGGAGAATGGTTTTAGAATTTTTTGACAAATGAAACATTATCAATATTACTAAATAAATAATACTATTTCTTTGTAAATCAAACCAAGTCTTTAAAAATATTACATAATCATTACAATGTCAGTAAATATGATAATCTTGAGATATTTTTTCAATGTTTCTAAATATTTTTGAGCTTTAAGGATGTTTTAAAGATGTTTTTAGCACTGAATTTTGAAGAATTACTTAGAAATATTTTTAACTCCAAATTTTTTAGGGCTTTAAGGAAGTCAAATAAAAATTTTGTTGATTACAAGAATTCAAATTATAGCCCACAAATACTAATTGATTTTTAGGACATATTATTATAAAATGATGTTCATACTCGTTGTGAAAGGGATTTTGTGGGAGAGTGGAATATTTGGAATTTTTATAGCATGATTCACCGACCATGTCCGCACTTGGATAAGGAATAATAACAATATGGAAGAGTTATAGATGAAGAAGTTCTAGATAGAGTGTAATTGAACTGAAATGAACAGGATAAAGATGTAGAAGAGATAGTGTACTAGACATAGGTAAATCAGTAAGTGGATCATCATATTCAAGGAGTACTAGATAGAGGTGATACCGAATTAGGGGGTACTAGATACAAGATACTAAGAAAAGAAGTACCAAAAATACGGGTCATAGACAGTGAAATATTTGGATGAAAATCCCACCAAAAGGAGGATATGTTGATGTGCATGTTCAATATAATATAATATCTTTATTAAGTGTATGATTCATCTTTATGGATGTTCAAAAATATTTCATGAGGACTAGTTTTTCTAGTATAGGTAACACCAACATTCTTATCTAGAGATAAGAAATTATTTTTAGGATATTTCACAACTGTGGGATACAATGTAAAGTTCATTCAGTTGGGTAATATATTGAATTAATTATGATAAATTTGATTCCTTCCCACACCACTTGTAATATGTGATTGATATATATGTGGAAGAATATTTTACATAATGGAAATGAACATGTAATGGATTATATTCTCACATTGTGGAAAAACCTTGTAAAAAACCTTGTGTATTTTTTACTTTATATTATCCATGATCCATAAGGGACAAGTAGTGACGATGAGTTTCTAATGTTCAAAAAATATTAACTGATAGTAGAGGTTTGATAAAAATTATGGAATTAATATATTATATTCAACTGCATTGGTAAAATATGATACCTATAATTCATCCACCCTCCTCTCAAAGGAACTACATAATCCATAAGGGAATTTCAAAAAAATAAAAATTAGTAGCACACTAGGATGGATTATCCCACAAATCTACAGTTAATCTCTCTATATTATAAATTTTCCTATAATTTATAATTATAAATCAATGAAAAGAAAATAAAATATAGTACTTCAACCTTCTTCATGGATATTATAGATAATACGTCCTTCTACAGTACTTTTTATTCACATGAGGACCATTACAAACAACCATCTTAATGTTGGGGGATTCCCTTTAGTCATATATTATCAGATGTTCCAAAGTATCCAGCTTATCTAAATTTCTCGTCCAATAAATGATACACCCTTTTATTTATTATGGACATAATTTATTATATTCTTCAACCAAATAATATGGGTTCTATCTTAAATATTTTTTAATGGGTGGATACTCTACCCATTACCCATAATTCTCAATATGCATTATGCTTTTTTACATTAATTAAAAAACAAAATAAGCATTACAATCTTTTAAAGGGATCCTCAGTTTCTAACTTTGGATTTATTATCAATACCACTTATTCTCCACAAGTTAATGATTAACCTCTTTCACTTGTTAAGAATAAATAAAATTGATGTAAAAATTTTCCAACCATAAATGTATAATATGATCTCATCTAATTTAAAAATAAGAATATTCTACCCATAAATTTTTATGGTCTATTGATAAGGATGGAATGACAAAATTTATTTTAATGAGAGTTAATTAAGTCATTCATATATCTACATTGTCTATCCTAGTGTAGAAAGCCTGAGTAAGTTAACCAACACATAAATTATTATCATATATATATATATCACTATATGTCCATCTGAAAATTTCATATCTCAGGGGTAGTAAAAATCATTTTTTGCAATGTTTTCTTTGATTGAACTCATCTTCACAAAATAGATTAGAAATTTGCAATGCAATTTTGTTCTTACAAATTTTTATGTTCCAAGAATACTCCCCTTTAGAACCACATTTTCTATAAATGGAAATAAATATTGGAAAGTGGAAGTAATACAGAAAAAATCTGCTTTTACTATGGATTTATAGATTCATGAATCATTTATTGATGATATATATCAGGTAACCTTAGTTTCTTCATTTTCTCCCTCTTAGGGGACGCATTTCGTACTTTATCACTATGGAAGTCTTCTTGAAATAATTCCAATTCGTTATGATTACAATTAAAAATTGATACCAATTTATAACAAATATAAATTGAAATACCAGTCCACTATGATGGTCATCATTCCTGGCTATATAAGTACAACACCATTCCTTCTAGTATCACCTTCAATTTCTTCAATTTGAACAGATAAAAAAATTAACATTGGAATAAGGTGGTATTTTTCACCTTCTTAGCTATAGAAGTATGGATGAGATATCCTTCTCAATCAAATTCCATTTTCCACATGTTGTTCTAAAATTTATATACTTATCTATGATATCATACAATTTATGTTTTCATATTTGTTCCCTTTCAGAATTATGGAATCTATCATTTTTTTAGCATTATTCTAAACTAGGAGAGGATTGTTCTATTGAGAAATCATTAAAAATTAATTTTTTATCTTGATTCACATTTTTTAGCTTTTCCAACCAATATTTCTAAATGATCAATATATAATTATGCTCATTCACAGCCTTCATCATAGGTGTGTAATTTTTATTTACATTAGATTTAATACTAAGGACCAAAGATGCATTTCCATTTCTATTCAAATGCTCTGTTTGTTATATAGGGTAGTCATACACGTTTTGGGGATGTGTCTAGTTAGATTCTACCTTTCACGTATATTTTATATTATAATTTTTCAATACCTTCACAAAGCATATCAAATTTATTCTCTTTCATATTGGGAGCTCCATTCTTAGTATCTTTTTCATCGAATTATTTCCCAAGGAATACATACCCGCATTCATAAAATACATTTCTATTATTGGTAGATATTTATTATATTTATTATATTTATTAAATGAATGTTAATTGGTTTGATTGTAATAAATTTCATAAAATTAGTTACCCAAAAGGTTAGATGTCTCATAAAATTATATTTATAATAAAATATATTCATAGAAGACAAATTTTTCTTTTATTGGATTCTATTCAGCAGGCTTATTAATAATTTCATCATTTATCCCACTAAGCTCTATCCTTATACCACGTATATAATTTGAAACATTATAAAAATAATCTCGGTTTCCTTGTTTCTATACTGCAAAAAAACACTAGAATTATCCTAAAAATAACTGTTTATTCGCTTTTTTTGAAGTCTTTCCAGATTTTATAACATTTTTTTAGGAATATTCACCACTTTTCTATATTCTATATGGGGGTATATATTTTTACATATTCTATCATCCACCATTGTTGTTTAAATAGTTTCTCAACATTTAAATAATCAAACTTTGTTCATTTTATTTATATTTTATACATATGGTAAAAACATATTTATAACTAGAATAAATAACATGGTTTTGAGTTACCTTCCTCAAGAAAATAATATATTATTCTCCTAAGGGTTTCATGATTTCATGATAAATAATTTTATTCACATTATAAACCAGTATTCTAGCATATTTTCTAGTGGAAACGTATTTAGTCCCATATATTTTGGATTAACTTATATAGTTGATTCCATATCTCTTTACATCACTTATGATTCATGGAATTTAATTCATGGAATGTTATTTTCACCAAAAACTATGTCAATTATCACTTAAAATTGTTTATTTATTTTATTCCTCATATTTATGTAACTTATTAATTTCTTTAAAGATATTTTCATAATCATTTACCATTATTTTTTTACTAACTTAGGATTCATGCCATCAATAAAAACAAGTTGTTACTCCCCAATTAATGGATCTTGTTTTAAATATTTTTAAAACTTTTTGTTTCTCATCAAGATAATATTTCCTATTTTTTAAAACATTGAAAATTTATCTCTACTAATCTATAGAATCATATCTTTGAATATCAGTTCATTATAAAATTAGTTTGATTTTTTGAAACATCCCTTCCATTGCATTTATAATTTCTTAAACATCTCAAATCATCTACAAATTTTATAATTTATCTCTCAAATGAACCCAAATATATTAGAAATAAATTCAAAATGAATTTATTTATGTTTCCCCTAACCTCACCTTATAAATATTGAAAAACCATAAAAATATAATCTCGTCACTAAATGAACATCAAACACCACTCTAAAGAGATTCATCTAATAGTGGACCTTGTTTGGAAACACAACAAGATTTAGAAAAAAATATTCTATAAATTAAATTGTTTTAATTTTCTCATTTACCTATTTGAGCTGAATTTTATTTAAAAAATTTATGTTTGAACATTGAACTTATTTTATTCAGAGTAATATTTTAATAAATTATTGAAAAATTTGGAAATAGTAATCCTGATGCGAGGAATAATAAATATTGTAAGAATAATAACATATCACTTAGTGAGAATAAATAATTATTATATTGAAATAAAAATTATAGTAGAAAAAATAGGCTTCATATGAATATATTTATAGTATAATTTATATATTTAATGATGATTATAAATTATAATTTTAATTGAATAAATGTATTATAGTTTAAAATGAATAAATACAATCTTGGAATGTATAAGAATAATATATAAAATTCCCAATAATATATTACTTAATTATAGTGACATTACCATATTTAATATGAACATAATTGATGATAATATATATGATAAATGGATTAACTGTGAATAATATTTTAACTAGATTATACTGACATATGGTATTTATCTGGATATTTTATAAATATTACAAGACATAAATATTAGTATGATATAAATTATTATAATAGTTGTAATAACTAAAATTAAAAACAATTAATAGTATAAAATTGGACTAATATATTAAATGGATTGTAAATTATATAAGATAAATATAACATCTAGGAATTTTAATTGGGTAATAGTTATTTGGATGTGAATAAGTAAACTTAGGTTATTGAATTATGAATTTTTAAATTATAATTTGTTGGTAATTATTATAAACTTAATAGGGATGGTGTATATATATATTTTTATAAATTAATATAAATAGGATACCTAATATATTTAATTAATTAATTTTATATTTCAGATTGTTTTTTGGTATTCAATAAATACAAACCCACACACACATACATATATATGTTGTATATATATATATAATGTTTTTTATCAAAAATATATATAAATAATAAACATATTAATATAAATTGAGTCATAAATTTTATATATGGAATATAGTTATATATTTACATACATAAGTCTATAAAAATAGAGACATAAAAAATAATGCACGAATAAAAAACAGAAGATATGAATTTAAAAAATAATAATAATTGTGGGGTGGGGGAAGTTCATCCTTCCATGTGAGCCCAAACCAACCATTGAACAACACTGAAGCCACCACCATCATGTTCCCCAGGCACACTACCAATTCCATCTTTTCGCTACCACATATAAGCCACAAACACCTGACCAAACAATCACTATCCTCCCCCTTTTATCATGAACTCATCATCACCACTAACCATCATCCTCATTTCCCTCCAATGTCACAGTTGGTCAGAGTGTTCGCCTCAACAGGGGGGGGGGGTGAATTGAGTTTCTAATAAATTTTTGTTTACAAAAGAATTAAAAAACTAGAACCCAGAATTTTTATTAAAATTCATTATTAACTAAAATAATATAATTTTATCATTATATCATTGGAAGATTTTCTCAGTAGCTCAATCAAAAATCAGTTAAAATGATCTATAAAATTCTTTAACATTTGAATAAAAATATTCTTGTATTAAAATAGTTATATTAAATAGAAGTTTGTGTTAACTATCAGAATTTTGTTTTGTTTAACTGGTGATAAAATTGATATAGGTTTTAAATAAAAAAAATAAATAGAGAACATCATAATTTAACACAGGTTTTGGTCTCAATCCAATAATTAATTCCTTCCACAATTAAATCACTAGCTTCAAAGTAGTGTATTATAATAATAATCTAATCCACATATTTTATCAGTGATTAAAATTGATAGCTGATATGGATGTCCAAGAACATGTCCTCTTCCACACTTATAGGTGGGATAAAATAAAAAAATCTTACACATGTACTCTTCCTCATTTGTTCATGGTAATACAAAAGAGCAAAAATAAGAGATAGTATGATTCACTCTCTAGTTTAGTACAAGAGACTATGTTTTATGAATATATAAAGTAATGATAAACACTTCACGGAATGTAAAATATGAACAAAGATACAAAATATTAGAGATGGGAAAGTGTGGTGCAGCTTAATTTGAATGAATTCAGTTTCACATGAGTCTTTCAAGATCTTCTTGAGAAGTTTCCACAGGTTTTTCATAGAATATATAGTGTAAAATCCCAGGTAAATAAATAATATGACATTCTAATGTTTATAAATATTTTTTAATAAAATTTTAATATTACTTTAAAGAGAATGCAATGCTCGATGGCGTACCTAATACGCAACAGCAGGTTTCGTTGAAATATTACGTTGCACACTAATAATATAATATTATTATAATAGTTAACGCCTAGCTGTTGTAATGGAGAGAATGAACAGAAATAACTAAAAAATTATTACATATGTTTGTTAAATATTATTACATTTATCCAATAAATGTTAGAGTCTTAAAATCGAAATGAATCCAATTTTGAGAATAAATACTATAATATTTTTAAAATATGTTTTTACCGCCTTTTGATGGTGAACCTTTTTTCAATATAAATTTTGACAATTTTATAAGGTCTATTTGTCAAAATAAAATTATTCTTTATGATTAGGACATCGAAATTTACATTGGTTAAATTTTTGGTATTTTTCTGACAATGTTCTTTTTTTATGAATAGTGAAAAATACTGCATTTTACATCAAAACTCCTTTTTCATCTAATTTAAATATATGGTTAGATTTTATTTTAAATTGTTTTTAATGTTTAATTACAATATATTATTACCATTTAATTCAATGTTTGTCATTATAATTAATTTCACTTTGAAAATGGACATAAACAAGTGCCAAACGTTTTATAGATATTACTTCAAAAAAACCCGTTATTTGTTTTGACAACGAAAATTATTTTTAAATTAATTATTACAATTTCTGTGTTTGGAATTTGTTAAAATGGATTACATATTTGGAATCAGAATTTCCAATTTATGTAATTAATAATCGTTTTTTTTTGACATTATGAATAGTAATGACAGTAATTATCTTTAATTATCGTGATTAATTAGTAATCTGGAAGTTAAGGATAATAAAATAATATCATAATAAAAAAAATGACCCCAAAATGTGTCCTAATTCAACATTTTGTGTCCTGGATGACCATGGGTTGCCTTGTTCCAAACTTTGTGACCCCATGAAATAACCTTTTGGTGAAAGTGACACTTTATCATTTTATTTTTAAAGAAAGGAGAATATCACTAAAGAATGTATCACCCTAGTAAAACATTTTTTGTTTTGTGTATGTAAATGATCTATTAGACTATAAATATTAAATGGAAATATAAAAGGATTTCCTACATCATAGTATTTTTTTATTATTTTAGACATTAAATTTATTTAGTTATTTATGACGCCATGATGATGCAGTGATTACCTCATTAATGAACGATTTAAATAAAATGAAAAAATAATGTAAAATATAAAACATAGACTTGGAAAAAAACCTATTGGATGAGTATATTTTGAACCCTTATCACCTTATCAAAGATATATATCAATGTGGGAACTTTGAAATCTGAAAATCATTTTAAAATAAAGTAACATTTCTTGACATTCCAAGAGTGCCTCTCCTCCCTCTTATAAGAGGCCGCCACATATACCTCCTTAACCACACCTATCAAGCCATTGGCTCGGACAACCCCTGCCCATTTCATCTCTCCACATCCCTATCTTCATCATTGAAGCCACACCTTTGGCAGAAAGCTCTTCAAGAAACCCTTTTGGTTCAAACCAAAGGGTGTTACCCGATTTAAAGGTAATGTCTTCTCTTATGTTATTTTGGATTATTTTGATTGTCCAACCCCATAAACTCTATTTATTCTTTTCTTTTGTAACAAAACCAGTATATTAAATATAATAGGATGTTTTTATAAGAAGTATTCGAGCTACACTTACACACACATCCACCTAATGGTTAAAGAATGTACTATTTATGTGGATGGTGAATTACTGCCTCATGAAATGTTGATTGATCAATATTATTTTAACACCTTTAAAGGTGGAAATTATGATGTAACTGTATTTTATATATGATATATATGGTATTTATGTTTTCTATATGATTCTGTATTTTTTATTTAAAACATACCTTTATTCTTTGCATGTTGTGCAAATGCGAAAATTTTATATGAGGAAGTGTGGACTACCGCCCCCTCAAGTGATGTGACTCGTTAATGAAATACATGGAATGTATAAAGAATTAAATTAATGAACTTATGTGACCTATATAACATATATATTATACTGTAATTATAATATATATATCTCTCAATTATTTTTAATTCCATTAATATGACAAAGAAATGAAAGTAGCGATCAAGTGTACGTACGACCTACCGTCTCCATGAACGGTGCATTTCATTTCTTTTTATCTAAAAATGTTATGGAATAGTATAAAATGAATATGTACTAGATATATATGATATTTAAATAATTAATACTATTATGGAGATGATGTACTTATAACTACATGGACAATTATTTTCAAACAAGTTCATTTTTGACTCATGTACCAAACATCGACAAAAACATCTGATATGAACTCACATAATTAACTAATTATTATAATATTATAATATTTGATATGAATTGAATAATAAAATTTAAATTGTTTCCATAATAAATTATAAATAGACAAAAGTTTATTATTCAAGAATATAAAGAACCAAACAAGACAAGTCAGACTTGAGGTAAGGGATCATACCTCTCTCTTTCTTTTTATGTACTCTTCATTATGTAACATACTTTAATCTCCTATTTCTTATTTGGGGGATGTAATTTTATATTCATATTAATGTAATTTATATTTTCATATGATGAGATACCATATTTTTTTTATCAATCCATTTTTGGATGTTTTAAGTGGCGTTGTTAGGCTGCCGAGTTTTAGTAAGGGATTTTTAATCTCACTTTTATTCCCTTGAGATTTATGCTACATTTTCCCCTATTTATTCTGAGTGGTGTATGTAATTCCCATTATTCAAATATTTTTGTAATATAATTTCTTTTATGGGTATTTACATCATCGTTGTACAGTCCTTCCTTCATGGCGTGAAGGTTTCGAAAGTTACCCAAATCGGTAAGAGAACCTTTCACCCTCCTCTTTTTAAAAGACATATTTTGTTATGTCTTCTAATTAACATCTTTTAATGTTGGTATATGTTCTTATATATCCTTATTGATTTAAATTGTATTTCCAAGTTATGAGATACCATTTTCTCTCTCATCAACTAATTTTATGAATTTTAAAGCGACGTCGTTATGCTGTCGATTTTTACCAAGGGAACTTCTTAACCCAATTTCGATTTCTTTGGGTTCAACATGTAGTTATTGAATATTTCATTATTTGAATATGTGTGAATGACCTTATATTGATTTACACTTAATATCCACTTATATTGGGTTTATTTATATCTGTCACACATAATTATGAGATTGATTTATCCTTAATTTAAAGATACCTTCTTTATAAGGGATTTCATCTCATTTTACATTTCTATTGATACTTCATTGTTGTTATGTACAAATTCACTCTTATATGGTGTATATAATGTCCTTTGAAATATTATATCATGAATCCCTTTATTATCATGATATTATAAAGTTCTGATTAAATGTTATTACTTAATTATTGTATTCAAGTGTCTCTCATTTTATTAAAATCCATTTAACTAAAATATAGTTTTAAATGTTTTAATGATTTATTATTATAAATATTTCTCATTAATATCCATGTTTTAAAAATGGTTTTAAGGATTTATTTATATGGATATTAATGTCTTAAAATGATAAAAACCTTCAAAGTGGTATGAGACACTTTGATTCAAAAACATCTTTATTAGATGTTTTAAATGGTATTGAAAATGGTTTTTAGAATGGATTCATTATTTAAATATCTTAAAATGTTATATTTTAATTACAATGTGGGAATTTTATCTTTCTTTTATACTTAAGTAATGTGCTATGATTATGTTATAGTTCTTGGGCATTGTTTATGAAGACAGGTGGTTCCGTGATAAACTATGGGCGGGTGAGCCCGATATAGCTCTCCAATGCATTGGGTAAGACGAAGGGGTTAAACATTATGGTTTCTCTGAAGAGATTTAGGGAATATATTGTGATGGGTATTCCAAACATAACCATGATGGTTACTCCCTATGTAAGAATGTTATGAATGCCTCAATTTACCTTTATGTCTTCTGATTTATATGATTTATTCTCGATTTGATGGGGTATGTTAAAATGATTATGTTTTATGAGTAAAGTATGATTTCATTCATGGAATAATGTTTCCATTTCATACATTTATATCCCGTACTGAGATTTTTATGCTCATCCCAAGTTTTTGAAATGCTTTTCACAGGTCAAAGGAAAGGTACATGATGTGATGATAGTGTCAAGGAAGCTTCAAGAAGGAATCCATGTTTTATTTTAAATATGTTTCCGTTAATGGAAAAAATGAGTAATATTTTATGTAACCACTTTGTTTAAATATGGAATGTAATGCATGATTTATGATCTAATTATCTAAAACACTAAACCTAAACAGATCCTCAATGTGAATTATTCAATTTAATTCTAGATTAGTAAGGTTTAAGGATGGGTCCATATAGTTGGTATCAGAGGCCAGTTTAAATAACTTTAGTGGTTAGAGTGTTTTTTAAGAAAAAGTGACAAGTTGTGTATAACCAGAATGGTTAGTATATTAGATGGAGTCATTGTTTTTTTAAAGTCAGAATGAGTCTAAGTTAACATAGAGAATTTTATCTTGGTGTTTATCTTCCTCATTATTATATGATGATTTTACTAATATACTCACACTGATCTTTTTGGTTGTAGTAAATGACTGGATCTAGCAGGAACCAATGTATCAGTGGATTTGAAGAAAACTGTGACAGTTTTATGAAAGAACAACTGAATTATATGGGAGTTGCAATGATAACTCTTGTGGTTATCCTCAACCAACTTTCTAGAGTCATGATTTACCACCTAGACCTTAGTGATTTTTATAAGGTATCGTATATGCGAGAAATAAATCCATACGGATGTTTAGGAAATAATCATAAATGTAAGTATGTTCAAAAACCTATGTGTCAAATATGTGGAAAGAAACACATAGAAAAATGTTTCAAAGGGATAAAAAGATGCTCTAGATGTGGAAATTAAGGTCAAAAAGCAAGAACCTTCCATGGAAAAAGTAAGAATCTACTTGACTCTAGGAAAGGGATAGAAGTTCATTCTGAAGGATAAATTGAATATTTCAAATGTGGTGTGCATGGTCATTATGAAAACAATTGTCCTAAAAAGAAGTTTTTGGAATGGGGTCACCAATATAGTACAAATATTCGTTTACCAATACATAATGTCATTCCGATTGAGGATGAAGAAACTGACAATGACCAATGAAAGGTATGAATTATTTCTTAACATTTGTTTTCCAATTATTGAAATCATAGGACATGATTCGTGATTTTTTTTGTAGGAAAGAAGTATTTCAGAATAAGTTGAAAAGTAATAGTTAATGGATCATGAAGAATGTTGAATGAGTAAGAAGTCAACATATAAAGGATTCAAGAGTTATGGTAGATTTTAGGATGGTGAAAATCTTAAATGTATTAAGTCTATTTTTATGATGGGGTTACATTAGAAGACTTTTTATAGAATATGTAACCCTGATGTTTGATATATGAAAATTTTATTCAAGAATAATTATCCTTTCTTTTGTGGATGTAGTGATAAAGAACCATTTGGGTATATATAATCCTTGAATTTGAGGTAATTACAAGTTAATACATTTTGGGTTTCAAAATGAAAGTTATTAGATAAACTTTGTGGTTAAAATATGTTATGGTTATTTTTGAATATTTTATCTCTTTTTGGGGAATTATTTAAGAATTATATAGTTTTTGAAAAGGGACAACACGTAGACCGTTTGACAACCACTCGCGTCGGACGAAGCTGCGAGAATCGAACCCACAACCAAAGTGCAACTGGTATTTATCGCCTACCACTAGACTACGTGAAGTCCCTGGTTAGTTTGAATGATTCTTTTTAATTAGATTATGTTATGAATCAAGAGAAGGTTGATTTTGTGTTATCTATGGAAATGATTAGCCTATCATAGAGGATATGTGATTAGTTTAATTACATTTCAGTATGAGACTTTAAGAGTAACTGATGTTCTTTTGGAGAAAAATGTTAAGATTTATCTTAGGATACTATGTGATTAAATCCTTCTGAGATTTGGTTTTCAATCTTAGTTTGGTTTAATTTGAAGAATTTTTTAGATAGATGTTTATTGAATGGTCTTTTTTGAACTTTGGGATTTGTTTGACAAATTTTTGAGATTAGGAGTAGTTTTTCTTTTTGTAAAAAAAATTATTATCCTTTCTCGATATTATCTGATCTCATACTAGATTTTTTGGTTTGTTTTTGGTTAATGTATAAAGACATGTGAAATATATAGTTCTCTTTTGTGGATTAGGTGATCCTCATGAAGTTGATTATTGTACTATTAATGAGAACAAGTCTTCCTAAATACTCGTCTTTTGGAGAAAATATGAGATTGAGTAAGGAATATAGTAAAATTTGAAAGTCAATATGACAAGTAAGTATGTTTCCTTATGATTTAGTTAAGCTCAAAAATAAATTCCTCAAAGAAAAGTAACTTAAAAAAATGTTTTATGTTAACTTTTCCTACTGGGGTATCAAATACCATTTATCCCATCACAAGTTTGTGATTTTCTTGGGGTTAACTTTCTCCTAGACATATTTACTATCACTCTCCATCAGTACACGACCCTTTGTTTTCTCTTCCATATCCATATTTTCCTACTTTTAACCCTAGTATGGGTTAACTCGGGTGACCTTTGTACTTCTCTCCCTTTCCTTTAAAGTGATAGTTATACTGACTCTTGTTCTGATGTGGGACTTTCAATGAAGCTTCCAAGCCCAATTTTGAAATTGCAAGGACTCAATTCCCAAAAGGGAGGAAGGATGTAACATATCAGGTAAATAAATAATATTACATTCTAATTTTTATCATTATTTTTGAATAAAATGTTAATATTACTTTAAAGTGAAGGCTATGCTCGATGGCATACCCAATACACAACAACAAGTTTCGTTGAAATCGTATGTTGCACACTAATAATATAATAATTTTATAATAGTTAACTCCTAGCCATTGTAATGGCAAGAATGAACATAAATAACTACAAAATTATTACATATGTTTGTTAAATATTTTTACATTTATCCAATAAATGTTAGAGGCTTAAAATCCAAATGAATCCAATTTTAAGAATAAATACTCTAATATTTTTAAAAGATAGTTTTACCACCTTTTGATGGTGACCATTTTTAAATCTAAATTTTGACAATTTTATAAGCTCTATTTTTCAAAATAAACTTATTATTTATGATTAGGACATTTAAATTTACTTTGGTTAAATTATTGGTATTTTTCTAACAATGTTCTTTTTCTTAGGAATTGTAAAAAATACTGCATTTTAAATCAAAACTGATTTTTCATCTAATTTAAATATATGGTTAGCTTATATTTTAGATTTCTTTTAAAGTGTAATTAGAATATATTTTTACCATTTAATTCAATGGTGTTCATTATAATTAATTTCAATTTGAAAATGGACATAAACAAGTTCCAAACTTTGTATAGATATTTCGTCAAAAAAACCCGATATTTGTTTTGATAATGGGAATTATTTTTAAATTAATTATTCCAATTTCTGTGTTTGGAATTTGGTAAAATGGATTCCATATTTCTAATCAGAAGGTCAAAATTATTTAATTAATACTCTTTTGTTTTTAGACATTGTGAATAGTAACGATGGTAATTATCTTTAATTATCGTGATTAATTAGTAATCGGGTAGTTAAGGATAATAAAATAATATCGTAATAATACAAAATTACCCCAACATGTGTCCTAATGCTATTGGTTGTGTCATGTAAGACCATGGTATGCCTTGTTCCAAACTTTGGGACCCCATGGAATATCTTTTGGGTGAAAGAGACACATTATCATTTTATTTTTAATGAAAGGAGAATATCACTAAAGAATTTATTTCCCCAGTAAAACATTTATAGTTTTGTCTGTGTATATGATATATTAGACTATAAATATTCATTGGAAATTTAAAAATATTTCCTACATCATAGTATTTTTTTTATAATTTTTATACATTAAATAAATAAATTAATTTATGATGCCATGATGATGCAGGAATTACCTCATTAATGAACGATTTAAATAAAATGAAAAGATAATGTAAAATCTAAGACGTAAACATGTAAAATCCTATTGTATGAGTATTTTTCAAACAATTATCACCTTATCTTATAAATATATCAATTTGGGACCTTTAAAACCCAAAACTCATTTTAAAATAAAGTAACATTTCTTGACTTTCCAAGAGTGCCCCTCCTCCCTCTTATAAAAGGCCCCCACCTATACCTCCTTAACCACTCCTCTCAAGCCATTGGCTCGGCCAAAACCTGCCCATTTCATCTCTCTACATCCCTCTCTTCATCATTGAATCCTCAACTTAGGCAGAAAGCTCTTCAAGAAACCCTTTTGGTTCAAACCAAAGGGAGTTACCCGATTTAAAGGTAATGTCTTCTCTTATGTTATTTTGTTTTATTTTGCTTCCCCAACCACCTAAACTCTTTTTATTACATTATTTTGTAACAAACAAAATATATAAAATATAATAGTTTGTTGTTATATGAAGGATTCTAGCTACAATTACACACACATCCATTTAATGGTTAAAGAAAAAACTATTTCTGTGGATGGCGAATTACTGCCTCACGAAATGATGATTGTTCAATATTCATTTAACACCTTTAAATGTGTCCATTATGATGTCATTGTATTTAATATATTATATTTATGGTATTTATGTTTTCTATATGCTTCTGTATTTTATATTTACAACATTCCTTTATTCTTTGCATGTTGTGCAAATGCGATAATTTCATATGAGGAAGTGTGGACTACAGCCCCCTCAAGTGATGTGACTCATTCATGAAATACATGGAATGTATATAGAATGTAATTAATGAACATATGTGACCTATATAACATATATGTTATACTGTAATTATAATATATATATATCTCAATTATTTTTAATTCCATTAATATGACAAGGAAATGAAAGTAGCGTTCATGCGTACGTACGACCTACCACCATAAACAGTGCATTTCATTTATTTTTATCTCCAAATGTTATGGAATAGTATAAAATGAATATGTACTGGATATATATGATATTTAAATCATTAATACTATTCTGGAGATGATGTACTTATAACTACATGGACAATTCTTTTTAAACAAGTTCATTTTTGACTCATGTACCAAATATTAAAAAAACATCTGATATGAACTAACATAATTAACTAATTATTATAACATTATAAAATGTGATAAGAATTGAATAATAAACTATAAAGAAGGTCATTAAAAAATTATAAATTGAAAAAAGTTTATTATTCAGGAATATAATGAAATGAACAAGACAAGTCAGACTTGAGTTAAGGGATTCCACCTCTCTCTTTCTTTTTAAGTACTCTTTTTTATGTAACATACATTAAGCTCCTCTTTCTTATTTTGGGAAATGTTAATTTATGTTCCTCTTAATGTAATTTCTATGTTCATATGATGAGAGACCATATTTTATTTTATCAATCCATTTTTTTGGATGTTTTAAGTGGCGTCGTTAGGCGGCCGAGTTTTCGTAAGGGATTTTTCCTCTCACTTTTATTCCCGTGAAATTTATGCTAAATTTGTAACTATTTATTTTGAGTGGTGTATGTACTTCCCATTATTATACTCGTTGTGTTATATAAATTCTTTTATGGGTATTTACATCATCGTTGTACGCTCCTTCTTTCATGGGATGAACATTTCGAAAGTTACCCAAATCGGTAAGGGAACCTTTCACCCTCCTCTTTTTAAAAGACTTATTTTGTTATGTATTTTAATTTACATCCTTTTATGTTGGGATCTGTTCTTATATATACATATTGATGTAAATTTTATGTCCAAGTGATGAGATACCATTTTCTCTCTCATCAACTAATTTTATGAATTTTAAAGTGCCGTCGTTAGGCTGTCGAATTTTACCAAGGGAACTTCTTATCCCAATTTCGATTTATTTGGGTTCAACATGTAGTTATTGAATATTTCATTCTTTGAATATGTGTGAATGACCATTGATTGTTTTAAAATTAATATCCATTTATATTGGGTGTATTTATATTTTTCACACATAATTATGTGAGTGATTTATCCTTAATTTAAGGATACCTTCTTTATAAGGGATTTCATCTCATTTTGCATTTTTATTGAGACTTCATTGTTGTTATGCACCAATTCACTCTTATATGGTGTATATACTGTCCTTTGAAATATTATATCATGAATCCATTTATTATCATGATAATATAACGTTCTGATTAAATGCTATTCCTCAGTTATTGTATTCAAGTGTCTCTCATTTTGTTAAAAACACATTAACTAAAATATCATTTTAAATGTTTTAATGATTTATTATTATAAATATTTATCACTAATATACATGTTTTCAAAATTGTTTTAAGGATTTATTTATATGGATATTAACGGTTTATAATGTTAAAAATATTCAAAGTGGTATGGGACACATTGATTCAAAAATATCTTTATTAAATGTTTTAAATGGTTTTGAAAATGGTTTTTATAATGGATTCATTATTTAAATATCATAAAATGTTATATTGTTATTGAAATGTTGGAATGTTATATTTCATTTATGCTTAAGTTATGTGATATGATTATTTTATGGTTCTTGGGCATTGTTTATGAAGACGGGTGGTTCCGTGATAAACTAAGGGCGGGTGAGCCTGATATAGCTCTCCAATGCATTTGGTAACGTGAAGGGATTAAACATTAAGGTTTCTTCGAAGAGATTTAGGGAATATACTGTGATGGGTATTCCAAACATATCCATAAGGGTTACACCGTATTTATGAATTTTATTACTTCCTCAAGTTACCTTTATATCTTATGATTTCTATGATTTATTCACGATTTGATGAGGTATGTTAAAATGATTATGTTCTATGAGTAAAGATTTATTTCATACATGGACTAATGTTTCCATTTCATACTTTTATATCCATTACTAAGATTTTTATGCTCATACCATGCTTTTGAAATGTTTTTAATAGGTCAAGGGAAAGGTACATGATGTGATGATAGTGTCAAGGAAGTGTCAAGAAAGAATCCATGTTTTATTTTAAATATGTTTCCGTTAATAGGGAAAATTAGTACTATCATTTATATAACCACTTTGTTTAAATGTGGAATGTAATGAATGATTTATGATCTAATTCTCTAAAACTCTAAACCTGAAAAGATCCTCAATGTGAATTCTTGAAATAAATCAAGATTAAGTAATGTTTAAGGCTAGGGCCTTATATATATTATAACATATTATCAATTTTTTTTGGAAAATACATTGTTTTAGATCAGTTTTAATCAATGTATCTTCCAAAAAAATAGATGTATTAACCACAAATACACACATCATCATCACTCATGAGGGACACATATTCATATATTCATTTTTAGGAGATCCAATCAAGTGTTTCAAAATAGTATTAAGATTATATAGATCCTTATATTGAGTCAAAAATATATAATGGATGAATCTTTCTTTAAGTATTTCATGGATATATTTTAATTATAATAATTCATGAATAAAATTTATTCTATAAAACATTAAATTAATAAACTATCCATTGGATAAATATTTTTTGAAATTAATTATTGATATCCAATGTAGCCCCACTGGTGGTAGATGACCTGATAGAAGCATCATGACTTGCAAATAGCAGCCTGTGATGGTAGTTCCATAGTGTTAGAATATATGGAGGGAAAATTATTTGATGGTTCCTATGATTTATAATTAGTTTTAGCACAAAATTATTATAACATGACCTTAAGGTAGATCAATTTGACAATATAGGTAGTGGTAGGAGTGACATGGAAGTAGTAATGAGTGATGGTAACAGATATTGGAGGTAGGAGATCTTAATAGAAGTAATGTTTGATAGTCATGGAATAATATGGGTAAATGTATCATGTGATGGCAACATTACTTCAGGGTTACTCTATTCAAGGGTAGAAAAACATAAAAGTTTATTATAATTTTTTGTAGATATTTTCAACTAACGGTAGATCAAAATGTGGATAAATTTTCATAGTTTAGAAAAAAATCATTACAATAATAAATAATTTAAATCATTATAAATTAAAAAAACATGATTGATGACCATTAAAATAATGAAGCTCTCAAAAATATCCCCATTTTTATGATAAGAATAATTCCATTTAAATACCATGTATTAAAATTTAATAGGTTAAAAGTAAAAATATAGAGTATACCTAGCTCAGATAATCCATATGATGCATAAATATCCATTTAATCTATACAATCAATTATATTATTTATATGAAATTCCATTAAAGTACTCACCATTTTGGGATTTTCAAAAAGGTATAAAAAACTTTTAATACAAAAAAAATATATCTGAAGATTTAATAAAAAGTTATTTTTTCTTTAATCATCAAAAGAAAAGTAACACATGACAAAAGATAAAAATTCATACTAAAATCGTAAAATGAATATAAGGAATGATCCTTATTTTTTGGGAGAGTAAGGATACACTTTTTCCATTACTTTTATAGGGGTAGGAGAACAAGAAGTGGAGAATGATGGAGGTGGAGGTGCTGATGGATGAAATACAATATCATGATCTAGCATAGGTCTAATATGCCGCATAGCTTCAACATGAGGAACGCCAAACCGGGTAACTGCAATATAAGTATTCTTAATAGGTACCAAAATTCGTAAAGAAATGGATCTATAGAGAGTAATAGTTGGATAAGGATATATATGATCAATCACTACTATATCAATAGTATATAGAAATGGTTCCATCAACTCAATAAAATTAGTGATCATTATTCCACCATGCTCTATGATTCTGGATAAGTATGCCATGAAGTTCATAAATATCTTGAGAGTTGGAGCTAAATCATTCCTATGGATCAGATTCTCTTTAATGGCCCTTGTTACAAGTTTAATTCTTAGGTTATCAGCCATAAACATAAAATTAGTTTTATGTTGATGCTTTGTTTAAATGCTTGAATCATTATACATAATGTATTTAGTGATACTATCTATATCAATACAAACCTTACTGAAGTATTATATAATTAATTTAGATAAATTGTTCCCTTGTGATTTTATATAGAGAACATATTCTTGATGCGAGGATTTTGAAGAATCCATAATAGTCTATATCTCTTCTCCCATAATCGTTCGGATGAAATCATCATCATCCAATAAAAAAGAATGAGTTAGATCAAAATATATTGAAGAACAATGTTTATGAAGTTACTCCAATCTCTATAGAAGTGATATAAATATCTCAGTAAAGGTTCCTCTAATTTCCTTTATGATGGATCAAACATCACCAATCTGATTAGCTACCTTCATGTTCTTAATTTCATGTTCTAGAATTTTCAAAATCATATTATTTTTTATAGGAAATGACTAAGGTGAATAACCAAGTAGTATTAGCTTCATTGGGTTTAGATATCTAAGGAGGTAGGGATATAAGAATCCAATTTATATATAACAACAAACATGACATAAAGATATAAATATAATATTTAGTAAAAATACTAAGAGTATGAGTAGGATATAGAAGATTATATGAAGTCATGTATTGGTTAACAATGCCATCCAAATCATGTCTCATTTCCTTAATAGGGTCACCCAACAGAATAAAATTCAACATTTCTGATCAATCAAACCTTTCAATCAAGGACCCATTAGGATATCAATCAACCATTCCTTTGTTCTAAAAACATTACTTTAAAATTTATGAAAATGGTTAACCAATCTGGGATCGAATTGTCAGTTGTTCCTCAAGAACCATTTAATCCTTCCCTGGTCCTAGATCACTTTTTGTACCAGAGACTTACTTAAGACTAATAATTTAGATTCTATTTTCCTTTTAAAAACAATTAGTCATGATAGAAGCTTCAAAATCTTTAGAATGAATATAAAATAAGAATATCCTTATGATATAATTGAATGATGTAATTTATTAGGATTAAAAAATTTATGTTTCTCTCAAACCATTTTCAAATGATTTCAATGTGGAAGACCAAAATCATAGAATGTTAAGCGATAAAGGGAGAAAGAGATAGGTTTCAAGGGATATGTGTTAAATAATGATATCTAATGATTAAAATTTAGAGAAATTTATCATTTATATATTTCAATATTTGAAAACAAATTATAAATAAATATAATAAAAATTATAAATAATTATTAATTTTTATTCAAGGGTTGTAACTGTAAGAAAAACTTATTGCAACACATGAGACAATATGCCTAAAAATTAGTTATTATGTTATCAGGAAATGGTAGATAATAATGGTTTCATGTAAATGAGATAAATCATATTACAGAATACATATGGTAGCACACAGTGGTCAAATAAAAATATTGGATACTTATGGTAGTGAGATTTATAGTAGAATAGATAATGGAAAACATCTAATGGTAGCATAGATACTAGTATTAGTCTAGTGGTAGCATATATATTAGTATCATGTGATGGTATTATGTCATGGATCATATTTATAGTAAAATTACAAATGGTTGATCAAATTAATGTTGATAATAATAGTAGATCATCCATAGTAGTACCTATCCATTGAATTTTTTTTTCTAGAAGTGACATAATTTTAGTGACATTCTATACAAAATTATCATTCCAACTTAATGTATAATGTATCTTATTTTCTGAAATATTACAGTCACAGGGAATATATTAGTAAGATGATGCTCAATTACACTGAATTCAAGATTTATAATACCTTATTTAAAATTTTCTCTTGAAAGGTAATGTGTCATATAAGTATGTTTTGTTCTATAATTATATATATGGTTCTTGGGAATTCTAATAGAACTTTTTTATCAAAACATAAAGGTAAATGTTGAAATTGATATATATATATATAGTCTACTAAAGTGTGATTAATAAATAGAATCAATGCACAAAAGTTTCCCAAAACATTTTACCCAACTTTAATAGTGTATAATACCATTGATTTCTCGTTAATATTACAAAAGTAAAGTAGGTATATTTCCAAATAATTTCATATTCCAGATTTTTATTTTATATCTAACTTACAACAACAAAAATATACATTTTAATAACTCACTAAATAAAAAATATATCTTCTAGAATAAGTAAAATCTATATTAATGTAGTATTATTTATGTATTTTAATTTTTTTAATAGAAAATAAGTGTGATTTTTTTTATTTTATTGAAAAAAATAATGAATACACACACATGACATTTTATTTGGTCAGATAACAATTAATTACAGCTTGTTTGTAATCAGACTTCCATAAGTGGATTTTTCACGAACCGAATCTGGTCGCCTTCAAACTCAGCACCCGACTCGGTCCATGGCAAGACCCAAAGGGCGTTCCCGATCCCCACGGGCTAGCACAAGTGCCCGGGTATCATAAAATGAAAATTGGAAAAGATTTACCCGAGTTTATAAACATAAAACAACAAAAGAATCCAATGAAACAAATCTGGATTTTTCAAACCAAACAATATTTTACAAAAATTCAGAACTGAATTACATGGCTTAAAACAACTCAAAAGGTCTATAAAAAAGTTAAAAATCCAAATAAGGACAGCCCAAGAACCCTCATGGCAAGGGGCACCGCCCACAAGCCACCTCCACAAGACTTCACCACCAAGGACCTGCTAGAAACCCGAACCACTGGAACAAAAAAAACTGTACCAAACCTGCGACAACAAAAACAACCATGTCTACTTACACCCAAGGGTGTAAGTAGGGTGTGAGCCAATGCCCAGTAGGATACCACCACTAAGAGATTCCATGTGATAATCATTTAAAGACGAAAATCATGCAAGTTTTCAAAAACATGAAAAGCTAGTTACCATTTCTAAAAGATGCTACTTTGAATAAAAATAGTTTTCAAGTGGGCTATCATTAAGAATCAACAGTTTTAAAAAAAAATTCAAAAATACTGAATTTTCCATCCAACTATACCGTATGCCGACGGTAAGTACAAAGTAAATAATGAGCACAAGAAATAGGAAGTAACACCTAGGAACTAGCTAGCTGTGGGTCCCAGGTACCTCGTATCTCGGTGAGAGTAACCATCACAAATATCCATTCTCGTGCACAAGCCACTAGTAGGGAACATACCCATAACCTAGTGGTCCCTAATCATCATCATCATAGTTTAGTTAGAGTTGTAAGCGTCAATCTTGCTAAGTGAAACTGAGGCCAAACCCCAAGGACTCACTAGCATACTAGTACACGTCCACCCACCTAGATACCCAGGTATTCCCCTTGTGCTCAAACTTGTTCAACACATCAAGAAATCTACATTGAACATGAAAATATCATTTCCACATCACAAATTCACCAAACAGCCCATATGTATACCACACAAGTCACAAAAATCCATTTTTCATTCAAAATGATTTTGAAATCCGAATCACACCAAAATAGCCCACAACACATTTCACATTTCTTCAACACTTCCACAAAACCATTAAACAAATTTATAAAACAATTATAAGATATTTAAACTCATATAACAGCCCACACACATGGAATATAACACTTCTTTCATATTCAAAAATTCAATTTTCACATCACACTCACACAAAACACTCCACATCACTTTCATATCACTTTCACTCCAAAATATCTCATTCAAACAATTTAATAAAATATTTCCAAGATGATACATATCACATAACAGCCTTTTCACAAATGAAATGGACCTTTTAAAAATATACTCCTACCAAAACAGTTTGCTGATATAGTTTCACCTATTACACAACCCAATAAAGCATTCAAAACTTTCATAAAACAATTATAAAGAGTATACTCAAACTTTGCACATAAAATCCATTTCAAAAATATCTTTTTAAGCCAAAAGCACACCAAGACCCTACCAAAACAGAATTTTCAGCCCAATAAACATGAAATAATCCACATTCAAATGTTATATAATCACGTTGAATAATATCACAAAAGATACCCATGAGAACACACAAATCCATAAAACACTTTCAAGGAGTATAACAAGGTTATACAAATAAAACCATTCAAATACACCCCATTTTTATGCCCACATGGAACTATATCATTACCTAACCATAATTGGCAGCCCCTTTCAGCAACTAATAAATCACTTCCACATTTTACAAAACTACCACAAGATATAACACATGAAATACATTTGAAAAATACACACTTCAAGAAAAAATGTAACTTTAAAAACAAATGCTTTACTATTGCAACCAAAAATGGTTTTCTCATAATTCAAAGAACATAAGGAACATGAAAAATTATTTAATCAAGCAAACTAACTCATCATTAAATTGTTACCCACGGAATCACCTACCGAATGTGTCGAAACCCTCAAATATTGGGACGAAACATCAACCACATGACCGCCGCACCTCAAGGAAGTAAAAAGAAACCTAAAACCTCAATATTTCACCCAAAATACAGTAATTTAGAACCTATGAACAAACCCTAACTTCTGGAATTTTTTATAATTCAGGAATTAGGGAAGAAACCCTAAGCAATTTGAATGAGGAAAGAAATAGACTCACCTACTTGAAGTACCCTGAATTAATCACTCCAAAAACAATAGTTTCTGAAATTGAAAACAGCCAAAATTTAGGGATTCCTCGAAAAAGATATAGGAGGTAATTTGGGAAGTGGAATGGAGGGGAAAATGTAAGAATTGAGTGAGTTAAGAAGGGATGAAGTTACCTCTTCAATTCTGGCCGATTTGAGACACCCTATGAAGATCAGCCCTAATTTGCGATATCAAAGAGCTCCAAGGAGGGGGGGAAGGAAATGGGAGTGCGCCTGGGTTTCTTAGGGTCGAGTGGGAGGTGGAATCACCGAAACACGCAAATATTGAAGGAGATATAAAAAATTTAAAAATTATTTTTAATGCAGGAAATGGGCCTTCGGGCAGGCCCAATATCTTAAATAAAAACCCATATCCACCATGATTATGGATTTATAAAGGCTCCAAATTTATATTTTGGTGTTAATAGGTCATAGGAGACCATTTAGGAATTGGAATGAAGTAAAAATATAACAAAATGAAAATGTTATAAAGGAAAAAAAATTTATTTTTAAATCTGGAATTGGGCTCACGGTTTGGCCCAATTCATGAAAACTCATCTATTTCTCCATAAAACCTCTGGAAACCATCCAAAACAAAAAATGAAAGGAAAATAAATGAAATTTAACTTCAAAATAATTCATGTATGTGACAATTCTCCCAACCATGAAAACCTTCCGTCCCCGGAAAGCTACAGAAAGGCCAGATACGAAAGCCAAACCGAACTGATAAACCAAGATGTACTCCCTTTCCAGGTTTCGCCCCCAAAGGCCAAAACACCTCCATTGATCAATTAAGGAAGGAATAATTCACAAAAAAATCAAACACCACTTTCCTGAAACAATAAATCACATTCAGTATTTATCCCAAAGGAAAAAACCTCAAACACTATCAGAACAAGACTCAAGCAATTCACTCAAACGAACAACAACATCGAACAAGGTTACACATACCTTGCTATAACTAAACCATTGGGCACTCTCCAATCTCAATGGTTACTCAAGGAAGATTTAGGTAGATTGATAGATCCCAATGAGACTACATACCACTAATCCTTGACCATGGATAAATCTAAGTTATCGGTACGAAAAAAAGGCTCCCCACCATAAGAACCAAAAATCTTAATCGACCAGCATGGGCTGGTACAGAAAGACCCCAAAATATAAAGTGTTGGGATAACCACATGGTTAGTCTGCATGGTTTGGGAAACCATGAACTAACAGTGGATATTCTTCTATCTACATGGTTTTTTTTGGGGGGGGGGCATGGTCACTACTAACCAAGTGTAAACCGTGTGGTCAACCTGTCTAGCCAAACTTCATACCTTTCTCTGAAGACTCAATGGAAACCAAAGTGGGCGGGAATAACATTTTGTGATGAAATGGGTACAAGACCCTCAACCTATTTCCACCGAACGGGAACAACTGAAGAAATATGATGACACCATAGTTTTAAACTCTTATTATCTTTCATATTGAGGATAGGACTTTGCTCAAGGGTTTAAATGACACTGGGGTTTCCCCTGACTACGCGCCAGCTTCTCTCCGGGACCTATGGCTGGAGCTCAAAATATCGAAGCATCTTCGGCCTCGCAGTTAGGCTTTGGAAACCACCTGAATGAGAATTCTTCTTTCATTGCAAAAAACAACTACACCGCAATCCCCCCGATAAGTTTTTTTTCCAAGACATAACACATTCCAAACTCACTTTACCCTAACTCTATATTTCACTGAAACAAGGGATTAGAAGATATACACACATCATACCTTGTTAGTTCGGGTGAGAAACAATAGAAAGGGAGACATTCTCCCAACATAATAGTGACTCTCAGATGATCGCCCAACATTCACCTTTACAGTCAATCGAGCACATGCCATCACAAGGATTCACCGAACATGACCATTGCGACTGATATAAACAATGAATAGAGAGGGAACTTGTACAACATCCCAAAACAACACACAATTCTAGAATGTGGCCATAATATCCTCTCATGACCAGATTTCCCACAATAGTAGTTTAACATAAACTCCTTCTTCGAAGAGACTATGAAGGACCGAGAGTTCCTCTTAGACACTATCCAAATACTCATCCATGCTAACAAACCCATAACACTTCCACCTTTGAAAAATTAGGAAACATAAGAGGATAAGGTCACTTTCAACCATCCATAATCAATCTCCCACTACAAGAGGATACACAAAACCAATAAAGCAAAGGGTGTATACTCAATCTAAAAATCTCAAGAAATGGATTCCTTATATTGATCACCTGGAGGATTTTCCAATGGAGAAACAATCTGGGTTGCGCTTCAGTTATGCATTAACCTTTAATGGGGGTGTACCTTATCCAATGGGAGAACCCAAGGACCCAACCAACCTGGTCCATTGGTCAAAACAAGCCATAAACCAGATCCAAACAACTGAAGAGAGCTATCGTAAAGGCATCCCAAAACATTTTTCAAAAGAGACCACTAACCGTCCCTACAACACAGCTTACCGACCAAACACAAACCCAAAACACAGTTCAAACAGAAGGGGTTCTTGGAATCAAAACATCCCACAACATCAACATTTTCAAAAACCCATAATACAAACCATACAAAAATATTCATCAAGACATCGTGGTTTTCTTTAAAAGTAATTCTTCGAGAACAACCAGTTTAGTAGTAAGCATATCCACCAATGGTACCCCATGGGCCTCACACATGCATGTTTTTGTGCCACACCAGACACCCTACTCATATCCATCCCGGAACTCATCCAGTCGTGCCATCAACCATCCATCATCCCATATAACCCCATGCATGTGGTCGCTAATGGAAATACCAAAGCTTAAAAAAAATTCTTTCCTCTTTTCAAAACCAAAACGGTCAACCAACACATCCTTTTTTTTCTCATAACTGGTAACTATGAGATCAAAATCCCAACTCACATCTTACAAAAATTTTCAAAAAGTCACAAACATTTAGAAAATAACTCACTTTAAAAATATTCACATCAATTTCAAAACATCTCATCCCATTAAAACACACTATGATTGTTTAGAAAACTCTATTGGAAACACTTTTCAAAACCAACATCAATATAGTTCCTACTTTCAAAGAGGTGTAAGCACACCATTTTATATTTCAAAACAATTCTGAAAATTAAGTTCCGCCATTTCATAAACCAAACCATTCCCTCTTTATTTGAAAATCATTTCACAAAAACTTTACACTTCTTAAAACCAAAGTGCCAAGGTTTCAAAACCAAAGCACAAAACAGTGCAAGAGGAAACTAGTTTCAGTGGGTGACTTGGAAATATGGTTGGCAGCCATATTCCAATCACCTCACTATCACAGATAATGTTCTAGGGAATATCCTTGGCTCCATATGGCTTTCCAGGCCTTGCGAGCTCACTAGGACCATTAACCCAACACTCTTTTCATTTCCCTTAATCATCATCGAACCAAGAAAATCGAAGGACTTAGATAAATACCGATTTCTCTTGGAAATATGAATCCCATTATGAGGTGTGGTGATCAGGCAAAATACCCATAACTAGAATTCCATGTCCCAACAATCCTAACTCCATACTATCCTGACTCTTCCCCAGATAACATGACCCAAAGAGTTAACCTGAACCTCCTTTGATACCATTTTGTCACGAACCGAATCTGGTCGCCTTCAATCTCGACACCCGACCCGGTCCATGGCAAGACCCGAAGGGCGTTCCCGATCCCCATGGGCTGGCACAAGTGCCCGGATATCATAAAATGAAAATTGGGAACGATTTACCCGAGTTTATAATCATAAAACAACAAAAGAATCCAATGAAACAAATCTAAATTTTTCAAACCAAACAATCTTTTACAAAAATTCAGAACTGAATTACATGGCTTAAAACAACTCAAAAGGTCTATACCAAAGTTACAAATCCAAATAAGGACAGCCCAAGAACCCTCATGGCAAGGGGAACTGCCCACAAGCCACCTCCACAAGACTTCACCGCCAAGGACCTGCTAGAAACCCGAACCACTGGAACAAAAAAAACTGTACCCAACCTGCGACAACAAAAACAACCATGTCTACTTACACCCATGGGTGTAAGTAGGGTGTGATCCAATGCCCAGTAGGATACCACCACTAAGAGATTCCATGTGATAAACATTTAAAGACGAAAAGCATGCAAGTTTTCAAAAACATGAAAAGCTAGTTACCATTTCTAAAAGATGCTACTTTGAATAAAAACAGTTTTCAAGTGGGCTATCATTAAGAATCAACACTTTTAAAAAAAATTCAACACTACTGAATTTTCCATCCAACTATACCATATGCCGACGGTAAGTACAAGGTAAATAATGAGCACAAGAAATAGGAAGTAACACCTAGGCACTAGCTAGCTGTGGGTCCCAGGTACCTCGTATCTCGGTGAGAGTAACCATCACAAATATCCATTCTCGTGCATGAGACACTAGTAGGGAACATACCAATAACCTAGTGGTCCCCAATAATCATCATCATAGTTTAGTTAGAGTTGTAAGCGTCAATCTTGCTAAGTGAAACTGATGCCAAACCCCACGGATTCACTAGCATACTAGTTCACGTCCACCCACCTAGATACCCAAGTTTTCCCCTTGTGCTCAAACATGTTCAACATGTCAAGAAATGTACATTGAACATGAAAATATCATTTCCACATCACAAATTCACCAAACAGCCCATATGTATACCACACAAGTCACAAAAATCCATTTTTCATTCAAAATGATTTTGAAATCCGAATCACACCAAAATAGCCCACAACACATTTCACATTTCTTCAACACTTCCACCAAACCATTAAACAATTTTATAAAACAATTATAAGATATTTAAACTCATATAACAGCCCACACACATGTAATATAACACTTCTTTCATATTCAAAAATTCAATTTTTCACATCACACTCACACAAAACACCCCACATCACTTTCACATCACTTTCACTCCAAAATATCTCATTCAAACAATTTAATAAAATATTTCCAAGATGATACATATCACATAACAGCCTTTTCACAAATGAAATGGACCTTTTAAAAATATACTCCTACCAAAACAGTTTTCTGATATAGTTTCACCTATTACACAACCCAATAAAGCATTCAAAACTTTCATAAAAAAATTATAAAGAGTATACCCAAACTTTGCACATAAAATCCATTTCAAAAATCTATTTTTAAGCCAAAAGCACACCAAGACCCTACCAAAACAGAATTGGAAGCCCAATAAACATGAAATAATCCACATTCAAATGTTATATAATCACGTTGAATAATATCACAAAAGATACCCCTGAGAACACACAAATCCATAAAACAATTTCAAGGAGTATAACAAGGTTATACAAATAAAACCATTCAAATACACCCCATTTTTAGGCCCAAATGGAACTATATCATTACATAACCATAATTGGCAGCCCCTTTCATCAACTAATAAATCACTTCCACATTTTACAAAACTACCACAAGATATAACACATGAAATACATTTGAAAAATACACACTTCAAGAAAAAATGTAACTTTAAAAACAAATGCTTTACTATTGCAACCAAAAATGGTTTTCTCATAATTCACAGCACATAAGGAACATGAAAAATTATTTAATCAAGCAAACTAACTCATCATTAAATGGTTACCCACGGAATCACCTACCGAATGTGTCGAAACCCTCAAATATTGGGACGAAACATCAACCGCATGACTACCGCACCTCAAGGAAGTAAAAAGAAACCTAAAACCTCAATATTTCACCCAACATACAGTAATTTAGAACCTATGAACGAACCCTAACTTCTGGAATTTTTTTATAATTCAAGAATTAGGGAAGAAACCCTAAGCAATTTGAATGAGGAAAGAAATAGACTCACCTACTTGAAGTACCCTGAATTAATCACTTCAAAAACAATAGTTTCTGATATTTAAAACAGCCAAAATTTAGGGATTCTTCTAACAAGATATAGGAGGTAATTTGGGAAGTGGAATGGAGGGGAAAAAGTAATAATTGAGAGAGTTAAGAAGGGATGAAGTTACCTCTTCAATTCTGGCCGATTTGAGACACCCTATGAATATCAGCCCTAATTAGCGATATCCAAGAGCTCCAAGGAGGGGGGGAAGGCAATTTGAGCGCACCGGGGTTTCTTAGGGTCGAGTGGGAGGTGGAATCACCGAAAAAACGCAAATATTGAAGGAGATATAAAAAATTTAAAAATTATTTATAATGCAGGAAATGGGCCTTCGGGCAGGCCCAATATCTTAAATAAAAACCCATATCCACCATGATTATGGATTTATAAAGGCTCCAAATTTATATTTTGGTGTTAATAGGTCAGAGGAGACCATTTAGGAATTGTAATGAAGTAAAAATATAAAAAAATGAAAAAGTTATAAAGGAAACAAATTTTATTTTTAAATCTGGAATTGGGCTCGCGGTTTGGCCCAATTCATGAAAACTCATCTATTTCTCCATAAAACCATTGGAAACCATTCAAAACAAAAAATGAAAGGAAAATAAATGAAATTTAACTTCAAAATAATTCATGTATGTGACAGGATTGATCGACCGATTTAATAATTTCTTCATGACCCAACTTGTAGATAGTACTAATGGGTGTATCACTACCTTTAGTAATATCTTGGGAAAATGATTTAAAATATACTTAGTATACATGTTTTTATTGAAAAGTAATTATGTCATTAATTTGAAAAATATGAACACCAAAAAGGAATTAATGTTCTTCCATAAAAATCCTTTTAATTTCTCTTGGAATCATTTTTTTATACACATTCCCTAAATAATTTCATGGAGATTCAAAAATAATATCATCATCCAAAAATTATACTACTAAAACCAGATTTCAATTTTTTATAAATAAACTAGTCTGATCTATTATTTTTATAAAAAAATATAAATTTAGAAATGATATTAGACTATCATAACATTCTATAAGCGATTTATTTGAAACATATAATGATTTTTTTAATTTTGAAACATGATTTGGGATGTATTTATTTTGACGTATATGGGGTTTTTAAATAAAATTCTAAGAAATATAACCATTTAAGAAAGGGCTATTAAAATCCATTTGATATTGTTTAAAAAAATGTCATATAAGAAATAAAAATTCAAACCGATTCAGGTCTAGATATTTGAGAAATGGTTTCCTCAAAGTCAATACCTTCTTCTTTAAAATTTTCATATGAAATAAATCTTGAAAAATTTATATATATATTTCTTAACTCATCAAACTTATTTCTAAACACCCATGTAGTTCCAATAGTTATGTAGTATCTAGGTATTTCAACTAGTTCCAAAATAAAATTATTTCAAACTGATTTAACTCTTCTCACATTTGATGCACCCAGAATGTTTCATCTATTATATATGTTATGATATTAGGTTCAATCTATGACATGAAATCGTGATGTTCAATCATATTTTTAAGAGAATCTATTATCAATGTTATTTTTATCTAGATCTCATACAACTACATCAAAGGGATGATACATATTAGTCGAAATAGATTTAGGGAGAGAAGTATTTGATAATTCACTATCTTCTAAAGGTTTTGGTTGTGGTTTTTCCTCTGATCTATAAGAGTCATTTATAGGAGGTCTAGAAGAATTATCACCATGATTATAATTTATGTTCATATTGGAAATGTCATCCTCAAAATTTTATAATGTGGTAATAGGATCATGTACATCTCTTTATTTAAACCTAACATCTATAGATTTTTCTAAAATATTATTTCTTTTATTAAAGACCATGTTTGATGTACTGGTTGTACAATGACCACATAAAATTCCATTATCACTTTTGGTAGAAAACATGTATAACTTTAAAAATTTGTTGAGTATAATGACTTTTAAACCCACAAATATAAACTAATTAAACATATGTTTTTTCCATTTCATAATTCATATGGTGTATTATTTAATAGAGGTATTATTAATACTATATTAATTATATTTCAAGTTGCACTCATATATGTTTTCCAATGAAAAGGGTAAATAATACTCATTAATAATGGTCTAAATTATTTTTTGAAGGGTTCTATTTCTTCTATCAACTACACCATTCTATTGTGGGGTCCTAGGAGTCGATTTTTTATAACTATATCCATGTTGTGAGCATATAAGTTAAATATTTTTATTTTAAAATTATTGTCCATGATCACTTCATATGGTTTTATCTATATGCCAACTAAGATTATCGATAGATGTTTCATATTAAGTTAGAAAGGAAATAGAATCACCAATATGAGAAATAAAAATAAGCATTCATAAATTGAATAATTATCCACTATAAAATAGGAATAATGATTTCATGTTAAACTAAAAACTATAGAGGGTCAAAAAAAGTCAATTTTTAGAATCTATAATGTTTGAGAAGTTGAAACTTCTTTTGATTGAAATAGATTTAATGTTACTTTATCTTTTAATAGGCATTACAAAAACTATCTATTAATAATTCTAGTTTGGGTAGATCCTTATCTAAAAAATTCTTTGTTATCTTTTTATGTGATTGAATATTTCAATTCTCCAGTCTCATATTCTAAAAAAAGATTCTTTGTGAATGTAACTTATATAAGAAATATTTTGAGAAAATTAAGATGTTAAATCTATAATATAAATGTTATCATTTCAAAAAGAAGTCAAAACTAAATAATATTTGGAATAAAAAGATTTACAAGATTAATTTTTAAAATTATCATGGAAAACATCATAAAAAACTACTAAATACCATGTATATTATATTTTAATCTATATACAAGTAAAATGTTAGAAATTGAAGTCATATTAATGTTACTAATTTGACTGAGATAAATTATATTCCCTTTAGAATTTTCATCAAATGTGGAATTTCCAATGTCAAATTTAATTTGTTTCTTGAATCATGATTAATCTCTAATCATATGTTTAGAAAATACACTATTCAGATACGATAATTCTATAATTGAACTTTTCACGTAGGATTCCTTAAAAATATTTAAACCAAAAACAATTTTGGAACCTATATTTTCTTGGTTTCAGAAATGTTAGTAATGAGTTATTTAAGAATCCATAATTTTTAACATGATTATTTTAATCAAACCAATGAATTTAAGAAATAAAACCTTATTATGTCATGTGGAATAATACCTACATAGAGAATTATTATAACTTGAATAGGGGTAAATTTTTTTATTAATTTTCCTCTGTTCAGGTTGATATTCAATTCAACTGGTATACATAAGTGGTGTTTTCTTCCAATAATATGGGTTAATTATTTACTTCCATTAGTCAACCTCATCATATATTTCATTAATATATTATTATGTAATTTCATATAATTATTTTCGATAAATAGTTTAGTATAAATATCCTTCTCTATTGGGTGGTTATTTATAATATAACAACACAGATCTTATTAGAAATTTAAACATGATTTATTACATAAAATATTCACTTGATACAACATGGAAGATCGAAAGGTCTAGTTTATTTAGTGGTTATTATAATTACAAAAACCATAAAAGATTAAATAAAAAATCTTTATTGAAAACATTATTTACATGACCACAACATTCCCTCATACATAGCATTGCATGGGATAACCTGAGGACATACATAAGAAAAGGGTGAGCTATAAAGCACAGTAAGGGAATAAACATGGAATAACATGAGGAATATAATACATTTTAGACAATAGGAAAATAAATGGAGCATAAGAGAAATATGAACATAAAATAATTATAAACCATGATAATCATAACATGGAAATGTTGCAACAACACTTAACATAGAATTAGCATGATCCAAAGCTAAATACACATGGAGCATGAGTAAACCCTCATTGCACATGAAGCACAAGTAAAACCTCATTTCACATGAATTATCATGTGTCAACACCCATTGCACGTGATGTATCATCATACATTACTTTACCCAACGCATTTGAGCGCTATCAGGACAGACCCTTCTTAAACATTTCATTTCATGAATAAGTGTGCCACATGGATCATACAACATGGAATAAATCTACATCATAATTTATTCCATGATTAATTAATGAGGAATAAATAAATGAAAGTACCATTTAATATGAATATGTGCATAAAGGTTAATACCCTTGATAGAAACATGGGTATGGTATTCACATTACAATGATCTTCGCTTCCAAAAATGTGGTGCAATTTCGACAACATAATCAATTTGACATATGGATTAATTAAAATGGTTTATGAGAGGTAAATGGGTGTCTCATCATATTTACATGAAATGGACATTAAGGGGGTTATATAGATATATTGTCCAACAAACGTAATGGAATTTAGATGCATAATTCAAAATAATAACATGGATGTAAAAGAGGATAGAGAAATACCTCATGGAATTTCAGCATGGTAAAAGGTGTACATGGGAGGCATTAATGGGAGAGAAAGGGGTCTCCCATAATACAAGAATATATATGGCATATGGGGGAGGTGTGAAATAATACCCCGAAATTTTTAATTTAAAAAAAGGAATAATAACATGAAGAAAATTGGGAAAAATGAGAAAAGAAGAAATCCCTTACTTGGATGTGTGAACGGAGAGGATTGGGAGGGGCTTCTTGGGATCATGGGGAACCTTTTTAGGGTTATAGAGGGAGGAGGTCATGGGTTGGCCGAACTCCAAATTATTTTAGTGAAGAGGATGTGGGACCATGGGTGGGTTTATATAGGAAAGGAGAGGGAATTCTTTATTATATATGATTGGGACACCTCACATTAAACTAATCAAAAACACAAACCAGACCATTGTTTTTGCCAATGGTTTATTCCAAAGGGGAGTGGGAAAAAAATATTTTATATGGAAAATGTCCTAACGTCTTAAAATAATAGGGTTGCTTATGTGGAGGTGAGTCACACTCTCATGTAAAACAATTTAAAAAGACAATATTTTTTATAAGCCCTAAAGGGTCCACTAAATCTTTTTGAAATAAATAAAACAAACCTAAAATCACATTATTTTAATGGTAAAACATATATTGTCAGAAAATAATGTTTATTGTATTTTATCACATCCCTATTTGGTCCTTATGATGTCATAAAACACATTATATATTTAAACTGTATTTAATTTTTACCAAAAAAATTTGACTATCTAAGAAAATTATGAAAAATTCACCATTGGATAATTACAAAATCCTGATTCGAAAAATAATATTCATTTTATCTAAATAATTTAACAAATATGTGAATTTTTACTTTTAAAATAAAAATGGGCATTTAATGAAAATTCATTGGTTTTGACAAAAACTAATTTCAAACCTTAATAAAAATTACAATTACATTTATAAAATAATGTGATCATTAATAAAAAATCATTTAATAATAATAATATTTTGTTAAAATATTACTTATTTCAAAAATACATTAATTCATCAAAATATATTTCATAGTTGAATATTAACTAAATATACTATTTTTGCTTTAAAAACTATTTACAAAGTAACAATAATAAAATGAATGCACAATGTTTATAGATAAATAATGTTCAAAGTCATAGTGATGGGGTCTTGTAACATAACCCCTTATTACACCCACATATGACTGAAGGGTAAGGTATGGGATGTTGACAAACTCTTGGGGTTTCTCGGATAACATCACTTGGGAGGTAATATCTTTTAACTTTCACTTCTCCCGTAGTCTGTTCCACTCAAGCTTAACGTGTTCATGCTCGGCTTAGGCTTGGTCAAGATTGAAGAATAATGAAACCACCTCCTTTTCGAGCTCCGAAAAATGGGCTTCGTATGTGGAAATCCTACCAGATGAGGCCATCACTTTTTTTCTGAGTAAATTGGATTTGTTAAAGCCATATATTTATACTAATAATGTGATCACTATTCATCAGCTATATTAGAAACTATCAAAATTCATAATGGTATTTTAAAATCTAGAGATTTAAAACCACTTAAGTTCATATTTATATAACCATAATAGGAAATTTAATTATATCAAGAGGAATTTTCATTAAGGAATGTTTGGGTCATTACAATATTTCCCCATTATGATTTTTTTTCCTCGAAATGTATTTTTCCCACTCTAAAATAGATGTGGGTAACCTTTTTTCATCACTTCCTATGATTACCACGTTTCTCCTTTGAACTTTTTGTCTCACCACAACACCTTAATGAGGGGAATTATCTTATTTTTCTAAACTTTTCCCTATAATCTACGATCTCCATTGGTTCCTCTTTATAAGAAATATCAGCCTCTAGTTGTACTACCTCTAAAGAGAGTACATGTGAAGGTTCTTGTATGTACTTCCTTAAGAGGGATACATGAAAGACATCATATTCTTTGGCCATGGTAGGTGGAAGTGATAGTTGATAGGCCACACCCCAACACGATCAATGTAACGACCCAAAGTTTTTCAATGGAAATTATTTTCTTATAATTATTCCATAAAATAACATGAAAACACAAAATAAAGATCTACTAAATGATAAGTGACTATTAAAAATAAGTTTGTCACTTCTGTGTTTGGAATTTTGAAAATATGACATACACGGTTGTGTTCAAGATGATTTTTGGAGTCTAATAAAACAATAATAATTTTTGGTGAATAGTATCCTAACCTTATGAATAGTAACATTCCCTTATGAATAGTAATATGACCGTTATGAATAGTGAATCATCCAACAAAAGAGTAACATTATCCATGAATAATTAAATAAAATTTAGACATCTTAGAAAGTGACAATTTGACCTTTGTAAACGTTTTGGTATTTTGTAAGTCATAAATAAATAAATAAATAAGTAAATAATTTAAAAGAAAATTTATTTTCTTAAAATGTGTTCAATACTTATGAAATTAATTTCTTATAGTGTTTAGATAATTATATATGACCCTACATAATTTTTGAAAGCACTATAAAATCAGTTTTAATTTTAGAAAGGGTTTTTTAATTAAATTATGATTTTAATATTAAATTAATAATATTTAGAAAAATATTTTTGAAAAATTGACAATTTTTTTGGATTCAAAACATCGTAAAATGGTAGGAGTAAATTTCTGGAATTTTTCCGAGATACCTGAATTTTTGATGAATAGTGAAATACCGTAATTCACAAAAATAAGCTAAATAAGATAATTATAGAGCCATTTGTAATGTTCTGCTAATTTAATCCCACATGGTTCCAGATCACATGACAAAATTACTATTTTTGGTCATTCGAGACTCACTATTCCTTGTCTTAGGGGAAGTTAATAAACTAATGAATTTTATATTAAGAAAACTCCTCCTTCCTCCACTATAAAAACCACCATTCACACCATCATCTTCTCATATATATCAAGATCCAAGCCTTCTCTAAACTGTACCCAAAAATCCTCCCTAGGCCCTCCCCCACGTCCAAAATCTGTTGGTATTATCAAGATAGCAATATTAGGCCCTTAAAGAGGATCTCAAGAGGAGGATTCAAGAGGTAATTCTACTCCCTCTTCTCCTTTAATTTCCTTTCAAGTTCAAGTTCATTTCTAGATCTCTCCCCACCTATATTCAACCAAATGTTATTTTAACTACTTTATTATTCATATAATGGAATTTTATGATGATAATGGGATATTATATCATCCAACCCCCTTTCCCTCTTCCTTTTATTTTGTTAAGGACAATGTTGTTTGTGAGGTGTTAATTTATCACCTTCAAAAATGACAAGTTTTCTTCTTCAATTTCTACCTTGATATCTGGTCATGAAACCATTTTTATGGTTGAACCAGAACATGTTATATTTATTATATCCTATTTAATATTTTGGAACTAACTTATTACCATATTACTACGTTATAAGTTAAAACAAGTTTGTTGTGATCGAAAAACTACCCAAACTAACCAAAATAATCATCATTTGATTCATATCTAATTATTCATTCACATGGATCTAATTTTATTAATTATAAGATCATTAAAACGATTTTAATATCATTAATAACATTTAAAATACTTTCTGTATGTTTACCCATGTTCTACCCAAACATCAATTTAAGAATACAAGTGAATTACTCAAGAAAACCATAAAAACAAGCATTCCCGAATAATGTTTTTAAACTCTATAACTCTTGAAAAGGCACATAAAATCACATAGTTAAACCATAATTAAGCATATTAATGTACAGAATGGTTTTGGATTTCCAATTAATGAATATAATATCATTATACAGGACATTAAATAGAGGGAAGCACTCAGATACAAGGTAAGGGGAAATTCTCAAACCCAAATCTCGTCCTTCTGGTTCTCCCTCTTTCACCCCATTTCTTGATATGATTACTACTAAAGAATCATTTTTAAATCATTATCTTTTCTTTTCTAGGATATACATTTTACCACTATTTTTTATGTCAAAAATAATTTCCAAAAGAAATCTTCTTTCAAGAACACACCTTTTACTTCTCATTAAATATTACAGTTCTTGTATGAAGTATGTTATTCCCTCTTTATTTTGGGAACCCAATGTTTATGAATGTGTTCTTATGAGATGTAACCCATTCCAGTACATGGTTTAGTTATGTAAAATTTTTATATATGTTCCATGTGGAAATCATGATAATGATAATGTTATGATGCGACGGGTGTGCCCGGAATTATATAGCGCAATATGAATGTTTCAAAGTGACGGGTGTGCCCAGAATTATACAGCGCTCCAATGCATTGGGTAAATGATGAATATCATGTGTAAATTCGAAATTATGTGTTACCAAGAAGCTAGATTGGATCACAATTATGTGTAGTATTTAACCACTAAGACACGATGTTTCATTTTTTATGCATTTCCACATTTCAAGTCTTTTATTTATGCTCCTCTCATATTCATGATCTTTTTCCAAGGTCATGATTATGCTCACCCCATGCTATATTATTCTTATCAATCCTCTTACTGGGCTTCTATATCACCCCTTTTGATGTATATCCTTAGGTGTCTACATGTACTAAGGAGAGGACAAGTTCCAATAAGAAGCTAGAGAAGAAGAAATTAAATAAATGTTTATGCTTGATGTTGTAATTGTTATATGTGGTCCTAGTTTTCCGAATACACTGAACCTTTGGATCCTCTATGTTTAATTCTATTATATTGTTTATCTTTAAAAGGATTTAATAGTAATTTAATAAAAGGTAGGGTCATTATAGTTGGTATCATAGTGATGGATTAGTTAATTTGGGAAATTAGATTACTGAACCCTAGACAAAACCTATAGCATGAGAGTAAGTATAAATATGCACAGAATAATATTTACATAGGGATCCCATATGTTATGTTTTTTTTATAAATTGTTTAAATGAATAATTTATTCATGACTTGTTTTCTTATGTTTTTTTCTAACCTTTTCTATTTTAATAAATTGTTGGAACTAGGAGAAATCAGGCCAACAAATCATGCGAGGGACAACGCAACGATTGCCCGAATGACATCCCCAGTTATTTGGGAGTTGGAATTCCAGACATCATGGAGATTCTTACCCAATTATCTAAGGTTATGAAAAATAACAATAATAATGGAAAACATCCTCCTTCAAAAAAGAGGGAGCAACTGGATATCGAATGTTTTATGCGGCAACGACCACCGATGTTTAGTGGATCTTCTGATCCACTAGTTGCGGAACAGTGGGTCAACTCCATGGAGAAGATATTTTTTGTGATTCATTATATTGAGATGGATAAGGTGACTCTATCTATTTATCATATAGATGGAGGAGCCGATCAAGGGTGGGATTTGATTAAGAACACCAAGCCAAGGGAGGAAATTGAAGAAATGGAATGTGAAGACATTAAGATAAAGTTACTTAATAAGTACTTCACAAAAACTCTTCGTACAATTATGGAGAGAGAATTCATAGAGCTCATGAAAAAATAAGGAGAATATATCACAACCTATGAAGCGAATCTCACAATTCCTGCAAGGTACTCTTTGGGTTTGGTTATCAATAATGATAGAAAAATTGATAGATTCTTTAGTGGATTAAAACCACACCTTCGAAAGGCTCTTGAAAGTCAAGACTTTGGGGGTTATGAAGAAGTTGTTCGATGTTCCATCAAAGTGAGATGGATTTTGGTGCATGGTTCTATGAATATGGTGATAAAAAAGAAAATATGGAGTTTCAAGCTGGTGGATCTAAGGATAATGGTGGGAAGAAAACTCAACGACCCACATGCCAAAAATGTGGAAAGATACACCATGGAAACGACCTCAAAGATATGGGTAAATGCTTCAAGTGTGGGAAGGAAGAACATCATTCTCAAGAGTGTCGAAAAGACACAAAAAGGAAGGAGAATGTCGCTGACGAATGAAAAGAACCACTCACGGTTCAATGCTACAACTGTAGGGAGATAAGGCACTATTCAATCTAGTGCACTAAACCTCAAGTTTTCAAGGGTAATCATCATCAGTAGCCACCAAAGCCAAAGGACCATGGGAATGATTATTCCATCACTAGTGAAGAGGTGGAGCATGATAATGAATTCGTACAAGGTACACTTTTTATTCACCCAAGAATGGAAAAAGTCTTATTTGATTCTGTTTCTACGCATTTCATTTTATTTTCCATGTTTTCTAGAACTATAGAATTGAGGCCCAGAAACCTTGAAGTATAGATATCTGTAAAAACACCAAGTGGTGAAATCATTGCAACCCAAGTGTTTGACTCCTCTCATGTTGGCATATGTGGGAATATTCTTTCGGAAAATATTGTAAAACTTCCCTTTGTGGAATTTGACGCTATAATGGGAATGGATTGGCTCTCATTATATAGAGGACATATCAACTATTTGGAAAGGGAAATATCTTTTCATATTCCAAACCATCCCATGCTCCTCTACAAATGCATGGAAGATCATGAATCTCCAATGAAAAATCCTTCAATAGTGTCGGTGTTGATTCCTTATGAAGAAGCATACCTCGCCAAAATGGTTGAGTCGAAGGAAAGTTCCAGCCTTGAGGAAATTCCCATCGTGAGGGAATACATAAATGTTTTTCCCAAAGAGTTACCAGTAATTCACCTAGGTCATGAGGTAGAGTTATGAATTGATCTCATACCTGGAGGTACTCCTATCTCGAAGTGTCCCTATGGGATGGCTCTTATCGAACTGGATGAGTTAAAGAAGCAGCTGCAAGATCATCTAGACAAAGGGTTCATATGACCTAGTGCATCACCTTGGGTTACGTTAGTGGTCTTTGTGAAGAAGAAGGATGGAACAATGTGGTTGTGTGTCGATTATTGGGAACTCAACAAGATCACCATAAAGAACAAGTATCCTCTCCCTAGGATTGATGACTGGTTTGATCAGATAAGAGGAGCTCAATACTTATCAAAGGTGGCTATTTGTTCTAGATATCATCAGGTAAATGTGATGAAGGAAGATATTTATAAGACTGTCTTCCAAACAAGGTATGGGCACTATGAGTTTTTGCTGATGCCCTTTGTACTTACTAATTCCCCTGCAATCTTCATGGATTTGATTAATAGAGTCTTTATACATTACCTCGAAAAATTTGTGGTAGTGTTTATCGATGATATTATCATCTACTCTAATAGCAAGGAGGAACATGAAGAAAATTTAAGTGTTGTGTTGGTGACTTTGAGAAAGTAGAAGTTGTACGACAAGTTCATCAAGTGTGACTTTTGGATGAAACAAGTCACGTTCTTGGGACAAGTGATCACAAGTGATTGAATTTCTGTGGATCCTTCAAAAAAAGGTGATTGATGAATGACCTAGGCCCTTTAGTGTCACCGAAATCCATAGTTTTCTTGGATTAGATGGGTACTACCGACATTTTTGTGAGAAACATCTCAGGATTGTCAAGCCCGAAAACTATGTTAACAAGGAAAGGGGTAAAGTATGTCTGGACAGAAGAATGTGAGGGATGCATCAAGGAGCTAAAGAAAGGGATGATCACTGCACCTGTACTCACACTACTTAAAAGTGGAGAACGTTTTGTGATATACATTTATGATTCAAAGAAAGTATTGGGTTGCGTACACATGCAAAATGATAATGTGATAGCTTACGCCTCACAACAATTAAAGATCCATTAGCAGAACTACCCGACGCATGAGTTAGAGCTGGTAGCCGTGACTTTTTCCTTGAAAATCTAGCGGCACTACCTTTATAGGGAGAAGTGTGACATATACATCGACCACAAGAGCCTAAAGTTTATATTCACACAAAAGGAGCTCAATATGCGTCAAAGGAGATGGTTAAAGCTAATGAAGGATTACGATTTCTCTATTCACTATCATCCTGGAAAGGAGAACAAGGTAGCTGATGCTCTAAGTATAATAGAACCTGCTACTCTATCAATGCTGCAGATTGAGAAAGACCCTATCTTCTTGGATATGCAAAGAATGGATTTCAAAATCATAAGGGCAGGGGATACATCTTACCTTTCTCAAATTATTGTGCAACCATCCATCCCGGAGAAGATTAAGGAAGCACAATGGGATGATGTGGAGATACAAAAGAAGGTGAATGCAGTAAAGGAAGGGAATCTGTAGGAGTTCCATATCAATGATGATGGTGTGATTCGGTTTGGAATGCGGTTTTGTGTGCCTTCATCACCTGGGATAAAGAAGGAGTTATTGGGAAATGCACATATCTGAACATTCTCTATCCATACTGGGAGTACCAAGATGTACTGTGATCTTCGAGAACTCTTCTTCTGGGATAATATGAAGAAGGAGAATACGGAATATATATCAAGGTTCTTTTTATGTTAGCAAGTTAATGATGAGTGAGAAATGTCCAAAGGTATGATGCTGACATTGCCTATACCCACGTGGAAATGGGAAAATGTTACTATGGACTTGGTCATGGGTCACCCAAAGACGTCAAAGGGAACTAATGCGATATGGGTTGTGGTTTACTGATTCACCAAGACTACCCATTTTATCGCTATTCGGGAAGATTTATCACCTGAGAAACTTTCAAATATATATGTGAAGGAAGTGGTGAGACTTCATGATGATCCACTCTCAATTTTATCTGACCGTGATCCAAGGTTCACTTCTAAATTCTGGAGGAGCCTTCAACATTCATTGAGTACTGAATTAAATTTCAGCACAACCTATCACCCCAAACTGAGGGCCAGTCTCAAAGAACTATTCAGACCAATGAAGAAATGCTAAGAGCCTGCTCTCTAAAATTCAAAGGTGGATGGGATTATCATCTCCCATTGGTTGAGTTCTCATACAATAATAGCTTCCACTCGAGTATTTAGATGGCTCAATATGAAGCTCTGTATGGAAAGCGATGTAGAACTCCAAACTGTTGGGATGAAGTTAGAGAAAGAAAGCTATAGAGAAGGTTCAAGTCATCCATAAACACATCAAAGGATCTCAAAGTCGAAAAAAGAGCTATGCTAACAACTGTCGAAGGGACTTGGAGTTCGACATTAGAGATAATGTCTTCCTTCAAATATCTCCATGAAAGAGAGTCAGGTGATTTTGGAATGAAAGGGAAGATAAGCCCAATGTATATCGGCCCCGTTGAGATCTTTGACCGCATAAGAGCCGTGGACTATATACTTTCACTTCCACCAAATATTTCTCATGTTAATGATGTGTTTCATGTATCACTAATGAGGAAGTACATACCAGACCCCTCACATGTAATAAACTTAGAGGTGGTGCAGTTGGAAGATGATCTCTCCTATGAGGAGCAGCCAGTAAAGATTTTGGATCAGAGAGATAAGGTTCTATGCAATAAGACAACCCATATTTTAAAATTGTTGTGGAGGAACCATAAGTTTGAGCAAGAATCTTGGGACCCATAAGAGGCAATGAAGGAGAAATACCATCAACTATTTCTGTAATGTGAAATTTCGGGGGAGAAATTTCTTAAGGGGGGAAAAATGTAACGACCCATGTTTTTTAATAGAAATTCCATTCTTATAATTATGACAAAAAATAACAAGAAAACACAACATAATAAACTACTAATTGATAATTTACCTTTAAAAATAAGTTTGTCACTTCTGTGTTTACAATTTTAAAAATCTAACATACACAGTAGTGTTCAAGATGATTTTTGGAGTCCAAAAAAACAAAAATAATTTTAGGTGAATTGTAACCTACCCATATGAATAGTAATATGACCCTTATGAATAGTGAATCATCCATCAAAAGAGTAACCTTAGCCATGAATAATTTCATAAAATTTAAATATATTAGAATGTGACAATTTGACCTTAGTAAACTTTTTTCTATTTTTACGTCATAAATAAATAAATAAATAATTTTAAGGAAAACTTATTTTCTTAAAATGTGTTTAATAATTATCAAATCAATGTCTTATAGTTTTTAGAAAATTTTATAACACCCTACTAAATTTTTGAAAGCACTATAAAATCAGTTTTAATTTTAAAAACAGTTTTTAAGTAAATTATGATTTTAATATTTAATTAATAATATTTTGAAAATTATTTTTGAAGAATGAACTTCATTTTTTGAATTCTACACATCGAAAAATGTTAGGGGAAATTTTTTGGATTTTTTCTGAGATACATGAATTTTTTTATGAATTGAGAAATACCGTAATTTCCAAAAATAAGCAAAATAAGCTAATTTTAGAGTCATGTGTGATGTTCTACTGATATAAGCCCACTTGGTTTGGGATCACATGATACAATTACAATTCCTTGTCATTAAAGACTCACTATTCCTTTTCTTATAGGAAATTATTAATCTGATGAATTTAATATTATGAAAACCCATCTCCCCTCCACTATAAAAAACATCATTCACACCCTCAATTCCTCACACCTATAAATCTCCAAGACTTTTCTAAACTCTACCCAAACAAATTCCCTAGCCCCTCTCTCATGTCCAAGATCTTCTAGTCTCATCAGAAGACCATGCTTAGGCCCTTAAGGAGGATCTCAAGTGGAGGATTCAAGAGGTAATTTCTCTCCCTCTTCCCCTTTAATTTTTTTTCAAGTTCAAGTTCATTTCTTGATCTCTCCCCACCTTCTTCATCAAAAAGGTATTTTAACTTTATTATTATACATCTAATGGAATTTTTTGATTATTATGAGATATTATATCTTCCAACCCCCTTTCCCTCTTCATTTTATTTTATTAAGGAGAATGTTGTTCGGGAGGTGTTAATTTACCACCTTCAAGAACGACAAGTTTTCTTCTTCAATTTCTACCTTCAGATCTCATCCTGAAAACCATTTTTATGGTTAAAAAGGAAAATTTTATATGTATTTTCTCTTATTTATATTTTAGGAACTAACTTATGACCATATTACTAAGTGATAAGTAAAAACAAGTTCGTTGTGATCGAAAAAACACCCAAATTAACCCAAATAACCATCATTTAATTATTATCTAAAGATTAATCAACATGGATATAAATTTATTCATTATAAGATCATTATAACTAATTTAATTTCATTAATAATGTGTAATATCATTTCTGGATGTTTACCCATGTTCTACCCAAACATCAATTTAAGAATACAAGTGAATCACTCAACAAAACCATAAAAACCGACATTCCCAAATAATTTTTTAAACTCCATAACTCATCCAAAGGCACATAAAATCACATAATGAAACAATAATGAACCATATTAATGTAAAAAAGTTTCTGGAGTTTTAATTAATGAATATAATGTCATTATACAGGACATTAAAGAGTAGGAAGCATTCAGATACAAGGTAAGGGGAAATTCTCAAACCCATATTTCATCCTTCAGGATCTCCCTCTTTCACTCCATTTTTGATATGGTTACTCCTAAAGAATAATTTTTTCATCATTATATTTCATTTTTTGGGATATACTTGTTTAACACTATTTTTTATGTCAAAGAAAATGTTTTTCAAAAGAACTCATCTTTCTAGAACAGACCTTTTACATCTCATTCAAGATTTACGGTTCTTGTTTCATATATGATATTCCTTATTTATTTTGGGAACCCAAAGTTTATGAATGTGTTCTTATGAGATGTAAACTATTCCTTTACATGGGTTAGTTATGTTCATTTTTGATATATTCTCCATGTGCAAATCCTGATAATGATAATGTTATGATGTGACGGGTGTGCCCGGAATTATATAGCACAATATCAATGTTTCATAGTGACGGGTGTAACACCCGAGACTTTTATGTTATATAAATCATCAAAGGAATCATTTTTTTACACAACACTTGCTTGGCTTGCTTTACACGCAATTGCGACCTTCCTCGATAGCTTGCGTCGTACGCAATACCGAGTTTCACTAAACAACATTAGGCTATTAAAACTAGCCGTTATGAATAGTAATAACCACTTTTTGAAATTTTATAAATTTTATTTTTCAAAAGGGACTTCATTTTTGGACTCAGAATATCGAAATTAGCCTAGGGTGAAATTTTGGTATTTTTCTGAAAACTTTCAATTTTTGATGAATAGTGAAACCACTAAGTGGTAGGTTAAAAACTGAATTTTGCATAAAACTTAATTTTACCGCTTCTGTGATTGAAATTTCAAAAATCCGAGAGACACGGTTAATATCAAGGACTAAAATGTGGTTCAATGAGATGAAAATAATTTTTTGGTGAATAGTAACTTTTTACTATTTTTACCGCGGTTAATAGTAAATAGGGTAACTAAGGGTAAATATGATAATAATATTACCCTAACACATGTCCTAATTCTATTGTACAAGTGTAATTCGACCAAAAACAAACTTAGGAATAAAATATGACCATTTAGGCCCACTTGGATTAGATGAGGACATTTATTATTAATTTATTTAAAGAAGGGTTAAAATAGTTAAAATCAAAGTTTAATAAGTAAATCATTTTTAATATGGGGTTATACATAAGATAAATTCGATTGTAAATATTCATTAGAAAGCTAAAAAGATTTCCTACATGATGGTATTTTATTTGTAATTTTTAGACATCAAATAATTTAAATTATTTATGACACAAAGATGATGCAGTAATTATCTTATTAATGAAATATTGACAATATTGATAATATAAATACCAAAATAAATGTAATTTAAGACTTTTTATGAATTCCACTAATTTTCTAGGTTACTATGATATATTATTGTTGATTTAATCAACTTGGTTCGAACATATAATTCTGTTATGACTTTCACAAAAATCATATATCAAATAGTGTCAAAATTGACACAAAATAGTTTTTAAATCAAATATTATATTATTAATTGTTATTTTATTCCTAAAAATCTAAGGTTCGGCCAAATGACTTAGATAAGGATATATATATTAATAATAAACAATTTGGGGTTCGTTTGGCATGTTATAGTAAGTGTATTAACCATATAGTGAAAGAAAACAAAAAGACACGGTAAGAGTTAAATTATTTAACTTAGAGTTAAATCTAATTGATAAGGTTAAAATAATAACCTAAACTTCTCTAAATCCTATTGGTTGATAGGATTTCGACCCTTCCCCACTTTATCTTCGAAATAAGACCCTTTGGAACCATTATAAACCGATTTTGACTTTAATATAAAATAATATTTTGAGATATTCCTAAGGTGCCCCTCTCCTCCCTTATAAAAGGGCACCTCCTCCCCCTCCTCCTCACACCAAATTGAGCACTCAAGCTCGGCCAACCCCTGCCATTTTCTCCTCTACACTTCCCTAGAATAATCCTAGAGGTCCTGGTCTTCTCCAAAGACCAATCTTAGTTCCTTAAGTGGAGGATTCAAAGAAGCGTTCCAAAGAAGAGGTAATATCCATTACCGATCTTTTCAATTTCTTTCTTCTTCAACTTCTTCTTCTTTAGTTGTTTCATGATAAAGTAATAACATCAGTATTACTTACATACTGATATGTTATTATAAATATGAAACAACCCTAATTCACCTTCTATCCATCCTACGGAAAAATGAAATCACCGCGCGTGCGTACGTACGGAATACCGTCTCCACGCCGTGGTGTAATCTATTTTCCACCATCACCTTACAAGGATGGGTATAATGGTGTAATGAGTAACTAAATATGATTATTATGAAGTAATATTGATACTGAAATGATATATATATACTCCAATACAATTCCACGATCATAGGAATGATATCATCACTCGTGCGTACGTACGGAATACCGTCTCCACGATGTGATGCGACTCGTTCTACATGATCTTCATTTTGTAATGATTATATAAATGAATTGAATGAATGAATATGGTATATAATACACTAATACCATTCTGGAAATGAATTATCTATAACCTAAAGATAAGAATAAGAATTTATTCGACAAAACACGCATAAGAACAAAAAGTTATAAAGACCCGAGTAACAAGTAACAATGAAATATTACTAACAAGAAGCTAATAATATGACCATATATGATATCATATAAATATGTATGATTCTGGAATAAGTCAATAACATTATTTAAACCATTATACAGGAGCTTCGGACACGTACAAAGCTAATCGGACCTAAGGTAAGGGAAATATCACAATCTCATTTTTATCCGAGATTGTTTATTCGTAAGTATTTACTAGGGTGTATTTTATCATCCACATCCATGTTCCCTCAATATGAAATATTGTTTCCATCCACTTGAAATAGTTTAAATCCAATTTTACCCTTAGGTGAGTTTTTAGTAAAGAATATGAAAGGAATCTTTTGTCGTTTTTCCGTACGAGGTACTTTTTGACTTTTCCGACAAAAGTACGAAGAATGTTTTTTTAACTTATACGGCATGAATGGATTTTTAAAACATTATTTCCAAGAAGCTTCCTTTACAAGTTTTCATGTTTATTTTTAATCAACTTCTTTTAGTTTATAATTGTATGACATGTTAAGAAAAGAAAAGTGTTTTTGAAAAAGAAAGGATATTTTCCTCAAGAATGGAGTTCAAGTGTTTTATCAAAATTATTTTCCATCTAAGATAATAAAGGGTTCTGTTTTTATCCCTTTAATTACATTGATTTGATTATGTTGTGAGGGAATTATTTTTATGAAGTCATTTGCCTTATATGATTTTATGATGTCATGATGTTTCAAGAATCCCATTTTTGTTACATGTGTTATGCAATGATGTATGTTTTATGATTATTTGGCACACATAAGAAAGGATTCATTATAAGATGGGTGGGACCTATATCTCCCTCCAATGCATTGGGTAAAGATTTTATATCTCATGAGATAGACATGGCTGGAACGGAAGGTTATTTCGGTTCAGTGATACAGGACTGAAACGAGGAGTGAACTCGGTTCAGAAAGGGACTTTGTCCACTAAGATAGTCTTGGCAATGAGTCATGACTAACAAGAAATGATTTTCCATGATTATGTGTGCATGCCACAAAGTTTCAAGTTTTATGTTATGATTATGGGGATCTCATTTTCACTTCTATAATTTATTCCATGTTAAGATATTATGATCTCTTTTGCAGGTTTTGATTTTCAAAAAGATATGATATGATTTTTATTTCCTTTATTTTCCCTTGCTGAGCATTTGAGCTCACCCTTTTATGTTTTCTTTTCCCCAGGTCAGGAAGATGGATATTAAGTAGAATATGCTAAAAGGGACCCTAGATATGATGAAATAAATGGGAGACACTGTAGAAGATTTATGAACCAGTTGTTTATGTTTCCCAGTTTCTAAAGACACTATACTTATACGGTCCTTTGTGGTTTTGTCATATGTTGTAATAAGTGTGCTTCAATTTTTGAAGTATTAAAAATGTATGTAAAGTATGGGTCGTTATAGTTGGTATCAGAGGAAAGGTATAGTCAACCTTTGGAAACTAGGATGTGAAAGCCTTAGTAAGAACCCTAAGGATAAGTCTAAGCAAAGAACACAATCTTAGTGTTTTAGAAATGGCCATGAATAACCTAGGATAAGACCATAAGCATGAAAATTTTATTATTGAATTATGTGGTTTCCTATTATAATTAGTGTTTCTCACACTATTCTTCTTGGTTTTAGTCAATGGCTGGAACCCGAAGGAACCGTGTTAATGCGGAATGCGATGGGCAATGCAATGATTGTCCCCCTGAGCAACCAAATGATATGGGAGCTGGAATGCAAAATCTTGTAGCCATGCTCACACAACTTTCTCATGCTATGAATCATCCAGGATTTCCAAACGAGCAAAGGAGGGAGCAACATTCTGTTGAATCCTTCATGAGGCAGCGTCCACCTTCTTTCAGCGGGTCTACTGATCCATTAGTTGCTGAACAATGGATTAGTACTACTGAAAAGATATTTTCAGTTCTTCAATGTTCTGAACATGATAAAGTCATCCTAGCAGTGTACCGTTTGGAAGGAGATGCGGATCAATGGTGGAATCTTGTTAAGAATACGAGGCAAAGGGATGAAATTGAGTCTATGGAATGGGACGAGTTCAAGAACTTATTTTTCAATAAGTACTTCCCTCGTATTCTCCGAACAAAGATGGAGAAAGAGTTTCTTGAACTGAAGCAAAGGGATGATGAATCTGTTGGTACCTATGAAGCAAATTTTACAAGACTTGCAAGGTACGCTTCTGGTATTATTATCCAACCTGAGAGTAAGATCGATCGATTCTTTAGTGGCTTAAAACCAAGTCTTCGAAGGGCGTTAGCCATAAGGGACTTCAATAGCTACGAGGAAATCATTCGATGTGCTCTCAAAGTCGAGATGGAGATTGGAGTAACCCATCAGTCACATGGGTTTGATAAGAAGAGGAAGATGGAATTCAAAGGAAACTCTAAAGAGAACACTGAAAAGAAGATGAACTTTCCATTATGCTCAAAGTGTGGAAGGAAACATGGAGGGAGTTGTCTTAAAGGGACAAGTAAATGTTTTAAATGTGGATAGGAAGGTCATCGGGCATTTGAATGCCGTGATAATGGGAAGAAGATGTCTAATGATGCAAACAAAGGAAGGGATACACAGAATGAACCTACTACACTTCAATGTTTCAAGTGCAAGGATATGGGGCATTATGCCAATCAATGCCCAAATCCAAGGGTTGATGATGATGGTCGACGTCAACAAAATCTTAAGGCTAAAGACAAAGGAAAGTCACATGCAATTTCTATCAGCGATGTGGATTACGATAACGATGTGGTGAAAGGTACACTTACCATCCACTCTAAAGTAGAAAATGTTTTATTTGATTCTGGATCCACCCACTCTTTTATTTCTGAAGACTTTTCTAAGGGTATCACCGTATTACCTCAACAATTAGATGTTGAGTCAGCCGTGACAACACCTAATGGCACATCAATCACATCAAAAGTTTATAATTCTTCTCCAATCGAAGTTTGTGGGAAAGTTCTTCCTGCAAATCTTGTGATACTTCCTTTAGTGGAATTTGATGTGATTCTTGGCATGGATTGGCTTTCTCTACATGGAGCTCATATCAATTGCCAAAGAAGGGAAGTCACATTTCATATTCCAGATCAATCTACGATCGTATACCAATGCAAGGATGAACATAACCTTCCAGTGGAAATTTCTTCCATATTATGGGTATTGATTCCACTAAATGAAGGTTATTTATCTCAAATGGTTGGTGAGAAACTCACGATTAAGAATATGCCCATTGTACGGGAGTTTGATGATGTCTTTCCGGAGGAATTTCCGGGTCTTCCACCAAATCGTGAAGTTGAGTTTTCAATAGAACTCGTACCGGGTGCTTTGCCTATTTCAAAGACACCTTATAGAATGGGCCCAATTGAGTTGCAGGAATTGAAGAAGCAACTCCAAGAGAATCTTGATAAGGGATTCATACGCCCTAGTGCGTCACCTTGGGGAGCACCTGTTCTATTTGTTAAGAAGAAAGATGGATCAATGAGACTCTGCATTGATTATCGAGAACTTAACAAGATCACTATCAAGAACAAATATCCTCTCCCACGCATTGATGACTTATTCGACCAACTACGTGGAGCTCAATACTTTTCCAAGATTGATCTTCGTTCAGGGTATCATCAATTAAGGGTCAAAAGGGAGGATATACCAAAGACGGCTTTCCGTACAAGGTATGGACACTATGAATTTATAGTGATGCCATTTGGTCTTACTAATGCCCCTGCTATCTTCATGGATCTAATGAATAGAGTCTTTAGAGACTATCTTGATCAATTTGTGGTAGTCTTTATAGATGATATTCTTGTCTATTCAAAGAGCAAGGAAGAGCATGAAGATCACTTGAGAATTATATTGAAGACCATGAGAAAGGAGAAGCTTTATGCCAAATTTACCAAGTGTGAATTTTGGCTTCAAAAAGTTTCATTTTTGGGTCATATAATCTCAAAAGAGGGGATATCTGTGGATCCAGCAAAAACAGAGGTTATCGAAAGATGGTCAAGACCAACAACAGTAACTGAGATCCGAAGTTTTCTTGGTTTGGCTGGATATTATCGACGTTTTGTAAAAGATTTTTCACGATTATCTAATCCACTCACCAAGTTGACTCGGAAAGGAGTTAAGTTTGTCTGGACAGAGGAATGTGAAGAGAATTTCAAGGAGTTGAAAAGAAGGTTATCCAGTGCACCTGTGCTCACATTGCCTTGTAGTGGAGAAAGGTTTGTGATCTACAGTGATGCATCCAAGAAGGGATTGGGGTGTGTTCTTATGCAAAATGATATGGTGATAGCTTATGCCTCACGACAGTTGAAAATCCACGAGCAAAATTACCCAACACATGATTTGGAGTTGGCTGCGGTAATCTTTGCATTAAAGATTTGGAGGCATTACCTTTATGGTGAAAGGTGTGATATTTATACTGATCATAAAAGTTTAAAGTATATTTTCACACAAAAGGAGCTGAATATGCGCCAAAGAAGATGGTTGGAGCTGATTAAGGATTATGACTACTCAATCCATTACCACCATGGGAAAGCAAACAAGGTGGCAGATGCATTAAGTCGACAAGACCATGCTAGTTTATCCATGATGAGGATCACAAAAGATCCAATATTTATGGATTTACAAAGGATGGATCTTGGAATTATAATGGAAGGGGAAAAATCTTATCTTTCTCAAATGAATGTTCAACCATCTATACATGTGAAGATTAAAGAGGCACAGAAAGAAAATGTCGAGTTACAAAAGAAGGTGAGAAATGTTCCTGAATTCAACCTTGATTGTGATGGGATAATAAAGTTCAGGAATCGGGTTTGTGTTCCTCCCATCCCCGAATTAAAGAAGGAGCTGCTGGATGAGGCTCATAGTTCTTCATTCTCTATTCATCCTGGAAGCACGAAGGTGTATAGGGACCTGAAAGAGTACTTCTGGTGGGATGGCATGAAAAGAGATGTTGCTGAATTTGTCTGTCGATGCTTGGTTTGTCAACAAGTTAAAGCTGAGAGACAGAAGTCTAAGGGGATGTTACAACCATTACCCATACCCGAATGGAAATGGGAAAACATCACTATGGACTTTGTCACAGGACTTCCTAAAACATCCAAAGGCAATAATGCTATTTGGGTCATAGTTGATCGCCTTACAAAGTCTGCACACTTCATTCCTATTAGAGAGGATTTCTCTCTAGATCAGCTTGCCAGGATATATGTAAAGGAAGTGGTAAGATTACATGGAGTACCACTTTCTATTATATCTGATCGGGATCCGAGATTTACCTCGAAGTTCTGGCAAAGTCTTCAGCATACTCTGGATACAGAGTTGAGTTTCATCACTGCTTATCATCCCCAGACAGACGGTCAGTCTGAGAGAACAATTCAAACCCTAGAAGATATGTTGAGAGCTTGCTCTATGGATTTCAAAGGAGGTTGGGATCAACACCTACCTTTGGTGGAATTTTCTTATAATAATAGCTTTCACTCCAGTATTCAAATGGCTCCTTATGAAGCTCTCTATGGAAAGAAATGCAGGACTCCAACTTGCTGGGATGAAGTTGGGGAAAGAAAGCTATTAGGACCTGATCTCGTTGATGAAATGGCAGAAAAGGTCAGATCTATTCAACAACACATAAGAGCAGCTCAGAGTCTACAGAAAAGCTATGCCGACAACCGAAGAAAAGACCTATAGTTTGAAGTGGGTGATAAAGTGTTCTTACGAATATCTCCCTGGAAGAGGGTTATGAGATTGGGAAAGAAGGGGAAGTTGAGCCCTAGATATATCGGTCCTTTCGAAATATTGGATCGTGTTGGGAAGGTAGCTTACCGATTGGCGCTTCCACCGAATCTCTCTCAAGTTCACGATGTGTTCCATGTATCTCTCCTGAGAAAGTACATACCAGATCCTTCACATGTACTCAGCTCAGAAGTTGTACCGCTGGAGCAAGATCTTTCTTATGAAGAACAGCCGATAGAGATTCTGGATCGTAGCGAAAAAGTCCTACGAAACAAGACCACTCGCTTGGTGAAAGTTTTATGGAGAAACCACCAACTTGAAGAAGCTACATGGGAGCTTGAGGATATGATGAGGGAGAAGTATCCTCATTTGTTTGTTGCAAAGTGACGAATTTCGAGGGCGAAATTCTTTTTAAGGGGGGTAGAATGTAACACCCGAGACTTTTATGTTATATAAATCATCAAAGGAATCTTTTTTTTACACAACACTTGCTTGGCTTTCTTTACACGCAATCGCGACCTTCCTCGATAGCTTGCGTCGTACGCAATACCGAGTTTCACTAAACAACATTATGCTATTAAAACTAGCCGTTATGAATAGTAATAACCACATTTTGAAATTTTATAAATTTTATTTTTCAAAAGGGACTTCATTTTTGGACTCAGAATATCAAAATTAGCCTAGGGTGAAATTTTGGTATTTTTCTGAAAACTTTCAATTTTTGATGAATAGTGAAACCACTAAGTGGTAGGTTAAAAACTGAATTTTGCATAAAACATAATTTTACCGCTTCTGTGAATGGAATTTCAAAAATCCGAGAGACACGGTTAATATCAAGGACTAAAATGTGGTTCAATGAGATGAAAATAATTTTTTGGTGAATAGCAACTTTTTACTATTTTTACCGCGGTTAATAGTAAATAGGGTAACTAAGGGTAAATATGATATTAATATTACCCTAACACATGTCCTAATTCTATTGGACAAGTGTAATTCGACCAAAAACAAACTTAGGAATAAAATATGACCATTTAGGCCCACTTGGATTAGATTAGGACATTTATTATTAATTTATTTAAAGAAGGGTTAAAATAGTTAAAATCAAAGTTTAATAAGTAAATCATTTTTAATATGGGGTTATACATACGATAAATTCGATTGTAAATATTCATTAGAAAGCTAAAAAGATTTCCTACATGATGGTATTTTATTTGTAATTTTTAGACATCATATAATTTAATTTATTTATGACACAAAGATGATGCAGTAATTATCTTATTAATGAAATATTGACAAAATTGATAATATAAATACCAAAATAAATGTAATTTAAGACTTTTTATGAATTCCACTAATTTTCTAGGTTACTATGATATATTATTGTTGATTTAATCAACTTGGTTCGAACATATAATTCTGTTATGACTTTCACAAAAATCATATATCAAATAGTGTCAAAATTGACACAAAATAGTTTTTAAATCAAATATTATATTATTAATTGTTATTTTATTTCTAAAAATCTAAGGTTCGGCCAAATGACTTATATATGGATATATATATTAATAATAAACAATTTGGGGTTCGTTTGGCATGTTATAGTAAGTTTATTAACCATATAGTGAAAGAAAACAAAAAGACACGGTAAGAGTTAAATTATTTAACTTAGAGTTAAATCTAATTGATAAGGTTAAAATAATAACCTAAACTTGTCTAAATCCTATTGGTTGATAGGATTTCGACCCTTCCCCACTTTACCTTCGAAATAAGACCCTTTGGAACCATTATAAACCGATTTTGACTTTAATATAAAATAATATTTTGAGATATTCCTAAGGTGCCCCTCTCCTCCCTTATAAAAGGGCACCTCCTCCCCCTCCTCCTCACACCAAATTGAGCACTCAAGCTCGGCCAACCCCTGCCATTTTCTCCTCTACACTTCCCTATAATAATCCTAGAGGTCCTGGTCTTCTCCAAAGACCAATCTTAGTTCCTTAAGTGGAGGATTCAAAGAAGCGTTCCAAAGAAGAGGTAATATCCATTACCGATCTTTTCAATTTCTTTCTTCTTCAACTTCTTCTTCTTTAGTTGTTTCATGATAAAGTAATAACATAAGTATTACTTACATACTGATATGTTATTATAAATATGAAACAACCCTAATTCACCTTCTATCCATCCTACGGAAAAATGAAATCACCGCGCGTGCGTACGTACGGAATACCGTCTCCACGCCATGGTGTAATCTATTTTCCACCATCACCTTACAAGGATGGGTATAATGGTGTAATGAGTAACTAAATATGATTATTATGAAGTAATATTGATACTGAAATGATATATATATATACTCCAATACAATTCCACGATCATAGGAATGATATCATCACTCGTGCATACGTACGGAATACCGTCTCCACGATGTGATGCGACTCGTTCTACATGATCTTCATTTTGTAATGATTATATAAATGAATTGAATGAATGAATATGGTATATAATACACTAATACCATTCTGGAAATGAATTATCTATAACCTAAAGATAAGAATAAGAATTTATTCGACAAAACACGCATAAGAACAAAAAGTTATAAAGACCCGAGTAACAAGTAACAATGAAATATTACTAACAAGAAGCTAATAATATGACCATATATGATATCATATAAATATGTATGATTCTGGAATAAGTCAATAACATTATTTAAACCATTATACAGGAGCTTCGGACACGTACAAAGCTAATCGGACCTAAGGTAAGGGAAATATCACAATCTCATTTTTATCCGAGATTGTTTATTCGTAAGTATTTACTGGGGTGTATTTTATCATCCACATCCATGTTCCCTCAATATGAAATATTGTTTCCATCCACTTGCAATAGTTTAAATCCAATTTTACCCTTAGGTGAGTTTTTAGTAAAGAATATGAAAGGAATCTTTTGTCGTTTTTCCGTACGAGGTACTTTTTGACTTTTCCGACAAAAGTACGAAGAATGTTTTTTTAACTTATACGGCTTGAATGGATTTTTAAAACATTATTTCCAAGAAGCTTCCTTTACAAGTTTTCAAGTATATTTTTAATCAACTTCTTTTAGTTTATAATTGTATGACATGTTAAGAAAAGAAAAGTGTTTTTGAAAAAGAAAGGATATTTTCCTCAAGAATGGAGTTCAAGTGTTTTATCAAAATTATTTTCCATCTAAGATAATAAAGGGTTATGTTTTTATCCCTTTAATTACATTGATTTGATTATGTTGTGAGGGAATTATTTTTATGAAGTCATTTGCCTTATATGATTTTATGATGTCATGATGTTTCAAGAATCCCATTTTTGTTACATGTGTTATGCGATGATGTATGTTTTATGATTATGTGGCACACATAAGAAAGGATTCATTATAAGATGGGTGGGACCTATATCTCCCTCCAATGCATTGGGTAAAGATTTTATATCTCATGAGATAGACATGGCTGGAACGGAAGGTTATTTCGGTTCAGTGATACAGGACTGAAACGAGGAGTGAACTCGGTTCAGAAAGGGACTTTGTCCACTAAGATAGTCTTGGCAATGTGTCATGAATAACAAGAAATGATTTTCCATGATTATGTGTGCATGCCACAAAGTTTCAAGTTTTATGTTATGATTATGGGGATCTCATTTTCACGTCTATGATTTATTCCATGTTAAGATATTATGATCTCTTTTGCAGGTTTTGATTTTCAAAAAGATATGATATGATTTTTATTTCCTTTATTTTCCCTTGCTGAGCATTTGAGCTCACCCTTTTATGTTTTCTTTTCCCCAGGTCAGGAAGATGGATATTAAGTAGAATATGCTAAAAGGGACCCTAGATATGATGAAATAAATGGGAGACACTGTAGAAGATTTATGAACCAGTTGTTTATGTTTCCCAGTTTCTAAAGACACTATACCTATATGGTCCTTTGTGGTTTTGTCATATGTTGTAATAAGTGTGCTTCAATTTTTGAAGTATTAAAAATGTATGTAAAGTATGGGTCGTTATAACGGGTGAACCTGGAATTATATAGTGCTCCAATGCATTGGCTAAAATGATGAATCTCATGATTAAATGTGAAATGATGTGGGAAAAAGATTCTAGCTTATTTCACAATTATTTGTGGTATTTAACCACTAAGACGTGATGTTTCATTTTTTATGTATTTCAACATTTCAAGTCCTTTATTTATGCTCTTCTCATGTTCATGATCTTTTGCTTATGTCATGATTATGCTCACCCATGCTATATTATTCTTATCAATCCTCTTAATGGACTTATAGATCAACCCTTTTGATGTATATCCTCAGGTGGCTACATGTACTATGGAGAGGAAAAGTGCTAACAAGAATCTAGAGAAGAATAAATTAAATAAATGTTTATGCATGATGTTGTAATTGTTATGTATGGTCCTAGTTTTCCCGAGATACTAAACCGTTGGATCCTATATGTGTAATACAATTATCTTGTTTATCATCAAAATGATATAATAGTAATGTAAGAAAAGGAAGGTTCGTTATAATCAAGAATCTCGAAGTGGCCTATGTACCTAGGATATAACTTCCCTTTTTTTCAAAACCTCATAACCTTCTTCCATGGAGATATGCATAGAAATACCATGAGTCAAAATTTAAACTCAAGGTCTCATTGACAGTTATATGAATAACATTTTCGTCCATTCTAGGATACCTTGATATCCTACCGAATGGTTTTCTCCTTCTCCACCATTTCTTAGACCATTTCTAGTCCTAGTAGCTTACTCTATCTGACTTCATCCGAACATGTCGATGTTTTGCACCTCTTCCCATACATGGCTTCATAAGGAGCTATTTTGATGCTAGAGTGGAAACTATTATTATAGGAGAATTCAACTAGAAGAAGATATAGATCCCAACCTCCTTTAAATACCATTGAATATGATCGTAACTTATCTTCCAATGTATAAATAGTTCGCTCAGATTGGCCATCAGTTTGAGGATGATAGGATTTACTGAAGTTCATTTCAGTATCCAGAGCAAGTTGGAGACTCCTCCAAAATGTAGAGTAGAATCATGGATCTCGATTAGATACAATAGATAGTGGTACTCCATGTATACATACCACTTCTCTAATATATATGTGTGCTATTTGGTACAATGAGAAATACTCCCAAATTTCATAGAAGTGTGCAGACTTTGTATGACGATCCACAATACCCCAGATTTCATTTTTTTCCTTTGGATGTCTTCAGATGTCTAGTGACAATGTCCATGGTGATGTTCTCCCATTTCCATGCTGGTATGGGAAATGGTTGCATCATCCCCTTAGAATTCTTCCTCTCTACCTTCACTTGATGAAACACCAGGCTCTTTGATATATGCTCATCGATCTCCTTCTTAATATTATCCCACCAATAATTCTCTCTGAGATCAAGAAACATCATCGTGTTTCCTGGGAGAATAGGGAAATTTGAACTACATTCATCATCCAAAACTTCCATATTCAGCTCTGGACTTGATGGAACACATAGTGTTTTCCCAAATCTCAAAATTCCTTCTTTATTATAATTGAACTCCGAGGATTCCTCTTTTCTTGATAGATTCCACTTTCTTCTGAATTCACACATCATCCTTTTGAGCATCCTTTAACCATTCCAAAAGTGAAGGTTGAGTAATCATGTGTGAAAGGATTGATGATGTCCCCTTATTTATGATTCCCATGTCCATCTTCCTCAAGTCTAAGAAGATTGGATCCTTCTTAATTCTCATTAATGATAGAATTGCTGGGTCCTTTCTACTTGGAGCATTCGAAACCTTTTTCTCTTTCCCATGTATGTAATGGATTGAACAATCATAGTCATTGTTCATCTCTAACCATCTTCGTTTGCACATGTTCAACTCTTTATGTGTGAATATATACATGAGACTTTTTTGGTCCATATATATTTCATAATTCTCCAAAAGAGATAATGCTACCATATTTTTTAAGTGATGAACACCACTACCGACTCCAGATCATGTGTTGGATAATTCTACTCATGAACTTTAAATTTCATTGAATAATAGGCAATGACTTTGTCATTTTTCATTAATAGACAGCCCAGATCTTTCTCCGAAGCATCACTGAATACCAGAAAAAGTTCTCCACATGTTGGTAAAGTCAGCACGTGCGCAGTGTTAAGCCTCCTTTTTAACTCCATGAATATTTCTTCGAATTCATCACTCCATGCAATCATTACTCCCTAATGAGTTAGCTTGGTAATAGGGTTGGAAAATTGTGAGAAATTTCTCACAAATCTTCTGCAATATCTTGCTAACCCCAAGAAGCTACGGATATTTGTTACCGATTTTGGCATTGGCCATCCCTCAATTGCATCTTCCTTTAGGGGATCCATAGATATCCCATTTATTGTGATGATATGTCCCAAGAATGGGACCTACTTCAACTAGAACTCACAATTTCTATACTTTTTATATATCTTCTCCTTCCGCAAGGTCTCTAGTACAGTTCTTAGATTCTTCTCATGATCCTCCTTGGTTTTGGAGTATATCATAATATTATATATAAATACTTCCAAATTTTTTTGAGGTGATCCCTAAAGTCTCTATTCATTAAGTCCATGATTATTATTTGACCATTAGTGAGTCCAAAAGGGATTACTATGAATTCATAGTTTCCATATCTTGTATGAAAAGCAGTCATGGGAATGTCTCCCTTCTTCACCATTGCTTGATAATATTGCAACCGAAAATCTACCTTGGATAAGTATAATGCTCCATGAAACTGATCGAACAAGTCATCAATTCATGGGAGAGGAGACTTTTTCATTATCGTGATTTTATTATGATCACGATAATCGATGCTAAGGTGCATTCAACCATCCATCTTCTTGACGAAGATGACTGATTCACCCCAGGGTGAAGAACTTGGGCGTATAAATCCTTTATACAAATTCTCCTGTAGTTTTTTCGTTAACAACTCATGATCCAAAACATCCATTCTATACGAATTCTTGGATATTGGAGATTACCTAGGAATAAGGTCAATTGAGAAATAAACAACTCTTCTAGGAGGAAGACCAGAAATTCCTCAGGAAACACTGCAACGAATTCCCTCACAATAGGCATGTCTTAAAGGATGGTTGCCTCTTTAGACTCAATCATTTGAGGCAGATACGTGTTCTCATAGGGTAGTAATATCCATACTTGAGATGACGGAGTTAGAGATGATTCATCTTCCTCTTCCCACTTGGATAGTGATTTCCCTCTCAAAGAAATTTATGTTGGCTCTATGTAAGGATAGTCAATCCATACCAAAAATTGAATAAAATTACTCTAGAGGGAGTATGATGAGGTTCACTGGGAAGTTCAATCCACCGATTATGATAGGGGAGGAGTTATATTCATGGAATTCAATTATTTCCCCGTTTTCATACTCACTGATATCTTCAATTACATTATTTGTGGAGGTTATGGGATTTTTCTATGAAACATTCGGGATATAAAAGAATATATAGAACGATGGGCGATAACCCTACCTTTAAATTTTTTATTATACTTATACTCTTACCGATATATACATACGGATGAGTATCTTAATGTATTAACACATAAAGTGGAATCTAAGGACAAAAACAAATGACTTATAAATAACTTTTATTTCGTTAACATATGAATATGAAAGCTTCAATCTATGTTATCCAACATATATTCTTAGGGAATTTTTTAAATTCCCTTAGTAATGGTATATAATATTCTTGAGAATTTACCAATACATATCCCGTAGGAGTGTCATGAACAAGAGTGCAACAAGGCCCTTTGTCGTGTACCAGGATACCCCAGGTCAAACCCAAAGCTCTTTGTTGGGGTTTCCACCCCTAGGTACATCTGTGCGAGAGCCACCTCTACCAGCATGTATCAAGACAAGGATTTATTTTCATGATAAACCACTTGCTCAATACCCACAAAAACATAATTATGCTATTAATATACTTAGTTTTTTCTCTAATGCTTCACTAGGGTTTTCTAATCCTAATCCCAAAAATAATGAAACCTATCATTCATACCAACTATAATAACCCTGCTCTTTATTACACATTTAAACCTGATTTATTATATAAATTGTTCACATGATAAAACATGGGAGATCAGGAGGTCTAGTCTCTTTGGGGATTATGATCCTTAAATAACAACTTAAAAAATAAAATAAAACATCATTATTGGAAACTTCCATTACATGACCACAACATTTCCTCGTACGTAGAATTGCATGGGATAACCTGAGGACATACATAAGAACGGGTGCGCTATAAAGCCCTGTAAGTGAATAAACATGGAATAACATGAATAATATAATACATGTTAGAAAATATTAATATCAATGGAGAAAATTAGAAACATGAATATAAATGCATGATAAAGCATGATAACCATAACATGGAAATGTGACAACCACACTTAACATGGAATTAGCATGAGTTAAGGCTCATTGCACATGAAGCATGAGTAAACCCACATTGCACATGAAGTATGAGTAAAACCTTATTTTACATGAATTATCATGAGTCCACACCCATTTCACATGATGTATCATGACACTATACTTTACCCAATGCATTGGAGCACTATCAGGGCAGACCCTTATTAAACATTTCATTTAATGCGTAAGTGTGCCAGAAGGATCATACAACATTGAATCAATCAAAATAATAAGTAATTACATCATTAGTAATTTGGAAGAAATAAATAAAGTACCATTCAAAATTTATATGTTCATAAAGGTTAATACCCTAGATAGCGACATGGGTATGGTATTCACTACACAATGATCTTGGCTTGAAAAAATGTTGTGCAATTTTAGCACCATAATAGTGTGACATAAGGATTCATCAAAATGGTTGATGAGAGATAAATGTGTGTATAATAATATTTACATGAAATGGACAGTATGGGGGTCATATAGATACTTTTCCCAACAAACTTAATGGAATTTAGATGCATAATTCAATAGAATTACATGGATGTAAAAGAGGAGAGATAAATACCTCACGAAATATTGGCATGGTAACAGGTGTATATGGGAGGCATTAATGAGAGATATAGGGGTCTCCCATAATCTAAAAATAAAGAGGTCAGTATGGGGGAGGTGAGAAATCATACCCCAATATTTTTAATTGAACAAAAAAGGGCATAATAAGTTAAATAAAATTGGACAAAAATGAAAAAGAAATAAATCCCATACCTGGATGTATGATCCCAATGGCTTGGGAGAGGCTTGAGAGAGGATTCATCAGAGCTTGGGGAACCATTGGAGGATTTTAGAGAGAGAGGATGTTAGGGGTCGGTTGAACTCCAAATACATTGAGTGAAGTGGAATAGGGAGCTTGTGTGGATTCATATCGGAATGGAGAGGGAAATCTTTATTATTTAGGTTTGGGACACGTCACATTAAACTAATCAAAAAAACCAACCAGACAATGGTTTTTTCCCATGGTTTTCTCCAAAGCGGGGGTGAAAAAAATTATTTTAATGTAAAATGGCCGAACATCGTAAAATAATTGTGTTGCTTACATGGAGGTGAGTCAAACTCTCAAGGAAAACAATTTAAAAATACAAAATGTTATATAAACCTTGAAGGGTCCACTAAATCATTGTAAACTAAATTAAAAAAACCCAAAATCACATTATTTTAATTGTAAAACGTATTTTGGATGAACATAATGTCTATAGTATTTTATTATATCACTATTGGGTCATTATGATGTCATAAAACAAATTAAATATTTAAATAGTATATAATTTTATGCAAAAATTTGATTGTCTCAGAGAATTATGAAAAACTCACTGTTGGATAATTTCAACATCCTGATTCCAAAAATAATATTCATTTTATCTAAATAATTTTAAAAATATGTGAATTTTTACTTTTAATATATAAACTGACATTTACTGAAAATTCATGGGTTTTGACAAAAACACCAAAAAACCTTAAATTTACAGTTGCATTCATAAAATTATATGATAATTAATAAAAATTAATTTAATAATAATAATAATTTATTAGAATATTATTTAATTCAAAAATAAATTATTTCATCAAAATGGATTTCCTAGAAGAATATTAACAAAAAATACTATTTCTGCTTCAAAAACTATTTACAAAGTAACAATAATAAAATGAATGCACATTCATTATACAAAAATAATGTACATAGTCATAGTTCTAGAGTCTTGTAACATAATCCCATATAACAACCTCATATGACTGAAGGGTATGGTGTGAGATGGTGACAGAATATTGGGGTGACTCGTATAACATCGCCCGTGTGGTAATCTCTATTAAAATCTACTTCTCTCGTAGTCGGTTCCGCTTAGGCTTAATAATTTAAAGATCGTCTTGGGCTCATAAAAGAGAAAATCCTAATGATTCCATCTCCTTTCTAAGCTCTAAAAAATCGGCTTCAAATAGGGAAAGTCTACTGGATGAGGCCATTACTTACTTTGTTCGAGTAAATTGGATTTGTTAAAGCCCTATATTTATACTAATCATGTTATCACTATTCAATGACTATATTAGCTACAGTAAAAATTCCTAACAGTATTTTAAAATATAGTATCATTAAACCTATGAAGTTCACATTTTATATAAGTATTATAATACATTTAATTAGATAAATAATAATTTTCAATAATGAATGATTGGGACGTTACATATAATGTTAGCAGATATAGCATTATGGTTCTTTTTACTTTTTTATTTATCATTTAATTCAATAAATGTTTCTTCAAAAATATTATTATATTCAACTAAATCATCAATGGAAATTTTTCCTCACAATTTTCATTCTCAAAATAGTTGGAAATATGAGTAGAAGATGTAGGAAAAATATTTGACACATCATACGCATTTGTTAAAAAATCATATAATGGATTTATTATTTTTGTATTCCCTACTTGAGTCTATAACTCCTGAGCTATCCTCTAAGGCCCTAAAGTGGGATTTTATATCCTTTTTAAATTTCTAGTCTCTATCCATATATGTTTTACAATATTTTGGCATGGTAAATTCTTCTCTAATGTCTCTTTTTCTATTTTATTCATAGTATATTACTTCATTGGATAAATTATTATTTATCCAATATTTTCTCAAATTTACTCCATTATAATATAAACCGTGTAATTATAATTTTGGTAAAACTTATTCTTTCTATGTCACGTCCTGAAATAACTTTATATGTGAGTAGTCTATTTATAGCTTCTTGAGGATGATTTACCCTCAGTAGAACTTTTCTACCTTCATCATTGTTTAAATTGAATCATTAGACTTGAAGGCTACTGACCATTTATTGGCTTAAAATATTATTATTTTTCCAATCCAAGTTCCTTCTCACACGTCATGATCTTTCTAATAATATCATTCACTGGTACCATACATAAGTAACATGATTCCCTTGTTGAAACCAAACATACTCAATTTTTCTAGAAAACATAAGACATCATTAATTAATATCAATGTTCCTTCAATGAAAATTTATTGTGATTACAATCTCATTCAACCTGAGACACATATCATAAATAGGTTAATTAGGATTCATATAGAATGTATAATATTTAATAGTATAATTATATAAGTGTGTTTCTTTAATAATTTATGTTTTGTATTGTGAAACAATAATTGTATCCCATATTTCAAAATAATTAGTGCATGAAGATATTCTACTAAATTATTAATATCATAAGGAATAATTTGAAAAGGTAATAGTATTTCCATTTCAATAAAAGGAATTCATCTTCGAATCACTCCAATATCTTCATGGAAATTTGGTTATTTCATTTTTAACTTCAATTATATTCTAAATATTAAACTCCAAGCTCTCTATAAGAATTGTCTTTTTTAATATTCTATTGAGAATAATTAGTTCCATTAATTTAAGGAGTATTATTTGTGGAAGATTATCTTTATCTATTATTATATATATATAACTAAATTTAGATCAAACAAAATTTTTAGATATATTAATGAAATAAATAATAGGTAAAAGTAATTTTGAAATCATTTGATACAATATGTTATTCAGAATAGTCATCTCCAGAGGGGGGGGGGGGTGAATTGAGTTTCAAATAATTTTTTTAAATAAATACTCAGATCCACAATTTAATAAGTGTACAATTAAAAAAATTGTAAAAATATATAATTTATATTTTGAAAATGATCTCAAAATATCGATCTCATCTCTGTTAAAATACTTTTTTAAATACTTTTACATTTGAATTAAATATGATCACATCAAAACAATTATGTAAAAAATTGTTTTGAGTTAGGTAACTTAGTTTTTTTTTAATGATTGAGAAAGTTGAAATAGTTTTTTTGGACATAATTAAAAAAACATAATGAAATTTAACAAGGGGTTTAGTCTCAAGACCTGAATTAATCCCCCCAAATTGTAAAATAATTTCTACATAGTAGTTTATTATTAAAATAAACTAATCACCAACTTGGATTATGTTTTACAAAAAATATATCACAAGTAAATATATACATATAGCCTCTTCCACACAAATACATGGGATAAAACAAGTACTAGTCACACAATACCTCTTCCATAGTTATTCATCAGAATACATATGATGAAAATTTTGAGATAGTCTCAATCAATAAATTATTTAGTACATGAAACAGTGTTTTAAATATATAAAGAGTAATTCTAAAAAGAACTAAAAATTAATGTATTAACATAAAGAGGTAATATTAGAGATTAGAAAAATTTGTGCAGGTCAATATAAATGGGTTTGGTTTCTCAGGAGTCCCGCAAGATATTAATGATAATCATCTAAAAGTGGTTTATAGAAAGTGATGTAAAATAGAGTATCGTAATATCTTTGTCTTATATTTTGTTCCTTGTTGGAGTTTTCTCCATGTATCTTTTAACTATTTTATTGTATCCACCATGTACCCACACTGTATCCTTGAGCTTGAGGGGAATATTATAAATATATATATATATCATTTCATGAGATCTAAATATTTATTGATAAATATTAATAACTGAAAATGGATCTTCATATAGAGCAATAATTCTTTAAAGACTGATATTTAATTGAAGTAATATGTAGAGTTTGGATAATAATAGTCATTCTGAAATAAACATTCTTTTATCCAACATTAAATACATAAACTATTCGTCAAAGAATTAATTTTAAAATTAATTCTGGATAGCCATAGTATCTTCACATGGGTATATTCCCTAACAAAAACATCTTAAACATGTTGTAGCTTCCATTGATGGTTGATACTTATAGTAGATTCTATACAAAGTATATGATTTAACAATTTCAATTCTATAAAGGTAGCGGTATCATAGCCTAGAAAAAAACATGAATTGGAGGTAGATCCATTCAATTATATTGGTAATAGTACCTTTTACTTGGTAGTCACATCAATATAATGTTAGTAGATACTAGTGATAGGTGTCCCTGATTGTAGAAATGCATGATAGTCATGGTAAAAATGGTAAGAAGTATCACACGATGATAGTCATTCTTAGAATTATCTTAATTCAGTGGCCAGACAACCTGATCATTTCTCAATTTAACCAAGGGTAGATATTTCAACTAACGGTAGATCTACACTTAGGTAAATTTTATCAATTTTATAGAATATAATTTACTATCATAAACCATTGAAATTATTTGAAATATAAAAACATGATCTGGTGTCATTAAAATATGTATGCTCTCAAAAATTATGACATCACCTTCCCCAATCACCATACATGGTCAGCAAGCCCATCACACCTATCTTGCATATCATGACCCTCAATGATTGGTCCAAATTAATATCATCCCCATTACGGGACATTACAATGTGGAAATATATATGTTATATATAGATGGAATCATAAAAACCACAAACAGTGGGGCCAAATAATTTTCTATCTGTGTAGTAAGTGTTTGGGTAATTGTTTCCCATGAAACATCAATGCAACCCATGTTGAAAATTCACTTCTTGGTTTGTCTCTAAAATTCCTTATATTTTTTAAAATAATAATAATAATTTCATTTTTTGGTGAAAGAAATGAGGGATCATCAAAAACATATATCCCATATTATTTATGGTTCATTGATTAATTGGGTTTCCAATATACGTATATTCTGATGAATTTGGAACAAATTATATGTATCCATATTTTGTGTTGTGGAATGGTTTGAAAAGTTAAAAACCCATTTTTGAGAAGTTTGATTGTATGAAGGAGAATATTAATATGTATCCACTTTTTTTAGGTAATAGGAAACTATATTTTCAAATGATATGTTTATATATTAAAATATTTATTTTATAAGGAATGTTTTTTCAAAATAATGTATTTAAAGTCCCTCCTTTTATTTAATAATTATTGTAAATGTATATTTTTAAAAATCATTTTGTTTGTGGAATAATTTTTGAAACTCAGTTTTAAAATGTTTTAAACCTTATCTTTTTTAAAACTATATATTGAATTTGGTTCCAAGATTGTTTTGTAAGGGGATGATGTTTCTAAAAATCATATTCAGTTGTCAATTAAAATTCCAATTCTAATGGGGTTTCAATTCCCTCTCTGTATGAGGAGAATAATGTATTAATTATTTTAAAAAAAAATTCTTCCAATCACTTTAATAATTTTAAAATAGATTTTAATTATTAATTTTATTTAAAATCAATCATAATAAGTGGTTAACTCTCTTAATTTCATTATTTTCTACATTGTTTCAAAATTTATTTGATGAAGTTTTGAGAAATTAATTTTTTAGTTTTAAAATCATCATTTCATGTGATAATAATTTTATTTTATTACCATGGATGATTCTTATGTACAATTTATTGAATGTAAATACATGAATTAAACTTTATTCACATCCCATGTATGTTTTAAAGTATACTATATTATTATCATGAATTTTTAGTTTATTATTAATTATATATATATATATGCACTTATATATAATTATATTTATGTATACAAGAATTGTTATAGTTTTTAATGAAATTATTGAAAAAACCATGGAAAAATAGAAAGTAAAATTTATTAAATAAAATTATATACTTGAAAATTATAATCATGATGAGGATTTTGGTAGTGAGTCTAACCCCGCAAAATTAGAAGTCTCTATACAAGATTTTGTGTTCTATGTGGATTCAAGTTTTTTTGGGGATTGAATGTTTTTATTCAACAAAATAAGTGGATTATTTGAAGTATTCTTAGGGAAACTAGTCCATTATTTTTATTTTATTTTATTAGTTTATTTTAATTTATGGTTTTAAGAAAATTAGTTTCAGTGTTTGAATGTTTTTTAAAGAAATGTCTTTTCAAATATTTAGTTTTCTTTTTTGAAAAATCATTATGACATTTTTTGAAAAAATAGATAAAATATAATTTTAAGTTTAAATTATGTTTTAATAACATAATCTTTTTATTAATGAAGAAATATTTTTGAAATTAATTTTGTGGTGTTTTTGTAGAAATTGGTACATCGATTATAAAATCCATTACTGAGAAATTTTCCCACCCAATGTTTCAAAATGGTTTTCATAAGGTATTGAGTTGAGTAAGAGTTTCATAAAATCAATGCATCATGATTGTAACCATTAATAGAGGAGAGCCAGTGTCATCCAATAAGAGTTTAGTTTTTTAAATGTTATATTGGAGAGAGTCGGTTGTTGAAGATATTTTTCCTAATCATATAATTTTAAATAACTAAACAACACTCAAACTATATATTTCTAATTTGATCATAAGTATTTTAATTTAAAAAATATACCATTATTTTAACTTAAAATATTGAATTAATGGTTTGGGGAACTATAGTTTCTATAAAAATGATTTTGTATGTTAGGAGAATAGGATAAGTAATGGTTAGAATAAATATGATAGTTATAAGTATTTTTTAGTTCAAAAAATTATATTTTATGAGATTTTAGATAAATGAATTTTTAGATAGGACATATAATTTTAGGAGGGAATCAAAAAAAAAATTCTAGATTTTCACTATCAGGGTGATAAGAGTTAGAAAAGTGACTTTTGGGATGATGTTTTTATTAGATAAATCTCCTGTAGATTTTTCAATGAAGATTATATTTTGAAAACATTAAGTGATTATTTTATTCTATGATTATTAATTATGTAAAAAAGTATAATAATAATTTAAATTTCAGTGAAAACATTTATTTATGGTATTAGTATATTAATCTCTAAGGTTTTGAATAATTGTTTTTATAAAACAAATAGTTAATAAATGTCTTATTTTCTTTTTTTAGATATATTTTATTTAATATTTTTTCATTCAAAATGTGATCATATTTTATTAAAATTTATATTTTAATTAATTATTGAAAAATTGTAATATATTTAAGTGGAAATGATGAATAATAATTATGATAGGTATAATGAAATTTTACTTATTGAGAAAAAAATATATTTTATGCTGAAATATAAATGTGGATAGTAAAAAATGTTTTCTAATTATTATAAATATGGTATATTTTTTAAATTTAGTGAATATCATAAATCTATATCCTAAAATAATAAATCTAATTTTGTTTAAAATAAATATATATAATTTATGAATATATAATAAGAATATATAAACCAGAATAGTTTATATTTTTAAATTCAAATGATAGAAACATATTTAAAATGATGGAAATGGAAAATAAAGATAATAAAAAATAGCTTAAATATTAATACAATTATTAATGCATTATAATAACTTAAGTTATATATTTATAGTATATAAATAATATGAGACATAAATAATAGTTCTAAATAAATAATTATATAAATTATAAGAAATAATAATAAAAATAGTTGATTGCTTAAAATGGGGCTAAAACATTAAAGGGGTATTATATTAGATAACAAAATATAATCTCTATGATTATTAATTACGTTATTGAAATTTGGATGTACTTATATAATATTAGGAAATTGAGTTATAATTTCTTAATTTATAATTAATTTTTAAATTATGTATGCTTAAAAGGATAGTATTATATACGTATGTAACAACACAAAAATTAAAAAAAAATATTCAAAAACGTGTATGACATGAAACACCATGAATAGAACAGAACATAAAATCCTTTGACATAAAAATATATTTAATATTTTAAATATATACAATCTATTTTATGGCTTTAAATTGAGGCAACAATTAGTTATCTTGCATTACACACAACATCAACTTTCTTCAATAACTTTCATTACATGAAAAATTGAGTCCTACCGATTACTATTAACATTATAATTTAATATGAAAATTATCTACTAGCCATTAAATTAGTTTTTATGTATTGTATTAAAGAACATATGATAATATTTTCTTTACACAAATATTTAGTGAATTAATTGATTAACAATTAATTACAAATGAATATGAATAGCAATAGAATGCAAAAGAAATGTTTTCATAAAAAACTACTTTTATTCGTAATAAGGAATTCTATCTCAATGAATTAAATTATTTAATATTAGTGAATGATATTGATGAAATTCATTTATTATATATTATATATATCTTTTTTTACATTAATATAATATATTTGTTACGTATAAGATTTGAACTAATCCAATTTTAAACATAAAATGCTATATTTTTCTAAATGTATATTTCTAGATTTTAATGGTGCTCATATTTTAAAAGAAAATATTAAAATATTAATAAATTTTGATATAAAAAACAATCTCATTTTTTTAAAGTAATGTCAAAATTATTTTATGAGCAATTTTTTATATTTTTTGTGATGTATCATTTTGTGAGAAATATGAAAAATACATAATTTTAATTAAAAAAAAGACTATCTTTCTAAACAATTTATAATGATAAATTATATTTTGAATATTTTTAAGGTCAATATAAATTAATTATACATATATTAATCTAATTTATGTAATTTTTATCATATTTATATTTATTTTAGATATAAAAAATAGTAAAGTTTTGACAATTTTCACTGAAAAATCACGCTTTCTCTTCTTAACTACATAATATGTTTTAAATTAAATTATTCCAATTCATTTATTGGAATTTGGAAAAATGGATTCATTATTTATAATAAGTATAATTTATAATTTATAGTGAGATAAAATTAATTTTTTATGAATATTAATAATAAATGACATTTAAATTATTTACCAAAATTGAGGTAAAAATGAGTTTACATAGTGGTAAAACATTAACCATAAGGGAAAAAAGACCTATAAACTTGTAAAAAACACCTCTTGTATATATTTAGACCACATAACCTCTTGTATATATTATGGTTCATTAGTTTAGTCACATTAATTAATGTATACCTCCCAAAAGTGTTTTCCTTTTGGTATTTAAAATAATAGCACTCCTCCACTTTAAAAGGGAACTCACCTCTCAACTATTCACACCTATTAAGCCTTTTGGATCTAGGAAAACCTACAAAAATTAACTCAAAAAATCCCTAATGTAATCTTAAAATACTCACATTGAGAATTAATCAAAAAAAGTAAATCTTTTGTTACCAATCAAAAGGATGAACCCTAAAAAGGAGAACCTTTCTTCAATGAAAACATTTGTTTTAGTTAATTATATACCCCTTAAATTGTTCTTATATCATTCTTATATAATAAAATAATTACATTAAGTATATTAATACATTATTATATAAAAATAATAACCTAAAAATTCACACTTCCATTAAATGGGATACACAGTCATCGTTCATGTATACAATAGAATACCAGCTAATGAACTAATGACATTTGTTCTTCTATTTCCACCATTAATAGTTGAAAATAATTATGGATTTATATTTTATATATGATATATGAAATTTATAATGTTTTTATTATTATTTAATAATTATATAATGCATAACTTTGTGATTTCTTTCATGTACACTATTTTTTCTTCTATTCCCAATGTAAAATGGGTATCATGTATGTATATGGTTTCACAAACTACCAGACTAGCCTGTACATCAAGATTTGATTCCATATAATAATGTTAATGAAATATTTTAAGGCCCCCACATTATGATAATAGGGTTAGGGTCATTGTTATTGCTATCAGTGCAAATTTAGTTGATTCCTTTGAAATAAAATTTCAGAAAACAAAGATTATTGAAGATAAGCCTCTAATTGGATTTGAGTGCAAGTATATAAGAAAAACCCAACGAAACCATATTTCTGATTATGAGATTAGATATTCATTTATATTTTAATTTTTTTTAAGTATTTCTCTATTTTTTAGATTAATCATTATGTTATATAAAAGTTTGTGATCTATTACAGTGTATTCCCTTTTTTGGAAATGGCTACTAGAAGGAAGAAGTATATCAATACACATGGTCAATATAGAGTGTGCCTTTCTGAGGAAGCTAGTATAGCTACTATTGTAACTAAGGAACTTATGGATATATTATGGGTCCACGTAAGGTTATTATAAATAACAATGCCATGATGGAGAAACAATTTCCATATAGAGATTTTGCAATGTTTGATCAATTTATAAGCTAGAGCCATCTATTATTTTTCAGGTCAACATATTCAACAGTATATGAGAAATGTATTATGTATTTGGAAACGTTATTTATGGAATTGGGATGTGGTGAAATTAAAAGGTTATACATGAATTTTTTTATCACAATGGAGATACTGATAAATTCCGGTCATTAATCTAAAAGATCATAGAGGAGGAGGAAATATAATCCATTGAATTAAATTTTTTTAAGGAAGCATTATTTTTAAAATATTTCCATGATGAGAAAAAAAATTGAGAAAAAGAGAAGTAACCTTCTTTTAAGGAAAATAGAGGAAGAAATTATTGTGGAGAATGAATCTACCTTTACTATGATAGAAGTTTATGATATATATTTCAAACTCAACATGGAATGGAAAATTGAGAATTTTATTGAAGGGATTAAGAAAAGTCTTTAATGGGAACAAGTGGCTCAATGTTTTTCTTCAAATAATGAATTTGTTTCCTCTAATATCAATGCAGGAAATAATTATCATAGTATTATGTATTAAAAATAAATCAAGAGAAGAAGAGGATGATAGAGAAAATCACGTATAAAGGGAATAAGGGAATGCATGATTTTACCCCATGTGATAACTATGGAAATAATAACATCAATAAATTCTAAAAAGAGTTTGGGGTTCATCATAAGTGCGTAGAAAAGGATCACTAGGAAAAAGAATGAAATGGGAAGTAAATTAATGCATCTATTTATTATTTCAACTGTATTTAAATGGGGATCTATAAAAATATATTCCCAAATAATTGAGGAAATATACCTCAAAATAACATAAGTGGTCAATGTTAGGCCTATTCAATTGGAACATCCTAAGTGTAATGATTAATGTTATTTAATATTTGGATCTAAGAAATATGTTTTCAAATTAATTTATTGATGATTATCTCATCATATAAATTAAGTTCCATGTTGAACTTATTTGAAAACACACGATTAATGAGAATAAAACCCTAAATATGTTACCAATGTTGTGATAATGAGGCTTAGATAAAAATATGATTGATATGGATAATGTAAATTTGATGTCTTTATCTAACTTGGAACTAATTCTAATGTTTTGATCATAACATTTTGGAAGGGTCATAAGGATCTTTAGATGACATTTGAGAGTTTATTGTATTACATCACCATATGAAACAATATGTGATTAATGATGAATGATAAATAGTTAATGTTAAAAACAGAGGATAATATTTTTATTATAAAAAGGAAATAAATCATGTAATAATTTTTTCTTATATTATTAGACAGTGAATGAATTCACCAACTCTAGGAAAAGGGGCTTAAAATAAAATTATTTTCCTGTTATCATCATTTTTGATGATATCAATGAGCAATTTTACACCTCTAGTTTATGTATTTATGGTTGCTAAAATTATCTTGAACATGTTCTATATCACTCACCCTTAGTATTTGAGTATTTATTTTTTTTCTATGTCAATGTTTTCATTTCATGCATATGATCTCATATCCAGAAACCTAGTTATGTGATTATTTTAGATGACCTTTATTCTCCCATTCCTATCATACTAAGAGGTTATTTTATTAAAACTTTTAAGATATGGGTTTAGTTTAAAAAACTTGATATGTAAATTTCAAACCCTATATTTAGAAAGATCATTTTTATATTTCAAGGACACAATTTATTTATGTTGTGGAGAATGTAACACCCCAAAAAATATGAAAGAATATCATTGTATTCAATAGTGTGTTTGAAAAGAAACAACAAGCATAAAAAGTAATATAACATCCCGATAATTTAAAAAATATATAATACATTAAATAAATATTATCTCTTATATTGATTGAAATTTAAGGAGCATTGATTTTTCTTGCATTACATAAAATGACGACTTTCATTGATAGTTTGTGTTAAACGTAAGACCAAGTCTTACTAAATAATATTATTATAATTATTTAAAACTGAAATTATATAGAAAATGTTAAATTATATTTTATGAATAGGATTATCTAACATAGGAAAATATTTCTTTTAAACAAATATAAAATTAAATAATTAGTTACCAATTAATTAGAAATGAATATAAAAAGTGATTGAATATAAAGGAAATGTTTTTATAAAAAACAAATTTTATACTCATGAATGAATTTAATAAAAATAAATTATATTTATTAATAATAGTCAATGATATTAATGAAATATATATATATAATTTATTTAATAATATATTTTTGATACTAATATAACATATTTTATCTGTATAAGATAAGAACTAATCCAATTTCACACATAAAAAATATATTTTTATAATGGTATTTTTTTCAACATTTTATTGGATAACTTCTTTCAAAAAAAAATTGTGATACATTAAAATTTTTAATTTGAAAAAAATAAACATAATTTTGGAAATAATTATATAAGAATTAAAATTTTTTAAAATTTTTTTATTTTCCTAATAAGTTTCTTTTTTTGATGAATATTGAAAAATAATTATTTTAATTGAAAAATAAATTTTGATTTAAATTATTTATAATTTTTTTATATTTTATATTGGTTTCAAAGTAAAATATGTTAAATTCTAAAAATATTAATAAAATTAATTCCAATTTAATATTATTTATGTTGAATTTTAATATAAAAACGTAGTAATATTTTGATCATTTTCACTTAAAAACACACATTTATGATGTGTTTGCAGGATTTTTTTAAATTAAATTATTCCAATTATGAGGCTGGAATTTAAAAAAATGGATTAAATATTTGGAATTATAATAATTTATAATTTATTGTAAGGTCAACTTAGTGTTTGAAAAAAAAAATTAGTGAAATAAATTAAAATTAATTATAATGAATAAGTTCAAAACATGTTTACATGGTAGTTAGACTTCAATATTAAGTGTCCATGTGAACTAAAAAATTGTAAAAAATATATTTTCATGATATATTTCAACCATATACACTATTTTATGGGTATTTATTCATTATTGGAGGCACATGATGAAATTGATACCTCCCAATAGTGTTTACCATTTGGTATTAATAATAATGACTCTCCTCCACCTATACAAATGGGAACTCACCCTATCACTTCTTAACACCTATATAGAATTTTCTATCACCCAATACCTATGAAAATACACTCCCAATATATATCACATCATACTATATTAATAAAATTGGAAATAAAACAAACCTAGAAAGTCCTTTTGGGAAAACCCAAAAGAGTTACCAAAAGAAGATGAAATGTTTTCAATGAACAATTTTATTTTACATAATTATAATCCAATTAATTACCATTTATATCATGATATTATAAAAAAATATGTATCTAAAATATAATTAATTGTTTTAATTTTAATTTTAGGAACTAAAACATCACACAGTGCAGTGAAATGGGATACAAAATTATCGTTTGTGTGTATGGAGTACCATCACCTCGCAAACTGACGTCATTTGTTGTTCAATTAACACATTTCTTGGTTTTTAATAATGATATATTTGTTTTTTATATAGCATATATATATATATGTGTTATTTATAATGTACTTATTATTTTTATTATTATAATATGACACTAAATTCATTCTGTCTATTTTGTGGTAATAATATAACATCGTTTGTGTAAATGTGGACTACAGCCACCTCAAAGTTATTTGATTCATTCATGGATTGTAGAGAAATGTTTTAAGAATATTATTAATAAATATTTCTGATATATATGACATAAGTATGATATTGTTTTTATAATATAAATATAAATTATTTATGTTACTTTCTCTGAATACAAGAAGAAATCAGAAGCAGTGTACATGAACACCTAGGATCTACAGTCTAGATGAACGATTCATTTCATATCTTATAACTAAATATTATTTATTACTATAAATAAATATAAAATAAATATATATGTTATATAAATAATTATTTAAACTGTGGATATGATGAAATCATGGTAGATTTAAGATGAATAAAACGTCAAATCATAATAAAAAACTTGGCAATTAACATAGTAAAATAATGAACGATTATTAACAAATGGATAATAAAATATTATTATAATATTAGATATGATTTTATAAATATGATTATTTTTCTAGAATATGTTAATAACATTCATAAAATCTTTACACAATAGGTGAAAGGGAGTTGAAAAAATATGAAACATAATGTAAGATGATTTCTAATCTCACTATTATTTCTCCAAGAATTATGCCACATTCAACACTCATTTATTTTCTGTGGTGTATATAGTAATTTATAACAAGTCATATCAGGAATTAAATTTATTTAATTATATTATAATTTTTAAATAATTGTATTCCTTCATGGGGATCATGATTCAAAACATACTCCAATAGTAAGGGATTTCCTCTCAATTTACATTTTATTGAGACATATTTGTTATTTAGAACCAATTGAAATTAATTTGGTGTATATACTATCCCTTTATAATTTAATATCATAATTCACTCATAATTAATGGTATTTTATGTTTCAATTTGAATTATAATATAAAATGTGGTTGATGAGAAAATTATAAGGTGGTAAAATTTATCTTTTTAATCTCAAATTCTTTTATGATTGTAAATATTCTCTGGAAACAATCACTTATTTATATACATTTTTATTATAAATTACAATTTCTGTAAATATTAATATTCGTATTTGAAGGGTAAGATTATTTCATAAACTATATAACATTTTTAAATATGTTTTTTACTTTAATGGTTATTTTATTCAGAGGGGAATTATTAGAATAAATGTATCCATTAATCAATATGAATATTTAGAAAGAAACATTATTTGTGATTTTATTTTATTATTTCAATATATCAATAATTTTTTTCACTTAAAATAAATGGGTTAGGGAAAAGTTATTTTACTCCCTTAAATGCATTTGTATTCTCATGGGGAAAACTAAGTTGGTGAAAAACTATTTATGATTGATTCCATGATATTTTAAACTATTTAGAGGATAGATCATGAATGTAGGGTCTTATCAAAGGTACTGAAAAAAAATAATATGGGATTATACCTAGATACATATACTCTACTGGGGGTCAATATTGATAGTAATATTTGAGATGAAAAATTTTAACCTACAGGTAATTGTTTTAATTATATTATAGGAGGGGATCAAATCCATAGGGATAAAAGTAGTAACATTTGTACACTAACATTTTTAGGTATTTTTATCTATTATGTGTCCAACATTGGATTTTATTTAAATTTTGAAACAAAAATACTAAAATACCTAATATTTTTTTCATCTAATAATTAAAAAACATTTATTTTTTATTGAAAAAATTTCTCCATATGATTCGATCAAAGGTGGTTTCTAGGGAAATATTGGATGTATTTGTTTTCGTAAAAATAATATATCACTAATTCATGATGCATTCGAAAAATGAGGTAACCCCCGAAAAAATTCCCTAATTTAATCCATACAATATTACAATTGTAATAATAAATTCACATATACGGTCACATACATGAGAACAATAATGAATTGGATATTACTAAAACTCCAAAATTTTTGTTTTTAAGGTTGGTGAAGAATAAAAATATAATTACTCATGAAATGGAATACATAAAATAACAAATTGATTAAAAATTTATAGAAAAAAATTACATCGAATAAAAAAACATGATACTTCATTGGAACAAAAAATTAATGGTTCATCCCTCCATTGATTCTTTTCTATTAATGGAAGTAGTAAATAGACTCATGAGGGAGAAATTTAATAAATGGAAAACTAAGATGAAACAAAAACTCCATCATTGTGTGAGGGATTTCAAAATATTTGGTGTGAATAGACTCAAAACATGATTTAATAGTATCAAAAAGATAATAAAAATCAAATAAAAAATGAATAATAATATTATGAAGACCTTTCATTGGGAAATTAATTTGGATGAAAAACATACATGATAACAAATGTACATGTGATTACAAAATGAAAGCATAACATTAAAATTGAATGAATAAACCATCCACCCCCAAATAATTATCCACTAACAACTTAAATAATAAAATTAATAGCCTGATATATATCCCCATTCTAAATATCATCCCCATTAAATAGGATAGTCTATGGGTTTTGGGAAATAATGGGAAAGTTGATAATTCATCTTAGATTAGAAAAATTAGACCAGATTCTTCCCCCTGATAGACTTTCGGAATTGATATTTTTGATGATCTAATAATGTATATTAACATAATATAAATATGATAATTCATATGTTCTATAATTTATGTAGATATTTTATCAAAGTTTTTATAACATTTGGGGGTTATGATGAAATTGGTGTGCTGATTTAATGGGCCATCAAATCTGGCCCATAATTTAGTCCTCAACATTGGCTCCTTGAATCTCATTAAATTATTCAAAATTATTACTATTAACATTTTAATTAAATGATAACCATAATTTTATATATATAAATTCAATATTGAAGATTCTTTGGTCTTGAATCATGGGATCCACATTTATTTGATGGGTCTAAGGCGGTTCTACTTTTTCCCTAAATGTCCTCATTCATGGGAAGAAATGTCTATCTTCACTTGTGATTCATACATTGATGCTAAAATAAAAATGTTCAAAAAAATGAGATAAATAATTAACCAAAATATCAAATAAAATATTTAAAATTATTCATTCCATGATCTAAGGATTAAATGGGCCTAAATTTAACCACTTTGAACATGAATTTCACAATGATGAAAAATAAAGTTTAATATATTGAATTTACTAAAATAGATGTTAAATAATTTCATTAAAATGAATATAAAAATATTATCAATGAATATTGGCATATTTTAGTGTCCAATCACACCCCTAACTTGAGGTTTTCTAGTCCTAAGAAAATCATATATCAAAAATATGAAATTGAATTAAATTTTTTTAAAATAAAATCAACACACAATTCTAACCAATATAAATCATGCCAAACAATCATGAATCCTATTAAAATAATTTAGCACAACATAGCTTCAAATTCATATCAGGATCCCAAGAACATTCCTATGTTCAAATTCAATGACATATTTCATTCAATATCAATTATTCATGTTGATGTTTTGTGTATAATAATAAATATGGGAAATATTTCATTGTTAAATATATAAATAAATGTATGGTAGAGGTGGTAATAAAATAACAACATAATAAGAGTATCCTATTTTTTCATTTTATTATTTCCGGAAATTTTTTCCTTTATATGTTTTAGCTTGTTTGTTTGTTATTTAAAAACAATAGATATAAAAAATTGACTCCAGGAAAGAAATCTATGGAATCATTATCCCCATGATCTAAACACAAAACATATTTCTAATTATATAATCTTAAATAGAGATATAAATACTAATACTAGTAAAGAAAACTATGGAGTCCTTATCCCCAAGTACATAACACAACACATTTGGACAAAACACAGCTCTATGTGGGCCTTTTTCAACTTTTTATTGGATAATCAAATTAAAAATAATGTGGCCCTAGAACCTCTATTATGATGATAGGTGACAAAAACACAAACATATAACCAAAATAAAATGGATGTGAATTATGAAATTTTGATTAAGAGGATAAAAATTTAGACACTAAAAATCACATCAGACCACCAAACCTTCTAGAAAATATTCTCATGAACATAGACGTGAGTTAAAATCACAATCAGGGAAATTAAAATAATTTGACATTATGTTTTTAGTTTAGAAAAGTGTATTATCATGTTCATGGTTTTTGAAAACATTCATAAAATAATACTTCATTCTAAATCAAATATTTTTCCTCCAAATACATAGAATGATAATTCCCTTGGTTTTGAAATTGGAATGGAGAGAGATATAATAATTGGATAGAAATTGGTGGAGATTCAATTTAAAATTATATCTTGGAACAAAGAAACCTGGTCTGAATTTGATGAGCCCTCAATAAGAAATTGATCAAATTGGTTTCATGTCATAAGTAGACACCTCAGGGATGATTGAAGGTTATTTTTTAATTAACAAAGGCATGTGTTTCATTTGAAAACACTAAACAACATCAACTATTAAATATCAAATATAAGAAACAATATACAAAATTGGAAACCCTATGGTGGTTACCTATACATAAAGAAATTAAAAAATAAAATAAAAATAAAAACAATTTCGAAGCCTGTTTTCCTTCCAGAAAGAGCATAGTTTGCTGTCATTATCTCAACAAGGATCTCACTAACTTATTAAATACAATCGTTATAAATTTTGAGGGCCAAATTTTTCCCCACTTTTTATATATTGATATTTGTTAATTTCTATAGTATGTTTAATATAAAAAAAATATTCTATATAATGAGTGGTAAAATACTTGAAATAACATAAATGGTCGGTCCTGTATCATATGTAGGATTTCTTAAGATATAAAGGATCATTACCCCATTTTGGATTCAATATAAGGATTAATGACAACCATAAGGTATTAGTTATACCCGATGAAGGGATACACGAGCGAGGAAGGAAAATAATTTTTTGATTTATTTGGACATCACTTTCATAAAAAGGTCGAGACTTTGTATAAAAATCTGTTTTATATTTCAAAATTTTCAACAGATTTGTATACTTTTGAATTGATGTTTCAACCACTAAATTTTCCATATGGGAGTTTGGAATTTTTATTGACTCAAATTTTATTATTTCTCTAAATGTAATAGTGATTGGTGATTCTAAAAAATTATTAGTGGGTCTATATACATGAAACTCAATCAAATATTTTAAATTCACTTGTTTTGAATCCATGAAATAAATTTCATCCTAATTTTGTTATCATTAATAGTGCCCTCGTATTCCTTGTGTTGAATTTAAAAATTACATAACCAATTCAAAAAATTATATAGATCTTATTTCTTATATTCCAATTTTAATTTTTCAACATTTATATCTAATTTTAATGCCTCTTATTGTTTGGGAAGAATTAATTTATGTTTTCCAATATTTTACAAGATCATTGAAATATTCAAATCATGGAGTTGTTTATAATAATATTGTGTGTAACCTTATTATTATATAAATTATGGGGAAGATATAACCTGATTGACAATGGGTTCCACAACCAATTCAATAATTTGTAGTTATACACAAACTATTGAAACCTCATAAGTCATTATCTCTATTTTTTTAGACAGTTTCTCAAGTAATGGATATATATTAGGATGTAAAAGAAATTGATATATGTTTTTTAATTTATCAGGATAATAATATTTATGGAATTGAATTATAAGATGATTATTCTTTCATTTTCAGATTGACTCTCATTATTAGTTGGGATTTATTGTTGAGAATATGAGTTCAAACATTATATCGGATTATGTTTTTGGTTTTACCACCAGTAGAAACTGGGATTGTCAATATAAATCAAACATGGTGTGGTTTTTTCAATATAAGGAGAGGTTCACTGTGTGTTGAATTCTTTAACATGGACATCCATTTGATTGAAATTAGGTTTGAGAATAAAGAAGTTGGTGAAAACTATGAATTGGTTTGATAATAGGATAATATGACCTAACGTTACATACATGGGTCCCTAAAATGGAAGAAAATTCGGTGATTCCAATATTTACCATATAGGTAGAATCAGTCATTATAGTACATATTGGGATAAACTATACAAAGACTGTATAAGTATCCTTCAGACACTAAAATTTTATGATATGATTAGTTGTAAAGTGGCCATCATTGGGGTTGATTTTAATTTAATAACTAATTTATTTTATTTAATATAAAAATAAAAAAAATAGAATGATTTGAACTAAAAAAATAATTATCCTGGTTTGATCTTTGGTTTTTATTAGGGCTAGAATATATGTAATTATTTTCCTATTAATTTTATCTAGACTAGATCAAAATGTATCGATTTAATGAGAAAATTCCACAAAATTAGTCATTGATTTACTCTTAAAAAATTAAAAGGCTATTCCCCAATTCACATAGAGGACCACATTAATGATCACACTAATTAATTTGATTTTACTAGCACTCAAAATGTTTAATCATTAATGTTGGTGAATATAAAGAAGAAAAGAATTAAAAGAATGGAACTATCAAATTATAAAAATATATTAGGAATTTAATAACAAAAAATAACATCCAATACATTTACAAGAATCTCCCTAGAATCAAAACAAATAATTTTTATCCATAAATTCATATATTTAACTTAATAGAAGGTGGATATATACTCATGAAGGATGAATCAAATAAACGAAAAGAAAAGACAAAATAAACACTCCACTATTGTCTGTGGTATTTCATAATTGTTGATATGAATAAATTCACACAATGATTAAATTTTATTAATGTCATAGTAAAATATAAATAATAAATTAATAATATGTATTATAAGAACTTTTATTAAGAAATAAATGTGAATGAAATACATATATGGGAAAAAATGGACATGTAATTATAAAATAAAAGCGTAAAATTAAAATTGAAAAATAAAAAAAAACCCCAATTAAATCCTTAAAACTAACTTAAATTGAAAAATAATGAGCCTTAGTTTTATCTTTCATCATTCAGTATAATCCCATCAATTAAGATAGTAAAATGGTCAGATGTAAATAAACTGAATGTGGACATTTCTTCATTGACTGGAAAAATCAAACAAGATTCATCCCCGATTTGGACATTAATATTTTACATTTATGATAAAAAAATCATCGATGGTCATAGAAGATAAATATAATCTTCCATATTAACAATAATTTGGATAAATATTTTGGACCAATTGGATATGTTACTTGAAGGTTATGATGAAATTGTTGGGATGATTTTATGGGTCTTTAAATCTGGTCCATAAATTAATTGTCAATTTGGGCTCCTAGGATCTCTATGAAAATTTCAAAATTACTACAAGAAATATTATAAATAATTTATCCCATGATTTTTATTGATATAATGTTTAATTTATCTTCATTGGGATTGAATTATGGTCTCTACTTTATTTAATGTTCCTAAGACCCGTTCTGCATTATCCATAAATGTCTACATTCAGGGCCAAAAATGTACACATTCCCCTCTGATTCATCCATTGATCCAAAAATAAAAAATGTTACAAAAATTATGAGAAGTCATATCCAAAAATATAAAATATAAATAATATGAATAATTAATTACACATTTTTATTATTTATTATTCCCAAATTGATCCACTTTCAACATGTATTTCACAATGATGAGAAATGAATTTCAATTTATAAAATACACTAAAATCAGTGATTATGGACATTAAAAAACATGAATAATAAATTAAAATATTTTAATATCAAGATATTTCAGTGGATAATAAACTATATTGAGGATATATCTTGATTGTTCAGATGTCTAACATTATGCATTCCAACCATTATTATTTTTCTATGTGATTATTTTATTAATTTGAATATCTATAGTAATGTCTCAAGATCATATGAATATTTATATGGAATTATTCAATCATAGTTTTAATATTTCCACACTTATTATGGAATATCAATTAATTTATTGTCATATGGGATTAATTATTTACCATTACATGTTGATTAAACTCATTGATTCATTATTTCTACCACAATACATAACCCATATTGAGCATTTCAGACCACTGTTATTTTCTTTCATTTCACTATGTTATAAATAAGAGTTCCATGAATGATTTTTTTAGGATTAAATTAATTAACATTTTTTATGTTTTATGTTTTAATTATATTCCCAATATAAACTGTTTATCATGTATGTATCTAGTTTCCAAAACATTTAAACATATTTGTCCTTCAGGATTCAATTCCTTATAATCATGTCAATTTAATAAAGTAAGGCATCTAATCTAGGACATTGGGGTAGGGGTTAACAATATATATATATATATAATTTTAATTTTGATATATATCATAATTTTTTAATTGATTTTTTAATTTTATTTGTTTGATATTATATATATATATATTGTATATATATAAAATTATATCTAAAATATATATATAAATAATAATTTGTTGAATTTCTATATATATAAGTGAATAAAATGCTATGAAAAGTTAAATATAAAAATATTATGAAAGAATAAAAATATATAAAATACAAATTATGAAAAAAATATTCTGTAGTGGGAGGGGGATGAGTCATCCTTTTTTGCAGGCCTACACCCAGTGCTGAATAACACCAAGGCCACCACTGGTGCATTTCCCATCCACATCACCACTTCCTTAACCACCCGACCACACCCAATCCATAAAATCTTTACTATAACATCATTATCATCTCCCTCTAATCCCAAACCCCTCATCACCTCTCATTTTACCATCATTTTCCATTGATGTTGCGACACCACCTTCTCCAAATTCCACACAGGGTTGGCATCACAATCACACCTATCTTGCATCGAAAGACCCCTATTGATCAGTCCAAATCAATCGTATTATCACTAACTAGAAACTATTATTGTATATTCTACAGGTTTTATAGGTTTGACATCATAACAACTTCACATAGTGGGTCAAAATATTGGGTTATGTGTGTTGAGCGATATAGAGTAAATATTTTCCATGAAACATCAAAACCAAGACTATTTAGAATACATTGATCTTTTTATTTCCAAAATATCCAGTAAAATATTTTATAATATTAATTGGAATAAGAATTTAAAAAAATATTTTGGAAGGAAATATGGGACATTCATATAAATAGATCTCCTTTCTCCAGGTTATATTGTTAAAATGGGAAGTAATTTCTTAGTGTCATAAGAATTAGGATAAAATTATATGTACCCATATTTTCAGTTATGGAAAGGTTGAATGTCTGATTAAAATCCACTCCTAGAATTTTTGTTTCGATAAGGAGAATGGACACATTGGTTTTCTGTGGTTTAGCTATTGGGAGAAAATATTTTTGAATAATAAGATTATGTTTTAAATTTATTATTTTATAATGAAAATATTTTCAAAAATCTAATTTAAAATTTCATAATTTGTTTAACAATCCACTTGAAAGTAGATTTTTCAAAATCAGTTTCAAAGACGGAACATTTACAAAATTCACATTTAAAATTTTCCACGAACTATTTTTTTAATCTTCTTTTTAAATTTGTTTCAAGAATTTTCTTATGGTGATCATGTTTTAAAATATTGAAGTTATATTTTAAAAGAAAATAAATTTCCATGGTGTTTTCAAAAACCCTCATTATAAAGGAAGAAATATAATTTAATTACTATTTTAAAATTCTATTCAAACCCAATTATGTTTTTAAAATATTTTTTCTATCATTATTTTTTTTAACACACATTACAAGGACACAACTTTTTAAATGTTTTTATTTTATGTATTTGATCATTATTTTATATTAATGTATTATTGAATAGAAATTTAGTTGTTTTAAAATTATCATTTCATGTTATACTAATTTTATTTAATTTCCATTGATGAATCATATTCCTAATATACCGTATATTCATGCGTGAATTATACCTGTTTAATATCCCATCATTGTTATATAGTCTAGAGATTAATTATCATGAATTTTTGGTTACTTCTTATTGATATATATAAATATATGAACTTATATATATATATATTATAGTTTTTAACTATATGATTGAAAACCCAAGTTTAAAAATGGGAATATCTATTTTTTTATTAAAATTTAATAATTTAAATTTCAATACATGATCTGGATTATGGGAATGAAACCAACCCTCTATGATAGGTATGAAATATGTAACCTTCAATGTTCCTAGAGGCCTTAGGTTTTTGTATTTAAATCTTGTGAATTATACTTCTAACAAATCATTGGTTTATTTTTAAGATGTCTATTTAAGTATTCCTATAGTTACTAATGATTAATTTTTAAGTGATTCCATTGGTTTTATTTTAATGTTTTTTGTAATAAAATATTTTTTCTTATATAATTAGGTATTTATGAAATAATTTTTCTAAAAATATATTTTAATTTTTGAAAATATTGTGATTTCTCTAAATGGGGAAAATATATTTTTATATTTTAAAAAAATTTCCTTATGTAATGCTTTAATTTTTTATGAAGCTATTTGAAGAATTTTTTGTTGTATATTCATAAAAATGAATGCATTAATTTTAAAACCCCTTTGTAATCCATTTTCCCACATGATATTTTAAAATGATATTTATATTGTATTTAGTTGGGTAAGTGTTTCGAAGAAGGAATGAATCATGTATGAAGAATTTAGACAGAGAAGATACAATTTTTCTATAAAATAGATTAGTTTTCTAAATAATTTATTCTTGAGAGATACTATTTTGGATTTTTTTTAAATTATAAAAAATTAAAACCAAAATAATCCTTATAATGTATATTTTTAATGTGCTATTTAATATTTTATTTAGAAAATAATATAAATTTTTTATATATACAGGATATGGGAGTATAGGTGAGGGCCACAACATTTTCTTCCTTGATAATTTTCAAAGCTTTATGGTATATTTATTGATTCTATTTTTGATAATATTTAGTGAGACATTCAAATCTATAAAACAATTATTGAATATAGTCATTCTATTTGAGGATTTTAAAACTTTATATATATATAATTCATTAATAAAAATTAAATTCAATTGCTTTTCAAAGATAGATACAACCATTGGGTACCCTAATTCTAATACCCGTTGAAATTTTATATTCGAACATGTAGACACTTAAGGGAGGAGGAATCAGTTTTTAATTTCGTTTGAAAAATTAAAAACAATTAGGAATATATTAAACCCCTTAGAACTTAATATTTATTTATAGTTAATAAATATGGATATTTTAAACTTTTTACATGTCAATTAATGCATATATTCATTGTAGTATTTAATGTAGAATAATAATACATGATTAAAAACTATGGTATAAAGAACTAATCTTTTATGGACTGAATCCTTTTGAGTCATGGATTATCTAATATAATATTTTTTATCTATACAAATGGGGTTTACTAGGTATCATATCCAAACAACACACAAAATATAACATAATTGAGATAAGTTCACAATATTTCACATACGAACATTAGATATATTACATAAATTATATTAAAATTTTAATGAAACATTTGATTTTAGAATTTTTCTTCCTCCATTTATATTATATTAATAACATTTCCAAAGAATTAACTACACCAAAAAATAATTATAGGATTTCTCGCAATATTTTCTTTGAATGTGAACAGTTCATCAAGATCAATACCTATAACTCAGTAACTACATGAAGCACAGTTCATATATTTTCATAATAAATTTTTCTCTAGCTTTTTCATTAACAGATCTCTTATGATATTCAACCCTATAATCTCATATAAATTATTTATGTCCCTTAACTACTAGTAAATTTCTATATATTATATATGCGACACAATTTCTATGATTTTTTTCTTTATTTAATTCACAAATATTCAAAATAATAGATCTATGAATGGCGAATGGTATCATATCTTCATAAAATTTTCCACAGATAGGATTATCATCTTCAGAAAAAATTCAATATAATCATCTTATTCCTATAGGGTTCTCTTAAATATTTTTTCACATCATAAAAAGTCTTAAATCCAACAACATTCTTAAAACTCCACTATCATTATTTTTTATTTTTTAAAAATGGTCACATGAAATGATATTTACTATACGTAGAATATTGAAAATCATAATAATATTCAGTGACCCACAATTTTAAGTTGATTGATGACATGTACATACATTATCTCTCCTAATAGGATTACCATTATCCCGAGAGAACTACATAGATGATTTTCATTAAGAAATGCCAAAATATTAATTATAATTAAAACCATTTTTATTTTCAATTTATAATCATTTTGAATGGAAATTAATTAATATTTCACATTATTTTTACACATACACATGGTATATGGTTTTGGTTTTTGTAAATCCCTTCTACCTTTACCCAATTTGGTTTCTAATAGTTACATGAGGGCAACTCTATATTTATAGGGGTTGTGTGAGGATAAATAAGATTATCCCTCTATTTTATAAGGGTAACATGTCTTTATATTCAATTTTTAGGGTATATATGCACTATGTAAGGGTATATATGCAATGTGTAAGGGTAAATATTTACCATGTAAAGGTAGATATGAAATATATAAGGGTATCCCCGGTGGTATGAAAGGTTAATAAATAGTATATAATGGACATGTAAATATAAATTGTATACAACATAAAGGAATGGAGGATAGTTTGTTCCCATCATAAGGGTATGTAAGGGCATGTGTAAGGATAATCTTTTGTTTAAAAAGGCTATTGAAGGGAATATAAGGTTTTCTATAAAGGTGATATTATATTTAAAAAGGACATTTATGGGTATTAGGGAAACTGAGTAATGTTATAGAGAGCGTCATGTGAGTAAAATATCCATTTAAAAGATATTTATGGGTAATCTAGGCATGCATAAGGGTAAAACCATATTGTCCTTATGAAACACCTTTTATGGGAGAAAAATAAATAAAGGCTTTTATTTACATTTCATATTCTCCAAAATAATCCTATAATATGTAACAACCATTTTAAAATATTTAAACGATGGTAACATAATTATTTTAGTTAGTTAAAGGTGAAAAATCTATTATTATAATAATTTGGACCATATACATCCAATATTCAATTAAAATGGTAAAATTAATAATGTTTTTAATTTTGTATTTTTAATGATAAAAACCATAATACTCTTTGTTTTTCTTTAAAATTATCCAAAAACATCATTTCACGTGATTTTTGGTATCATTTTGAGAGTTTTCTATATTTTTGACTAATTTTTATGTGGTTGTGGTCCTTTTGTAAAATTTTATTGATTTTCATCACATTGTGATTAATATAGAGTTATTATGGAAATTTTTCATTAAAACTATATAGTTTTTTCGGTCATGAAACCATCAATCATGTTAGAGGTATATATTAATATTAACTGCATCTAAATAATGAGATACTACATGATCTTATAATATCATTTTAGATGATTTATCAAAATCATTAACCTGAAATATGTGGAGTAAGATTTCTAAAATTCCATTTTTAGGATTTGATAAATGTTTTTAAAGGTGATTTTCTTTAAAAAGTTGGTTTGTTAAATTTTTTATATTTGATGAAAAAAAAAATTCTCTAATGTTTATTTAAAAATCATTGGATTCATGATTCCTCACACATGAAAATTGTGAAGATAATTTTTTGTCTCAAAAATGAATTTTAAAACCATGGTAGTGGTAATATTATACATTTGAAAAAGTTTAGTAAAATAATGATTATTATTTATGTGTTTTTTAATGGAATCATGGGTCATGGAAATAGTTTGGAACCATAGACACAAAAATATAATAACTATAGTGTGTGTAACACCACCAAGGACTCATAAATATTTTATCGTAAGGTCGTGGTGGAAAATGGGAAGCCTAATACCAATATACAATGACATAAATCAGTATCGTAGGCCCTAATTTCTAGCACCATTTCCCTTTCATTATTTTTATATATGAATTCAAAAAGCCTAGATACATTTTATGTTCTGTTCACATCAGTATGACATCTATATCTTGTTTTATATACTCACATGTTTTTCCTTTCGGTTTTTCCTTTTGATATGGAACTATCAGATTGAATTGTATTATGTTGGTTACCATTATATACCACAATTTATATGCCAACCATGCTGTATTTTTTTGGATATAGATGTGTTGATAATTTAAATTATTTATCATTATTATTTATGTATTTATTCCCATGTTTTCGAGCATGAATTTTTTAAAGTAAAACTAAAATAGTTTTGAAATAATGTATTATATATGCAGTTTATTTATAAACTGGTATTATTTTAAACCTTGAATAAAATATAACAATGTTAAGTTTTTTATATAGTATTTGGTGGTATCTAACTATGATTTAGTTCTCAAAACCTTCAATTATAGTTTGATAATTCAAATCCTTAGTCAAAAGAAATTTTAGGTTAAGGGTGGGGAATCATATGTATTGGTGGATCGATTTGCTGATATCATTTTTTGTAGATTGGTATGGTGATTATGTCTTGTCACAATGATAATGAATCGGTTTCATCCTTGTAGACATTATTGATTTGTACATTCCTCCCACTTTTTACTCTCTTTGTTTATCATATTTTTCAGTATGCATGTGACATGTGATGTTATTTATCAGGGTAAAATCATTCTTATGGTTTTATATGTTCATTCCATGGGGGGATTTTCCAACCAATTGTGATTTGATATAAACATTGGGGTTTGGGTTCAGAAATCATAGATAATGTGTTTGGTGGACCTAGGATTCTTCTTTACAAGAAGGTATTAGAGATATGCACATCCAGAAGTGTTATGATACTTATTGGGTATGGTTTGAGGTATATGGTAGAATAGATCAAGGACTTTTCAGAGCATAATGTGAAAATTAATATTAGGTTTTTATCTATCAACTTTCACGATGTCACTTGAGTTACCATGGGAATTTAAATATTATTATATATTTCATGTTTTACAAGAATCATGTTTTGGTGTATAAAATTATGATCCTCATTGGATTATGATGGTTTACTTGGGGATATATTGGATTTTTTGTGTAAATTAAAATATGATTCAAATTATGATGTAAAATTTGATCACATAAAAAACCATTCATTGACTCAAAATTGGTTCTTAAAATGATAAATTGGTTTTTGTATGATTATAATATAGTCATCCACCATGAGGATAATTAAATTATGACTCCTCATACCTTTGTTTTTGTTATTTATAGTCCCTTATTCATGGATTATTTAAGTGACTCTCATTTATAGAAAAATAATCAAGGTGGTTTTTGGGATATATCGATATCAAGAATATATTGCAATAAGGTTATGACATTATTTTTTTGTGTCGGGATGGTATAACCCATTTATTATTTTAAAAAATAAACATTCTTTTGAAATGAAAAGATTTATTTATTTCACTCACTATTATTATGATTGTCTAGATCATTTTTTAGAAATGTATTTTTATATAAAAATCCTATAAAATGTTTTTTATTTGAATAAATTTAATGTTTTTTTTAATTTCATCCACTTGATGAATTCTTTCAAAATTCATTAAATGTTTTGAATGAAATAGTTGTTTAACACGAAGTAGTGAAGGGTGGGATTATTGTTTTATTGAAAAACTGAAGTTTGTTTCAGACATAAAATGTAGATAAGTATATGATATTGATAATTGAGTGATAAATTAATGGATTATTTTATAATTTCTGGAATCCCATTTTTTTATCATTATTTTTGGGGTATTTCTAAAAGAATTTCAATCATGGATAATGTGATTCAAGATAAAAATGAAACATGATTAATTTTATCTTGAAAAGGTTGTAAGGTTTCATATTATAGTTATGATTTTTTGAAATTTTTCACTTTTTGAATCCTTTTCTATGGTAATGAATGATGTTTACTTATGAAAATATTTGTTTTTAATGTTCATTTTTAAGTGATCCTTGGAGGTCTTCAACCTAAATAGTATCTAAAAGACGTTTCCACTACATGAGTATTATTTTTTTTCCCTCTCAGAATGTTTTTGATTTTATTGATTGTTTTTATTCTTGTATTAACCCTTCATTATATGTAAATATTATATGATACAGTCTAAAGGATATGATGGATTTTACCACATTTGTTGGTTGAGTGAGTCTTCTGGGGAGGTATTAAGTAAGAGTGTGCTTCTTTACATAAGATTAGAATGTGTTTTCATCACTCTCTTTTACTAATGATGTATGTTCATCAGCTAAATCATGATACTGTACTTTTTTTTGAATGTCGAGAGGACCTTGTAACATTGTTATGGTAGATTGGACATTAAGGACTAGTTTTCTTATCTTTTTCATTGTTTTTCTTAATATGACCATGATTAGGTGTGATCATTGATATCTTCCATGGGATGAATCATTGAGTCAAGTGGTCATTCTATTTCCCCTCATTACAAGTTATTATATTTTACTATTTGAGAATTGTTCCAATTACATATTTTTTTAAATGTAATTCCATGGGTTTTTTCTTGGATACCTAAAATTGGTGACCATTGGGTATGTTCATGGGGTATAGTATTTGGATTCATGACTAGTTTGGATGAGAGATACATTGGTGATATATTGTTATCAGTTAGATATTGGTGGTGACCAGGTTGATATTTCTAAACCTATGTTACTATATAAGGAGTTTCCTAATAAGAGTACATATCCATGTCATTTTATATTTAGGAATTTATTTTTTAATGTTTCTCTTAGTTATGTGAAACATGGTTTAAACATGCATATTTTTAAGGACCTTTGAGGTAAACAATTTGTAAATCTCTTGGGGGTGGTACTTTTTTATCGAAATTCTTTTTTTAGTATTGTCCTAGTATTCCCCTCATTGATTTCACCCTATAAGAGTTGGTATGTTCCCATTTTAGAATTGGATATCATGGGGAATTCCTTTATTTGAAATTTGAAACCTCAGTTTTCTATTAATTTTCACTTGTGTTTGTGTAGTATCATGGTGTTTCTCCATTTTAATTGAATAAATATGGTGGGGATATCTACATTAAGTCTCTATTTTCCCAATAGATTTGTGTTTGATAATTATGAACATTGAAATCCGTTGAAATGATGGAAGAGAGGTTAATACCATCTTGTGTATTATTTCATGCAATGATTTCTTCAATCTGGATTTTTTCACCGTGATGCCTCTAATATGATGTCTTTATATATATTGATGTTGTATAATGGTTGATGGCTTTTGGATATTTTCAATTATTCCTATCTGAAAATAATATATCCCATAGTGACCACTAGTTGATATAAGTTGTACAATCTATTACAGAATTTTGAAAGTAATCAATTAAGGAGAATTTTATAATATATTTAGATCAAAAGTGTCTATTGTGTAGTATTACCCAGTGGAACCATATGATATTGGGATAAGTAATTTAATATCATTGACATCAATATTGGGTAATCTATAATAGAAGGAGGTGTGGTCATAAAAATTCTTTTATGGTATTACCAATGTGGAATATGTTTAAAAAATGTGGAGGGACCCTTTTTTGGAAATTGACATGGTTGTGTTTGAGGATCTAATTTTATTATATGATAATTTTTAAATAAATATGTATCTTCCTTTTGAAATTGTATTTAGAATGAGAATGTAGTGTATAAAATTTCAATTCATTTTATTATAACCATTTATTATGTGGTGATCTCATGTTTCATGTTTTAGTTCCCTAATGGGGACTTTGGTATTCGGAGGTAGTTGGCTATTCGGGAGGATCTAAGAATATATGTTTACAAATCATGAACATTGGTTTAGTAGTTCTATGAACTCTAGATTTATCAAAAAGATTCATTATTTGAGACATAAATTATAGTTTATAGATATATATAGTCAAGAAAACTATTTATTCCATGATTTTATACCTATTATAATGGTATATTAGAACACCATAGCGAATTATGAAAGCAATCTCTAAGAGAGAAGATTATGAAAACTTATAATAAAAAGTTCTTGAAGTGTACATTAACCTAAAATAATTGTCTAATGCATGTTAATATAATTTTTTATCATCGATTTTGATATAAGGTAAACTCATGAAGGAGTAGGTGTGTTTATAAATACTTTGAGTAGGGGTTTACCAATGCAGGATATGATGAATCAAAGGATGATGTATCCTTGGGGACCCTTATTGTAGAATTACACATGGTTCGGTTTGTGGTTATAAAGGTGTTATGTTATCTAATTGGCAGAAATATGTATCATCCTTGTGTAATTAAATTTGGATTAAGAAAGTAATATACACAAATTGGATTCATTATTAATAACCATTTGTGTTGGAGAGGCATTGAGTTGTTGGTTTTGGTTTCTTGATAGTGCCTTTTTTATATTGAGGTATATTTTTTTTGGTTTATCAATGAATATGAGTTTATGGGCCATGAACATTGGTCTAGTTATTATATAAAATCTAGGCTGATAAAGACGTTTCATGATTTGAGATATCTATGATTGTTTCTTGAGTGATTCAGTCAATTTCTAAATTTATGTTACAATTCCATGACTATTAGACAAATAAAGACGGAAGGACCAACAAAATTGTTTGTAATATCCTTATGAATTAAGTTAGAGAAGTTGAATAAAACTATGATGAAATTTTAAATGGTACCAAAAAATATAAAATGTTTGGAAGGAAAAAAAATTTGGGTAATAAAAAATGATCCTTGAAGTTTGATCACGTACTGACTACAAAAGAGATGGTTATGGAAGAAAATCATTAACATTTTTTAAGGGGTTGTGATGATCGGTGGTGTTCCTACAGAAACCATTTCTATTAGATAAACAATATTTTCTTCCCAATATTCAAAGGCGCTTCCCAATAAAATAGTTTCTTTATATAGGAATTCCTTTTTAAAAAATTGATGATAGTAAAAATATAATATTTATCCAAAAATTTAGTATATGTCTCAAATGTGCAGGCTTGTTTTATTTGTTTTTTGGGTTTCATATATTCCACACTCTATAATTAGGAAGATTAAAATTTTTTATTCATATGTGAATCCAAATGATTCTTCTTGATGTCGAGAAAGGGCCGGTGAATGGTCATTAGAAGGACCAAATACTATTCATATGTGATAGAAACAATGAGATAATCTTGGTGAAGTTTGGCTACTATTCTATGCCACATAATATGTATTAAAAACTACCATTGATACCCATTGGAGGATGCGGTGAGTGAATTTTTCTTTCTCATAGAATCTAATTTTATTTGGGATATAATTATTTAGTGAGAAAGGAATGTAATCACTAAATTTCATTGTTCCCATTCATGGTCCTGGAAAATATTACAAAGGTGGATAATCCGTTGGAATTTTTATGTCTATTAACTTAGGTTCATGATGTGTTGTATATTTACCAACCTAGGAGGTATTAACTATACAATTATCATCTGATTAAGAGAAGGAGTGTTGATCTTATGATTGGTACCGATACGGTTAAATATCCTGTTCCAGTTATGGATCACCAATATAAGGTAGTATATAGTAAAAAAATATCTTTAATATATTTATTGAGGTAGTGAAGATGAGATAAAAATATGAAGTTGATATAAAAAACAATATTTATGTGTCACTGCCCTTATATAATTCAGTTTTTGCTATCCTGAATGCTTTATGGGGGATGAAATAATTTATGGGGGGGGATAATTTTAACACCTTTTTATAAAATAATTGAAATTAAAGTTTGTTTTTAGTTTGTAATACATTTTATTTGAAAGTAAAAAAAATTTTAACTTAATTTTTACCCTCATGCATGGTATAGGGTTCATGTAAGGGTACAACCCGCTTACCTGTACAGATGGTAGTTTTTAGAAGATGGTTAAAGGTAACTCTCTATTTATATTGGTTATGTATGGGTGAAGATAATTTTCCATGAGTTCCATAAGGGTATATTGGTTTTATTTTTATTTTATAATGTAATATATTCATAGAATAATTGTAGAAATTTACTATATATGTTTATATATTTTATGTGTATGGGTACATATTCACTTTGTAATAGTAGATATGCAAGGTGTAAGGGTGATCCTAGAATCATGTAAGGGTAAATGTTTGTCTAGAAAGGTTTTTTAAAGGAAACATGTATTCAATGTATGGGTAATGGAGTTAGTTAATGCACTATGTAAGTGTATAGTACTACTTTTTAAGGGTAATATCACATTTACCAATGTTGTGTAAGGGTACTGAAGGCATTGTGTAATGGTACCCTATACTTCCAATTTTGGCTAATGGTGCCATGGGTAATGTGTAAAGGTAGAGAGAGTGACATATGTCTATGATATCATTTTCAGAGTATTTATAGGTGTAATACAATGCTGAATATGGGTAATCGAGTTCCCTTACATGACACTATAGAGATGCATAAGGGTAAAATCATGTTACTCTTATGCAGTGCTATTTTTTTGAGATAAATAAATTTAAACAATGATTTTCATTTAATATATACATATTAACCCAATAGAATCTATGTTCAATTTTAAAATATATAAATCACAATGGAATACTTATTTTAGTAAGTTAATGGTCGTAATTCCTATTTTAAATAAATTTGAACATTCTAAACAGAATATTCAAGTAAAATTAAAAATTAAATCTTGTATTAAATTGTAGGGTTATGATATTGTTAACTAGGAAACCATTCGTTTTTATTTAATATTACATAAATGATCCCGATACGTAATTTTTGTTATCCTCTTGAGGAATGGTCTTAGTGTTTATCTGTTATTGAATTAGTTTTGTTCCATTTTCATATTTTTTTCTTTACCATTGGGATATTTAATGACGGGTGATCATGGTTGTTTTTACATAAAGAGTTGGAGGTTTTTAGGGCAAGAAACCATCAACCATTTTTTAGGTTTTTGTTTCTATATATTCGAGTGGACTCTTAAGATATTAGGTGTTCTGTAGAAAATCTTCTAGTTGAATGTTTGAATTATATAATTTTAAATATTAGTGTATGGGTTTACAAAATTACATCTATGGTGAATTTAAAAATGTTTTTAAAGGAGTTTTTCTTTAAAAAAAAATTTATGTACCTTTTTATTTAACAAAAATTCAAAATAATGTATTATTTTCTAATTTTTTTAAAATCTTTGTTACAGTGGTTATTTCCATTTGATAAAAATAAAGATTTTTTTGTTTCAAAAATATATTTTTAATGAATGGGGGTGGTAATACATCACTTATGAAAATGTTTAGTAATACTGTGATTATAATTTATCGATTGTTTTGTGAAATCATGGAACATGGGGATAATTGAAAACCTTGAATATGTATATATTCAAATATTATTATCTTTAACACCCCTAGGGATTCTTAAATAGGTTTTCATGTGGCCATGGTGGAAAATGAGCTTCTGGACACCAATAGATTGTGTCAGGACTCAGTATCATAGGATTTACTTTGAAAAATTGAATCATTTCTTTTTCTAGTTCAGTATTCTAACAAGTTGATCCTCATTATGTTTTTCACAAGTTTTTATCACATTCAAATCATGTTTTTAATACATAGTCATATATCATTCTGTTTTGGGAAGTGGAAATGGTGAGCCTATACCTAATTGTATTATCTTGGATACAATTATGTATTATTCACTATATTTTTTCAATGTTATCTTTTAGTATATAGTTGTAATGGCTTCTAAACATTCATTATCCATATTATTTTTGTTTATATTCTTTTGAATTTGAATATACATTTTATTGAATGAAAAACCAAAACAGGAATTACAAAATAGTATTTAAATTATAATTTCATTCGAAACATCTTTTATTTTTAAGATTCAACAAAGAGATTCATGATAGCATACTTTGAAAAGATTATTTGGTGATATCCTGATGATATTTAATGATCAAAATCTACATTTTCTTCCATAATTGTTTTCCCTCGGTCTTGTAAGATTTCAGGTAAAGGGAAGTGTTTTAGGTGGCGTGGAGACTTTTCTTGGTAGACACTATCTTCACTATGTATTGTGATGGTGGTGAAGAATAATTATAATGAGAAATAATTGTATTTTCCTTACATGTATCATGGATGTGTACATTCCTTCTATGTAATACTCTGATTGATTATCTTATTTTTAGTGTTCATGTGAAATTTTTTGTGATTAGTTAGGGTAAAATATTTCCCATAGTATTATTTGATGATGCCTAGGAACTTGTTCCCAACCCATGGAAATCGGGAATTCGAGTGAGGTTTTCTATCAATACAGTATGGGAGATGTGTCAGTTTGAACTAGGTTGGTTTGTTAAACTACATTGTTTATCATCATTTTCCTCAAATAATTATCTCCTATGAAATACCATTACATCCTTTAATTTTTCTCATCTCAGATATTTTTTTGATTCTCTTAAAAGAATGCAGTATTATGAAGTCCTCTAGAAACATAATAGACTTTGTCACATCTTACTCATATTGTTCTCAAGATATTGATCTCATTGAAATCTTAAAAAATATATATGTGGCCATATTATAAATAACAAAATGTTCTATCTTATGAGACAACACATATTTCTACATTGTGGGTTCTTTGAAAATATAAGATGAACTATAGCGTGTAGTAGAAAGATCTAATTAATAACACAGAACTCAAATACATATCTCATTTATATTTTCAATAACATATTAAAATGGACACATAAAAAACTCTATGGTTTACTGTCTTCAATATTCACCCCCCACTTTTCATCCTCTCTTCTCAATCAATAAACATGAATCACAGTCATATTTATGATGAATAGAACAATACAACACAACATAAAAAAATTCTAAATTCCATTCATATTGATCATATTTTTTTTAATATTATTATTTGAAAATATTCAAAAAATTTGAATAATTATATCCTAATTATCATCTTCATTTATTATTTCACAAAAAAGGTTTGTATCATGCCTCTTAGAATCATGATGATTTTTCGACCAATTAGGACGAAATCAAGCATCTTAAGAAATAATTTCCTCCAAATTAACGATTTTTGGAAACAATATTCAAAATATTTATATTATATTAAATTTATATGGATGAATAACTACTTATCTATAATTTATCGATTTATGAAAAATCACTTTTAGGAGTTTATTATTCTTTACAAATTTGGGAATAACATTAGCATCATCATAATTAACATTATTAGTTATATTATAAATTTAAATATTAAAATTTTTCATTTAGAATCATTTTAAATTTTTATATAGGTATTGAGTAATTATTCTCACCTAAAGTCATATGTTTGGAAGAAAAGTATTATACTAAGAAATACATACAATTGGCAATTCAATGGATTATTCTTGCTTCCCAAGAATTAATATCTATATCAAAAGTATTATTGACATAGAAGATACTTATTTTCAATTCTTCCCTTACATAATAAAAGACTTATGTTTTCAATGGAATATTATTTTTAGTCAAATTCATAATATTTTTCTACTCATATGATAGTTATTTAAGATCCAAATTCATAATAAATTTAAAATAATTAATGACACCGTAAAACATGATCTATAAAATTTTGAGTCAATTTTTTCCATCTCAAATCATTTAAATCTTTAATATATGTGATATAAATCACTAAAATCATTAGAACACTAGGATATATTATCAATCACATTTTCACATCCTCTATCAATTTCAGATGGATTTTATCATTGATTAATTACAACTCAATGAGTTTTATACAATTCCCAACACTTCAAACGTATTATTGATAGTTGTATAAAACAATCCATTATTTAGTACATATCCTTAACATTAGTACTAGAAAATAATAATTTAACCTTAGGTTATTCCCTTAGATGTTTTCCAATATGACGGTCCAAAGAATCCCAGGTTTTCTGAACTTATATTCTAACAAGTGAGACACACTTTTTATTTAAAATGACAACAAAAAATTTTATTTTTTACCCAAATAATATGATAAGTACCTTAATTATCTATTTAATGAGTGGATACTCAATCCATCACCCATAATTACTAACATACATTGACTACCACTTTGTATGATGAAAAAAATACAATATAAACATCACAAAATCACAAAGGGAACATCATATCCACTCGAAAACATCACACATAATCATAGTTATCCTTTAATGTGTGTGACATATCCATATCATTACAACCATATCAAGAGAACACAAAATATTTTGGATTCAATGGTTACATCCAAGATCAACAATACTGGCTTCTCCTCCCTAACACCCTTAATGGTTAAGAAAATACTAGGGTACTCACATGGTTTCCCTAGGATATACAATAACCTAGACACTTTAAATGGGATCCTCCATTCCAAATACCAAATATTGATTAACATGTAAATTACATTACTTTTGCGGAATACATAATATAGGACAAATAAGATGCCCAAATACCATATTAGTTTTGTGTCTTTGGAAACATGGAACATAATATTCTATCATAGTGAATGATATTCAAGATCTCCCATAAAATATTTTCCACTTTTTTTCCTACCTAAAACCAACATATATATATAGGGGAAAAGAAAACATAAAAAGAGTGAGAAAAAATCCTCATTAAGGGTAAACGTTGAGAACATAAAAAAACCATAAACATAAGACTCCAAAAACAAGAACATAAAGTTTTAATATCGAAATCACGAGACATGAAATAAATCTTAGAAATTTGTTATGAATAGATCATAAAAGAAAGTTGACATTTATAAAATAATATTGTCATAAATTATGGAATTGTGGAAAACAATTAATCCCATAATATTATTTCCGTAGTTTCCACTACATTATTTCCAAGACCATCATAGTGGATAAAGTCGATTAACGAACTGGGTTTACATGTTAATCTATCCAAGTATTCCTAAACCAAATTTACTTATCATTCCATCCATATATTACCGAACAATATTTACATTCCATTCTAGAAATATCTATCTCATGAGATAAAAATAATTACCCAGTGAACTGTAGGTTGAAAAATGTACCACCCATATCATAATGAAATCATTCTTACAAGCTCCACAAAAACATAAATAATTAATCATACCATAAAACCTGATATAAAATGGGTTTATTAAAAATCATATCATCATAACATAATCTATATAAAAGATAATTACAGCATTGGAACAATAGAATAATTCTAATAAAAGGTATACAAACATAACCTTATTTAATATCTTCATCTTAGATGGAAAATAATTTTGACAGAACACTTGAACTTAATTCCTGAGAAAAAAATCCTTTCTTCTTCAAAACCGTATTCTTTTTTCAAAATGATATTAAATATCAAAATACAATAATTTATATGAAATTAACATTTAAATATTGTCGAGGAAGACTAATTGAAATAAATTATCATTAATAAATAAAAATCCATTCATGCCCTATAAGTTAAAAAACATTCTCATCGTACTTTTTACAAAAAAAAAGTAAAAAATTACATCACATGGTAAAAAAAGATTCTTTTTGTACAATATAGTAAAATTAAATAATGGTAAAATTTACATTAAACATACATAGAATAATATTAAGCCTTTTATGAAAAAATTTCTATAAAACATGGACATGGATGATAGATTTATACCGTGTAATTAATTTTTCATAAACAATCATATATAAAAATGAGATTGAAAATTTATCCTTTGCCAATTTATAATTAGTTGAATCATATTACATATAAAATATAGAAAATTATATACATATGTAAATATCATAACCTTAATGTAAAAATAATAATAACATTTATGGGAAAAAACATCACACTAAAGAATTAGATGGTGTGTATGGTATATGTCCCATAGAAATAAGCATGAGACAAAATAATACCTTACCATAGGTATGATGTGCTTCCTACATATCTGAACCTTATATATAATGATTTAGATAATGTTATTAACATATTAAAAAAATTATTTTCATCATATATGGTCATATTATCCTTTGTATGTTTGTAACAATTCATTGTTACTCATTATTCAGGTTTTACCTACATTATGATATTATGCATGTTTTGTCAAATAAGTTATGGTTCACCTTATTTGGTCATATTTATATCATTTTAAAATGTTATTAACATTAAAAATATCAAATTTATTCATTCGATAAATTTATATAATCATTATTGTGTCGTTATCATGTAGAAGGAATCACATCTCATTATGGAGACAGTAAGTCGTACGTACACATGAGTGATGATATCATTCCCATAATTTTTGAATGCTATTGATTTTAATGGGGTACTATATATTATAAGAAATACCATTTATTTTAATATTATATAGTGATTACATCAATTTTTATACCAATCCAAGTATGGTGGTGGTAAAAAATTGATTACAGTATGGCTTGTAGATGGTTAGTTGTACGTACGCACGAATAGTGATTTCATCTTTCATATGATATATTGAAAGATGAATATTTTTGTTTAAAAATGAAAATAATATCATAGTATATATGTTATATTTTATAAATTATTATATAATTAAAGATCCTGTGAAGTTGAAGAAGAAGTAAAAATGAAATAAAAAAGAATCAGTAGAGGAGATAATATCTTCTTTGACGTGCCCTCTATAGATATCATCTCAATAGAACTAGAGTTGGTGTTTTGAGAAGGACAAAACATACAGAATGTAACTATAAAAGAATATAATAGAAATGGGTATGTTATGTACAAACATGAAGGCTTAATGAGTTGTGGATAAATGAGGGAGGAGGTGACTTTTTATAATTGAGGTGAGGGGTACTTTTAGAAATCTCAAAAATATTAATTTATAATAAACTAATACCCCACATTAAAACCAAAATAATTTCCCAAATTTAGAATATGATAAGAGATAGGGTTTTATTCCCATCATCCAAAATAATTTAGACCAGTTTCTATGTCCATTAAAACCTTATCTTTTCAATTTAACACTTTTTTATTTTATTTTCTTTAAACTAGTGTAAAAAATTCATCAAAATTAAAACTGTAAAGTATTTACATATTTGGTGCCACATAGAACATAAATAATTAATTAATAACATTTTTACCATATCATAATTATTCTATATTTTTTAAAATGTTTTCTGTTTTTTAATAATTTAATAAACAATTATGTTGAAAAAATATAAATTCTGTCAATTTCGATACTATTCATTTCCTAGATATTAAAATAATATCATAATTATATTTTATCCTTGAAAAAAATATTTTATCATTTCCCTGAGGGGTCAAGGGAATCTAGCAAATTTATTTAAAAATTTAATTATCCAAAATTATATTTATTTTAATATTATTAATAACATTTATTTGATATCTGTTTTAATAAAATAATTACTACATCAATATTGTGTAATAATTTAATATACTTATTTTATGAAGAAAAATTTTAAAAAACTATTATAGGGATAAATTTACTATATTTCATAACAGTATATATATTTGAATTTATCTTGCTAAAAATACCACATTAAATGTTTTTTACTTATTAAAGTATGAATGTGATAATTTTAACATTATTTTAAAAAAATATATAATTGACAAAATCTATTTTATATGGATCCAATTGGTCCATAACAAGACCATTGGATTTTTATCGTTGATATATACTATACCAATAAAATTTGGTAAAGTGTTTATACATTTAATGGTTATTATCATTTTAATATTAATTAGTTTATTGATTTTTCATCCATTAAATAATTTCTACATCATCCATATATAAAACATTAATGTAATTATTTATATTCAATATAATATAAATAAATTACAATGATAACTAAAAAAATTATATATTTTAAAAGATTATTTAATGTGGAATATATCTTCTACATAACCATATTTTAAAAATAATATATTATTTAAAACATGAATGTGACATCTTAAAATTTCCATTAAATAAAATTTTATAAATACCATAATATAATTGAAATGGACCCAAAATGTCAAAATTAAATTTATATTATAGAAATATGTTTATTAAGTTAAAATTTACCCTTTATATTTTTTTATATCACCCATTTATCCATATATGATCACATAAAAGATATTAAAGGAAAAAAATACACTTTGTGTCTTTCATTAAATTTAATATTATTAAATTAATTTTAATGGATAAGTGTCCATTAAATGATATAATTTATATCATATTGTGTTAAGGGTTGAATTAAATTAATCAAATAGTTTTTATTTTCATTTTTTTGGTCATTTAATAGTCATTATAATTTTAGTTTTAACCAAAAATACCTAATTTACCCTATACCGTGGTAATAAAATTTACCATGGTTACTATTCCTATTGGTCAAAACAACAAGGTAACTACATAAAAATTTTAACCAACTTGTTCCAAATTTTATATCCATTTTTAAAAATTCGACGCAAATATTTTTTAGAATTAAATTTAAAATAAAATTGTTCAAATGTCACGAAAAACTGTTTTTGGATAAATGCCCCTTTATAAATGAGAAATGTGTCTATAATAAATTAATGTATAAAATAATTTTAAAAATAAATTATTGGATAAGATGGATGTAATTAAAATTTATAAATAATCAAAAACATAATTTTACTATTTAATGACTTTAAAATAAAATAATCTTTTTTTTCACTATTTATCCAAAAAATGAAACATATCCGGAAAATACCAAAAATTCAATGAAATAAAATTTTAGATTCATATATAAATGAATAATTTTATTATGTAAAATTTAATATATAAAAGTGTTAATAACTAGATTTAAAATTTGTATTCCATCAAAAGGTCGAAAAAATTAATTTTTTTAAAAAAAATACTTTTTTATCACAAAAAATTGATTATGTTCTAATATAATGTCTATAAAATACATATGTTGAACGATAAAATTATGTAAAATTCAAAAATTGGGTAATAAAATTCATAAATTCTAGTTTATATCCCATTAAATAATAATATTTTAATAATATATCATTGTTTAGTGATACTCGGTATTGCATACATGACAATATATCGAGGAAGGTCACTCTTTTGTGTAAAGCAATCCAAGAATAGTGTTGCGTATAATATATGCTAATATGGTTTTTTGTATATAGAAAACTAATAATGGTGTAGTGTACAACAGAAGACATTAATGAAATTCAAAAATAATCTATCACATAAAATCTCGAGGTATTACATTCTACACCCTTTAAAATGAATTTCAACCTCCAAATTCATTGGGGTTATAAATTTTTTAATAATTGAATGTTTCTGTCATAGAAACGTAAATCATAAAAATGAATAATAAAACATACTTTTTACATGGAATGTATAAAACATAATGGTTATCCAATGTAACCCATCACTGGGTTTCCAAATATGAGAAAATAGGTGGGAAGTGAAAACATCAATATGAAAGAGAAATATATCCATCATGTTTTGATAGATAGTGATAGAGAACAAGGTTTTGAGAAAGTTAATTACAAGAAATAAATAAATCTGAAATGATTTGAGGAACCATATGATTCATCAGATAATAATGTAGTAAGATAACATTTTTGGTTTTCAAGATCCATTTCCTAAAGTTAAAGAATTTTGCATGAGGATATTTTCTTACTTGATTTTTGTATAATATCACTATTTTTCATGCCTTGAAAAAATACCAATTCATCTCATATTTAATGAAATTAATTTTAATTTGTCATTATTGAAGTATTAGTAGATTAGTGATATAATGATAGGTCATTCCATCTATCTCAAAAAAATGATTTCTCGGGTAATCAAATATGCATAAGGCCACCTATAGTGAAATATTACATTAATATAACAAACATAAACCAGAATATAACTTTTACCATACATAAATGGATAACATTAAAAATCATCCAAATGATGATTATATAAATCTTTAGAAATAGGTGAACCAAATTAACATAACAATTATCTCCCATATCTCATAAGGTGGTTCTTGTTTTTCATATTCCTAACATGTGAATACCTTAATCATATATTCTCTTGAAATATGATAATGACATGAATTTCAATATAACCATAGTGATAACCTTCATTTGAACAAAATCAACTCCTTCCACACACTAAAAATACCAATAATTCTATATACTCAAACCATGACATCACTTTGTCCTTTTATCAGTCATTAGCCCATTAATACTATCAATCATTTCATTATCTCCTTATCCTTTCATTATGCTCATATCATGTGATTTCCAAAAATATTTCAATCACTTTTCATGGTTATTGGTACCATATATTTATGGAAAATCCCAATGGACCAATACATAGATATTCCAATATTCTATAATAATATAAAAGAGATTCAGCAACACAATTTTGGAATCCCATTACATAAACACTTAATCATTCCACCACTTCATTACCATACTCAACATCACCAATAGTGATCGCATGTGACTTGGCTTTGTCTCTTTCCATAAGAGGTTGTTGATGTCGATCATCATTAACCATTAGATTAGGTCATTGGCTAGCATAACTCCCCATTTCCATACACTTGTAGCATTGAAGTGTTGGTGGTGCGTTTTCTGTAGTCTTTACTCTATTAACATCATTAGAAACCATTTTCCAATTACTCCGGCACTCAGCTATTTGATGACCTTATTTTCCACGCTTGTAACATTTTCTAGCACCTTTATGAAAATATGAATCATTCTTTTCTCTGCACATTGAGCATAAGGAAACATTTATATTATTTTCACCATTATTTTTATATGTTCCCTTGAACTACGTCTTTCATTTCATGTCAAAACCCTGAGATTGATGTAACACCAAATAATATGTCAACCCTTATAGAACGAAAGACAATATCTTCAAAGATACTAATGTATCTTATATATAATTACCTTCGAATACTTGGTTTTGAGCCACTAATGAATAGATAAACTTTAATTTTAGGTTGGATGATAGAACCAGAAGCATACCTTTAAAATCATTTAAAATATTCCTCGTATGTAGCAAGAGATTCATCATCTTTTTTATTAAGCTCAAGGAACTCATTTTCCAAATTCTATTTAAGAATAAAATGGAATTACTTATTGAAAAAAGGTCTTTAACTCGTCCCATTCCATGGAATCAATTTCATCTTGTTGTATTTTATTCTTAATTAGAGTCCACAAATGGTTTGCTTCACCTTCTAAATGATAAAAAACCAAAATGATTATTTCATGTTTCAAGCAGTGAAGTATGGATAATATATTTTCAATGGTATGGATCCATTGGTCACCATAAAGTGGATCAAAAGACCCACTAAAAGAAGGTGGGTATTTCCTCATCACAGACTCCATAGAATCTTGTTCCCTTCTCTGCTCATTTGGATGTCTAGAATGATTCATAGATTATATAAGTAGATAAATAAGATTTTACATTCCATATCCAATAAAATTTTCTTATTCAGGAGTAAAATCATTCCATTTACCTTCTCATTGGTCATGAACATTGTTTCTTTGGGTTCCATCCAATGGAAAACCCCAAAAAGAATAGTGTTAGAGAAAAAAATCATACTAGGAAAATCACATAATCAATGGAGAGTACATTCAATATCTGACATCTTAGGTTTAATAATAGGTTATTCATAATCTTTACCAAAATTCTAGACTATAATCTATAGTTATTATTAACCTTAAGGACATGTCTAGATATTATTTAAAATATCTCTAGGGATATCAGTAATGTTTTAAAATCCTAGTTTCCAATGGTTGACTAAAACTTTTCCATTGATTCCAACTATAACTACCCAATATTTACATACATGGAAATTACATTAGTTTTTCAGATTAATTATTACATGAAAAAAATAGATTCTCAAAGATCATATTAGTTTATTGTCATTGGAAACTTGGTAAAAAATATTCTAACATGGTGAAATATCTTCAACATCTCCCATAAATATTTTCCCATTTTGTTTCCCTACCTAAAACCACTATTTCTATCATGGGGAAATGACAACATAAAAAGGGTGAGATCAAATTCTCATTAAGGGTAAATATTGATAACATAAAACAAACCATAAACATAAGAATTTAAAAACAATAAAATAAAGTTTAAATATCAAAATAATGAGCCATGATATAAATCATGATAGTTCTTAAGGCATAGATCATAAAATAATGTTAAACATTGAAAAATAACAATGGCATAAAACATGGAATTGTGGAAAAAATTTAAGAACATTATATGATTCCCATATTATCCAAAGAAGTTTTTCCAAGATCATCATAGTAGATAAAGTCCCTTATAGAACTGGATGTACTTACCATTCCAACCATGTATTAATGAACCAGATTTACTTTTTATTCCATCCATGTATTATGGAATAGGTTTTATATTTCATTCATTCATATCTATCTCATGGGATATAAATCATTAGTAAATGAATTATAGGGAGATATAGGTCCCTCCCATCTCATAATTAAATCATTCATACATTTGTAATAAATTCGTAAATAATTCATCAGTGCATAACCTAAGAAACAAAATGTGTTTCTTAAACATAATTACATCATAACATAATACATATAAATGATCATTACATCATTAACACAATAATATCATTTCAATATTATTGATAGAAACATAACCTTATTTAAGAGCACCATTTGTGATGGAAAATAATTTGGACAAAACACTTGAACTTAATTGCTGAGGAAAATATCCTTTCTTCTTCAAATAAATTTTATTTTTTCCAAATAATGTAAAATTTCAGAACAGAAAAAATTAGTTGAAAATAAAATTTAAATATTGTAGATGAATTTTCATGGAAATAATGATTCATTAAACCATAATAATACATTCACGCTGTATAAGTTAAAAAAACATTCTTCTCATACTTTTTCCAGAAAAGTCAAAAAGTACAACGTATGGTAAAAAAATATTCCTCCCATACCATGTATTAAAATTCATAAATGGGTGAAAATGAATTTAAACATAAATAGAAGAATAGAAAAAATGACTTTTTTTTATAAAACATGGACATGCATGATAAATATATCCCTAGTAAATACTTACGTATAAACAATCTAATATAAAAATGAGATTTAAAAATTTTCCCCTACCAATTTATAATTAGTTTAATTAGATGCCACATAAAAAATGAAAGATATATTAATATTTAAATATCATAACCCTCGTATTAAGAATAATAAAAATATTCTTGGGTGACATAAACATCACCCAAAATAATTAGAATTGATATGTCCCACAGAAATAAAACTGGGACAAAATTATCCCTTACCACAGGCCTGATGTACATCATATGTGTCTAAACCTCTTGTATAATGATTTATATAACGTTATTAACTTACTCCAGAATCATGTTCATCATATATGGTCATATTCACCTTAATTGTTTTGTTAAATTTTGTTATTACTCATTATTTGGTTTGTAACTGCTTTATGATGGTATGCATGTTTTGTCAAATAAGTTTATGACCTCTTTCTCAGGTCATATTTATATCATTATTAAATTATATTAACATAATAAATACCATATTTGTTAATTTTTTACATTTATACAATCATTCATGAGTGGTTATCATGTAGAATGAATCACATCGCATCGTTGAGATTGTAGCCCATACGTACGCACGGGCGACGATATCATTCCCATAATTGTTGAATGGTGTTGATTTTCATGGGGTAAAAAATTTCAGAATAAATATAATTTTATAATATTCATATATAGTTATTACATCCATTTTTATACACATCCATGTAAGGTTGTGGTGAAAAATAGATTACACCACGACATGGACACAATATGCCATAAATACACAGGCGTGATGATTTCATCATTATTATGGTGGATAAAAAGATGAATACGGTTGCTTCATAATTATAATAATATATTAGTATATAAGTAATACAAGAGTTATTATTATATAATGAAACAACTCCTGATGTGAAAGTAGAGTAAAAAGAAATATGAAATAATTGATAGATGAGATTACCTATTCTTTGACGTTCTCTTTTTAGATCTAATCTTAATGGAACAATAGTTGGTATTTTGAGATGACCAAAAACTCTATAATATAAATAGGGATGTTGAGAATAGAATTGTTCAGGGGAAGTATGATCTTTATGGATTTGTGAGTTGTGTATAACTGAGGGAGTATGTTTTATTTTATAATTGATGTGAGGGGTAATTTTGGAAACCTCAAAAATATTAATTAATAATAAACTCAATCCCCAAATAAAAACCACTAAAATTACCTATTTATAAGATTTGATTATATAGGGTTTTAAAATCAACAACCAAAAAATTTTAGACAATTTTATATGTCTATTCAATCCTTATATTTTCAATTTAATACATAGTTATTATATTGCATTTTAACAAGGGTAAAAAATATTTCAATTTTAAAAGGAAAAATATTTACTTTTTTATGTCAATTATATCATTAATAAATAACGTATAACTTTTTTTAATATATAATAATTATTCTATATTTTAAAAAAAATTATGATTTTTAAATAATATAATAAACCATTATTTTTAAAACTATCAATTGTGTCGATTTTACTCTATTCATATCATGGATTATAAAAAATATATAAAAATAAGATGTTATCCACGAAAAAAATATTTTATCATATCCCTAAGTTTTAATTGAAGTCAAAAAAATTCATTGCAAAAATTAATTATCCAAATTTAAATATATTTTAATATTATTAAAAACATTTATTTGATATCTCTCTTAATAAAATAAGTACTACATCAATATTGTGTATTTATTTAATATATGTATTCGGAAAAGAAAAATTAAAAATAAAATACTATTATAATGATAAATTTATTTTATATCATAATAATATATGTAGTCTAATTTATCGGCATGAAAATAAAATATTAAAAATTGTATACTTATTAAAGTGTGAATGTGATAGTTTTAACATTACTTTAAATAAAATAATATATTTTTCTTAATCTATTCTATATAGCTCCAAATAGTCCACAACATGACAATTTGATCATTATTATCGATATATATTATTCCAATAAAATTTGTAAAGTGTGTTGGCCCTTTAAAGGTTATTATAATTTTAATAATAATTAGTTCATTGATTTTTCATCAATTAAATAATTTCTACATCATCCATATATTAAACATTAAGAATATTATTTCTTTCATAAAAATTAAAAAAAATTACCATGGTAAATATAAATATTTTAACTTTCAAATAATTATTTATAGTCGATTTTAACTTCTGTATAACCATATTTTAAAAATTATATATTATTTAAAACATGAATTTGACATATTTAAATTTTAATAAAATAAAATATTATAAATACCATAATATCTCCCAAATGGTCGTAAAACTTCAAAAGTAAATTTATATTACAGAAATAAGTTTATTATGTTAAAATGTATCCTTTATATATGTTGATATCACCCATTTTTTCATATATAAAAACATAAAAGATATTAAGGACAAAGAAAACGACACTTCATGTCTTTCTTTGATTTGAATTTTATTTAACACATTTTCATGGAATGTGTCTATTAAATGGAATAATATTGATTCTTATATGTTAATGGACGAATTAGAATCATAAAATAATATTATTTCATTTGTTCTAGTCATTTTATAGTCATTATAATTTTATTTTTAACATGAATTACCTATTTTACCCATTATTGTGGTAATCAAATTTACCATGGTTACTAGATAAATTTTTCAAAACTAATATTTAAATAATTTATAATTTTTTAGTGAAAATATTTATTTTGTAAAACGCCAACTGTCGAGAAAGTTTTCTCTTGCATGGAACAAAAACCAAGAATAGTGTTGTGTATACTGAAACCTAATACGATGTTGCGTATATCACAAGATAATATTGGTGTAGCATATAACACAAGAAATAAATGAAATTAAAAATAATCTATCTCATAAAATATCAGGGTGTTACATCCCTCGCATTCTAGTCTCTCAAACCTAGCCTTTCACTCATAGTGAATAAAATCTCTCAACATCTTCATAATCACATTAACACCTCTTTGACCTTTTAGGTATAGTTGTATCATCGCGTTTTTCTCTACATACCAAATGTATAATCAATATATATAGGCTATTAAAACCCTTGTATATAAATACATGTGGTGAGTGGGAAACCACTCCCCCCACTTTCTAATTAACTTGCCTAGTGGATCCACGAAATCATAACATCCCACTAGAGCTGCCCATATGCACATTGGTCATATTTAAAACTCGTCCCTACTCAAGGGAACTAATTAATCAATCCAATTCCAATATGTTCATTTATTACACATAATTTTTACCCATACATGGTCCATATATATTAAGGTATATGTTTATCATTATCTATTAGAAAGTAGTGGTTGAGGCATCACCACTGTCTATGAAACAATCATAACCCCTGACTCTTTCATTTTATTCCTAGGAATTTTATTCCTATTCTATTTATTCAAATAAATAATTTATATAAATAAACGATCAATATCCCATAGTGTTGATAGTATATATATCCTAAAAATAAGAAAAATTCATTTACTATAGAGAGATGTTCAAGGTACCACCTTCCTCATATAGAGTTATTAACATTAATCACAACCCAATAACTCTCCTTGAATCTCATATACTTTTATAATGTCATCATTGATCATCATAAGGACTAATCACAATATATTAAAAAACAATATTTAAGAATAATTAATTATACAGTTTAATTCAATAATGTATAATTTCTTAAAGATCACCTAGTAGTATAGAAAACCTAAAACTATGGTAAGTAGGGCGCATTTCACTCTCGTTACACACAAAAACCTAATACAAAAAAAATAATATATTTGTACACATATTCCAATGATCAAATTATAAAAAAATATTAGAAAACATTAATATATATATCACCGAACATACACTCAATGAAACATGGTGAAAAAATGTGAACTCTTACTACCAATACATCCACTATAATCGTAATAAAAATTCCCATAATAATGGGATGATTCAAACATTATTATGTGGAATCATCAAGGAAACACTACTATGGATCTCCAAAAATCAGAAGAAAAAATGAGAGGTATAATAAAGGGAAAATGATAATAACTTTCAACAAAAATTCTATAAAATTAAAACAAAATTTCACCACTTAATGGGGGTTATAAGGGGAATGAATGAGAAATGAAACCAAGTTATGACCATAAAAAGGGAGTATAAGAGTAGGGGAGTGGATTAAAAATTGTGAGGGAAATTATAGATTTCATAACTTTTATGAGATTATAGGTAGCTACATGATTTTTTAGTTTTCAAAATAGGGGAGTAAAAAAGTCATAAACTAAAAACCATCACATCATTTGGAAACATGGTTTATCAACCCTTGAACAATACATTCCACTACATTTGAATACCAAATTTTTTTTCACGTGGTTTTCTTCAAAAGTTATCAAAATATGTTCTCAAAATTCATTAAAAAACTCATCCCATATTAATTTTCATTATTTTTATGATCTATATAGTCACCATAAAATAGTGTTAAACCCATCAAAAAATTTCAAACATCATCCAGGCCATCCACAGATTCACCTGGGAACTCAAAACACCCTTCAATCCTTGATCCATATATGAAAACATCTCTTTTTGATTATGAAACTCTTAAAATTCCAACATGATTATTGGTTCCCAAAACAAATCCTATCCCAAATCAAAAATTCCAAAATTTTCCCTATATTTCACAACCTGTAAGGAAGTGGGTTATTTAATCCACGAACTCCAAAAATATACTTTAATTATATTAAATAACCCAAATTTCCAATTCATTGATGTTATAAACATATGACCAATATTTCTATTCTAAATCAGACAATCACTATCACAGTGTTACACCAATGATCCAGAAGGACACTCAGGCCTAAAACATGTATTGTCAGGATCATGAATAAAACATATTTCAACACCTCAATTTTATAAAAATATCATCAGAATACCCAGGAGTATTGAAATTGCATAGAATCATTCCCTTATCCATTTAAATCATTGAATTTTCAATTGTTTAGTTTTCAAATTTATAGACCAAGACAGGTGAACCTAAATCAATACCCAACTCTACTGACCCTAAGATAACTAGAAATAACTATGAATGTTACTTGCAATAACCAATAGAAAACCCATTCCACAAGAATATTTGGTTCTCGATTTGTTTCACAATAATCACTAAACCTAAATCAACCCACAAAAAGGGTTAAACCAAGGTTCTCAATGGAATACTCCTCAACATTATATTTTCCTTTAATATCATTCTATGATCATGGTATATCTAACAATTCCAAACATTATCACATGAATCTCGTGTTCAACCCTATTACAAAATCCACACCATTTTATTATAAACTAGTCAAATTCCATAGGTTCCTATCTTATTATAGTCACAATTTATGATCTTCTCAATTCATCACTGAATAATAATTAGTATCACATTAAATACATTAGTCAACTCTTCAATTATTCCATTATAAAATAGGTATGTCCAACACCCTTAAAACTGACAAAATCGTCCCTTTCATAGTTCTCATGAACCTTTGGTTATATCATAATCTTGCTATAGATACCCAATCTCACTCATTGGTAATATTTTAGTGCACTATTCCCCACTAGACACGCATCCCTAATCATCCTTGGAGATACCCCTACATTGGACAAGATAAAATAAAACATCAAAGGATAAATCCACTTAATTTTTTATGGAATTTAAAATAAAACCATAGTCAACTCATAGCAGGTGACAAAATAAGTGTTATCATACATTGAATTCCATATGCATTATATGATCACTCTCTAACAAGTCAGGGGTATAGTAGAATCAAATACCTCATCACTACATACATTCACCTCTGAAGGTCCAACAACCCATACAAGTCTCAAGGGAAAAACACCCATTTTAATAGTCATAACCACATACAATGTTAGAGTTAATGGAAAAAACATTCATCAATAATATTATCATAATGCAACACCATGAGTTAAATTACCAACATAAACACTCTCTCTAACCCAAAAAGTTACTAAAATCCTTCAGTCAACATATCCCACATGACATCCATGCTCGATCACACATATCTAATCACTAACCCAACCATTCCATGGAAAATATGTGGTTATACCAACCATATACCACATATTTCTAGTAACAGTAATTCTCTTTTTCTCATTATAAGTGTGTATATAAGAAACCAATCTCACAATGATGCACAATACCTCCAATTTTGATCGAACCCTATAGCTGAGTGGGTGCACACATCATTGATACCCTTCAATGAAACTAAAATCAAATTATCATAAACCATAACCCATCAATCCTTGTCTTATAAGATGAATCAAACAAATGACCATGCTAAATGACCACAATAGCCACATCATAACATGAATAATCACCAATTCTTCTATACCAATATATCCCAAAGAATACATCATTCCTAAACCAATACATGATTACTAATCATTTACGTTTCATTCATGTCATATGATCCCTCTTCCCATTCTTTCTATTTAAAAGGCTTCCAGAATCTTGGGATCCCTATAATTTATTGGGGGAAATCCATATATTTTACAACACATCTTTGGCAACAGTAGGAAAACACCATGCTACAAAAAAAATTACTTGAATCACCACTATCCTAAACTAAGTTCATAATTACTAGATACTCTATTCTAGTCCATAAATCATATCCCACAAAATAGGATATAATAAGTAATGGAATCAAACCATAATAATATATAAGAACCCAATAATGTATGGTTCACAAACCAATAAAAGGTAAATCAATCCCAAACTACCCACTAATGGGGAAGTAATTATATACACATAAGTTCAAAAAAATGAAATGATTTATATAAAAACTATAAAATGACCTTGATTATATAATTTAGAGTTCTAGAAAAAAACATTTATAGGTAAACACTTCATAACTTTCTATTGACACATTAATAAACTAAACACTTCCATGTAATAAAATAATATATCACATACAAGAATATGAATGCCAGGTGAATCCTATGTTCCAAATTGGAAGAATTATAACATCCCCATTAATATCATGGCCTATGAAAAATTTTAATAAGTCAATACCCTAAAACATCATACATAATACCATCAAAACAACTCAATGGTAATAGATATAAGAAAATACAACTATCCCACTCACAAAAAACATTGTATTGAACTAATGTAGGCGATATCTAATAAAATGCAGAACATATATCTTTTATTAATATGAATACTATCTCTATATACTATATCCTAAATAGAAATAAATTGAAATATGATCTGATACAAATGTTGTATAATATGGTAGTTGTATCTCATCCTCATAGCCCCGACAAAAATGATACATACCTCAGGAATGCTTCCAAACCGTTTAGAGGATTTCAATTAGTAGTGAGGGTATAATGACCCACATGAGGATACTATAACTTCAATTAGTACTACATTAAATAATATCCAATAAAATAATATCCATAAAAAGTAACACATTGGAGTAAAGTAAAAGAAATTTTAGTTGGAAAAAAATTAGAAGAATCACCTAGCTAACCAATAAAAAAATATACATAAAGGTCGTATAGTCATATTTCCTAGCAATATAACCTAACGAACTAATAACATAATGATCATGAATAAACTAAAATAAATAAAAACTATACATGGCCTTTCCCCATGGTGTCCTAAAAACTTGTATCTATATATCCACTTATCTTATCTAGCTCATCTACTAGTATTAGGGAAAATTTTTCTACCTATATATCAACCATCAGATGTGAAAAAACACTAATGATACTATATGTTGTGTGAGTATACATTTAGTAGGCTATCACCAATGATGTACCTAATAATAACTAGTGTATATATATATATATCCATGTAATGAATGAATGAAAATATGTAAACACTAAAAGTATAGTCTAATTGCAGCCCCGATTATTTATAAAGACACTAAGACTGTAGAATCATACCTACTTCATCCAATACTAGTTTATAGTCTAAAATTTTCACATTTAATAGTCATGGTTGGAATACTAATTCCATTATCACAATATCATTTATAAACCAAGAATAATTTTTGATCTCAAAAAGTTATTTACGTAGTAAAATTATTAAAAAATGATTAACAAATGTGAAAATGAATGGGAGAGGATTAATAAAACATATATCACCCCACAAAAAATTTTGGAGTGTTTTTGGATCCATTGACCATTTAATTGTGTCATTACATTATTGGAAAATAATGGTTGTTCATAAAATTACCATTTGTCCACTTATAAATGGGGAACACAATCACCCTTTCATTAAACCATTATTACATCAAATTAAATGATTAGACTCTAATATTTTAATCCTACTATACAATTATATAATTTTCATAAGCCTATATGATCAATTTTTTATCTTAATCATTTCATTTCCAAGGAAACATTCTTAAGATAGCTCAAGGTCCAAACTAGAGTATTGAATAATATATAACCTGTTATTTTCCATTTTCACTTTTAAACATATATGAAAAATAGTGTTATAATTAAATAATTATCATTATCATGATACATTATTATGATATTAAAGGTATAACCTTTATTTATTCATTACCATCCACTTATAAAAGATGAACATTGATCCTATGTTTGTACGGACAACCACCTCCACTAAGCGATGTCTTCATTTTTCTCACAATTTACTCTCTTAACTGGTTATATAGATGGAATTTAGGTTTTTTAATGTAATATATAACATAATTAATATAATTAAGTGAAAAATTATTATGAACTTCAGTTCCCTATCATTTTCTGGAAAATGAAATCTTTAACCATGAGTTGTGTGGACTACCGCCTCCACAAAATAACATTTATTATTTTACAATAAGGATTTAATTATTTATAAAATAGAAATAAATATGATACAAAAAATGAAATAACAGTTAACATTATTATATTTCTATTACAATGAAATTATACTCTTCTTTAACCATATTCAGCCATAATGTTATAATGTGTTCTTGTTTGGGTCATTTGGACCACCTATTTGAAAACAGCTTTGAAACAATATCAGAATTGACTATAGAAACTTAAATAATGGTAATATTATAATTTAAAATGATGATAATGAAAGTTTATTTGGTTTTAATGGTTATATTATTTTCCTAAATTATTAATAAAATGTCACATTTGATCCCCAACGTTACAAAAATAAGATGACACTGATTCCATTTTCATGGGACAAAACTAAGAAACTCCAACGATTGAATTAAAATTTAATAAATTAATAGAAGTTATTAATTATATTAACATAAAATATATATGAGTAATGAAATTATTAATAATGAACTGGAATCAATATTAACATTATAAAATATACGTGGAATAGTTTGAATTACTAACACATGATGATGAAAAAAACCATAACTAAGTAATGAATTTATAATAACTAATTATAATTTAATATTATAAAAGGATATCAATGATAATATGGTATTGAATGTGATATATATAGTATTTATATTGTACGATACAATGTGTTTGACTATGAGTTAATAAAATTTAAGAGTTTCTTTATCACATTTTGAAATCCATAAGACATGTTTGATTTCAGATGCCATTATTTATTTTAAATTTTGTATTCATGTTCCCATTAACTTCAAGTATAATGGATATATTTAATTTTATTTATTTTTAATATCCATTTATTCATATCCCTCTTATGTTTATTTATTATTTTGTTATGATTACAGAATGGGTTTTTGTTAACTGAACCCCCTTCGTTTTGTTATAATGCGCCTTCTTGGAATTCATTATTCCATGATTGGTTTCCTCTAGTGTAAGATATTAATAATTGGTACATTTTATTTATATATATGGATAATTAACCATTTGATTTAAATTTTTCTCCTTAATGAATTTATTCCTTATAAATTTTATATTGTTTTATAGAAAAATTCCATCATCTTTATCGGTGATTTCCGCAACATATCATTTTTTTCCATTCCCAATAATGTTATATATTATAGTTGGAAATAAATTATGTGTTATATAATGTTAAATTAATATTTCAATTATACTATTTCCGAAGTATATTTTTCTAACTATTCTCTAATTGGGTTTTCAATAATGTAATTCCAAAAAATATAAAATATATTCCATCCATTCAAAATCAAATGTTTTATATTCCACTAGACATTTATTTTTGATAATTTTTTGTAAGTAAATATTATTGAAAACAATTTAAATAAATAAACTTTTTCAAAAAAATTAATTTCATTAAGTTGAAACCTTTGTGTCATTTTGAAGGCCCCATTTATGACGATTCATTTTAACCTTATATTTTTTTAATGTGTTTCACATTACCGTTTTAAATCCTTTATAAAATTTCACAATATTCAATATTGAATGTTATGTTTAATAGTATATAGTTTTCCAAAGTAATCACTTTATCTTTTCATAATTTTCTTTTCACGGTGATTATAACTTTTTTCCTACAAAAATAAAATAATTTTATGAAAAAAATTACACCTTCACCAATATTTTTTTCATTATCTCTAAAGAATAGATTTCCTTTCAAATTATCTTTGATGAAAAAAATTACAAATGTTTTTATGAGAAATTATATTAGGTTTATTTAATTTTGGCTATCACCCATTTAAATTCATGGATTAAATATTGGTTAATCCATATGGTAATTTGGTAAACCCATTTTTCATTCTATGAGTACTCTTTGATGTTCTAAATGAAACCCTTATTCTTCATATTTTTTTTATGATATTTTGAATTATTGATAATTTATGACACACATACACAAACACACAAACATACAAATGGATATATATGGGGTTATATATATCTCTCTAATTCATTATTGAATGTTTAATATCTCATGAGAAAATAATATCTATGTGTGAACCTTGTTGTGGCTTATCTAGTCTCATATGATTGTATGTGGTCCTATTTGTAGTGAATCTATGATCACATCACTATGTTTTTACCAATTAACGGTTATAATATGATCATATGACTATTTTTGGAATATCTAGGATTAATATATGTTCATATTATTGTGTTTGGATATATTTATGGTTAAGATATGTTCACACGCCCATGTGTAGGCCTATTTATTGTTAATATAAGTGAATAATTGACTTCATATTAGAAAATTTATTATTAATAAATTTTAACATTGTCCTATTTTTTATATAAAATTATTATTCCACATACATATGTTATTTTAGGAATCTATTATTAAGTTAATTTATTTGTTATGTTATGCATGTATCAGTATAATATGATCTTTATTTTATGTTCCATGATAATTTTTGTATGAAATATCTATAATATGATCATAAATCTTGATTATCATTTTACAAAATAATTTTTTATACTCACATATCATCTATGAATATTTTATCTAATTTTTTCCCTTATATAGAATTATATATTTTCCATTTCTTATGATTCCATTCCCTAGATTTTATTAATGAATTCTATTTATGATAAGTATTAAATAGAGTCTATTGTGGTTTGATTATGCTGAAATGCTCACATGTTTTAGAAAATAAATTTTCTATGTAACTAGTTTTTAAAGTCACTAATCCTTTCATTCATAGGATTGTTTGATCATTACAATATGTAATTATATCATTTAGTAAATGTTGTATAATAAAGATATGTTTATCATGGGCCACTAATGTTGGTTTTGAAATATTCTTTTGTTATTTTCAGGATTTTTTTTGTCATTTTTAAATATTAGGATAAGATAAAATTAGTGAAAACCCTTTTGATAAGATTCATCAATAAGTTCATATATATGAAAACATCCTGAAAATTTGGTGAAGTTTTTGAGTATTTTGTTTTATAATAAATTTCATCCCTATCTGGAGACTAGAATATGGATGCAGCTATGGAACAAATTCACCAAGGGATAATCACCTACAAAATTATGGTTGATTATCAAATCAATCTTCATCCTGGGGAACAATTAATGGATTTAAGACTACACACAAGGAGATATAATCCTGAGAGATATTATTTGGTTTATAATATTCTATTCATAGAAAAATGTGAGGTATTTTAATATATTTGAATTTTATGATGAGTTTGGTTTGATATCCTAGTAGAAAAATGACTATAGTTAACCTATTTTAGAATTGAGGAGTGTATGGATGGTTTAATTATAACACATTTGAAATGAAAGTATCATAGGTTGAAATGAAGGTATAATTGTAGAAGACATATTATGATATAAATTTAATATTCATATGATCATTGCTATAATTCTATTAGATATTATCATAATAATATTCTAATATTTGGCATGAAATATAATCCTTATGAGCATTCTATAGAATGTATGTCTCTAGAAACTCTTATGACTCAGCTGTAGTGGCACATTTCAAATAAATTTTTACAATATAATTTTTTTTTTATTTTTAGGGAAAAGATATGTTGTATAATCATCCCAATGATATTTATAGGGGAGATTATTTAAAATATATATTAAACCTTATTATGTCCAATCGATTATTAAAACTAATTTTTTACTAAAAATAAGATTTTATATATATTAAATGTTTTAAATTAACAAGGAAATATCCCAATTTATTAAAAAAAGTATATTATATCATTATATAATTTGGGTTTAGTAAACAATTTTTTTTAAGATGGGTTTATTTATATTCTAAAGAAATTATAAATTACTTTGCTAAATACTAGTTGTGAATGTAATAACAATAATAGTAAAATATAAAAATCAAGTAGTAATATGACTTAAAGGTTTTTAAAACATGTGTTAAAATGTGTTTCAGATTAATTATATACCTTATAATATCCATAATCCCATTATTTAAACCTTTTGGTTCCATTTATCATTTAATTTTTTCTTTACATTGTTAAAATAATAGTGCATATTCACAAAATTCCCATTTTCATCCCTTATAATAGGAGAACAATTTCAACCCATTAATTCAAAAATATTTTTTTGAATTTAATCATGAAAATATACAATTTTTATACTCCTAAATTCTTATGTGATTTTTATAAGTCTCTTGTACCAATTAGACATCTTAATCCCTTAATTTCATGGGATACATTCAAGAGAATGTTGAAGGTCCTCACATTATTATTACATAATTATTGACATTTTCTTTATAATTTTAAACTTCCAATCCCATAATACCAATTTTAAATTAATTATATTAGTATAAATACTATACTAATGTTTTATAATGTTAATTTAAAATTCATTATTTGTTAATTTCCTTCAAAATATAAAAATAAAAGAACATCAATCGTGTGTTTTTGCGAGCTACAGCCTCCATAAAGCGATGTCTTCTAGTTTTCAACACTACTCTATTAGGTAGATATATTTATATAATTGAAGAGTAAATGTGACATATATAATATAATTATGATTTTTAGGAGATGAATTATAATCCATCATAATTATCCCTTATTCGTTGGGAATTGAAAATGTTTACAGCTCGTTGTGTGGACTATAACCTCAATGAAATATTGTTTTTTATTTTTCATCTAGAGTTTTAATATTATTATAAACCTATTAAAATAATTTTTAAAAATTTTAAAATGATAAATTGTATTATTATGATATTTTTATAATGATATTATTAAAATGTTTCACTATACTCAATGATTGAGAAATAATGAGTTGTTGTTTGGGCCAGTATATCCTACTATATGAATGATGGTATAAAAATATATCATGGTTGACTATGAGAAATTATATAAAATTATTATTATTAATTAATATTCCAATAATTATTGGTTTGTTTGTTTCGAAGGGTTATGTCATGTATTTATCTTATAATTAAAAAACCATTTGTGATATCTAAAATTACCGAAATAAACTAACACAAATTTCATTTTTAAAAATATATCAAAGGAACTTGTGGATTAAGAGAAGATATTTATAAAACAACATGTGTTATATATTATATTATAATAAATAAACTTATAATGAATAAATCATTAAAAAATTATTGGTATTAATACTGACATTATAAATAATATGAATAACAACAATAATGTAGTTGGGGTTTGGCTTAGTAGTAAGAACCCCATAATACTACATGAAAAAATGGGGGTTCAAAACCCATTGGGCACAGGTTACTGTGGCAGTACTGTAGTAGTACTGTAGTAGCGGCGATACTATTGATGGGCAGGTACTGTAGCGGCGGAAGGGCACTATAGCGGCGACGGTACTCTGCGGGTACTGTATCAGCTGGGTTACTATTCACAGAATGGGAATTGAGCCACAAATTTGGGCCTACGGGCTATGTGATGGGCTACAAGCGCATTGGGCCTTTGGGCTATGTAATGGGTCTCCCTTTATCCAGTTAAAAGAGGTATTTTCTTTTCTTTATTAATAAAAATTAAGCTTCAGCCCCAACCTTTTAAAAAAATAACAACAATAATTAACAACATCTGATGATTAAAATAAACACTAACTAACTACAAAATATATAATAAATTATACTAAATTAAGATTATAAAAATTTATATGTGACTCCTCGAACCAAAAATCTTAAAGAAATTTCATAAATTATTACAATTTCTTTATTACAAGGGATGATGTCAGGAAGTACTAATCAGTTTAAATATTTTTCAAAAACTAAAATAGGGAAATTATACCCATATTAAATTAAGAAAATTAAATAATGAATAAAATAGTAAAAAGTCTTTATCCTTTTAACACATTCAAATAATTCATCATCATATCCAGTGATTGGAAAAAAATAAGGGTGACATAAAATTCTCATTGTGATTTAAGTACAATTGAATATACAATGAATGGAAAAGGATAACTAACATGGAAAGGTAGGTAGTTGAACACACATGCCACATAAAATTTTTATTATGAATAAACACTAATAAAGGTACAATAACTGAAGAAAATGACATTTAATCAATAAAATAAAAATGAAATGCATCAATAGATAATGTCATAGAAAAAATATCATGGAAAATAATAACTAAATACTAAATGAAGTATATTCATAACTATCAAATAACATGTTTCCTTGTAACATGATACCTTTACTATAAACATTTATGCTCATAATGGTTTAAAATATTCTATTAAAAAACTCATCAAATTTGTCCAACTGATTCATCTTATAATACTACTGATCCATCAAGGGGATTTCATAAAATTTTCCAAAACCCCTGTGACACATTTCCAAATCCATTGTAATAATTATAAAAATATATTTAATTAATAAACAATTTTCCATATCATTTGGTATCTATAATGAGTAAAGGATATGGATTTATCAATATTACCCTAACTAATTAAATATAATTTAAGCGTATACATCATATGTAAAAATGGAATATGGTTTTGGAAATAATTATAACCATCACACAATAGTATGTATATTTAAAATAAATTTAATGTATAATTGATAAGGGTACTACGTAAGTGATTGTTTCATGATAAAGTTAATAATAAAAAAAGAGTATGAGATTCTGATGATATCTTTTACAACATTTTAATTTTAAAGTAAAGCCCCTTGAATTAAATAATTCAATCTGAAACGAATCCAACCTTTAAAGATGAGGGAATCATGATATTAAATTAAAAAAGGGTAGTATATACCCCAAATTCATGTTAATTGGTGAATAATATGAATAGTTCTCAATAAAATGTAAATTGAGATGAAATCCCTTACCAAACACTCTTATTTGGTTGAATGATGTCTAAAACCCTGTATAATGGATTAGATAATATTATTAACTTGAATAAAAACCAAATTTGTATTTATAATATCATATATGGTCCTTTTATGATATCTCATTTCCTATTTGATAATAATATTACATTGTTTTCATCTTTCAAGGTGTTAACTGTCATGTTTTTCAAGTATGTTTTTACTAATTAGTTTTGTTCTTCATACATTGATCATGATTTATTAATATTCAGATTGTAAAGAATAATTTAAAAAAAAAATTCAGTATATCTTTATTTAGAGTAATTTATAATATTTACTAAAAGTATATGAAATGCATTTTTCATGGAGAATGTAGGTTGTATGTACTCATTAACGCTGCTTCCATTTTATTATTACAATAAAATAAGAAATGTAATTGTGATATATTTAAATTATAATTAAATAATGATTTTACTTCATATATATTTTTTAATCCCATTATTATTACATTTCATGGAATTTGTGAATCAATGACATCGCTTTGAGGAGTTTGCAGTCGACACATCCAGAAACGATGTTATCATTTTCCCATAAAATTGAAATCATGAAGGTATGTGTCATAAAAAAATACATGAAGTATAAAAAATTATAAAAATTATATATATATATATATATATAATTAATAATTATTCCTATACATGAAGGGTGTTAATGTAAGAATGAATGATATCGGTTCACGCAGAGGTAGTCCACCATACATGTGATCAATTATTGGGTATCATATTTTATAAATTATTTTGATGTTTTATGTAATAATATTAAAAAAACAAACATCTTAAATTATTGAATGTACATAAGGTATTATATAAACATAATATAACAATAATTTAAAAGGAGGAGAAATAAATACAACAAAAGTGTTCATTGAAGAACATTACCACTTTATCTTGTAACTTATTTTGGTGTGAACCGAAGGTATTCCATGGATTAATTTATGATAAAATTTAGACTTAAAGAATGAGGGTAGTTATGTGGGGAGTTTCTTTTTCAGGATTTTGTGATATAAATTTCTTGAGATGTGTGAACAAGTGGGGGAGTGAGTGCCTTTTTATAGAGGAGGAGGAGTGGTATTCTACTAAATATCAAAAGATAAAAACTATTAGGAGTCCTCCCTTACATTATGTGCCTATAATAAGGAACCATATTTGGTTATAGAGGCTATATCTTCCAATTATATACATAAAATGGGTTTTTGGACTAGTCTATCTGTCATTTCCCCCTTATGATTAATGTTTTAAAACTACATAAACTCATTTTACCTTAATTGTTGTAATTAATTTTAATTTAATTCACTAATATTTTTGGTAAAGAACTATATTGAACGTAATATACAATATAAATTAGTATTATTCCAAATTTGGAATCAATTTTTCCAAATTCTCATAACAAAAGTGGTGTAATTTAATTTAAAACTAATCCCGCATGCACAATGAGAAAGAAGTTTTGTACGTGAAAGTTTTTCCAAAAGTTACTATATTTTTATATAAATAATCAAATTAAATATGATTAAAACTTATTAAATTGTATTAATTAGTGTATCATTGATATAATTTTATATTAAATCCCATTGAATAAATAATATGACATTATAAATTTCTTAGATAAATAGTCAGTTTCCAATTGAAATTCAGTGTTTTTTATTATTCATCAAAAAATGATACTCAATAAAAAAACAATAAAATCATCACCACATGATAATATTGAAATTTATAATTCAAAAATAAAATATATTTTTTCACATAAAATATCATAAAGTTTAAAATTTTAGTTTCAAAACAATCACGCCATTGAAAAGGGGAAATTGTATATAGAAAAATAATCCTTTATGTATAAAATTGGATTTGATCTTATATTATTCTTACCAAATATGTTTGATGAATGATAAAAATATTTACTTGAATTTATAATATATAAATTTCATTAATATCATTCAATAATATTAATTAATTTAATTCATTATTATACAATTCATTTAGAAGTATAAAAATAGTTTTTTATAAATTTTTTTTATATTCAATTTGATTTTATATTCATTTATAATTAATTTGTAACCAATGAATTCATATTATATTTTTGAAAACCAAAAAATTATAATATATTTTATCCTATTCATAACCTTCAATTTAAAATCTAATAAAAAAATTATTTTAAATAAGAATATTAATAGTATTCATTAAAACTGATTCTTGTGTCTAATGTAAGCTATCCAAAAAGTATTTGTAGAATGTAATGAATGATAATTTAGTATTTCAAGAATTTTAAGTGACAGAATAGATTTAATTTTTTTAAATTAGTAAATATATCAACATTTTCTAGTATGTTATATTCCATTATATGTTTGGTGTTTCTTAATATACGCATTATCAAGTAAAATTATCTTACATTAGAATTTGAGGGAGTTACATTCTCCCAAAATTAATTAAATTGTATCATCACAATTATACCTTGTTATCAGTAATCAGGGGGTTTGATATTTTAAAAAATATTTTTTGAAAATCCCACATCCTAAAAGAGTTAATAAGAGATCCTATTAATTAGAGTGAAAATGAAGTGTAAAATTTATCTAAAATAACACCAAACTAGGTTTCAACTTATGATAACGTGGGAGGAAAATGAAAACATGGACATAGAGGTGAAAATATAATTTAAATACTAAGGTATAGTGATATAGTACATTTTTAAGAGATAAATAACTTTTATAAATGTATAAAATAGTGGTCTGACAAATATTGGGACGTGGCCCTAGAATTCTTGGAGATAGTGTCACGATACAATTACATTAGAATGATTACAAGGAATCAAATACTAAAGGATAAAACTTTTTATTAGCCATGGAAAACCATATACATAATTGAGTATTGTTTTAAAAATTAGTACACTAATTACAATATATTTTTTTCATTATAGAATTATAACTCTATTCAATCAAGAATGTCCTTAAAATACCCTCTCAACACACCTCAGGGAATCCTGTGGAAAGGAAACATAATAATGGTGAGATAAAATTCAAAATAAGGGTAAAAATGGAATAAAAAATGAATCAATGAGAGTAATCAATATGTCAGGCTAATTAACTTCAAACACGTTCCATTAAAATAAATACATAAGAAAAAATCAATATTGAAATGTAGGAAACTAAAAGAACATTTTATTTAATCAATAAATTGAGAATTAAATGCATCCATAGAATTTTTATAGTGAAAATATCGTGGATATTAAATACTGAATAGAAATGATAAAAATTAATAATTATTGGACCTCATGTCAGTTGTAGAAGAGAACATATATCATCAAGCCCATTAATAAGATGGTTTAAAATTGTTGGTAAAACATTGTCCAATTTTCAGAATATATTTTTCTCTTGAGAACCTATTGATACATTGAGAGGCTATATAATGTTTGGGACCCACCAAGCATTTTTAGATCAAATAATTCCTCATTTCGAATATTATTATTAAATAATAAGAATTTTCAAAAATCCTTATTCAATAAAGAATACAGATTTATCAATATTTCCCCAATTAATCAAATAACAATCATTGTAAATACCATCTCTAGAAATGTATACAGTTTATAAAAAAACATATCCATGATAATGGATATGGATAATTGTGGGGAAATTAATGTGTAGTGATCATAGGTAATATAATATTTTCAAGGGTACTTACAAAAGAATCAAGGAAGTGAATTTCAATACTATCTAGGTCGAAATCAATCATAAACCATCAAGATAAAATGTTATATGGGTATCAATACAATATATCCCAGGTAGAGTAAAAATAGAGGGTCTTTTTCATTAATGAATAAAAATACTATAAAAATATATTTAGAAATTTTTTGAGGAAAATAGTAATTTAATTAGAAAATAATTTTTAAAATCCATTTCATTGAAAATTACTTTGTAAATCATTTAATTTTAAAATAACCCTTTTATACATTAGAATGATGCAATAATGATATAATGGATTGTAAATTCATACTTTTTGTACAAGGTATAAAGGATTTCCTTTTTCCTAGTAAAAAGTTTATTAAAATGCCTTGTTCGTAAAGAGACCATAATATTTCATTGAAAAAATTGTAAAATAAAAATGGACAAAGATTATTTATTCAATCATTATATAAAGAAGAAAATATTTTATTTTTTTAATACATGGTTTTTACAAGAAAACAGGTTGTCAAATTAGAGAGAGTTATGAAGTCGAGTTTTATTAAAAATAAATTCTAAAATATTTTAAGTTACAATGTGTGGGAAAATATTAATATTATATAGATAAGGTCATTAATTACCCAAGAATAATAAAATTAAAGGGTTTATTATAAAATTATAAAATAATTTCTTCTTATTGAAATTAAAGTGTAAATAATCCCCTACAAAATGAGATGGTGATGTAATCCGTTGAAATGACCATAATATTTATATGAGAATATTTCAATGAATAGATTATGTGTGAAAATTTTAAATCCACATTAAATAATTATAAATAATAAAATTTGTAATAAAAAATTATTTCACACATAATCGTATAACATTAAAGACAAATAGGAAGTAATATATTCCAACGGAATGAAATTCGGTTTTGAAAATTATTTTTACTTAGGAACACATAACTCCAATCCCATAAAAATAAATATTTCAAATTGAAAAGAAAAAGAAAAATAATATAAAATAATACATGATATAATTTATTAAAATGGGTATTATATACACAACACAAAATAACTAAGCGGTGAATATAGCATTTATCTCAATGATTTAATGAGTGAGATAAAAATACATTACCCTATGTCTCCATTCTAGTGATAATCCATTAAATTACATTATAAGGGTTTTATATATGTACCCAACTAATAAAATATCCTTATACAAATATGTAATATCATATTTAATCATCTTATAATATCTTATTACCCGTTTATTAGTAAACATTCTTTATTTTCACTATTTTGGGTGTTAATTGGCAATTTTCTCAAGTATGCTTTCACTTGATACTTGTTGTTACTATATTGGTTTAATAATATCAATAATTTAAACCATCAATTAATTATAATATATACTAAATATATATTCATTTATAGTAATTAGTAATATTTTTTTATAATAAATGGAATACATCATTCATGGAGACAGTAGACCACACAAACACTTGAACTCTACATTCATTTATTTTTCATATGAAAATATATAAATTAAACTATATATACATATAATATAGTAAATATATCATATTTAATTCATATATTTCATATATTTTTATTAAAACGATCATTTTTTCATTCCATGTATAGCGTGAATGAATCACATCGCTTTGAGAACGTGTTAGTCCGCACTTCCACAAACGATGTTATCATATTTAAAAAAATAGAAATCATAAGGTGATGTGTTATATAATAATTAAATAAGATTAAATCAATTATATATATAATTAATTTTATATAAAAACATCATCTCCATCATAGTTCCCAATCATGAAAATTGGTAAAGGAAATACAAATGACTTCGTTTTTTGAGGCGATATTTTGCACACTAATAAATGACAAGTTAGTTACCAATTTGATGGAAGTGTGTGTAAGTGCATGTTTAAACCTTATAATCACAACATATAAGTTAATTTTTGATACTTTTGTTATTATATAATGACTTAATATGAATATTTTAGGGGTTTTAGAGTGAAAATAAAAAAAATATCTTGAGGTAGGATGTTACCTCTTCTTTGGGTAAATCCTTTTTGTTTTCAACAAAGGGATTAGATATATGACTTCATTCCAAATGTAAGGATTATAGGATGAGTGGAAGTATGTTTAGGATCTACATTTAAGACATTTTTCGATCCAATGTGGCTTGAGATGTGTCAATAATTTGGAGTTATCAGTTCATTAGTATTATGGAGGAGGGGTGAAATTCGTTTAATTTTTTTAAAAGGTTACTCGGCCAAAATTTTATATATGAAATGTGAATCCAATAATGAAACCATTTTATCCAATATATTATATTTTCTATATATGTCCATTAATGGAATTTTTTAGATTTTTCTAGGTCATTTCAGCCCTTAAGATTACAGTTTAGTCTCCAATTAAGCAAATTTTTCTTTTAATCGCTAAAATTAATTTTAATTACAGTCACTAACCATTTTCTGTAAAAAAAAAATAAACTGAACAAATTATACCTTATAAATTCTTATGATTCCAAATATGGAATCCATTTTTCAAATTCCAATCATAGAGTTGTTAGAAATTATTTTAAATTTAATCTCATAAATGAGATGACAATTCTGGGTTTTACAAAAAATAATATCAATTGCTTGATCGTTTTTATATTAAATTTCAATTTGAAATTAATTAAAATGAGCTATATTTTATCAATTTATATAAAATTTAACTAATTAAACATTATAATCAATAAAAAATATAATTAATTCTTATAAATTATGTTTAAAAGCAGTTTTGAATTAATCTTTAATATTTTTAAATATTCATTAAGAAACATAAAATACAAGACAAATACAAAAAAAATCACCATACCCTAAAAATTCTCTTTAAATTTAAAAAATTAAGTTTATTTTCAAGTATAAAATTTATTAATGTTCCAAAATTTTGATTTTTAACATGTTCTCTATAAAAATGAAGTAAACGTGCCTTTAGAAAAATATTGATTTTTATCTGAAATATTGGACTTACTCCAATCTTATGACTGTAAAATCTATTGGATGGCTGTCAAAAATATTTTATTTATATGTAATATGTATATATATATATTTAATTAATATCATTCATTAACTTTAATAAATTTAATTTATTAGGATAAAACCACTTTGTGGGCATAAAAATAGTTTTCTATAAAAACATTATCATTAATTAGAATTTTTTCTTTTATTTATTTTTAATATATTTTTATTCAATTAAATTAATTTATAATTTTTAAACAATAGTCTTTCATAATCTATTTAATACTATTATTAACTTCTAATTTAACAATTAGGTTATCTCTTATTATAAATAATAATACTTTTTATAAAATATTGTATTTCTGTAAAACTCTATCTTGCGTGTAATGCATGATATTGAAAAAAATATTTTTTTTCTGTAAAGTGAGATAATTCAAAATTATGTTCATATCAAGATTCAAATTTAATTTATTTAAAATATAAATTATATTTTAAATACTTAGTATATTCTATACCAACAAGTTCTTAGTGTTGTGTGTCATGCATTCTACCGAATACATTGTTAGTATTTTAGAATTTATGGGTGTTACATTTTACACAAAATAAATTAAATTTCTCCTCATAAATTATTGTTTACCACAATAATAAATTTTTTCATATTTACAATGTTTAAATCACAAATTGAGAGAATGGTTTGTAAAACATCCTTTAGAAAAGAGAGAATGGAAAGTACAAATGTCACAGTGACTAACATTTAAAAATGTATCTACATTATTGAACATTATTTAAAGATGAAGATATTTACATGGTGGAAAAACATAAATTTTTAAAGGGAGTGATTCAGGTCATCAATAAAAAACAAGTGAATTATCAATGGAATGTGGAGGGCCTTAAATTCATTAATATTAGATTATTTAGAAGACCAAGAGTTCAAAAAATATTAAGGTTTCGAACAACATTTTTTTTCAATTTTCTTATTTTTAAGTAATTATTTCACTTCCTAAGAATATACAAAAATATAATTACTTGATATATTTCTTTAAAAACAATTTTTTTATTGGTTGTGTTTCTTTCAATTTAAAAATTAACCATTACATCATGAAATGGATATACAAAAATTACCTTTTATTGCTGATGAACTAGACTATAATTTTAAAGGATCTTAAGGCCAATAAAATAAAGACCAGACTAACTATTTAACTTTAAATATTTTCTGATTCCGAATTAGTTAAGGAAATAATCACTAAACATAAAAAATGATACTATAGTTTATAAGTAATATTTATTCATTAAATTCTTGAACTATAAATAATTAAATATTACAAAATACTTTATGTAGGTAGTTATTGGTATTAAAACCCTATCAAAAGTCATTCATGGGTTCATGTCCCATGGCCTTTCTAGATTTTATAGGTTTTCACCTGGCAAAATGGTTTTTCTTTTTAAAACCCAAATTAAAAAATATTATGGACATCCTTGAAATTTAGTCATTAAATAACCTTTTATATATTATTTTCAATATAACCTCAGTACATAAATACATCATCCATTTATATTTATATTCAACTTTGGACTAGGTTATATTCTTTTAAATAGGGAAATGACTCTGGTAATGCCCAAGTTCCCCACATTTATTGCAATGAATAATAAATGGATCCTTATGATTAGATTTATTTCCTTCCATCATACTCTTCATTTTTCATTAGAAATTTTTTTCTTGATGTTATAATTTACCAAAAATAAATCATTACTCTATAACATAGAAACACTTTTTAGGGTGCCTCCTTCAACATTTCATGCATTATATAAATAAAACATTCTTCTCTACATGGTATCCACCACTTGAGCTCTTATAAAATTCTATCCATAACTTCTTGGGTGAGTTTGGAAGTTGTTTAAGGTATATATTGTTAATAATAATTTTTGGAAAATTATTAGGAATAAACAAGAAATCTTTTACCATTATCAAAATATCATCTAGTTTCTCATTTTTCACCACCTTGTCCTTATTATTTACTGTTAACATGACTCTTTTGGGTTCTATCCATTAAACAAAACTAAAAAGTATAGTTTGAATGAGAATTGTCAATGTGAAAAAAGAGTATGAAAATTTATAGGATATATAAATCATGACACCTAATTTTCAATTTGAAATACCATAGGATTAATCAAGGATATTCATTCTCGTCGCATATTCAAATCCTTCATAATTTTTTTAATGAAAATGTGAATTATTCCAAGAATATCCCCCTAGATTGTCAAACCAGTTGCACAATAATGAACATTTTTTTGTACCAGGTTACATGAAATTTAGGCCCAATGAACCTTGTCATATTTTATACCCTTAGGTACATCTATTACAAAACTATGTCTACTTATAGTATCAAGAAGTGGATGTATTACTTGGAAAGACTACCCAATATCGATATCACCAAAACATTAGGATGTTATTCTATAAATATCATCAAAGTATACCTTAGGACTATGTTCTTTAATATATTTTTCCCCAAATCTAGTTCCAAAGGTTCCTACTAAACATCCTTTGATACCAATTATAGTGACCCAACCCCCGAAATCCCAGATCTGGTGACATGATACCATTATAGTGACGTTTTTACAAATAATCAGACCCTAAAGGACAAAACAGTTTAGTAGTCGTGGTAAACCAAATACATACATGAGTCTTGTTTTTAAAATGAAGACATTAATTAGAACATTTTTATTATTTGAGGATTATTACTCTATTCCATATAGTGTATCCTTGCGTAACATTCTCAGTAAACATTAAAGAATCTTGGGGAAAGGAAAAAAAATAAGTTTGAGATGAAATGATTAATAAGGGTAAATACATCAGGCACAATTATGAATCAATGATAAAAATCAATATGACTAGGTAAATAACTATAAAAGATTCCATTAATATAACATGAAAACTGGATATCTATATGGAAAAGTAATAAACTGAAAGGACATTTCAATTAATCAATAAACAAAGAATGAAATACATCCATATACATTTTCATCATGAAAATTGTAACACCTCAACCCCAGAAGCATAGAGTAGGTGAATTATTACATATCATTGGCATGGTCACAAAAGATCATGTCTCAAAAGTCTGATTAGTTTAGTATCCATGGAAGTGCTAGATACATTAATAAAGTTTACATTACATCATAAAATGGAAAACTACAACAACATTGTTTTCATAGACAACACTGAGATCCCATAGACTATCCCTACAGGTTAGTCATAATATACTTCTTCGCATCCTGGGAATAATATAACATAGAAAGGGTTGTGCTGAGATGCTCAGTAAAGATAATAATAAAGTGGAAACTATCATAAATAAGCATAAACATTTAAGGCAATGTATAAGACTAAAACAAAAGCCTTTTAAACATGATCTTCTGCATAGTATGGAAAATATAAAATCAAATAATGCCATTTACATATTCACATGGACATTCTACAGGTATAATAATCACATGAAATATCAATAACCACTTTCATAAGGATGGAATGCATAATGTCGTACTACATAAACACATAGTCAAGGTGTTGTTCGAAGACTACAAATAAGATTTTTTCAAGGCCTTGTTCCATGACACTAGTTTGTCTCATGAGACCTACCGAAGCATCGAGGAACTATAGTGGGCTCTAACAATCCCTTACTAGGTCCAATGCATTCCTCATATGAAAAGTTTGAAATAAAACATAAACATTCGTATTAAAACTACCATACTAAATGTGAATACATTATCCACAAACCATGAATGGTATAAAAATAGCACTTCCACAGTCAAACATAACTCATTCAATACAATATAGAAGATTTTATTGTAAAATATTAACCTCAATCAAGAATAATTAATGATATTAACAAAGACGAAAATAATCATCAAGACTATTTAAGAGAAATATCACCCTTTTTCATGAAAACCTTTAAAAGTCACAATATTTGTCAAGAAGCCGTTTTAAAATATATTTTTGAATCAAAGTATACCATACAACTTTGAAACATTTAAAAGGAATTTTAATTTTAAAACATTAATTTCAATATAAACAAAACCATAAAACCATTTTTAAAACATGGACATTAATGAGAAAAATTTAGAAGAATAAATTTTTAAAACATTTAAAATTGTATTTTATTTAGAGTTAATATAAAAATGAGTGATGCTTAAATATATACAATTGAGATAATAAAAACGTTATAATACCATGAGAATAAATTATTTAATTATATACTATGTCGAAGGACTATACATACACCATATAAAAGTGAATTGGTGTATAACAACATTAAAGTCTCAAAGGAATGTAAATTGAGATGAAATCCATTATAAAGATAGCATCCATAGATAAAGGATAAATCTATGACATAGTTATGTGTGAAAAATATAAATAAACTCATTATGATTGCATATTAGTGTAAATAAATCATAGGACATTCACACATATTCTTATAAAAACAACACCAATGACTTGGATGTTTAACTCAATGAATGGAAATTGGGATAAGGTGATGTTTATATCTATGAAATGAGAAATTATAAATGGAGTGATTATGTGTATCAAACGTATATCCACAAAAAGGGGAGTGTAAATTAATACATAAATAATAAATAGTGATTCCACACATAATCTTGGAGTAAATTAATCAATGAAGTATGTGTAAAGCCCGCTGAGTGGAAATATAAATATGAAATTCCCTTACTGATTTGGTAACTTATGAAAAATAAAACCCCTGAAATAAGTATCATAAAATGAATATGTAATACTCATAAATTAAAGTATATTACAAAGATAATACAATCATGGACAGTTCATACACCACACAAAAGAAACTAGTGGCCAATATAGTATGAATCTCACGGGAATAAAAATGAGATGAAAAACCCATAATTCATTGTAATCAATCGAGTAGTATGACCAAAAGTTAATAACCACCAAATTAATCACATAATACCATTAATATAAATATAATCATGAACATATATATCAAATTGTAGTACACAATACACCATATGTAATAAATAAGTGGCGAACAATGGAAATCTCACGGAATTAATTGAGAGATAAGAAACCCCTTACCTCGTACTTTTCCTTTGTCAAAGGTACGTTAATCTCCATTATAATGGTGAAATAATTTTTATTAAATTATAAAATAACCATATACATTAATATGATATCATATATTATCTTTTAATATTGATAATTTAGTATTATCATCGTTTCAGGTGTTAACTGATTCATTCTCTTTTATATGCTTGGTTATGCAAGCCATGATTGTTATGGATGGGATGTATCATATTAATACTCAAAATGATATTAAGTCTGTAAACATTATTTTTAATCATCAAATGAAAATTATTTTTAAATGGATACGATGTAGAATGAATCTCGTCGCGTTCATGGAGACGGTAATACGTACGTACGCACGAGCGAAAATATCCTTTGTTTGATATTAAAATCATATATAATTGGATGGTATATCATATAGAAAGAATCATTATCATGTTATATTTATTATTTACACCAATTATACATCATTATTATACCCATCCAAATAATAATTTATTGAATAACAACTACACCACGATGTGGAGACGGTAAGTCGTACATACGCACGTATGGTGACATGTCATTCAAACGGTGGATAGAATAATGAATATAGTTGTAAAATATTTATAATTACATTACATTATATATATGATATTGAAGTTATTATTTTATAATGGATACAACAAAGAAAGAGGAAGTGGAAGACGAAAGGAACTTGAAATAGGTGATGAAATATTTACGTCTTCTTCAGGTTCATTCATTTGATTTTATAAAAAGGTATCCATAGATTGGATTTATGACAAATTTAAGGAATCTAGGATGAAAGGGGAGAGTTGTGATGATATTTGGGCAGAGTTTGGCTGAGCCTAATGGCATTAAAAGTGTGAATTATAAAGGAGGGTTGGAGCCCTTTTATAAGTGGGGTGAGGGGTGCTTTAGAAAAATATAGATATATTTTTTTATAATAAAATCATATTCGCTATATAATGGACCCAAAATGAATTATTTATAAAATAAGGTGGGTATGGCTCGAAAAACACTCAACCAATAGGTTTTAGACAGTTTGGGGTTACTATACTTAACTTTTTCTTTTAGATATAGCATTAGTTAAACAGTTTGACATTTACCATGTCTCTTTGTATATTTATATTATATGGATAATGAAATTACTATAAACATCCATGAAAATCTCAAGTAGTTCATTAATGATACACCTAAAATTATATAAGTTTTTGTCTGAACCTTATATTTTTTTGTAAAATAATTTCAATTAATAATATAATATTTGTTTCAAAAACTCTTTTATGTTAATTTTGACTCTATTTGGTATTTTTTTTGCTAAATTGATAACAGCATTATTACATCAAAAACAGTTATCTAACTGACCATAACATGTCATATTAACTTATAAAATATGTTGAATTTATAAAAAGTGACCAATTACATTTATTTGGATATTTATAATATCAATTATTTTAATATTTTATTAATTAGGTAATTATTGTATCATCATTGTGTCATAAATAAATTTAATTATTTAATGTATAAAAATTATAAATTAAATACCATTATGTAGTAAATATTTTTATATTTTTAATGAATATTTATAGTAGAAATTATCTTTTGAATAACCCTATATTAAATATGGTTCAGTTATTAAACTTTTAATTTAACAATTTTAACTATTCATTGAATTAAATAATAATAAATGTCCTAATCTAATCCAGGTGGACCTAAAGGATCATATTTTATTCAAAAGGTTGTTTTTGATCTAATTACACTAATACAATAGAATTATGACATGTCTTATGTAATAATAATATCATTTTTACCCTTAATTACACTATTTGCTTTTAACAGTGGTAAATTTAAGTAAAAAGTTAATATTCAAAAAAAATTATTTTCATCTTATTGAGCCACATTTTACTTACTCATATCAATTGCATCTCTCAGAGTTTTGAAATTCAACTCACAAAAATAGTAAAATTATTTTTTATGTAAATTTTCAAATACTCCTAAGAGGTGGGTAAAAGACGGTAAAAAGTTAAATAAAATTTTCTACATCTAATTTTATTATAAAATGACTTCAATGAGTTATATTGAACTTATATAGGTATTATGTATCATTTTTGACTTAAAATAAATTTAAATAAATTAAATAATTATTTAAATAACAATTCTGTTTTAAACTACAACTTAGTGTTTTCCACTATTCATCAAAATTGAATGTCTTCCTAAAAATACCAAAAATTTACCCTAAGTTAATTTTGATATTCCGAATTCAAAAATGAATTCTATTTTACAAAATTAAAAACATATATGTTTCATTAATTAATTTAAAATTAATTTCTGTTGTCAAAACTGAAAAGCGGGTTTTAAAAAAGTAAAAACTATCAAAAGATTGACATGTGTTTATGTCAAATTTTAATGTGAAATTACTTATAATCACCTATATTGAATAAAATGATAAAAAATATAATCTAATTAAACTTTCAAACCATTCAAATACATAATTGTACAGTATAAATTATTTATATTAAAAAGGTTATATTTAACTAAAATTTAGTATTTTTCATTATTCATCAAAATATACAAGTTATTAGAAAAGTACCAAAAATTTATCCAAAATACATTTTTATGTCCCTATTATAAATAATAATTTAATTCCATTAAATTTAATATATAAAAGTTTCAAATATTGTTTTTAAAAAGGGTTTTCCAATAAAAGGTGGTAAATTTTCATTTTTTTTAAAATAATTTTTTTATATGAAAAAAATGAATTTGTTCTTATATTATGTCTTAGAAACACATAATATGGATTCTAAAATAATATGGAATATGTAAAATTAAAAATTCAGTTATTACTATTCATAATTTCTTTTTAATGGCTAGTTTGGTAAGTCGTAGTTCACTCAATCTCAGTGTAGCGTGTATCAGAAGCTATTGAGTTAAAGAAAATAACATACTATGAAATATTGGGCTGTTAAATTCTTCCCCCATTTTAGAAATTTCATCCCCGAAATATTGAAATTGGACTTGGTAACTTCATTGAAAGGCCCACATCATAAAAATAGTCAATATAAATATCTCTTCAAAATAAAGGAAGAGACGTACAAAGGTCACACAAGATAACCCACACTAGGATTCTACATAGGAAAACATGGATATAGAAGATGAAATAAGTATCAAGTTCTAGTGGAGAGTGATAGAAAACATGATTAGGAGAAAGTTAACAAGAATAAAACCACAAACTTGTAATGAGATAAACGTTCATTTGTTTCATAGTAGAAAAAGTAAACGGATAACATTTATTGTTTTATGTTCCATTTCATAAAGTTGAGGAATTTATTTATTAGATTGACTAAGAACATAAAGTGATATACTTACATTTTAATTAGAGATTAATCTTTTAATAAATTTCTACCACTAACTCGTCTTTATTTTAAAACGATGAGTATTCAGGATGACTTGGTCACTCTTGAAGCACTAGAATAAACTTCTATAGAATCACATAATAGACAAAGGATAAACTATATATATTTACCCTGTCATTAGAGATTAACTAAAACAGAAATGGTTAGTACAAGATCAGATGATCCCAAAATAAGATAATCCTTTAGAGAAAGAAATACTTATCTTAATTTCTAAAATTAAAACAATAATACCCAATGTTCAATTAATACCATTCAATAAACAATTGTCCATAAAATCCATCAATATAATCCAAACTAATATTGAATCCCAAAACATAGATGAATATTATTACACAGTCTTCCACGTTAAATTGTATTTCCAAATAACATCGACTACTCCTTATGTCACATACGTAAAAATAATTAACATAATCACACATTCTCTATGATATGTTAATCATTACCATCAATAACCCAAATCGCTATAAATCCACAATAAAAACATAGATAATTAATACTCAAATGAAATCCCATAGTATTCTATTTTTCTTAGGAATATAGTATTCCCAACAGAACGAATTTATTCCAGAATAACATTTATCACTTAATACCCAAATCATATTCTATACTAAGGATACCCATTTTATAAGACATAAGATCCCAAATAAACTTATTATAGATCAATAAAATCATTTAACTAAAATAATTAGTCACACAAACCAGGGACATCACGTAGTCCAGTGGTAGGTGATATATCAAAATCAAACTACGGTTGTGGGTCCTATTCCTATAGATTTGTCTGACACAATGGGTTTTCACAAAGTCTGTGTTTTTTCCTTTTCCAAAAAAATATATATATATTATAAACTTCCCAAAATCAGAAAAATTCCTCAAAATAACTATAACATAATTTCACCACAAATGTTATCTCAAACCTCGCATTTTAATCCCAAAATTTAATAACATTTAATTTCCTCGAATTCAAAGATCATATAATCATAAATGGTTATTTATAACGATATCAATAATAGAAAACACAATTCTTCCTAAAAAATAATTTTCACATATTAAACTGTAGGGTTACACATAAGATAAAAGTCTTCCAAAGTAATCCCATCAACAAAGAGCACTAATAATTTTAAACATTTGACCATCCATTTATTTCCACAGAGGTTCTTCCTAGACCAAGGGTTATCCTATAGAATATGTCATTCACTTAGGTAATTCCTAGGTCTAATAAATTTATGGAAAATGAATATAAATGAATTCTTGGGATCATGTTTATTTTATTCAATTGTAATCTTCATTTTTCCTTGGAAATTCGTTACTTTATGTCCTTCTTTCCCACACACAAATCATTTCTTTGTTTCATAAAAACACTTACCTAGGTGTCCCCCTCTACATTTCCTACATTATAGAAATTGATCTTTCTTTTCTCCATAGTCTCCACTGCTGGAGCTCTTATCATTCACTGCCATTCTCTTCTTTGTTGAGTTTGAGAGTTCGTTAATATATATGTTGTTGATCATATTTTTGGAAAACTGATTTGGCATGAATGTGATATCTTTTACACCTATCAACATTCCATATCGTTGCTCATTTCCTCCGTCGTTCCCACATGGTACATCATGTTCAATGTTTCTATGACTTCCCTAGAATCTAGCCATAAACTAACACAATAAATCATAGTGTGAGTCATAAAATCATTTAGAGAATATCATAACACCATATTTTCAATCTAAAACACCTTAGTATTAATGAAAGTTTTTTATTCTCATATTATATTAGAATTATTCATATTAGATTGTAATGAAAATGTGAATTATCTTAAGCATATCCACGGGGAGTGTCATAACCAAGAGTGGAGGAAGGATCATTGTCGTGTACCAAGATATCCTGGGTCAAGACCGAAACTCCTTGTCAGAGTTTTCACTCTTAGGTACATCTATGCCATAGCTGTCTCTACCATCTCGTATCCTGATAGGGATGTATTTTTTGGAAAACCCACATAATATCAACAATACCAAAATTCAAGGATGTTCTTCTATACTAATCCTCAAATTCTATCTTAGAGTAATTTTCTCTAATCAGAGTTTATCTAAATCTAGATTCCAAGGTTTGTACTAAGGTTCCTATGATACCAACTGTAACGCCCCGACCCTAGAATCCTTGAGTCAGTACATTATTACATATCATTTGAATGATCACAAAAGATCATGTATTGGAATACTGATTATTTTAGTAGCCTTGGATGTGATAGATACATTCATAAGGTTTACATTACATCGAGAAATGGAAAACTACAAAAACATTGATTCCATAGACAACACTTAGATCCCATAGAATATCCCTACAGGTCAGTCATAATATAATTTTTCACATCCTGGGGAAATTGAAACATAGAAAGGGGTGAGCCCAGATGCTCATTAAGGATAATAATAAAGTAGAAACCTTCATAAATAAGAATAAACATTTAAGGAAATATATAAGACTAAAACGCATTTTAAACATGAACATAATCATAATATGGAAAAGATAAATTCAAATAATTCCATTTAATTATTCACATGGATATTCTATTAGTCAAATAATCACATGTAAAATCAATATCCACTTTTATAATCTTGTAATGCATAATTCCATACTTCATAACCGTATAGTCATTGCCTTGTGCCAAGACAAAAAGTATGATTTTTCCAAGGCCATTTTCCAAGACACTAGTTTGTCCCATGAGACATACTGATGCATTGAGGAGTTATAGCGTGCTCCACCCATCACTTACTAAGTCTAATGAATTCCTCATATGAACAGTTTGACATAGATTATAAACATTCGTATTAAAGCTAGAATATGAAATGTCAATACTTTATCCAAAAACCATGAATGGTATAAAAATAGCACATCCATGGTAAAACATAACTCATTCAATACAATATGTAATATTTTATTGTAACATATTATCCTCAATCGAGAATAATGAAGGATATTGACAAAGACCAAAATAATCATCAAAACTATTTGAGTGAAATATCCCTTTTTTCTTGAAAATATTTAAAAGTCACACTATTCGTCAAGAACACATTTTAAAATTGATTTTTGAATCAAATTGTCCCATATCACTCTAAAAATTTTAAAATGAATATTAATTTTAAAACATTAATTTCCATATAAATAAAACCTTAAAACCATTTTTAAAACTTGGACTTCAATGAGAATGATTTAGAAGAATAAATTTTTAAAACATTTAAAATGGTATTTTAGTTAGCGTTACTATGCAATTGAGAGACACTTGAATACAGGAAATTGAGGTAATAAAATTTTTATAATACCATGAGAATAAATTATTTCATTATATAGTTTTTCAAAAAATAGTATATACACCATATAAAAGTGAATTGGTGCATAACAACAAAGAATTCTTAAAGGAATGTAAATTGAGATGAAATCATTTATAAAGACAGTATCATTAGGTAAAGGATAAATCAATGACAAAGTTATGTTTGACAAATATATATACACTCAATATGATTGGGTTTTCAGTTTAAATCAATCAGAGTACACTCACACATATTCTTGTAAAAACAACACCATTGACATGGATGTATAACTCAATGAATAGAAATTGAGTTAATATCAAGTATATATAAATGACCTGAGAAATTATAAATGGAGTGACTATGTGTATCATAAGTATATCCACAAAAAGGGGAGTGGAAATTACTATATAAATAATAAACAGTTATTCCATAATTAATTATGGATTAAATAATCAATGAAGTATGCATGAAGTCTACTGAGTCGAAATTGAGATTTGAAATTCCCTTACCAATTTGGTAACTTATGAAACATACAACCCGTGAAAGAAGAATCATACAATGAAGATGTAAATACTCATAAATTTAATTATATTACACCGATAATACAATCATTTACAACACATACACCACACAAAAGGAAATAGTGGCCGATATAGCATGAATCTCACGGGAATAAAAAGTGAGATAAAAACTCTTACATCATTCTAATAAATCGAGTCGTATGTCCAAAAGTTAATAACCACCAAAAGAATAACATAATTTCATGAATATAAATATAATCATGATTATATATATCAAATGGCAGTACATAATACACCACATGCAATAAATAACTGGCGAACAATAGAAATCTCACGGAATTAAATGTGAGATAAGAAACCTCTTACCTTGTACTTTTCATTGGTATAGGGTATGTTAATCTTCTGTATAATGGTGAAATAATTGTTATTAAATTATAAAGTAACCATATACATCAATATGATATCATATATGATCTTCTAATATTGATATTTTAGTATTATCATCGTTTTGGGTGTTAACTGATTCATTTTCCTTTATATGCTTGGTTACATAAGACATGTTTGTTATGGATGGTATGTATCATATTAACATTCATAATGATATTAAATCTTTAAACATTATTTTCAATCATAAAATGAAAATTATTCATGAATGGATATGATGGGGAATGAATCTCATCGCATTCATGGTGACGGTAATCCATACGTAGGCACGGGTGACAATATCATTATTTTGATATTAAAATCATTTATAATTGGATGATATATCATATATACAGAATCATTTTCATGTTATATTTATTATTTACACCAACTATACATCATTATTATATCCATCCAAATAATAATGTATTGAATAACAACTACACCATGACATGAGGAAAGTAAGCCATACGTATGCACGTTTGGTGACATGTCATTAAAAAGAGGGATAGAATAATGAATATGGTTGTACCATAATTATAATAACATAACATTATATAAAAGATAATGGAGTTATTATTTTATAATGGAAACAATGAAGAGAGAAGAAGTGGAAGAAGAAATGAACTTGAACGAGGTGATGAAATATTTACCTCTTCTTCTTGTTCATTTTTATTTGATCAAAATGGCTCCTTAGGTTGTATTTATGACTAAATTAATTCCTATAAGATGAAGGGATGATATTTGGGAGGATATTTGGGCAGGTTTTGGTCGATAATAATAGCTTTGAAGGTGTGAATTAGAGAGAAGGGGGAGCGCCCATTTATAAGAGGGGTGAGGGGCACCTTAGGAAAAGCTAGAAATTTTATTTTATAATAAAATAATTTTCAGTTTCTAAAGGCTAAAAAATGAATTCTTTAAAGAATCAATTGGGGATGGGTCTAAAAACACTCAACTAATAGGTTTTAGATAGGTTTGGGTCATCATTTTAACTTTATCTTTTAGATTTGACTCTTAGTTAAATAGTTCGACATTTACCATGTCCCTTTTGTATTTTTATAATATATGGTTAATAAACAGACTATAAACTTCCAAGATAACCTCAAGTGGTTCATTAATGATAAAACTATAATTATATTAGTCTTTTGTCTGAAACTTAGATTTTTAGGAATAGAATATCAATTAATAATATAATATTTTTTAAAAAACTCTTTTATGTCAATTTTGACACTATTTGGTATTCTGTTTTTGCTAAATTCATAACAACATTATTAAATCAGAAAAGTTCATATAACCAACCATAACATGTCATATTAACCAATAAAATTAGTGGAATTCATAAAAAGTCTCAAATTACATTTATTTGGATATTTATAATATCGATTATTTTAATATTTCATCAATTAGCTTATTACAGCATCATTATTGTGTCATAAATAATTTTAATTATTTAAAGTCTAAAAATTATAAATAAAATAAAATTATGTAGTAAATCATTTTATATTTATAATTAATATTTATAGTCAAATATATCTTATGTGTAACCATATATTAAAAATGGTTTAGTTATTAAACATTGAATTTAACACTTTTAAATCTTCATTGAATTAAATAATAATAAATATCCTAATCTAATCCAAGTGGACCTAATGGAACGTATTTTATTACTGAGGTTTTTTTGGTCGATTTACTCTTATCCAATTTAATTATGAAATTTGTTAGCATAATAATAATATCATTTTTACCCTTAATTACCCTATTTACTTTTAACTCTGGTAAATAAAAGAAATAAGTTACTATTCACCAAAAAATATTTTCATCTTATTGTACCACTTTTTACATACTGATATAAACCATGTATCTTAGATTTTTTAAATTCAACTCACAGAAGCGGTAAAATTAAGTTTTATGTAAATTTTCAAATGCTCTTAGGAGGTGGGTAAAAGACGGTAAAGAGGTCAATAAAATTTTATACATCTCATTTTATTATAAAATGACACCAATGAATTATATTTAAAAAATATAGGTATTATATACCTATTTTTCTTAAAATAAATTTAAATAAAATAAATAATTTTTTAAATAAAAAATCGGTTTTAAACTATAACGTACTTTTTTTCATTATGCATAAAAAATTGAATGTTTTCAGAAAAATACCAAAAATTTACCCTCAGCTAATTTTGATTTTATGAATTCAGAAATAAATTATATTTTTCCAAATTCAAAACATATAAGTTTCATTAATTAATTTAAAATTAATTCCCATTGTCAAAACAGCAAAGCGGGTTTTTAAAAATTAAAAACTATCAAAATATTGAGGTGTGTTTATGTCAAATTTTAATGATAAATTACTTATAATAAATTATATTGTATTAAATGATAAAAATATAATCTAAATATACTTCCAAACCATTAAAATTCATAATTTGACACAAAAAATTATTTCGACTAAAAAAGTTGTTTTGAACTAAAATTTAGTATTTTTTAGTATTCATCAAAATATAAAAGTTATAAGAAAAGTACCAAAAATTTATCCAAAATAAATTTTAATCTCCCAATACTAAATAAGAATTTAATTTCATTATATTGAATATATAAAAGTGTCAATATGATTTTTAAAATGGATTTTACATTAAAAGGTGGTAAAATTGCATTTTTTTGAAAAATAATTCTTTTATCTGAAAAAAATGAATTTGTTCTCATATTAAGTATAAAAAACACATAATATGAATTCTAAAATTATATGTAGTATATAAAATTTAAAAATCACTTAATACTATTCATAACTACTTTGGAAAGTCTAGTTTGGTAATTCATGGTGTGCTCGAACTCGGTGTTGCGTGTAGCGCAAGGTATTAAATTAAAGAAAATAACATACTATGAAATATTGGGGTGTTACAAAAATATCATGGATACTAAATTCTGAATCAAAATAGAGGAAATACTGAATTATTGGAGGACTTTTCTATGGCACTTGAAAACTTATACAATTTTGAGCTTTCACAAGATAGTTTAAAACTATAGGTAGAAAGCTATTTTATTTGCGCAAATTATTTGTCTCATGAGAACCCATCGATAAATCAATAGGAAATATAAATTCTAATTTATTCCCATCATTTCCTATTAGAATAATTCCTCAAAATGTAAAATATAATTAAATAAAATTATTTATCCAATGTCCTTATTGAATTGAGAATATTGTCTTATGAGTATTTCCCCAGTTAATCAAATAAATGTAAAGTAAAAAACATATATAGAAATGGAATACAATTATTTAAATACACATATCAATGATAAAAAATATGGATCATTTTGAAATGTTCAATGTCTAATGATCATATAAAATTGAATATTTCACGAGGAATAACAGAGTAATGAAGGAATTGAATGAAAATATTACCATTGTTGAAATAAATCATAAAACACCCAAAGGAATAATATTTTTTTATCAATACAATATATCCCTTATTGAGTAACAATGAATGGTTTTCTCATTAATAAATATAAATAAAATAAAAATATCTTTTAAATTTTTTTGAGGAAAAATAATTAATTCGAAAAATAAATTAGAATCATTTTATTTGAAAATAAAATTTGGAAAAAAATTATTTTAAATGAAATATTTTAAACAATAAAAGGAATCTTTTATGTGATGAATGTGGGTAAATTTGTATATGTTGTGAAAGGAAAAAGAATTTTCCCTTTTCTTGGTAAAATGGTTAAAAATTCATTTTTTTAAATTGATGAGAGAAATAGTTTTAAAAAAATTATAATAAACAAAAAGAGTGAAAATTTATTTAACAAATAATTTTTAAATTTTATAAAAATTAAAAAAAATTAGAAAACATGGTTTTTAAGGGAAAATTGGTTCTCTGAATAAAGAGAGATAAAATGCCGAGTTTTATTAAAAGTGATTTATAAAATATTTTGAGTACTAAAGAGTAGAAAAATGGAACTGTTACATGGAAAATCTCTGGAATAACATTATTAGAAGAAAATTAAAGTGTTTATTAGGAACTGATAATTTAATTTTCTCTTTTTTAAATTCAAGTGTAAAAAATCTCAAATAAAATAAAATTATGAAGTAAACCCTTGGAAATACCTTAAAATTGATATGAGAATAAATAAATGTATATAATATGATTCTAAAATGTGAATCTATTTAAAAAATGTTTTTATAAAAAAATATTTTTAAAATTTATTACACATATTATCATAGAATATTAATGACAATAAAGAAATAATATAACACAATGAAAATATATTGGGTTATGAAATTAATTTCCTCTTGGTAATGCTTCATTCATTTACACTTAGAATAATTAACTAAAATTGAAACTCAATGTACCATTAATATAAAACAATGAATTATATAAAATATCAAAATCGGTAGTAGATACACCACCCGAAATAATTAAGTGGTGAATATGACATTTATCTCACAGATGTAAAATGTTTGATCAAAATCCAATACCTTTTGTTTCCTTTCATGTGAACATCCTATAAATACATGTATAAGGGTTCTAAAAATGTCAATAAATATTACCCAAACAAAAATGATATAAAAAATATCATATATTAACCTATTATAATATATTATTACCTATTTCTTTGTAAACATTCATAATTTTCACAATTTTTTTTGTTAATTTCTTAGTTTCTCATGTATGTTTTGACTTGTTACTTATTGTTCCTATCATTGATTCACTATATATATAATATAATATATGATTTAATTATCATATATTTATATTAAATATATATAATTATAATAAATCATAATATTTTAAGATATGAAATGTAATTCATTGTTCATGGAGACAGTGGGCTATAGTATGCATGAACGCTGATTTTATTTTTTAATATTAAAAGAATGAAAACTAAATTATATATATATATATAATTAATATAATTATAATAACATATTTATGTCATATATTTCATATAGGTTTTTGAAAACCATCAATTAAACATTCCATGTATAGCGTGATTGAATCACAAAGCTTTGAGGAGGTGGACTCCCATACATCCACAAACGATGTTATAATATTTACAAAAAATGGAAAGTATAAGGGTATGTGTAATATTAGAAATTATATAATAATAAATACATTATAAATTTCATATATATAATTTATATATTATCTTATTTTTACTTACCATCCATGAGAGGTGGCAATGGAAAAATGGATGACATCATTTTGTGAGGCAGTAGTTTTCCATAGACATAAACAGTAAGTTATTTACCTGATAGATGGAATTGTGTGTAAGTTAAGTTAAACCCATAGTGTAAAAAAATTTCAGTATATTAATTATAATTTGTTAATTATATAATAATGTAATAATAATATTTTAGGGGCTGGAGAATTAAAATAAAGATAAATATCTTAACGGAGGATGGTAACTTTTCTTTGGTAACTCCTTTTATGATGTACCAAAGGGCTTTCATGGAATTATTTATGACCAAAAGGAGTAATATAGGATTATTTTAGATATATTTATGAGCTATTTTGTATGATCTCATTTCAATTTTTTTAGAGGTGTGAATATGGGAGAGGGTGAGTGACTTTTTAGAGTGGGGGAGGAGTGGCATTCTTGTAATTTTTTTGAAAAATGAATTCCACCCACGTTTTTTCAATGAGAAGTGGATAAAATAATGAAAATATTTATATAAAATGGATTATATTTTCTAAATATTATAAGATAATAAATTTTGGTCATGTTTCAAGGTCGTTTTGGCCCTTAAGTTTATGGTGTAGTTCTTTTAAAGATAAATTTCTCATAATCGCTGTAATTAATTTTAATCACATTATATAATATCTTTTTTCAAAAAAATAATTTGAACATATTATAAATTATAAATTTTTATAATTCCAAATATGGAATCAATTTTTCAAAATTCAAAAAAATGTGTTTCATAAATTAATTTATATTTAATCTCGTGCAAAGGATAACAATGCATGTTTTTAATGTAAAAATGTTCAAAAGATTACAATGGTTTTTATAATCATTCATTGTGAAAATGTTTCCAATGATATAAATTGGATTAATATATTTAAAATTTTTCAAATTAAACTACAAATCCACTATAAAATATAATTTATCATTATAAATAAATTATTTTAAAATTTAGCATTGAATTAAAATTCAGTATTTTAACTACTAATCAAAAAATGATACTACACAGAAAAATAAAAAAAATTATCCAAAAGATAATTTTGATGTTTCAATTAAAAAAATTGTGTTCATTTTGAAATACTGAATTTATAAATATTTGAAAATTTTATTTAAAATACGTTCATTAATAAAAGGTGGTAAACATGCCTTTAGAAAAATATTGATTTTTATGTCGAATATTGGGTTTTCACTTATCTTATGACTATAGAATCTATGGATTTAATTTAATTTTTTTAAAATATATAATATATATATTTCATATATATCACTCAATTATTGTAATTAATTAAATTTATTAGGAGAAAACGTCTTTGTGGGGATAAAAATTGTTTTCTAAAAAAGAATTATATTTATATTAAATTGGTTTTTATATTCATTTATAATTAATTTGTAACTAATTAGCTTATTTTTATATTTTTTAAACAATATATTTTCATAATTTAGTTAATAGTATTGATAACCACTAATTTAAAAACTAATTTATATTATATTATAAATAATCATATTTTTAATAATATATTGTCACTCGGTAATACACTTTCTAGTGTGTCGCATAATCTATCACAGAAATATTTTGATTTGTGTAAAAGAAGATGTAACAGTGGAGAATTTTATGATAATTCTTTTGTTTTTATGTTTTATAAATCATCAAAGGGATCTTTCAACACACACAACAGTTTCTTGGCTTGCTTTACACGTAATCGCGACCTTCCTCGATAGCTTGCGTCGTACGCAATACCGAGTTTCACTAAACAACGATATGCTATTAAAATATTATTAAAACTAGCCGTTATGAATAGTAATAACCACTTTTTGAAATTTTTTAAATTTCACCTTTCAAAATGGAATTCATTTATGGATTCGGAATATCAAAATTATCCTAGGATGAAATTTTGGCATTTTTCTGAAAACATTCAATTTTTGATGAATAGTGAAAACACTAGGTTACTATTTAAAAACCGACTTTTTATTTAAATAATTATTTATTTTATTTACATTTATTTTAGGTCAAAATTGATACATAATACCTATATAAGTTAAATGAAATTCATTGGAGTCATTTTATAATAATTTTAGATATATAAAAATTTTATTGAACTTTTCACCGTCTTTTACCCACCTCCTAGGAAAATTTGAAAATTTACATAAAACCTAATTTTACCACTTTTGTGAATGGAATTTCAAAAATACGAGAGATATGGTTGATGTTAGAAAGTAAAATGTGGTTCAATGAGATGAAAATAATTTTTGATGAATAGTAACTTTTTACTTTTATTTACCACGGTTAAAAGTAAATATGGTAATTAAGGGTAAAAATGATATTATTATTACCCTATAACATGTCCTAATTCTATTGGATAAGTGTAATTCGACCAAAAACAACCTTAGGAATAACATATGTCCATTTAGGCCCCCTTGGATTAGATTAGGACATTTAATATTAATTTATTTAAAGAAAGGTTAAAATAGTTAAAATCAAAGTTTAATAACTAAATCGTTTTTAATATAGGGTTATACATAAGATAAATTCGACTATAAATATTAATTAGATAGAAAAAAATACTTCCTACATAATTATATTTTATTTGTAATTTTTAGACATTAAATAATTGAATTTATTTATGACACAATGATGATGTAGTAATTATCTTATTAATGAAATATTGACATAATTGACGTTATAAATACCCAAATAAATGTACTTTGAGACTTTTTATGAATTAAAATAATTTTTTTAGGTCCATATGACATTAATATTGATTTAATTAACTTTTTTCGAACTGATCTTTCTTTTATTATTTTCACAAAAATCAATTACCAAATAGTGTAAAAATTGACATAAAATAGTTTTTAAAACAAATATTATATTATTAATTTTTATTTAATTCCTTAAAATCAAAGGTTCGCCCAACTGATATAGATAAGGTTATATATATTAATAATAAACAACTTGGGGTTCTTTTGTCTTGTTATGGTAGGTTTATTAACATTATAGTGTAAGAAAACAAAAGACACGGTAAAAGTAAAATTATTTAACTTAAAGTTAAATCTAAATGATAAGGTTAAAACAAGACCCTAAACTTGTCTAAATTCTATTGGATGAGAGGATTTCGATCCATCCCCGCCTTATCTTAGAAATAAATTAATTTGGAGCTATTAAAAACCTAATATGACTTTATAATAAAATAATATTTTTAGTTTTTCCAAAGAGGCCGCTCTCCTTCCTTATAAAAGGGCACCTCATCCCTCTCTTCCTCACACCACTTTGAGCCTTAAAGCTCGGACAACCCCTACCAAATTCCATTCTCCACTTCTCTAGAAACATCCTAGAGGTACTGGGCATTTTCAATGACCAATTTTGGTGCCCTAAAATGAGGTCTCAAAGAGGCTCTTTAAAGAAGAGGTAATGTCCGTTACCGATTCTTTGAACTTTATTTCTTCTTCCACTTCTTATTCTTTAGTTGTTTCATTATGAAGTAATGACATCATTATCACTCATATATTGATATGTTATTATATGTATGAAACAACCCTATTTCACCATCTATCCATCCTACGGAAAATGAAATCATCGCGCGTGCGTACGTACGGAATACCGTCTCCACGCTGTGGTGTAATCTATTTTCCACCACCACCTTACCTAGATGAGTATAATGGTGAAAATAAATAAATAAATATTATTATTGTAATGTTTTATTGATTCTCAAATAGTATACATACACTCCAATACAATTCCATGATCATGGGAACGATATCATCGCACGTGCATACGTACGGAATACCGTCTCCACGATGTGATGCGACTTGTTCTACATGATCTTCATTGCATAATGATTGTATAAATGAATTGAATGAATTAATATAATATATATTACACTAATACCATTCTGGAAATGAGGTATCATAACCTAAAAATATGAATAAAAATTTATTCGACAAAACATGCATAAGAACAAAAAGAAATAATCACCCGAATAACAAGTAACAATGAAATATTAGAAATATGAAGCTAAGAATATGACCATATATGATATGATAAAAATAAGTATGATTCTAGTATAAGTCAATAACATTATTTAGTCATTATATAAGAGGTTCAGACACTTACTAAGAAAATCGGACCAAAGGTAAGGGAAAATCTCACAATCTCATTTTTATCCGAGATTTTTTATACTTCAGAATTTACTAGGGAATATTTATCAAACACATCCATGTTTGCTCAAAATTTCATATTATTTCCATCCACCTACAATTGTTTAAATCCAATTTTACCCTTCAGTGAGTTTTAGTAAAAGATATGAAAGCAATAATTTGTCGTTATTCGTACAATGTACTTTTTGAATTTTCCGGCATAAGTACGAGAAGAATGTTTTTTTAACTTATACGACATGAATGGATTTTTAGAAAATTATTTCCATGAATATTCCTTTACAAGTTTTCATGTTTATTTTTAATCAACTTCTTTTAGTTTAAAATTGAATGACATGTTAAGAATGGAAAAATGTTTTTGAATTAGAAAGGATATTCTCCTCAATAATGGAGTTCAAGCGTTTTATCAATATTGTTTTCCATGTAAGATAATATAGGGTTCTGATTCTGTCCCCATTTTTACATTGATTTGATTATGATATGATGGAATTATTTTTATGATATCCTGTTATCTTATATTGATAATGTTATGATGGCATGGTGTTTAAGATTCCCATTTTTATTACATGGGTTATGAAATGATGTATGATATTTTTGGATTTTGTGGCACACATAAGAATGGTATCATTATGAGATGGGTGAGACCTATATCTACCTCCATTACATTGGGTAAATATTTATATCTCATGAGATAGACATGGCTGGAATGGATGGTTAAACCGGTTTAGTGAAATATTACTGAAACGAGGAGTGAACTCGGTTTAGAAATGGACTTTTTCCGCTAAGATAGTGTTGTATATGAGTCTTGACTACTAATAACTGAATCTCTATGATTATGTGTGTATGCCACAAATTTTCAGGTTTTAATTTATTATTATTGGGATTACATTTCATTAATATGATTTATCCCATGTTATGAAATTATGATCTCTTTTGCAGGTTAAGATTTCCAAAATGTTATGTTCTTATGAATATGATGTGATTGATATTTCTTTTTTTACCCTTACTGAGCATTTGAGCTCACCCTTTTGTATGTTTTCTTTCCCCAGGACAGGAATAATGTTATTATGTAGGATATGCCAAAAGGGACTCTAGATATGATGAAATAAATGGGAGACAGTGTAGATGCTTTATGAACCAGTTGTTTATGTTTACCAGTTTCTAAAGACAATATACCTATACGTTCCATTCATGGTTTTGTTATATGTTGTAATTAGTGTACTTCAATTTTGAAGTAATAACCATGTATGTAATGTATGGGTCATTATAGTTGGTATCAATGGAATGTTATAGTCAACCTTTGAAAACTAGGATGTGAAAGCCTTGGTAAGAACCCTATGTATTAGTCTAAGCATAGAACACAATATTAGTGTTTTAGAAATGGCCATGAACAACCTATGATAATACTTTAAGTGTGAAATTTTATTCTTGATTATTGGGTTTTCCTATTATAATTAGTGTTGCTCACACTATTCTTCTTGGTTTTAGTCAATTGTTAGAACCCGAAGGAACCTTGTTAATGAGGAATGTGATGGGAAATGAAATTATTTCCCCCCTAAGAAATCAAACTTTATGGGAGCTAGAATGAAAAATCTTTTAGCCATGATCACACAAATTTCTCAAGATATGAATCATGCAGGACTTCTAGATGAGCAAAGGAAGGAGCAACATTCTATTGAATCCTTCATGAGGAAGCGTCCACCTTCATTCAGCGAGTCTTCTGATCCATTAGTGGCTGAACAATGTATCAGTACCACTGAAAATATATTTTTAGTTCATCAATATTCTGAACATTATAAAGTCATCTTATTATTGTATCGTTTGGAAGGAGATACTGATCAATGGTGGAATCTTATCAAGAATACGAGGCAAAGGGATGAAATTGAATCCATGGAATGGGTTGAGTTTAAGAACTTATATTTCAACAAGTAATTACATCGTATTCTTCAAACAAAGATGGAGAAGTAGTTTCTTGAACTAATGAAAAAGGATGATGAATCTGTTTGTACCTATGAAAAAAATTTTAAAATAATTTCAAGGTACGCTTCTGGTATTATTACCAAACCTGAGAGTAAGATCGATCGATTCTTTAGTGGCTTAAAACCAAGTCTTCGAAGGGCATTAGCCATAAGGGACATCAGTAGCTATGATGAAATTGTTCTATGTGCTCTCAAGGTTGAGATGGAGATTGGAGTGACCCATCAGTCATATGGGTTTGATAAGAAGAGGAAAATGGAATTAAAATGAAAATCTAAAGAGCACACTGAAATGAAGATGAGTTTTCACTTATGCTTAATGTGTGGAAAGAAACATGGAGGGAGTTGTCTTAAAGGGACATGTAAATTTTTCAAATGTGGAAAGGATGGTCATCGGGCATTTGAATGCCGCAATGATGGGAAGAAGATGTCTAGTGATGCGAACAAATAAAAGGCTACACAGAGTGCACCTCCTACACTTCAATGTTACAAGTGCAAGGAAATGGGGCATTATGCCAATCAGTGCCCTAATCCGAGTGTTGTTGATGATGATCGACGTCAACAAACTCATAAGGCTAAAGACAAAGGAAAGTCACATGCAATTTCTATCAGCGATGTGGACTATGATAACGATGTGGTGAAAGGTACACTTACTATACATTCTAATGTAGAAATTTTTTTATTTGATTCTAGATCCACCCACTCTTTTATTTCTGAAGAATTTTCTAAGGGTATCATCGTATTACCTCAACAATTAGAAGTTGAGTTAGCTGTGACAACCCCTAATGGCACAACAGTTGCATCAAATGTTTATAATTCTTCTCCGATTGAAGTTTGTGGGAAAGTGCTTCCTGCAAGTCTTGTGATCCTTCCTATAGTGGAATTTGATGTGATTTTTGGAATGGATTTTCTTTCTCTATATGGAGCTCATATAAATTGCCAAAGAAGGGAAGTCACATTTCATATTCCATATCAATCTATGATCGTCTATCAATGCAAGGATGAAAATAACCTTCAAGTGGAAATTTCTTCCATCATATGGGTCTTGATTCAACTAAATGAAGGTTATTTATCTCAAATGGTTGGAGAGAAACTCATAATTAAGAATATTCCCATTGTACGGGAGTTTGATGCTGTCTTTCCAGAGGAATTGCCAGGTCTTCCACCAAATCGTGAAGTTGATTTTTCAATAGAAATCATACCAGGTGCTTTGCCTATTTCAAAGACACCTTATATAATGGATCAAATTGAGTTGTAGGAGTTGAAGAAGAAACTACAAGAGAATATTGATAAAGGATTCATATGCCCTAGTGTGTCACCTTGGGGAGCACCAGTTCTGTTTGTTAAGAAGAATGATGGATCAATGAGACTCGGCATTGATTAGCGATAACTTAACAAGATCACTATCAAGAAAATATATCCTCTCCCGTGCATTGATGACTTATTTGACTAACTACGTAAACCTCAATACTTTTCCAAGATTTATCTTCTTTCAGGGTATCATCAATTAAGGGTAAAAAGGGAGGATATACCAAAGACGTCTTTTTGTACAAGGAATGGACACTATGAATTTATAGTGAAGCCATTTGGTCTTACTAATGCCCCTGCTATCTTCATGGATCTGATGAATAGAGTCTTTAGAGACTATCTTGATCAGTTTGTGGTTGTCTTTATAGATGATATTCTTGTCTATTCAAAGAGCAATGAAGAACATGAAGATCACATGAGAATTATATTGAAGACCCTGAGAAAGTAGAAGCATTATGCCAAATTTACCAAGTGTGAATTTTGCCTTCAAAAAGATGCATTTTTGGGGAACATAATCTCAAAAGAGGGGATATATGTGGATCCAGCAAAAATAGAGGTTATCAAAAGATGGTCGAGGCCAAAAACAGTAACTAAGATCTGAAGTTTTCTTGGTTTGGTTGGATATTATAGACGATTTGTGATAGATTTTTCATGATTATCTAATCCACTCACCAGGTTAACTCGAAAAAGAGTTATGTTCATGTGGACGGAGGAATGTGAAGAGAATTTCATGGAGTTGAAAAGAAGGTTATCCAGTGCACTTGTTCTCACACTTCCTTGTAGTGGAGAAAGGTTTGTGATCTTCAGTGATTCATCCAAGATGGGATTGGGGTGTGTTCTCATGCAAAACAATATGTTGATAGCTTATGCCTCATGAATGTTGAAAATCCATGAGAAAAATTACCCAACTCATTATTTAGAGTTAGCTGCGGTAATCTTTGCATTAAATATTTGGAGGCATTATCTTTATGGAGAAAGGTGTGACATTTATACTGATCATAAAAGTTTAAAGTATATTTTCACACAAAAGGAGTTGAATATGCACCAAAGAAGAAGGTTAGAGATGATTGAGGTTTACAACTGCTCAATTCATTACCACCTTGGGAAAGAAAACAAGGTGGAAGATGCATTAAGTCGACAAGACCATGCTAGCTTATCTATGATGAGGATCACAAAAGATCCAATATTTATGGATTTTCAAAGTATGGATCTTGGAATTATAATGAAAGGGGGAAAATCGTATCTTTCTCAGATGAATGTTCAACCATCTATACATGTGAAGATTAAAGAGGCACAAAAAGAAGATGTAGAATTACAAAAGAAGGTGAGAAATTTTCCTGAATTCAACCGTGATTGTGATGGGATAATAATGTTCAGGAATCAGGTTTGTGTTCCTCCCATCCCCGAATTAAATAAGGAGCTACTGGAATAGGCACATAGTTCTCAATTCTCTATTCATCCTGGAAGCACGAAGATGTATAGGGACATGAAAGAGTACTTCTGGTAGGATGGCATGAAATGATATGTTGCTGAATATGTCTCTCGATGCTTGGTTTGTCAGCAAGTTAATGTTGAGAGACAAAAGTCCAAGGGGATGTTACAACCATTACCCATACCTGAATGGAAATGGGAAAACATCACTATAGACTTTGTCACTGGACTTCCTAAGACATCCAAAGGCAATAATGCTATCTTGGTCATAGTTTATCATCCTACAAAGTCTGCAAAAATCATTTCTATTAGAGAGTATTTCTCTCTAGATCATCTTTCCAGGATATATGTAAAGGAAGTGGTAAGATTGCATGGGGTAACACTTTCAATTATATCTGATCGGGATCCGTGGTTTACCTCAATGTCCTGGAGAAGTCTTCAGCATACTCTGGATACAGAGTTGAGTTTCAGCACTGCTTATCATCCTCAGACGGACGGTCAGTCTGAGATGACAATTCAAACTCTAGAAGATATGTTGAGAGCTTGCTCTATGTATTTCAAAGGTGGTTGGGATCAAAACCTACCTTTGGTGTAATTTTCTTATAATAATAGCTTTCACTCCAGTATTCAGATGTCTCCTTATGAAGATATCTATGGAAAGAAATGCACGACTCCAACTTGTTGGGATGATGTTGGGGAAAGAAATCTATAAGGACCTGATCTTGTTGATGAGATGACAGAAAATGGTAGATCTATTCAACAACACATTAGAGCTGATTAGAGTCGACAAAAAAGTTATGCCAATAACCGAAGAAAAGACCTAGAGTTTGATGTTGGTGATAAAGTGTTCTTACCAATATCTCCTTGGAAGAGTGTAATGAGATTTGGAAAGAAGGGAAAGTTGAGCCCTAGTTATATTGGTCCTTTTGAAATTCTGGATCGTGTTGGGAACGTAGCTCACCGATTGGAGCTTCCACTGAATCTCTCTAAAGTTCATGATGTGTTCCATGTATCACTCCTGAGAAAGTAAATACCTGATCCTTCACATGTACTCAGCTCAGAAGTTTTACCGTTGGAGCAAGATCTTTCTTATGAAGAACAGCCGATAGAGATGTCGAATTGTAGTGAAAACGTCCTATGGAACAAGACCACTCACTTGGTGAAAGTTTTATGGAGGAAATACCAATTAGATAAAGCTACATGGGAACATGAAGATATTATGAGGGAGAGGTATCCTCATATTTTTGTAATGAAGTGACGAATTTCGAGGGAGAAATTCATTTTAAGGGGGGTAGAATGTTACACCCAAGAGTTTTATGAGAAATCTATTGTTTTTAAGTTATATAAATCATCAAAGGGATCTTTCACTACACACAACACTGGCTTGGCTTACTTTACACGCAATCACGACCTTCCTCGATAGCTTGTGTCGTACGGAATACCGAGTTTCACTAAACAACGACATGCTATTAAAATATCATTAAAAATACCCATTAGGAATAGTAATAACCACTGTTTGAAATTTTGTAAATTTCATCATTCAAAATGGACTTCATTTTTGGATTCGGAATAACGAAATTAGCCTAGGGTGAAATTTTGGTATTTTTCTCAAAACTTTCAATTTTTGATGAATATTGCAAACACTTGGTTACTATTGAAAAACCGACTTTTTATTTAAATTAATTTTAGGTCAAAATTGATACATAATACCAATATAAGTTCAATGCAATTCATTGGAGTCATTTTATAATAATTTTAGACATATAAAAATTTTATTGAACTTTTCACCTTCTTTTACCCATCTCCTAAGAGAATTTGCAAATTTTCATAAAACTTAAATATACCGCTTTTTTGAATGAAAGTTCAAAAATATGAGAGACATGGTTGATGTCAGTAAGTAAAATGTGGTTCAATGAGATGAAAATAATTTTTGGTGAATAGTAACGTTTTACTTTTTTTACAACGGTTAAAAGTAAATAGGGTAATTAAGGGTAAATATGATATTACTTTTACTCTAACAGATGTCATAATTCTATTGGATAAGTTTAATTTGACAAAAACCAACCTTAGTAATAAAAAATGACCATTTAGGCCCACTTGGATAGATTAGGGCATTTAATATTAATTTATTTAAAGAAGTGTTAAAATAGTTAAAATCAATGTTTAATAACTAAATCATTTTTAATATAGGGTTATACATAAGATAAATTCAACTATATATATTAATTAGAAAGAAAACAAGATTTCCTATATAATGATATTTTATTTGTAATTTTTAGACATTAAATAATTTAATTTATTTATGACACAATGATGATTAATTAATTATCTTATTAATGGAATATTGACATAATTGATGTTATAAATACCCAAATAAATGTAATTTGAGACTTTTTATGAATTAAAATAAATTTTTAGGTTAATATAACATGTGATTATTGATTTAATTATCTTTTTTGGAACTAATATTTATGTTATGATTCTTACAAAAATCAATTACCAAATAGTGTCAAAATTGACATAAAATAGTTTTAAAAACAAATATTATATTATTAATTGTTATTTTATTCCTAAAATTATAAGGTTTGGAAAAATGTCTTAGATATGGTTATATATGTTAATAATAAACAACTTGGGGTTCTTTTGGCTTTTTATGGTAAGTTTATTAACCTTATAGTGTAAGAAAACAAAAAGACATGGTAAAAGTAAAATTATTTAACTAAAATTTAAATCTAAATGATAAGGTTAAAATAGAACCCTAAACTTGTCTAAATTATATTGGATGAGAGGATTTGGACCCATCCCAACATTAGCTTCGAAATAAATCAATTTAGAGCTATTAAAAACCGAATATGACTTTATAATAAAATAATATTTTTTGTTTTTCTAAAGGTGCCCCTCTCCTTCCTTATAAAAGGGAACCTCCTACCTCTCTTCCTCACACCACATTGAGCCTTCAAGCTCGGCCAAACCCTACCAAATTATCTTCTCCACTTCCCTAGAAACATCCTAGAGGTCCTGGTCTTCTTCAAAGACCAATTTTAGTGCCCTAAAAGGAGGTTTCAAAGAGGCGCTTCAAAGAAGTGGTAATGTCCGTTACCGATTCTTTTAACTTTATTTCTTCTTCCACTTCTTATTATTTAGATGTTTCATTATGAAGTAATAACATAAGTATAACTCATATAATGATATGTTATTATATGTATGAAACAACTCTATTTCACCATCTATCCATCCTACGTAAAGCGAAATCACCGCGCGTGCGTACGTACGGAATACCGTCTCCACGACGTAGTGTAATCTATTTTCTACCACCACCTTAGATTGATGGGTATAATGGTGAAAATAATAAGCTATATATGATTATTGTAAATTGTTATTGATTATGAAATAGTATACATACACTCCAATACAATTCCACGATCATGGGAACTATATCATCGCTCGTGCGTACGTACGGAATACTGTCTCCACGATTTGATACGACTCGTTCTACCTGATCTTCATTGCATAATGATTATATAAATGAATTGAATTAATTAATATGATATATATTACACTAATACCATTCTGGAAATGTGGTATCTATAACCTAAAAATAAGAATAAGAATTTATTCGACAAATCACGTATAAGAACAAAAATCAATAAACACCCAAATAACAAGTAACAATGAAATATTACTAATAAGAAGCTCAGAATATGACCATATATGATATCATAAAAATAAGTATGTTTCTGGAATAAGTCAACAACATTATTTAAATCATTATACTGTAGGTTCGGACACTTACGAAGCAAATTAGACCTAAGGTAAAGGAAAATTTCACATTCTCATTTTTATCCGAGATTGTATATACTTAAAAATTTACTGGGGAATATTTATCATCCACATCCATGTTTCCTCAATATGTAATATTATTTCCATCCACCTACAATTTTTTAAATTCATTTTTACACTTTGGTGAGTTTTTAGTAAATGATATGAAAGGAATCTTTTGTCGTTATTCGTACGAGGTGCCTTTTGACTTTTCTAACAGAAGTACGAGAATAATGTTTTTTAACTTATACGACATGAATGGATTTTTAGAACATTATTTCCATGAAGCTTCATTTACAAGTTTTCAGGTTTATTTTTAATCAACTTATTTTAGTTTAAAATGTTATGAAATTTTAAGAAAAGAAAAATGTTTTTGAAGTAGAAAGGATATTTTCCTCATGAATGGAGTTCAAGCATTTTATCAAAATTATTTTCCATCTAAGATAATATAGGGTTCTGTTTCAATCCCTATTTTTACAATGATTTGATTATGTTAAGAAGGAATTATTTTTATGATGTCCTTTTATCTTATATAGATTATGTTATGATGGCATGATGTTTAAGATTCCCATTTTTATTACATGGGTTATGCAATGATGAATGATTTTTTTGATTTTGTGGCACACATAAGAATAGTATAATTATGATATGGGTGGGACCTATATCTCCCTCCATTGCATTGGTTAAAGAATTATATCTCACGAGATAGACATGGCTGGAATGGCTGGTTAAACCGGTTCAGTGGAATAAGACTGAAATGAGGAGTGAACTCGGTTCTGAAATGGACTTCATTTGCTAAGATAGTATTCGCTATGAGTCTTGACTACTAAGAGATGATTCTCTATGATTATGTGTGTATGCCACAAAGTTTCATGTTTTAAGTTATGATTATTGGGATTACATTTTATTACTATGATTTATCCCATGTTATAAATTATGATCTCTTTTGCAGGTTACGAGTTCCAAATTATTATGTTCTTATGAATATGATGTGATTGATATTTCTTTTTTCACCCTTACTAAGCATTTGAGCTCACCCTTTTGTATGTTTTCTTTTCCCAGGTTAGGAAGAAGGTTATTAAGTAAGATATTCCAAAAGGGACTCTAGATATGATGAAATAAATGGGAGACAATGTAGATGCTTTATGAACCGGTTGTTTATGTTTTCCAGTTTCTAAATACATTATACCTATACGGTCCTTTCATGGTTTTGTTATATGTTTTAATAAGTGTACTTCAATTTTGATGTAATAACCCTGTATGTAAAGTACAGGTCGTTATAGATGATAATTCATCATTTCATGCATTAAAATAAATGCATTGAATTTATTTAAAATAAAGATTATTTTTAATATAGGATATATTATATTCCATTATACACTTGGTTTAGCATGTCATACAAACTATTGAATAAAATGTTTTTATTTGAGAATTTTTGGGTATTTAAAAAAGTTCATTGATATCATAGAAACTTTTTATAATATGAAAAAAAATTGTTTCAAGACCAATGTCGTATAGTTTAGTAAATATCTCACTCTCTAAGAGTATATGGAAATATAATAACTATTTTTACTTCCTCTCTTAGAATTAGTTTCATTATATGGGGATGTAATAGACTAATAACTATAACATGATCCAATGTTCGATGGAAACCATTTCATAAATCGTTAAACTTAGTTCCCTTTCAAATATTGTGATCCCACACATTATTACTATTTATAAGTTATTTTGTTGTTTCAGATTTACTTTATCCAAATCAGTATTCTCTTTACCAAAACATCATTGTCTAATTATCTACAGCATATTAATGTTTATCTTTCCCTAAAACATGTGTTTTCCAAAAAAAATTAATTACTAAGAAATTAATATTATTTGCACCATTCTATATATTCTCTATAAGAATTAAAGAAAAATAAATTAGGTTAAATCATTATATATTTTATGATTCATTAAATTAGAACATCATCAATAAAATTATTTTACAAAATATTTCATAGATCTGAATATTGACGAAAATTATTCATTACCCTTTGGTTGTGTAAATAACGTATTATTGACCTTGATCCCATTGGTTCCTAGTAGGTACATTACCTTGATGCCTATATAATTTTTTTCATGGTTCCTTCTCTTCTAGTTGATGTAAAACTAAATAGCATTATTTTTCTTATTCCCTTTGCATTTTGTTTCATGGAAACCCTTTTCCCCCAACATATAACAAACTACCAATCCCATCAAGTATTTCACAAGGTGATTCACTCCATATTTATCACATGTTGGAAAATCCTTCATTCCCATCCTTCCATTCTCCTTTATTTTTTTCTACCTTTTTCTACAATTACATTCCTCTAAATCTATATGACTTTTAGAATATTTTATTCGTCTTGATAACACATAAAACTATATCATTATATGAAGAAATATTTCTGGTGACCATTCCTATTCAGATATTTGTCTTAGGCCCTTAAAATAAAGGGTCCATATTATATTTATTGTTTTCTATGGCATCTATATTATCCCTTTCTATTCTTATATGGGAAACCTCATTTTCATCAACACTTTATTCCTTGTTTTTCTTTATGCTTTGAAAATTAGACTCCGTATCATTTTTTACTCTTGAGGGAAATATTTTTCAAAGAATTTCTCCTGAAAAACATTCCATTCCTTGAGTTCAATTTCATATTCCTCCAAAGTAGTCTATATCAACATCCACCATTGATAAACATCACTATTGAGATAATACAATATATGTATAAACATTTATTTTTCACCAAATTTCAATGCCATATTTGAAATTTAAAAAGACATAATCTATATATCAGATACCATTAGATTAGTATTCCCAAAAAATCATGGTGTCCTCTATCACATAATGTGATCCAATATGTGATAATCTCATCATGGAATAGGTTTCTCTATCTGGGAATGGTTATTTTTCATAACATGATTAATGATATCTAATATATCCCAAACTGGCTTAGTTCTAATTCCAGATATATTGGCTACCTCATAAGGGAAACCACAACATTGTCTATGAGTATTGATACACTTCTTTCTTCCAGGTTCCATTTATAAAACATTTTATACACTATATTACATCATAACATTAAATTACATAATTATTAATCCAAAAAATAGTGAAATACTAATCATAAATTGAATAATTTATAAATATCTAATATCATAATCATAAACTTGTTTTCATTGGGATGTTCTTCTATACTTATCCTTAAAGTCTGTCATAGGGTTATGTTCTCTAATCTATGTTTTCCAAAATCTAGATTCAAAGGATTATACTAAACATCCTTTGATACCAAATTTAATACCACAACCATAAAATTATATAGTTGGTGAAATAATTTATTACACTGGCATGGTTATAGGGTATCTAATCTTGAAAGACCCATCATTTTCATAGTTTTGGAAAACTAGATTACATACATGAACCCATATTACATTTGGAAAATAAAATAAAGCTTTAGAAATGTAAAATCCAAATATCTATGAAACTAATTTAAATAATTCTTCTTCATGTCATGGGGAAGAAGAAAAATAAGGGTGAGCTCAAATGATTAGTAATGGTTATGAAAAGTTGAATATATCATGAATAAATAATCATAATCAATATTCTATGGTAGAAAACTGAAAAAAAATCCAAATAAATATATATATAATGATTAATAAATATGGAAAGGTAAAATAACTAAATCAAAATCCATTTAAAAAATATACTCTGAATGAAATACATCTATATATAATTTCTTACCTAAAAGATAATGGATAATAATAAATGAATAATGAATGAATGAAATTCATAATTACCAGATGTGATATTTTCTAGGCACATGATACCTTTACTGTCATGATCTATCAACGAGATAATTTAAATTATAATGGGTAAAGAACCATATAATTTGGACAATTTAATTATCTAATAAAACTACCAATCCATCGAGGGGATTACATTAAACAGCCCCAATTCATTTCATACCTATCAAAATATTTCTTCATATATAGAATAATCAATTTCATTTTTAATCAATGTGAGTTATTAGCATGTATCCATATGGAGTAAAGGATGAAAATTTTTCAATATTTCCATAGTTAATCAAACATATAGTATAGTGTACAACTTTTTTAAAAATGGGAAATGGTTTAGGGAATAGATATACCCATTCCAAAAGATTATGAAAATTTAAAGTAAATGTAATTTATAATGGAAATCATTAATAAGGAAGTTATGTTTTCAATAGTGAGATAATAATCACAAAATAAAGTGATATTGAAAAAGATAAAATTTTCCAATTAGTTATTTTCAATTAAAACCCACAGGATGAGACAATTCAAAGTGAAAATTAAAATGAAATGAATTATAGGTCGTACGTATGCATGATGTTTTCTTACATTTTAACATCATATTTGAATAAAAAAGTAAATAATATAAATGTATATTATAATTACAGTGTAATGTTTTTCATATATATCACATATCTATATTAAACCCATCCTTAATATATTCCTACTTAAAGTGTGAACAAATCACATCATTTTGATGAGGTATTAGTCCACACGTCAACAAATCTTATTATCGCATTCCGAATAAATGGAAATCATGAAGGTCTGTTTTGTATAATAGTAAATGATTCATAAATAAATTATAAATATAATAAATCATATATAAACTATAAATCCCTTTTTAGTCTCTATCGAAAAATGGGTAATGGAAAAATGAATGACATCAGTTTATGAAGTGGTAGTCTGCCCTACACATAAATGATGATCTTGTATCCCATTTTATGAAAGTTTGTGAATTTGTATGTAATAGCCTTAAAATAAAAAAATATAACTGTATTTAATATAATGACGTCATTATAACAGCATTATATAATAATAATTTGTGGGTTAGAGAAATAAATAAAACAAAAGAGTTCATTGAAGACCATTACCTCTTCTTCAAGAAATTTTGTTTGAAACAAATGACTTCCTCGATTTGATTTAATAAAAAAAATTAGGATTCAAGGATATATTTAGATATTATGATAAATTATTTTTTAATTTTTTTCATTATCAAATGGTCTTTATATTAGTGAATAATTGGGGGAGTGAGGTCCTTTTTATAGTGGTGGAAGAGTGACATTCTTATAAATATCAAAATGTAATCAATATTGGGAGGTCTCAATAAAATAATGTTCTTAAAATAAGGAAACAATTTCTATAAAATATGGTATATTGTGTAAATATTTATATATAATGTGGTTTAGACATGTTTATAGGAAAATTGGACCCTTTATATTAAAGTGTAACTACTAAGTAAACTCGTTTTTACCTTAATCACCATAATTAATTTTAATTCATTTCACTAATCGATTTGGTAAAAATATATTTTGAAATTACATGAAATTATAAATTATGATTATTGTAAATATAAAATAACTTTTTTCTAAATCTAATTAAATAGTTGCAAAAATATATTTTAAAACTAATCATGGAGACACAATGAGAATGCATGTATTTAATGTGAAAATGTTCAAACTTTTACTATCTTCTTATATAAAAATTCAATATAAATATGATTCCAATTACCTAAATGGGATTAAAATATTTATAATTGATATATTTATTCTTAAAAACCAATTTAAAATATAATTTACAGTATAAAATATCTATATAAAAAGTTATTTTCCAATTAAAATTCAGTATATTCCACTATTCATCAAAAAAGAAACTTCATGGAAAAATACTCAAAAATGAAATTAATTTTTTTATTAATATTTAAATAATGAATTTTATTTATTCAAAAAAAAATTTAAAAATTCCAAAATTTATTATTAAAAAATTGAGCAATTAAAAATAAAAAAACACCTTTTGAAAAATACAACATTTTATATATAAAATTGGATTTTTTGTTATCATATTCCTATCAAATAGATTGAATAAATGTAAAAAATAATTTATTGAATATAAAATATATTAAAATCATTATTTTAATTTACTAATATTAATTAATTTTATTTATTTTTATTGAATTACCTTCTGATCATAAAAATAGATAGTTAAAAAAATACATTTTCTTTATATTCAATTGGTTACTATATTCATCTCTAATTTATTTTTAATTAATTGAATGATTTTATATTTTTGTAAGAGACTACTTTTATTAATTTAGTTTATCTTATTCGTAACTATCTATTTTTCTACTAATGGATGATTAATATTTTAAATATTAATATTAATAGTATTCAATAAAACCCAATATTGCATGTAACAGAAGATACAAATGAAAGTCTTTGTTGCATGTAAAAAAAGATAAATTAGTGTCATATAAGTTTCATGTTATAGAATCGAGTGAATTTATTTAAAATCATAAATATATCATAAATGTTTTTGGCATTATATTACATTATATATTGGTGATGCATGTCATACATGATATCAGATACAATGTTCTTAAATTATAATTTTGGGATGTTACATTATAGATATGAATATGTTTCCTAAAAAGGTGATTAATATTGATATATTTGTTTTTACTATCTAGGAATACAATTTTATGTTTCTTTATCTTATTCTTAAATCGATAAGACATGTTTATTATTATGAACTTCATCTATATTACATTGTGTAATGACTATCCTATTGAATTAATGTATAATTAATATATTTAATGTCAATATATTTTAATTTATATTCCTTGAAATCTATATTAGGTTCTTTTATTCTTATGTTAACATTACATTAATGGCGGTTTCAAACAAAAATCTCTTCATTGGGTTAAAATTCATCTTCCTAAAATTGTTTCTTCAATGAATGGTTTTCTCCACACTAATATTTTATTTAATTTTAAATTTTCATTATATATGGGGTAAAATGAAAATTTTAATTCAAATATTCCACCATGATAACATCATTAATCATAAAAATTATATCATTTTAAAAAAAATCCCATTATATTTAATGATAGATTTCCCACCATGTACATATTTTCAATTCCAAAAATTTACCTATTTTATATTTTAAAATATAATTATTTATATCTCATGATAACTTCATATTTCCGATATCCTCTTTTCCAAAGGATGTTCTCATTAGTCATTTATAATTATTTTTTTCCAAAAATGATATTCAAAAATATTCAAAAGTTCTTCGATAATTTCAATGTCAACTGATTTGTATTCCACTAAACATATATTTTCATAACATTTTTATCTATTCAAATATATATTAATGAATATAATTTTTAAAAATAAAATATTAAGATATTTTTTCACTTTTATCTATTAAAACGTTCATGTCATTTTCAAGGATCCATTTTTTATGATTCTTTTTCATAGTAAAATTTTTCCAATTGATACCATTTATTCTTTTGAAAAACATTATATATATTTTTCAAGGATCCAATATTGAATTTTTTTTTCTAAAAGTAAATATTTTTTAAAATTTTCCACCTCACCTTTTGAAAAATGACTTTTCAAGGTGAAATTAATTACTTTTATTACAAATATAAAATCATTAATTAATAAATAATTTATAATTTCACTACCATTTATATCATTATATATAAAGCCTTTATTTCCCTAGAAATTATTTTTAATGAATAAAATAATTAATTTCCTTTTGAGATACTATTGTAAGTATATTGAATTCCAATTATCAAAAAATTAAATTATTGAGTTCAAAAAACATTATACTACTTGTAAATTTTGTGAAATCCATTTTTCCATCAATGGGTATTGTATGCTGTGATGAATAAACCCCATTTTCTTCTAATGTGTTTTCATCATATGTTAAATTATTGGTAATTTATTCAATATAAATATATATGAATATATCATAATAGGTGGGGTCATATATCACCCTAAATTTCATTATTTAATGTTTTACATCTCATTAGATAATAGTCTTTGTGTGTGAACTTGTAACGAAGAAAACCATTATAAATAAGATCCTCTTGCAATTCAAATAAATTAATTGTTATATATTATTGATATACATAGAACATGAAATAATTTGTTTCCTTATATCCTATCATTTTTAAAATACCTTTACGACACATTACCATTTCCAATATATTTATTGATGAATGGTCTTATGATTACTATAAATATAGGGTTTTAACTGATCCAACTAACATAGAAAAAAGAAGTAATGACACCAACTTATAAGAGCATACCCTATGAAGTCCATTTAGGGGAACATAAATAGGGGATATAATCTTTATAGTTTAACCTTGACCATTCCCAGGATGATATCCAAAAAAATTATCATGATAGAAACTGTTTATAGGAATAATTTATGCTCATTGAGATCACAACCCAAACTATCTAAGCCCAAGAACCCCATGAAAGTCTCATCCCCGTGCACCTTACCCTTGGAGACTTCTCTAGTGTATTAAATGTATTTTTAACAAGAGCATAAAAATGAATATTTAAATTTTATATTTAATTTAATAATGTTAATATTTTCTCACAATTATTGTTTTATAAATGATTTTTTTTTATATAATAAAACTGAAATTGTATGTTTAATTAATATTTAATTTCAGTTAAGGAATTTATTTTGATAAATTATTGTATTATTGAAAAAATTATATTGTAATAAAATATCATCATGAAATACTAATTATTATATTTAAATGATCATTTAATTTTTATGATGTCAAATGTAATTTTTATAAGGGTTCGAAAACTGTTATTGTCAAAAAACCCATCATTTATAAATAAATGTCGATTATAATTTTAAAATAGAAAATACACATATTTGTAAAATTATTTTGGTAAAATATATATTATTTTTTAAATAATAAATCAAAATTATCCAGTGGTGAAATTTTTATAATATTATTATAGAGTCAAATATTTGGGTAACAATAAAATACTATATAAATATACAGTGTGTATTATGACGTCATAATGACCCAGAAGTGATGTAATAAATAATATGCATGGTATCTACAACAAAATATATGTTTTTATTTTAAAATAATATGATTTTATGTTTATTTTATAAATTCTATAATGCCTTTATGAATCCTACAAAACCATTAATATATTTTTATGTTTTAAAATCATTTCATAAAGAGTGTGACTAAATTCCAGATCAACAATACTGTTTTTTTATTATGTTAGACCCATGTCCTTATAAAATAATCAAAAATACCCTTTCAAAGAAACAATTGGGAAAATCGTGGTTTGGTTTTGGTTTTTTGTTATTTTATAATATAGATTCCAAAACCAATGTTTCAGAAATGATAATGAATTCCCCACTAATTTCCCATATAAACCGTCCCAATATCTCATTTTAATTCACTAAAAATAATTTTATCATGTTATTACTCTACCCTACCCTCTATATAGTTCTCCTATTATGCCCTAAATATCTAAACTAGATCCTCCCATTTTTTGGAGTTACACTCTCATGTTAAGGGTTCTTTTTTTCTCTCCTCATTATTCATGTTTCATCATTATATTATCCCCTTTTTCTCAAATTACTAAAAGAAAAATATGTTTTTACATATTCCACATAATACTTAAATTATTCATCAATGATGATAGATCCTTTATACTCTCATCAATCCCTTCCATGAAACATTATATTCCCATTTTTTTATTTCTAAATCCCATTGCAATTTTCTATGAAGAAAAATTATGTAGTTAATACCCGTACCAATTTCCTATTAAGGGTTTTCACCTTTTTGGAATTATAGTTATTTTATTATTTTATTAAATATATTAATATACACTCCTTGATTATGGAATAAAATATTATGATTAATGAATCCATGTATTATCATATATGGGTCACACTTAAGCGTGAGAATGAAATTAAAGTGATTGATGCGCCCAAAATTTTATAGAGCTCCAATGCATTGGGAAATGATTTAGTCTCATGATATGTGATGAAAGTTATTACAGAGAGAACCTTATACACCATGTAAATATGTATATCATTATTTATTAGAATTTATTTATGAAATTTGATTATGATGTAGTGTTTTATATTTATTTAACATTTCCTATTGTGTTTTAATGTTATTTTTATATATGATGTCTTGTTGTTCATGTTTACTATTCTCACCCATTTTATTTCCAAATTATATCCCCATTGTCTTACATGTTTTACTATATTCATTTTGTTTCATTTTTATTCCCATATTCGGCTTCCTATATAACCCCTTTCTTATGTATGTCCCCATGTTATACCATGCAATTTTAAGTAGAAGGATTAATATGTGCAAGTTATGGAAATTTTCAGTAAATATATTGTATTCTATATTTTATTCTATTATGTAATGTACCTAATTCCTGATGAATCTATACTTCTTGGTTTTATAGATTTTATTAATTGTTCCTTTTTATAATATATAATAAATTAATATGAAATAAAGAGCAGGGTAGTCATATATTCTATCAGAGAAAAAATTATTTATTTTTGGGACTGGGATTTGAAAACTCTAGAAAAATACATATTCATAAGAATAAGTATAATAAAACATCCCTAAATATTGTTAGGTATAGATTATTTCATTTATCAAGAAAAAAATATCCCTTTCTAGATAGTACAAGTGGATATAGATCTTGAAAAAATTTATATAGGGGTAAAACATGAAAAAACTGAGTTGAGCTATAATCAATTAAGAAATTGTACATGACAACGGGACATACAACACACCAGGTTTGAAACTCTCGGGGAATATTCTTTTTTAAATTAAAAATATCATTAAAGAACCCTTATTGAGGGAAAAAATTCCCACAAGATAACATGTTAGGGAATGGATCATTGATAATGTTGATTGAACCCCAGAATTTCATTAGTTGGGAAGAATATTTTATATATAAGTTATCCATTTAATGTAATTATATTATAGTTTACATATCTCATAGTTTAAAAATAATCATCTCTAATTTTACTATTATTATAGATAATTTTTGGAAATAGGAGGATCCAGGGAAACAATCAATGTGCCAAGTAATGTGTTGACTGCCCCAAAAACATGACCAACCTAATGGAAGTGACAATTATGAACATTAGGATGATAATATATCATATGAAATGGGTTTTTAATATAATCTATGATCATTAAGAGTTTGTGAATCCCCCTAAGAAATAAAAACCTATTATTGAGTTCTTTATGAAAAAATGCCTCTGACATTCTATGGATCATCAGATCCCTTAATTTCAAAATAGTGGAAAAAATTTATTTAAAAGATATTCTCTATCAATAAATTTTATATGAAATAGAATTTTTGATGAGATGTTTATCAAATAAGGTGACCAGTTGATTAGTGGTGGACATTGATCTGGGATACAAATCCTTAGTATTATATTGATGTTGTTGGTGGAAGGAATTTTGGGAAATGTTTTTTGATAAATATTTTCCTGACACTATTCAATATAAAATGGTAGTGATTTCCTTTACCTCAAGTTAAAATATATGATGAATCCATCATGAAATATGAGGAAATTTTCACATGAATTTCATCATATCCATTTAGATTTTTCATTACACCCAATTTCAAGGTTGATTGCGTCTTTGGTAGGCTAACGACTAATATACAAAAATCCTTGGAGATCTAAAACTTTGATAGCTATGAAGAAACTGTCCAATGTGGCCTCAAATATGAAATATAGATTGTATAATATTAAGGTTAATATTTGTAAACAAGTTGATAGTGTTGTTTAGTTATAGATGGTCAAGGGAGAATTATAAATATGTTAAGAAATTTTTGTGTCCACCTTTTCAAAGGTGCAATAAGAAGCACCCCTGAAATTGAAAAGGGGGGAAAAGAAATTCATTGGGTGTGGGAATGAAGGAAACCTATCTTGATATTTATGGTATGAGAACCCCACTAATACCATGGATTAAAAAAAATTTGTGGTCAATCCTCATAGCATTTTTAATGTCATCAACTACAAGGAACCAATACACTTTTTAAACCAATTCACTAAACCAAGGGTTTTCATAGAAAACCAACACCCTCAAATGAATTAATGTTGATATATTTCAATCACAACCATTGAGGTGGATCCTAACAATGAATTGGTTATTTGTAAACTTGTTATTAATTTAATAATATAAAACAACATTTTTTATTTTGGTTCTAATCATTCCTTCATGTCATGAAAGCTTAGTAGAACTATTCAAAAACCACCAAAACACATGGATTAGAGCTATTGGTGAAAATGTAAAATGGGGAAATTATTTCATCACAAGTATATAACTCCTACTCATTCTAAATTTGTGGGATAAAATTTCCATGTAAACTATTCATTCTCCCTTTGGTTTAATTTGAATCAATTATGGGTATAGATTGGCTTTACCTATATAAATACAATATAAATTTCAACATAATTGAAATCAGTCTCTGTATTTCTAATTGTACCTCATTTAAATACATGTGCAAGGATGAGGATAAATCTTATTTAGCACCAACATCCCAGTAATAAATATTATTTTCCAATAAGAAAGCATATCTATCTCCACTGATTGTGTCCAATGAATGGATCATCATTAAAGACATTCCCTTTCTGAGGGAATACACTAAAGTGTTTCTAAAATAATTAATTAGAATTCCTCCAAAAAGAGAGGTTAAATTTTCAATCTCACATATACCTAGAGAATTTCCATTTTCCAATAATCTATACATAATTTATTTTTGTTGAACATGATGATCTCAATAAAAAACTACAAGAGAATATAAATAAAGGGTTTTTACGCCCATGTACTTTACCATAGGGTGAACCATATCTTATTTTTTCAAGAAGAATGATGGGTCAATGTTCCTTTTAATTGATTATAGTGTGCTCAAAAAGATCAAAATAAATATTATGTATCCACTATCACATTTTTATTACTATTTTGATTAGATAAATTAAGGAGAATACTTATCTATAGTGGATCTATAATCTGGATATTACCATGTCCAGGTGAAGAAGGAGGATGTCCTGGAATCTTTTTTTCATACATGGTATGGGAACTATGATTTCATAGATATTCCATTCCAAATCACTAATTCTCTAGTAATCATAATAAAATTTATGAATAGAGTATATAGATATTACCTTGAAAATTTTTTGGTAGTATTTATAGATGGTATTAAAATACACTCGAAAATAAAGGAGGCGAATGAGGGGGATTTGAGTACCATGATAAAGATGTTATTAAAGGAGAAGTTACATGAAAAGTAGAGAAAATGTGAGTTTCGGTTGAAGGAAGTCTCATTCTTGGGGAATATTATCACATGCAATAACATATATAAAAACCCAATAATGATAGATGTAATTAAAGGATGGATGAGGCCAACATATGTGAATAATAACCATATATGCATTAGAATATCTAGATAAAATCATTTTTATGAGAAATTTATTGTTATTATCAATCCATATATCCAAGAAAAATTAGAAGGATATCATGTTTTTAAAGGAATGATGAATATGAAAAGAGATTCAGGGAGTTGAAAATGAGGCTTATCACTGCACTTGTACTCACACAACCCACAACTACAGAATGTTTCATCATATTTAGTGATACTTAAAAGAATGGATTAAGATGCATGTTAATGAAAAATGGGGTAGTGATAGGCCATGCTTCCAAGTGGTTGAAAATTCATGAATATAAAGAACCAAAACATGATATAGAGTTGTATTGAGTGATATTCCCTTTGAAATTATAGCAGTATAATATCTTTTGGGAGAAGTTTAAAATATATAAAAATAAAAAATCTTTAGGTATATATTCAAAAAATGAGAGCTAAATATGCACCATCGAAGATTGTTAGAGAGATGATCATGGTCTATAACTACACAATTCACTTCCATCATGTGAAATAAAAAACATGGTAGATAATCTATATAAAAAGGATCCAAAATTATATCATTGATAGGAATTGGGAGGGATCTGATATTCTTAAATTTTAAATTTATAGACACTGGAATCATAAAGTAAGTAATATAATCAATATGTTTACAAATTATTTCTGAATCATACCTTCATAAGAGGTTAATAGATGCTCAAATAGATGATCTGGGAATTCAGAAGTAAGTGGAAGCTATAAAAAAGTAAAATCTAATGTGATTAATGATAATGATGAAGTAGAAGTTATATATGAGTAAAGAATATGTATACCATCAAATAATAAATTAAACTAGGAGATTTGTAATGATGTAGTTAACTCAACCTTCTCTATCCACCTAGGAAACCAAAATACGTATCAATATATCGATGATGACTATTGTTGGGACAATAAGAAGTAGGAGATCATGGAATACATATCAAGATTTGTTGATGTCAAAAGGTTTTTGTGGAACGGTAGAAATCAATGGAGGGATTATGCATCCTCTAAACATAACTACATTGAAATGGGAAAAAATTACCATGGAATTCTTCAATGGTCTTCAAAAACATCAAGATGAAATAATGCTACAGGGGTTGTGGTGGATCTTCTTTCAATGAATTCTCACTTCCTTCTGATACAAGAGGAAATCTCACTTGATTGACTTACAGGGATATATGTAGAGAAGTGGTGATGTTTAATGTAACACCTCTATCAATTCTATATGATTGATAACTATGATTTTCTTACATGTTATGTAATATTCTTGAATGTTCTATAAATATTGAGTTGACCGTCAGCACAACTTATCACTTCAAACTGATGTTCAATAAATGTGTAAAATCAAGACAGTTCCGGACATATTCAATGCATTCTCAATCGACTTTTAAGAAGGATAATATCAATAAATTCTTATGTTCTAGTTTTCCTAAAATAATAGTTTCCACTTATAAACCATATAGCCCTTATGAATCCCTTTATTTAAACTGCTGTATAACAACTACATGTCGTAGAATAAAAAATTCAATGTCCTAAAATTTCTGAGAAAATGGTGAAATATGACATGACCATTCACCAGAACGTAAAGGATTCTCATTATTAAAAAAATTGATATGTTGAAAATCATTGAAAAACCCTTGAGTATGATGTTGGAAACATGGTATTCCTCCACATATCACCTTGGAATAAATCCATGAGATTTTGGAAGAAGTTAATGCTTCTTCAATGATACATCAACCCCTATAAGATCCTCTATTGCATCAGAGTGATGGCTTGTTGATTAAAACTCAAACCTAACCTATCTCTGGTAATGATGTATTCCAAGTATCCCTCTTTATGAAGTACAAACCAGACCCCTCACATGTACTCAATCCATAGATTGTACCATTTAATAATGAACTTTCTTATGAGTAGTAGTCGATGAAAATCCTAGATCATACAGAAAAAGTTTTAAAAAATAAAACAATGCACATGCTCAGAGTTCTATAGAGAAAAAAATGCATGAAGAAGTAATGTGGAAACTAGATGAAGAGATGAAACATAATTACCCTATATTCATTTATGTGATATGAAAATTTTGATAGAAAATTTTCTAAAGTGGGAATAATTTAACAACATGATCTTTTATAAATAAATTCCTCTTACAAATCAGTTAAATGTATTTATATATATTATGTATATTGAAAAAACAATAAATTTTTTGGTTTTATTACATCTTATAAAATTTAAAATATTTTAAACCATCATTACAAATGATGATGTATCCATTGACTAGTTATGTTATGATTAGTGTAAATATTTTCTATTAACAACTCCAATTAACACATACAAAGGAAGTGATGGTGTAAAAAATTACGATCATACCCTATCGAGCCCATTTATAAAATATTCCAATGGATATATCATCTATGGGATTTCCCCTTGACCAAAACAAATTTTATATCCATTAAATTATGAATGAGTGAAACAATTTATGGTAAAATTTAAATCTCATCAATATCACATCCCAAACCATATATGTTGAAGCATCCCATGAAAGTCTCACTATCGTGCACCTTACCATTAAAGATTTTTCTAGTGTATTAATGGAATATGTATCGATATAATAATCATATGAATATGTATATTATATTTTCAATAGAATAATGTTCATATATTATTTTTATTATTAATTTAAAATGTTTTTTTAAATAGTAAAACATAAATTTTAGTTTTAATTAGTATTCAATTTCAATTAAGAGGCATGTTTTCGGAGAATTAATGTACTTTTTAAATAAATAATTTTTTGATAATATATTATTATTAAATAATTTTTATTAAATATAAATGATCATATACTTTTTATGATGTCAAAAATAATTGTTACAAGGGTGTGACAAATATATTTTTAAAAATTCCGGCATTTCATAATAAATGTTGATTAATATATTAAATGAGAAAAGATGCATATTTATAAAATTACTTGGATGAAATGAATATTATTTTTTTACATAGATTTTTCAAATTATCTCGTGGTGAATTTTTTATAATTTTTTGAGATATTTGAAATTATCAGTAAAAATTTAATACTATATAAATATATGATGTGTCTAATGACATCATAATGACCAATGGTGATGTAATAATTATATAAAATGGTATCCAATACAGAATATTTGTTATACCTTCAAAATAATGTGATTTTATGTTTATATGATTAATTTTATAATTCCATTATGAATCCTCAAAATCCATTAAAATATTTTAAGATTTTAAAATTAGTTATTTAAATGTATGGCTCACTTCCACATCAAAAAGGATACTATTTTATTATTTTCGACACATGGACATATAGAACATCTAAAACCACAACCCTTTGGGAGAAAACATGGGAAAACTAGAGGAATTTTATTAGTTTGGGATATTTTATTTTATAGAGTCCAAAACCTATGTTTGAGAAATTATAAAAATGTTCCCACTCATTTCCAAAATAAACCCACGAAAGATCTCATTTTTATTCACTCAAAATACATGGATCATGTAATTAATATTCCCTAACCTCACTACATTCCTCCCATTGTTCCCCAAATATAATATCTTGGCATTAATGCCAGTAAAATGGTGTCTCGATCCAGTTGGTTACGAGGCCTCAAGCGCACCTCACTATATGGCAGAGGCTGATGACTAGCAGTGAAGTCCTGGTGTGTGATAGTGGGGAGATTATTTACCCATAGTAGAGTTTGAAAAAATAAAAAATAAATTTGTATCATAAAAAAGTGTATATAAATATGGTGTGAATGGAAAAAATAAACCAAAATAGAACTTACTATAATATTAATGAAAATGTTATAATTCCCTGAAAAGCTATGTGATATATAGATATTTGGTCACCCACTAGGCTAACTATACCGATTTAAGAGTAAAAAGGAAAAATAAATAAATGAAAAATTTTCTACTACTAACTTAGTCCCAGACCATGTACCTGGTTTCAAAACACTGTCAAACTATTCCATCCTAATCAAAAGAACCCACACGAGCAACACCCCTTGAACAAGAAACAACAGGCCTTATCCCTATCCACCATGAGACTGTAAAAAATCTAAAAAGAATACATATGGTCTATATGTAAACAATGGTTCATGTGTAAGGGTCATAAATAATATCAATAGTCCACCCCAAGGATGAACCTATAAATAGACACCTATAAGTGCATGAAAAATGAAATATACTCAACCTAGCCGAGACTCCACTGAAAACATATTTAAAACCATTATATGTGAAACCATAGTCGAACCACAAGTCTATAATCTTAGTAAAATGAGAAATTCCCACTATGGATTTCCACATTTATATGTGGATACATGGATAGTACCATACCCATACATATATACATAAATATGAATATAGAGATTTAAAGTGAATGAAATAACAAAAAACTGTACAAAGGTCAACCCTTGGGGCTATAATCCTGATTTCCTAGACATCATGTATTAGTGAATTGAGTTTGATGTCATGACACTCAAGTAGTATATCATTAATTTTATCTCTTGGTCTGTAATCACAATTTACAGAAACATTCTTCATCCAACACCATATATTCTTCTTAATAAGCTACATCATGATTGGGGGGATACACAACATAAACTTGGGTTCACCTCTACTATATTGAAATCACTTATTGAAGGATTTTATTGATGTAAATTCATATTTTCTATAAATGTAAAAAAAACACAAACCCATGCCCAACCCTTGGGATCCAAATGTTATTTTCAAACATAGGTGTGAGACACTATGATCATCTACCCTGACAATGTATAGGATCATAATACTGATCTTAGAGAGCATGTCTGGAAATCCCCATGATATGAAAATGAAGGAGAGCATAGTCATACTCTATAAGACATAGTTCTAGGAGAGTGTAATAACAATATATAGAACTTAAGGTTATTAAATCATAATCATCCACTAAAAACACCAGTTTTAGTAGAGTTTAATCATCCTCATTAAACCATTACTCAAGAATATAGGAATCATCCTCATCACTCTAGAGAGAGTAATCATCCACGAGTAACATTACTAGGCATTCTATAATTCTATATCAAATACATAGGATCAATACCCAAAGACCGAGAAACACCTCCAAAAATATCAATAATACAATAATCAAATATATAGGCTCAACATTAATATCCTAGGTAGTACATATTGATATAAAAATATCATATCAAAATTACATGGCTCAAAATCCGGATCCCAAGATGAATGTCTGAGCATCCCAAAGAGAAAGAAATATGTCTTGCATTATGAGCATCATCCACTAGCTAGGAATAACCCTTGGCTATCATCATTACATCAAAAATAAACAAGTTAATCAAAAAAATTGGATTGAGGGTGGTTAAATACCTAAACACAACACTAATTCCCCATCCCCATGGGCCTACATTTTTGGAATGGGTCCTATAGTAAAAAAGGATACCATCTCTACATAATCTCGACACACTAACTCAAGGATAGTCAAACAACATGAAAAAATGGGTCCCTCAATTCAAACACAACAATATATCCTACATGGGATCCTTGAGGTCAAAACCAATGTGAATGAATGCTACTAGGGATCCTTAGATAGAAAGGTAAAATGATGAATCCTACTTGGGATCCAAAATTGGAAAATCAATAGATTCATGCTATAAGGGATCATCCGAAAAATACATAAGTTAAGGTGTCATATAGGGGCCCCTCTAAAATTGTATAAGAAGGAAGATTCATCCTACATGAAATCCTCTAATTTACAAAATAAGAAGAGGAATCCTATAGGGTATCATCAAAAGAAACTGACCTCACGACCTCATTGGCCATAATGGATCATCTAACAAGGGGGAATACTCAAAGGAAGATACATGAAGCATCGTTCTATAGTGATAACTCATAGATCATATTAGAGAGGTATCACCCTCAGAAGACACTATATATAATTACATGATGAAGAACCTCTCCATTTAATAAAAATAGTAAAACACCACATATGATTCATAAAAACACCTCAAGGGTTTCTCCATTTCATTCTACATGAAAATGATAACCATAATGGATTCATATAATGTCCAAATCAGACACCCTGGTAAAAATATATGAAACCCAAAAAAGGGTGCAAAAGGGGAAGTACATTATGTGTCTCCCTAAGCACACGATGTATTCTTCCAAAGCCTCACCTCAGCATTTACTTATGCCTATAACTAGAATGTAAAAGTCCTTTTACATGAAATTAAAAATGGGTACATGGTTTTTACCCTACATGGAGTATCATATAGTGTCCTTCAAAATAATCATTATATACATGGCCTGGTCATGTACTTTTATGTAGTTAGGAACCCAAATGGGTTTTTTTGTGTATTGTAGACTACCATGTAACCCTACTTAGGTATCTTGTATGGGTACTCAGATACAAGACATTTTAATATTACAAAACATGTAATAACTACTACATGGAGTGTAATTTGAAAACATCTTATTCCCCAATATAGAAGAACACAATATATGTGTTCCCTGAAGCACATGTCATGTAGACGAGTTTTCCTAAATGGAAAACACTTGAATAACAAAAAACCCATGTTTCCTACCCAAAACTATAGATCAAGATGCCTGGGGATATAATAATAATTATTAAGTAATTTAAACTATCTAATGAAAAATCTATGAGTGTATATATAAAAAATAAAAAAAATAGACTACCATTGGTTGTAAGCCCCCAAGTCATGTTTCCGCTATCCACAGTTTCTATACGAGAATATGGAGAATCCCGAGCTTTGTGATCATACCTCCATATCTCCCTTTATATATCCCTATACCTTAATTTATTTTCCATGGAAAACAATTTCCTTCAAGGGAATATACGATAATCCATGAGGAAAATAATAAATGAAATGGTCAAAAGGAAATGGAAGAAAATAAATGAAAAATAATAATAAGGGGGCCTTGGCTGGCCCTAGAGCTTGACCTGAGTTTAGCCCATAACTATGAAAAAATCACTGCTCCATACAAAAAGGATGAGACCAAATATAAATATGAAGCTCTATTCAAAAGATATCACTGAACAAACCTTCATAAAGAATTTAATATTAAATTTATTAAATATTATATATTCATTATTCTACTAAAATTGAACAGCTTTTATTTCCTCCAAACTCCATTCCTAAGGTAAAAATCCTATTTTGAGACCCAAATAGTGTCCAAAGAAATTATATATTATAATATTCTAGTGTAAAATACCATTTTATCACTTATAGGCTATTAATAGAAAAAATTTAAAAAAATCTCAAAAAAATCAGTCCCGAAAACAAGAGTCATTACATCCCCCCCCCATAAACCTTCTCATCCCCACAAAACATTATGTTAAAACTAGAAGCCATGCTCTAAAATAATGTAACTATAAAAAAATAAATCTAAACTTACCAACAACTAGACACATATTGCAATCAATAATCTCCTACACAGATGATGTTTAACTGCTACTGATCTAGTACTCCCTACCTTAGGAATACACGTATCACCATCTCAAAACCAAAATTTGAGCCCAACGGCTCACATAAAATAAAATATTCACCTAAAAATGAGTTTCACCTCACTAAAGAGTCTAATGATTTTTTCCACACTATATGTATTACCTTACACATCTCCTTGAGTGTAACCTCAATTGGTTCCTTCCTCAAAAGGGGAAGAAGATTTAAAAAGGAAAAGAAAATCAGTATTGGTCTGAAACTATCTCAACATTATCTAGACGTAGTAAAGATAGAGGATTATCATTTATAACATGAGTATACTAGGATTATAAAATATGGAATGTACAACTCCTTCTAATCCACACACACAATGAAAACATGATTACATATATTTAGCTAACACTTAACACATTGTCTCTCGAAAAAACATGTTTAGGTTCAACCTGGGACAACAGTCTTGTGGTACCCAATTTATTTTTTATGCCACCTATACCATGGGGGTAAATTCATCATTTAACCAAGAATTACTAGAAACCATGCATATGGAATGCCTTAAAACCATCGTTCCTCATCTTTCACCCTACCACTCACTAATTTTCAACTGAATAGTACCACGCACAACCGGTGTGTACCTTGTCAAAAAAACTCATATTCATGTGAGTCATCCATTTCAATTTTAAGATGAATAATCTATATGAAATTTCATCCCAAAAATGAAATAATATCCCTTAATACTCCTCTTCAAAATCATTCACCTCACAAGTGCCACAATTTATTCCATGACTGTCCATTACCCGATGTTATTCAAGTCATAAGCATCTAGCCGCTCTCTAAATAAATTATCAAAATTAGAAAAAATGGTCAATCAGGTCCAAACTTAAAAAATTATATTTCCTAATATAGAATTTAAACCAAAACATCCAAACTGACTATCAAGATATGAAGTCACCAAAATTTCTATATTTACAAACATGTGAACCTACTGTGCCTCATTATAAAAAATGATCATGTAACCAAGTTCACTACCATAAATGGAATATGAAAACATGACCAAACGCTATCAAGAAAATTTTCTTTTAATAACATGGAAATTGAACTACAAGGGACTAAGTGAAAACTATGGTTCTCTAAGTATCTTACCTATCCCTATAGAACAAGTCGCACAACTAGGTCAAAATGTTTATCCAACCATCCTAAAAGGTAAAACCTCTATAAAGAAGTTAATGATCAAAATGAAATCTGACAAAAAAATCTAGAAACATGGCCTACAAGAGCCTAATCCTCATTGAGAATACACATAAGGAGCTTCTCATTGGAGGTCATGATACCAACAAAGGAGAGAGACTGAACTGACACTCACTATGAATCTGTATATGGTAATAACGCCTCAAGGTCTAGTTCATGAGATAGTCTCATGATATCCCCCAGCATCATAATAATCAATTTGACTAGATAACCAAAACCTAAGAAAAAACATCATACAAGGAGGTACAATAGCAGGGCGACACGTTCCATATTGACCAACTAGGGTCACTACACCTCTTGTGCATGAGGAACAAGTCATCAACCTCACCAGGATAATTTTCTAACATAGATCTATATAAAATTCCATTCAAATTATATATATATATGTGTGTGTGTGTTTGTGTGTTTGTGTGTCTGTAGGACTAGTTAAATAGTATATATATAGAAGAATCACATAATAGAAGGACTATATGATTTGAATCCAACATGACAAATATGATGAATGATGCACCTCTTTCCTTTTCTGAAAAAGACCCAAAATCAATCACAGGCCTCCTACCAATAGACAAGATCTATATATCCATAGTAAATCATAACATACATAAAACATGTGTATCTATCAAGGTTGAAATCATACATAAATGTATCATCAAAGATCAAAACAATAGTCACATACCTCAGAGAACCTAGACTTCATATTGGAATAATTGTTCTTGAAACAAAGTTTGATATCCATCATAGGATCTGATACATTCATAATACTCATGTCTACCGTATACATAATAGTAAATCCATGGAAATGAATAGCTCTGAAACTATTTTGAAACATCTCGGTATGGATTCTGTTAAAATTATTCCCTACACTAGTTGGTTACGAGGCCTCATGATCACCCCCCCCCACATCATATTCAAGAGGATTTCAACTAGCAATTATGAAATAGGGTGTGATAGTTGGGAGACTATATCCTCATTTAATAGTAATAAAATAATATAAATAGATAAGTAGAATACATAATTGTATATAAATAGTTTTCTGATGTAATAAATAAAATAAAATAGAACATAATATAATACTAAATGAAAATACTATAAAATACCAAAAAAACATGTCATATATACAAAATGGTTCACTCATTAGTTTGAACATACAGATACAGCATTGAAAATGAAATTGAAATATACGTACATGTATCTACTATTAACTCTAGTCTAAAAAACATACCAATTCTCCCAACACTATCAAAATGAACCAGTATGATCAGAAGAAGCCACATGAGTAGCATCATGTCTATCCATACACTATGTTTCAAGTGCATATGTGATAAATAGTCCCAGTAGACCACCCCAATGACGATCATATATATACACTACTATTATTACATGAAAAATAAATATACTTATCCTAGATGAGGTTTAACAAAAAATAGATGTATAACCAATATCCATGAACCCACAGTCGATCCCTAGGTCCGTAAGCCACGCCAAATTAGAATGTGCCTTCATGGATTTCCATATTTACAAGAATGTGCATGTATATTACCATTCCTATGCATATATACATTAATGTGAATATACATTAGTAAAGTGTATGAAATGACAAGAAACTAAACAAAATTACATCATTGGGACTGTAATCCAGTTTCCATGTACATCCTATTTGGAGGAATAAAGCAGGATGTCAATACAATAAAAACATGGATCACTAAGTCGGTATCTAGGTTTGTAATAACAATCGACATATACATGTTTCGGATAGTTCCTGAAATGTCTCTGAGCAAGATATGTCACCACATGGGGATACACATCCAACACCTGGGTTCACCCGTACTAGACTACAAACACTATATATAAGGATTACATGAAATAACATCCAAACATCCAATAAATGGATAAGATCTAGATTCCATACTGCTCATTCCATGTAAATCCCTTCCAATGTTTGAGACATAGGTCCCAGTCTACAGGCAGCCATGACATTGAGACTTAGGTGAACCCTAAGGGTTTGACCCTTAGGTGATCTATAATGAGAGGTCACCATTGTAACATCATGTCCAACCCACAAAATTGAAATATTTATGTAGAACATAGGTGTCATACACGATTCTCAAACACCCTAATAATGTTAATTCTCATAACACTAATCCTAGAGATCACATTTGGAGATCCTTATCATAATACAATATAAGAGGGCATAATCATCCTTCTTAATCCATAGGTTTTGGAGAGTATAATCATACTCTATACACCATAAATTTTGGAGGGCATAATCATCCAATGACAACCCTGGGTTGAGGAGAGTTTATTCATCCTCCCAAACCCACTAGCTAGGAAGAGTATAATCATCCTCATCACTAGGGAGAGCGTAATAATCCACTAATAGAATTATTAGGTATGTCATGACAGTATATCATATTCATAGGCTCCACATTATAAATACTAGTAAATTCTTCTAGACATCCAAATAATATAATAACAAAATATATTGGCTCAATAGCTAGATCCTAGGTAGTAAAATTGTTTATACAAATAACATATTAAATTAACATGTATTGAAGTGAGATCCTAGGAAAAATATCCAAACATCCCAAATAAAAAGAAAGGTTCCACGCATTAGTCTCAATAGAAACTAACCAAGAAGAACCTCTGGATATCATCATTGCATCAAAAATAAACCAATGATGTATAATCATATGAGTGAGGGTGGATGAACACCTAAACCCAAAATTTCTGCCTCATTGCCATGGATTTATATGTTCAGACAGGGTTCTATGGTGACACCTGATACCATCTCTTCCCGAACCCGACATAGTAACTCAAGGTTAGTCAAACAACATGGCACCCACAATGTCCTTCAAGTCAAACAATGAGAGGTATTCTACTTGGGATCTTCTAGGTCTGAACAAAAGTGATGGAATCATACTAGGAATCCATAGCTAAAATGTAAAAAGATGGATCCTACACAGGATGCTTCAATAGAAATTTAATAAAGGAATCCTAAAAGAGAGCCGCATAATAGTACGTAGATAAAGGTATCCTACATGGGACCCCATATAACTATATAAGAAGTTGGAGTAATCCTACATGAGATCCTGTAGGTCGATACATACGAAATGGAATCGTAGAGAGAATCCTCCAAAGAAACTAGTCTCACAGCCTCTTAGGAAAAAAGGGAACATATGAAAAGTAATAACTCTTCAATAGAAGATATATGAAGCATCAATATAGAGAGATATCTCATGGATTATCATGGAAACGTATCACTCTTAGAAGACAATGGTTAAAATTATTGGAGGAGGAACCATTTTATTAAATAAAATGCATGAAATTTGACTTGAGATTCATCGAAACACCAAAAGTGTTTGACATTCACATTATATGAGAAAGGATACTCAGAATGGACTCATCATATTTAAAAATCTAGTTACCATTCAAAAATATATGAAAACCCAAAAAGTTTTAAAATCATGAATTACAGAATTTGGCTCCCTGAGCACACGACATGTACTCCCAAAGCCCCACCTAGGCGTGTATTTCTACTTATTCATGGCATGTAAATTTCCATATACATGACCTGTATGATGGGTACATGGAATTTACCCTACATGGGGTACCAGCCAGTGTCCCTCAAATGGTCTAGCCATGTACATGACTGGGTCATGTACTTCTTCCTAGTGTACGACCAACACAGATTTTGGTCTGGTACTATACACGACCATATACCCATGCATGGGTAGCATGAATGGTTAATCGACCACATTTCTGAGTACCAGTACATGGAATGGCCACCCTAGTACATTGATTGTAATATGGAAACATCATCTTCCATAGAACATAAGAACACAAAACATTTGTTCCCTAAACCACAAGCCATGTATATGGGTTTTCCCAAATAAAAAACCCTTGATTCACACAAAACCCCCCTTTTCATCACCCAGAACAACAAATCAGTTGACAAGGGTCAATAAGAAAGAATTTTAGGGAATTTAGAATAGAAAAAAACATACTTTTATTTGTGTAAAAACTAAAAAAAGGACACCCTTTGGGCAGAATCAGCCGAAGATCCACCTATATCTATGGCCCATAGATAGCGCATGATGTTTTGGTGTATACTGAGAATCATGGTGGTACATCCCTCTCTCCCTCCCCCCTTTGTCTATCCCTCTCCCTTAATCTCTTTAGACATGATAAAGGATATTCCTTGAGGGAAAATTTGAGAATCCACCAGGAAATGATTAAAAGAAAAGAGAAGAAGAAAGGGATGAAAATATTCCAAATGACAATGAAACGGGGGGCCCTGACTTTCCCTAATGGCTGACTTGAGTTTATTCCCCCTAAAAAAATACATGTTCTAGACTCAATAACCAAGATGAAATATAAATCCAACACTCCATTCAATAGATATCACATAACGAACTTGCATGAATAATCTAATATTTAATTTAAAAAATATTAATTATTAATTATTCTGATAAAATTAAAACAGACCATATTTCCACCAAACCCATTTTATAGGGTAAAAATTGAATAATATGTCCAATAGAGTGTTTTGAAAATTATTGAAGTCCATCTGCTAGAAGAAATAAACTATTTTAGCCTTTATAAACATTTTATAGAAAAAAATCAAATTTCATTTAAAAAGAAATTCAGTCCATAAAAACATGGGTCCTGATTTCCATGTTCTCAAATCGCTCCAATAATGAATTTTGACTCACACTCTCAAGGTAAGGGTTATTTTATTTCTCCCATTTATTCATGTTTTTTTCATTATCTTGGGCCCTTTATCTCCATTTACTAAAGTTGGGTAATGTCCTTCAAAACCATCCATACAACCACTATGATGACTAAATTATAAGAGACCAATTTTTCTCTCATCAATACCTTCCATGAAAATTTTTATTCACCTTTTATGCTACCGAAATCTGACCAGGATTTTCCATGCCAAATAATTGTGTATTTAATAGACACATCTATTTCCTATCAAGAGTGTTCACAAATTATGAAATTATTCTTATTTCTTTGGGAACATAAATTTATATAATCCACACTCCTTTATTGGGGAATAAAATATGATGATGAATTATTCCATGTTTTATGATCTATGCAGCACACTAATGTATGATAATTAAATGAAAGTGATAGGTTCTTCCAAAATTATATATTTCTCTTATAAAATGGGAAATTTTTTAGTCTCATGATACATCATTTAAGGTATTAAAGAGTGAACCTAATTCATCATAAGAGTTTTTCCATCATTGTTTCTTTGAATTTATCCTTGACTAATGCTTATGATGCAGTGTTTTATGTTCATTTCACATTTCCCATGATTCCTTTATATGAGCATTCCATAACATGTCTTGTTGTCCATGTTTATGATTCTCACACATTTATTTCCACATTTATATTCATATTGTCTAAAATTTATTAATTACTTCAAGTCGTGTCATGTATATTCCATTACTAGGATTTATAGCTCACCTATTATTTATGTTTTTTCCAAGGTTATCCATTGAAATTTTATGTATGAAGGAATAATATGATCATGTTAAGGATGTTTTAAATAAATATGATGTATTACCTATTTCAATTTGTTATGTAATGTACCAAATTAACAAATACAATAGACTTATTAGTCATCTAGATTTTATTACATGTACTTTTATGTAATAAATCACGAATTCATATGATATAAATAGAAAGGATGTTATAAAATATAGTTGTTGTTAAGCTATATTCATATTGTTTTTCATCGAACTATTTCCTGTAAATAAATGTTTATATGATCTTTCATGGACATATATATGGTTAATCTATTTTTATATGACTGTGTACAGACATAGTTATGGTTAATATATAATTATGTAACTCTACATTAACCTATTTGTACTTGAACTACAATCACATGTCTTTTCATAGGCCTAGTACTACTTAATCTATTATTGTAATACTCTGTGTTTCCCTAGTTATAGTTAAACAATGATTACTCTATTTTTTCTTATGCATATAATTTTTCCACATCCACAATTTTTTAATAAACTCTTTTTATGATGTCTCAATTATTATGTTATTCATGTATCCTTATACTGTGACATTTATTTTATTTTCTATTATCACATTAGTATAAAATACTTATTACAAGATGAAGGATCTTGATTATGTTTTTTCCACATTTTTTTTATTGAAAATCGTAACCATTGATTACTATCACTAATATGTTCCATTACTAATATTTTGACCTCACGCCATTATTATGATTCTATTACCTAGTTTTTGAATATTAATATATCCTATGAAACGTCTAAAAGGGGGTATAGTGTGGTTATGTTATTGAGAAATGTTCATAGGTTTTCTAAAAAAAAATCCTATATAAATGGTCCATAAATATATTAATCCTTACATTCTTATTATTGTGTGATTTTTTGGAGTTTCAACGATCAGGTTATGGAAATAATTTAATATAAATGTATGTTTACCATTGTTTATTACATAATGTTTTTAATGATACATGGATAATTATTGTTAGAAATGATATATGAATTTTAGGACTCAAGGATGGAGTCAATGATGGGGTGTCATGAAAACACTCTTAAAACCATACCTTGAGTTTCTTGTGATGTCATGAATGTGTGAATTTTAATTTTAAGGGATTTGATTCCATTATTGGGTAGGGTTTGTGGGTTGAATAATATATACTGAGGCTATGAGTTGTAGACTAATTTATTTTTTTTCATTTGATATATATTTGATTAATTGATTAGAAATAATCTTTATTCTAAATAATTAATTATTTTTTGATGGTTTTTTAATTTTTTCCATATAGAAATATCTTTCATGAAGAAAACTTGTGAATTCTCTAGAGGGAGAAACAAATAACTTTAAATTGGTAAATCACTAGTGGATTATAATTTCAAGGATTATAATGATTATATAGTCATGATATAGACCTTGAAGTAGACCCCATACCTTATTTGGATAAATAAGTGGGTTAATGATCTTTAAATGATCAGTTTTAATAATTCCATAACCATAAAGTACTATTTTCTAATTTAGACAAAAAGATATTTAAGTATGTGATGGAAAATATTGAGATTGTATTATAGTTTCTCAAAACATGGACTTCCAGTAATGTTTATTATGCTAACATTATGATTGATGGTCCTAATCAAAAATGGTGGAGCTCAATTGTTCAAGTAATGAAAAAAGGAAATATGGAATTAATGGATTTTATGGTGACATCCACAAAGATTTTTTATCCATACATTATTTGATTATTGAAATACCATAAATTTTTTTATGTAGTCAATAGATAAAACTATTAATATTTATATGAATTCATTTTCTGATTTTTATTATTTTTTTGAATAAATTCAATATAAAGGGAAATTAAATTCACTAAGGCAAGAATCAGATATCATATAATTATTTTGATGCTCCCATAATATCTCTAAGTTGAGAATGGAGATTTGATAGTAGCAATAGATTAGGTAGGGATATGAGGGAAGAATGTGGTGCCACCCATATATGGTGTGAGTTGTAATGACCTTCATAAAAAGAAGAGGAATGTGGATGAGTCGAGAAGGGAGGGTAGTGGTGGCTCTAGACATCCATCTTAATTTACATCCTTATTTCCATTTTGTGGAGTATATACTATTTTTTATTAGTTTTAATGGTATTAGGACATGATTTCATCATTTTAAGCTACCTAGAGGGCATTCCAGTTATTTAAGAATATAGGATATTTTGATAGGTTTTGTAAATAATGTCCCTCTCCTCAAACTAGATTTGAATCCTCAATACACAAGGGATATTATACTTATTTTTATATCATTAATGAAGAAATAATTATATCCTTTGGGAATAGAGGAAAAACTAGTTTATCATATGGTACAATTTAGCTATGAACATAACCCCAAGCTACAGTCGATCACAGGTTATGGTTGATATAATATTATTTCATGTAGTGGAGCCTGCTCCCATTGAATATAAGATAATTCCAATGACAATGAGAGGTACCATAAATATTTAATTTTATATAGTGTTTTATTTATTTAATATAGGTGCATCTCAAAAATTTCATTATCTTCATTTTTTAAATTTTTTGACACTTTTATCTAAGATCTTGCATTCATTATAGAGATTTTGACACCCCTTAAGAAGGAGTCGGTCTTCCATTTTTCTTATAATTGTTATTTATATCATATAAGTGGAGATTACTTCAGACATCCTAATTCATGAGAATTATTCATTTAATCTCATTATTTGGATAAATTATATTCTTTCTTTCAAGGACCATAAAGATTTCTACCAACAAAAGGTGACTTTTTCTACTACTGATGGGTACTCATAAGTGTTTCAAGGGGATTATGATTCAAGATAGTGTTTTGTAGTTTAACCCATTAATGAATTGGGTAGTCTTGATATGAGAGATAATATCTCTTTATAAGGGATGATGAAGGGAATAATTATTAAAAACATTCACTATTGTAAGGGAGTTTCAGTAGTTATTTCTATATGACATATCAACTTTACCCCTAGAATAAAAAGTCATGTTATATCTCAACATCACTCTAATAAATAAACTAATTTTAGTTAATTATTATAGTATATAAGACATAGTGTTGAATTATTTGAATATATATCTAGATAATCTAGAAGCCAAGTGAATAAATTATATGAAAATTTATTCATAGGCTACTCACGTTACCTTCTCTTGGAAAAAGTATGTTTAAGTATTTAATACATCAAGATAAATCATGTGATGACTATATAAAATTACTCATTTCCCCATATCAATGACCAGTTTTACCTTTTAATATATGTGATGTGGTTTTCCAAAATTGATCATTGGTCATGTTACCATTAACTCCGAGTAAATAAATTTTATGTTACCATGATGGTTTTCATGATTAGGTTTCATTATTTCATGCACCCAGTGATTTCATTCATGATGTTTGATTCTCATTTGGTATTTTGGACAACGACGAACTAGATTTCACATTTATATTGTAAATATTATGGTTGTAATTGTGGGAAATTTCTTGTGATTATTTCAAATCTATATAGGATAATAAGATCATTTTGGTGATTCTATTTGTGACACTCGATGATAAATATATCTATGATTATTCAAAGATATTAAATTCTTAGGAAATATGTGTCAACATTGGGAATATCAGTTTATCATATGATTGTAAAAGTTATTATGTCTTAGGAATAACTAATAAAAGAATTTAATATCAATAGATTCATGGATTTAGTAAGATTTTATCGATGGGGAATGATTTAAATCTCGAAATTAGATTATCCCCTATCTACATTTACCATAATGGGGGTAAATTTATGGATCTCTAAATGTCATACATACATTTATGAGTCAAAATTCTATTTGACTACAGATCCTATCCTAATATTTGTAGTTCATGGTCATGGATTTTTGGTTTACTATGATGATTTAGGTACAATATTTGGTTGTGTTATTATGTATTTGACCATATATTAGAGTATGGATCACAATATATTCAACTATATAAGATGAACTACCCAACACAAGATCTCAAACTCACATAAGTTATACATGCCTTAAATTGTTGTAAAAACTCTCCCTTTGGAGAGATGTTCATTGTCTATTATAATCACAAATGTTTATATTATATCTTTTATATAATGTAACTATTTTTTAAAAAAAGTTGGTAGGATTAGTATCTCCAATTTTTTAACTTTGATATCACCTGCATGTTGGGAAAAACAAACATGGTCATAAATTTTTTTTGACAATAAATTCCTTATCATGTGCTGAAGAATTACAGGGAATAATGGTCCTTGAGGGGTCATTTTTTTAGATACATTTGGATGTGATAGAGGATATTGAATATGTTTTCCTTTACATTGTTTGATTGATACCATTCCTTCTTCAATTATTTTATCAAGAGAATCCAAAATATGATTACTGTTAGTGCATCAGTAGTTCAATATTTAGTGGGGAGACCACTAACGACTATTCTCAATATCTCGAGGGAATGTTTTAATATCGTGACTTTTTATAAAGGTATTGATCCATTTATTAATATATATACCACTTATTTTTTATAAATGGGACTTCCTAATGAGGTCATGGAAGTTGTAGCAGCATCCATGATTGGTTCAGGTACATAGTCTTTGTTTTTTGTGGAAAATATGAGAATCGTATTTTGAAAATCATTAGGAGTAACCAATCAGCTCAATCATGTTTCGAAAAGGTTGTAGTTTACAATTTATTTAACCATGTAATTAGATAAAAATGGACTTGTAAAATATTAAACATATAAAAAATGTGGTTTCCATGGTGTTTCTATACTTTGTTTGTGTGGGGGTTCGATATTTGGCAGAATCCACACATAGAATGTGTACATTTTGTCCAACTACACATTTAAACAATGAAAGGTTGTAGTTGTCCAATTTTGAACACATTGATGGTTCATAGTTAACAGACCATGAATCCAAACCACGAATCCCTTTTAAAATGGTGATTATACCATTTTCCCCCTCATACATTTATCCTTTCTTTTCCTCCTTCTTCCAATTCACGGTGCAACTCATTGAGACATCTCTCTTACACCTTCACCTAGTATTTGGAATGCCTCATTATCCATCCTCATTTTCAAGAAATATTTTAATGTTGGATCCTCCCCCAATATGTCTACAATTCCTTTTATCTTTTCTCGGTTTATTTTAGTTCTTTTAGTGTGATCTTTGTGAGATATAATAGGCCCTATTTAAGGATGTTTGTCTAGATTTTTGGTTTCTATTATTGTAGGCCATATCTGAAGCTAATATTATATGATGATTCATCTACTAGTATATGGTCGGTAGTCTATTACTTTTCCCTAAAATTATTTTTTTATATCACGATACATTATTCCATACACCAGACATCCCACACATTACCTTTAAAAATTGTATGTTTTCTATATTGTTTAAACCGTCTTTAAGATACCCTCATAGACCCTTGAAAATTATGGAGGTTGGAGACATAAATGTAATCCACCCATCATCTATGGTTATATATCATCTCATGGAACATTCACCATTCCCATATGACAAATACACCCTATAAGATCGGTTTGGTGTTTCCATTAAATGTAAATGTTAGATGAATTGAATTAAATATGAATTATAATTCCATATCACAAGGTCCTTGTTAAATTCATAAATACACCCAAGACTAAACAATATTGAATTAAAGGTGGAATGAGATAAATACATCAGTTGGACTAGATGAATAATTTAATGGGTTGATGGATATTATTATTACATTTATATAGTGTTATAAGATATTTTTATTTGGAAACTCATGGATTCCCACATGGGATTTCATAAAATACTCATAAGATTCCACCTGATTCAGGTATGTGATTAAAATGATAGAAACCCTTTTAGAATCGATCATTGTCTTATGTTGTGTAATTACATATCATGGTACCATGGATTCAAACCTCATTCTCAGAAAATTAGTATGTCTTGGAATATCTCTATAGAATAAGAATGATGTCTTATGATGTTTACCAATGTGGATTATCTCATTGGGATCTAATAATGTCTATCTAAAGCAAACCTATGACTTGTGTCCAATTTGTAGTTAGAATTTATATAAAATTTCAATTATGATGGTCCAAGCTATGATTAAACTCATACCCCTATAACCGAACCACTAGAGTTAATACTATGAGTTGGATTATACTTGTGAAGTTAAGGTTGCCTCAGTTTCCCCTTGGGTCCTTTATAGATAATAGAAATGGACTCCATGGCTATGCGCCATGTCTTGAGCTTATTAAAAAATGTAAAATGCTTATAGAAATTCATGCTTAGGCCAAATAGGGTAGGATTAGAAGTGTATACAAAGAGGATCCCAGAAAGACACAATTTAATTTTTATTATTTCCCTTATTTAATATACCCACACACTATTCATTTTATATTCAAAAACTTCATAATATTTAAATCCATTGGTGGTGGCTTACTAATATTTAAGCACACCTCATTTAGGCCATCAATTTTTTTAGAATACTTCATGGATTTTGGTAGGGAAAATGGTAAGTACCACACTATAGATACATTATTTCTAATATTAGGATGGACTATTGAAGTAGAGGTATGAGACAGTAGTCAGGATGATATTAGAGATTAAATTTATTTTTATATATTTTTTTATAAAAATGTATTTTTTTTCATGCTAATCAGTGTCACATATTTCCTTATTTTTATAAAGTAGCGTGGAATTCTCTTTTTTTTTCAAATATAGTCTTTATATTTTTACTGATTATTTATGTGTCTGGATGACTTGATCTTATTTCCATATTGTTTAGTTCCACTACTTGTTTTTATAATTACATCAATACTCCACTATCCCAAACTCTTAAAGAGGATATAGTCTCCCAACTATAAGATCATAGAACTTGGAATCTAGTCCGGAGCCTCTAACTTATGGGGATGTGTTCTTCAGGCCATTTGGCCCTTCATATTACGATACATATGAGTGAATCGGACCTAGGGCATCACCATTGTGTATTGTATGATTCTCATGTTTTCCTAATTTTTTATGGGATTGTAGAATTGAAAATTTTATGACTAAAAATTTTATAATGAAGTTATTCCTCGGATTATCTAAATCACATATGGTGGAAAATCTATGTTGCATGGGAGGTGACTTTTTATTCTGTATGTTTCATATTTCAGTTATATTTTTTCTCATCATCATGTGACACACATGAATTATGGATTTAATATGATCATGTATTTTTTTATCCTTTCCAAGGTATGATAAGGAATAATTATGCATGCATCATCTTAGGAACATAATGATATAAATTTCATTTATATGAAATCCCATGTTGATTTTATCGCTTGCATTTCTTTTTTCATAACATTTTATCCTTTATTTCTATACATGTGGTTGTACTAATGTTTCTTGTAGGGAAACGAGAAATATAATTGGTTACCTAAAGTTCCTACATAAACCAAAATGGTGTTTTCCCATAAAACATGATGATTACCCATTAACTAACCAATTGTCACCTATTTTAGCTATGTTACTAGATTTAAATGTTCTAAAACAATAGTCAGTTGTTATGAAATTTATTCCAATTTTAATTTATAATTTTAGTGAATCTATAAATTCGGAATGGTGATCCACATAATCTCACCATCGTTTATGGTCTCATTTCATTTAGATACAAAATGAAAAATTATTTTTTTAGTTATAAGAATTTATAACCGTAACATATAAATATTAATTATTTATATATTGGTAAGGGTAATACATTTTACTAAAATGTTTTTTAATAAAAAATTTAAATATTAAGGCACATAAATGTATAATTTTCTACTAAAAAGTGTTGAAAATTTTAATCTAAAGTGATATTTCTTCTATAACATTCAATTCAAACATCATATTATAGAACCCAAATTGTGAAACATGGGACATTGACCATGACCCAACCTTGTTAGTGGGTATTTAGGTTCTTCACTTGTGTCTATTTTTAATATATATTCTTTTAAAACATTATTTGGTGTTCTTTCCCAATTGGGTTAAATACCTTGAGTGGGGGTTAATTAGTGTATGAAAGATTAAAACTAATTCCAATATGAATCATGTTCTGTTATTAAACCAAACACTATTATCTCCATTTTACATTTAAATGTATGACATAAATTAATGAGTTCCTGAGACATAACAATTTTACCCAACTCAACCACATTGGGATGTGTTCAGTAAGCATATCGGTGCAATGAGTTTATATTCAAAATCCATGTAAGAACATTATTTTTTATTGAATTTGGAGTGGACTCAAAATCCTTCTTGGTTTACAACAAATACCAATTTAAATCTCACTGCTCTCTCAAATTAATTGTGATCACTACTAAATTAAAATATTCTGTTATGGATATAAAAATCCTACTTTTTCTTACATACGTAAATATGATTTATTACATAAACTCTTCACTTGATACAACATGGAATATCTAGAGGTCTAGTGTCTTTGGGGCTTACGAACATCAAATAAAAACATAAAACATGAAACAAAACATCTTTATTGAAAACATTCTTTACATAACCACAACATTCCCTTATACTTAGCATTGCATAGGATAACCTGGGGACATGCATAAAAAAGGGTGATCTATAAATCCCAGTAAAGGAATAAATATGGAATAACATGAGAAATACAATAAATGTTAGAAAATACTAAAAGCAATGGATTATAATAAAATTATGAACATAAAGACCTCATAAAGAATGATAACAATAACATAGAAATGTGGAAACAACACTTAACATGGAATTAGAATGAGGCAAGGCTCATTGCACATGGAGCATGAGTAACCCCTCAATGCACATTAAGCACGAGTAAACCCTCGCTGCTCTTGAATTAGCATGTCTCTACACCCATTTCACATGACATATCATGATAATATACTTTACCCAATGCATTAGACCACTATCAGGGCGCACCATTCTTAATAATTTCATTTCAGGAATACGTGTTCCACATGAAGCATAAAACATGTATTCATTAAACATCATCATTTATTCCATGATAAAGGAGTGTGGAATTCATACATGAAACTATTTAAACAATAATTAAATGTGAATAATGGTTAATACCCTTGACAGAGAAATGGGTATGGTATTCACTACACAATGACTTTGCCTTGGAAAATCACAGTTCAACTTCGACAGCATAACGACGTGACATAAGATCTCATAAAAATGGTTGATGAGAGAAAAATGGGTGTATCATCATATTTACTTGAAATGGAATGTTAGGGGGTCATATAAATAATACCCCAACAATTTTAATGGAATTTAGATTCATGATACAAAATAATTACATGAATGTAAATGAGGAGAGAGAAATTCCTTACAATATTTCATTATGGTAATAGGTGTACATTGGAGGCAATTAGTGAGATATAAAGGCATCTCTAATCATTCAAAAATAAAATTTGAAGTATGGGGGAGGTTCTAAATCATACCCCAACATTTATTATTGAAAATTAAAGGGAATAATAATACTAACAAACATGGGTAAAAAGATAAAGGAATGAATCCCATACTTGGAAGTGTGATCAGAAAGTCTTTGGAGGGGCATGAGAGAGTATAAGGCCCCAGCCTTAAACCTCACTTAATCTTGAGTTATTACAAAATTACACATTGAGGATCTTTTCAAGCAGAGAGTTTTGGAGAATTTGATCATAAAACTTGAATAACATTGCAAATATAAACAAAGTGGTTATATAAAGATAGTATTATTCTTTCCCATCAATGGAAACATATTTAAAATAAAACATGGAATCTTTCTTGACACTTCCTTGACACTATCATCATATCAGGTACCATTCCCTTGAACTGTGAAAAAAATTTCGAAAAAACATGGGATGAGCATAAAAAGCTCAATAAGGGATATAAAAACAGGGAAAGGAAACATGGGTACATATATACATAAGAATGAAATCATACTTTACCCATAAAACATAAGCACTTTAACATACCTCATCAAATCATGAATAAATCATAGAAATCATAAGACATAAAGGTAACTTGAGGCATTCATAACATTCTTACGTAGGGAGTAACCCTCTTGGTTACGTTTGGAATACCCATCACAGTATATTCCCTAAATCTCTTCAGAGAAACCTTAACGTTTCACTCCTTCGCGTTACCCAATGCATTGGAGAGCTATATCGGGCTCACCCGCCCTTAGTCTATCACAGAACCACTCGTCTTCATAATAATGCCCAAGAACCTCAACATAATCGTATCACATAAAACATGCATAAAGGAAACATAAAATTTCCACCTTTCAATCACAAGATATCAATACAACACATTGATATAAAAACATTATGAAAACAATTTTCAATACCAAAATAAAATAAAAGTAAAACATGGTATTTATTTTTCTTTTAAAAAAAAGTATGGCTTGTAGAGGAAGCCGAAACTCAAATAATGGTCATGGCGGCGGAGAAGTCGTTGTCGCCGCATACGTATGACAAAAACATTCCCTTTTGTAGTTTAGTAAATGATTCATATAAAAAATATTCCTTTTGAATAAACGTAAAAGTAAAAGGGGTTTATACACCGTATAAAAGAACGTTGTGTATAAAAAAAATATGCCTCAATGAAAGGAGATTGAGACGAAGTCCCATACCTCGGGTCCGACATGACTCAGTCGTTCTTTAATCTCCTGAATAATAAACTTGAGTTAATTTCTACTTATTTAAGAACCCTTTTCAACTTCATTATTCCTTTTATATCACTTATTTCCATGTCATGAACACTGTGTAATTATTTAAGTTAATAACGGTTGTTTTAATGATCATTGGTACTTGAGTAAAAAATAAGCCCTTTATAATTACAAGTTGTTCATGTATCCATTATATCCATAATGGTATTCATGATTTATATATCATATATGTCATATATATCCAGTACATGCATGCATTTATAATATTACATAATCATTTAGAGGTAAGAAATGAAATGCACCGTTCATGGAGACGGTAAGCCGTACGTACGCATGAATGCTACTTCCATTTCTATTTCGTATTTTATAGAATGGAATCATAATTATATAAAGTTATATTATAATTCCAGTATAATATAATATATAATAACATAGTTCCATTCTTTATACGTCCCACATATGGTATTTAACGAATCAAATCACTTTGAGGGGGCGGTAGTCCGCACTTCCATAAATGAAGATATCACGTTTACCCATAATGGAAACCATAAAGGTATGACCAAAATGAAAAATACAGAAGCTTAAGGAAAACATAAACATATTATATATCATATATAAATATAGTGACATCATAATGGCCACCTTTGAAGGTGTTAAAATAATGTTGAACAATCATCGTTTCGGGAGGCATAAATTCACCATCCACGGAAACAGTATGTCCTTTAACCATTAGATGTAGGTGTGTGTAAGTGTAGCTCGAATAATTATTATAAAAACATCCTAGAATATTGAAGATACTGGAGTTGTGACAAAAGAAATGAATAAAAGGAGTTTAGGGGGTTGGAGAAGCAAAATAAAACAAAAGGACTCAAGTGAAGACATTACCTTAAAATCGGGTAACTCCCTTTGGTTTGAGATCAAAGGCTTCCTTGGGAAGACTTCTGCCCAAAGTGAGGCTTCAAGGAGTAAGATAGGGATGTGTAGAGACAAAATGGGCAGGGGTTGGCCGAGCCAAAGTCTTTGGGAGTGTGGGTAAAGAGGTAGAGGTGGGGGCCTTTTATAAGAGGAGAGGAGGGGCACTCTTGGAAAGTAAAGATAAGATACTTTATTTTAAAATTCGTTTCAGATTCAAAAGGTCCCACATTGATATAATTCTAGTATAAGGTGATAAGGGTTCTAAATCCACTCATCCAATTGGTTTTTTCCATGTGTAGGTCTTATATTTTACATTATCTTTCCATTTTATTTAAATCATTAAATAATGAAGTCATCGCTGCATCATCATGATGTCATAAATAATTTAATTTCTTTCATGTCTAAAAATTATAAAAAAATACTACAATGTAAGAAATCCTTTTATCTTTCTAACTAATATTTATAGTCAAAAATATGACTTCTGTAACCCCATATAAATGTTTTTTTAGTAACATAACTCATGTTTGTGTCATTTTTACTTTAATATTAAATAAAAAGTTATTTATGTCATTTCCCAACCAAAGTGGCTCCATGGGGTCCCCAAGATGACCAATGGCATTTATTAGTCGGCCATGACACAACCAATGAGGGTAGGACATGTGTCAAACTCATCTCATTTTATTAAAGCATTATTTTTACCTTAAACTACACTAATTACCTCTTATCGCGATTAAGAACTTAATAAGTTACTATTCACCAAAAAAATATTTTAATCCCATTGAACCACATTTTACTTCTTAATGACAACCATGTATGTCGGATTTATGAAATTCAAAACACAATGATGGAAAAATTTCATTTAAACGGAAAAATCAGTTTTTATAAGTACCACTTAGTGGTTTCACTATTCATCAAAAATTGAAGTTTTTCAGAAAATTACCAAAAATTCACCCTAAGCTATATTTGATATTCCGAATTCAAAAATGAAGTCTATTTTTCAAAATTCAAAACATATAAATCACATTAATTAATTTAATAATTAATTCCCGTTGTCATGACAAATAGCGTGTTTTTATGAAACAATAAGTATCAGAAGATTGACACTAGTTTAAGTCCAATTTCAAAGTGAAATTGATTCCAATGACCACCAATGGATATAATGGTAACAATATATTCTAATTTAAATTCAAAACCAATTGAAAAGATAATCTAATCATATAAATAAATTAGATTAAAAAGCAGTTTTGATGTAAAATGCAGTATTTTTCACTATTCATTAAAAAAATGAACATTGTCTGAAAAATACCAAAAATTCACACAAAGTAAATTTTGATGTCCCAATCATAAAGAATAAGTTTATTTTGACAAAAATAGCTTATAAAATTTTCAAAAGATAGCTTTCAAAATGGTTTTCCATCAAAAGGCAGTAAAACAATGTTTTAAAAATATTAGTGTATTACATGCTTAAGATTGGATTTATTTTCATTTAAAGCCTCTAAAACACTATCTAATTCATTAATAGACACAGATAAAAATATCTATTACTCATTACTTACTTGGGATGTTACATCCTTCCCTCCTTTTGAAAATTTTGTTCCCGAAATTTATTTACTTATCGAATAAATATGGGTACTTATCCCTCATTGCATTTTCAGATTCCCATGTTATCTCTTCCATCATGTGGTTTTTCCACAAAACCATTACCTGATTAATCACCTTATTCTGCAACACTAGCTCCCTGTGGTCAAGAATCTGGACCGGTTTTTCCTCATAAGATAGGTCCTCTTCCATCCGAACTACCTCTGGACTCAAAACATGAGATGGATCTGGCATATACTTTCTCAACATCGAAACGTGAAAAACATTGTGTACCTGAGATAAACTCGGAGGTAAAGACACCTGGTATGCAACTAATCCAACACTCTCCAGAATTTCATATGGTCCAATGATCCTTGGACTAAACTTTCCTTTCTTACCAAATCGCATCACACTTTTCCATGGTGATTCTTTGAGAAAAACATGATCACCTACCTCAAAAGAGAGATCCTTCCTCCTGTTGTCCGCATAACTCTTCTGCCTTCTCTGAGCTGTTCTCATGTGTTTCTGAATCAGCTGAACTTTTTCTGCCATCTCTTCTACCAATTCTGGTCCCATTAACTACCATTCGCCCACTTCATCCTAGAAAGCTGGAGTTCGACACCGCTTCCCATATAATGCCTGAAATGGTGCCATCTGTATACTGTAATGAAAACTGTTATTATATGAAAATTCAACCAAAGAAAGATGTTGGTCCCAACTTCCCTAATAATCCATAGAACAAGCTCGTACGATACCCTCCAAGGTCTGAATTTTTCGTTCTGACTGCCCATCTGATTGAGGATGAAAAGCTGTACAAAAATTTAATTCAGTACCCAACGACTTCTGAAGGCCTTTCCAAAAGTTAGAAATGAACCTGGGATCGCGGTCAGATACAATGGAGAGAGGAACTCCATTTAACCTGACTATCTCTTTAAGATACAAACGGGAAAGTTGATCTAGGGAAAAAGTATCACGTATAGCAAGGAAATGAGTAGATTTGGTCAAGCGATCAACAATAACCCAGATTGCATTATTACCTCGAGAGGTCTTCGGTAATCCCACAAAAAAGTCCATGGATATATTCTCCCATTTCCACTCTGGCACTGGTAAAGGCTGAAACATCCCTTTCGGTAACTGCCGCTCTACTTTAACATGTTTACATGTCAAACACTTCACAGTAAAATCAGCAATATCTCTTTTCATTCCATCCCACCAGTAATACTCCCGCAGATCTCTGTACATCTTAGTACTGCCAAGATGAACTGAAAATGGAGAACTATGAGCTTCACATAACAACTCTCTCTTAAACTGTGAATCACAAGGCACACACAATCTCTTCCCAAATGTCAAAACTCAATCATTATCAATGTTGAATTCAGGAAACTTACCTTTCTGAACTAGCTCTACCTTTTTCTGCAACTCACTATCTTACATCTGTGCTTTCTTGATTCTATGTAATAGAGATGATCTCACTGATACCTCAAAAAAATAGAAGAACTTCCTGCACCAACAACTTCTATGCCAAAGTTCATCAAATCCTTAACCAAAGGATCAAGTTCCAAACGCAACATTGCTAATGAAGCATTACTTTTTCGACTCAAAGCATCAGCCACTTTATTTTCTTTTCCCTGATGGTAATTAATTGTACAATCATAATCCTTGATTAATTCTAGCCATCTCCTTTGTCTCATGTTAAATTCTTTATGAGTTAATATATACTTTAAACTTTGTTGATCGGTATATATTTCACACTTTACTCCATACAAATGATGCCTCCAAATTTTTAAAGCAAAAACAACAGCAGCTAATTCCAAAATCATGTGTAGGGTAATTTACCTCATGAGTTTTCAACTGTTGTGAAGCATAAGAAATTACCTGATCATTCTGCATTAGGATGAAACCAATTCCTTTCAATGAAGCATCATTGTAGATAACAAACTCACCATTCCTGGATGGTAGTGCCAAAACTGGAGCATTCACCAATCTTCTTTTCAATTCCTGAAAACAATCATCACATTCTTTTGTCCAGATAAACTTAACACCCTTCCACGTTAGCTTAGTCATTGGACTAGATAACCATGAAAAATTTCTAACAAACCTTCGGTAATAGCCTTCCAAGCCATGGAAACTATGAATCTCAGTTACATTTGTGGGTATTGGCCACTCTTCAACAACTTTTGTTTTTTTAGGATCAACGGTTATGCCATCTTTTGAAACAATGTGACCAAGGAAAGAAATTTGTTGCAAACAAAACTCACATTTGCTGAATTTCCCATACAATTTCTTTTCTTTTAAGGTTTGCAAAATGACCATTAAATGTCTTTCATGTTCTTCATTACTTTTAGAAAACACCAAAATATTATCAATGAAAACCACCACAAACTTATCCAAGAACTCATGGAAAATTCTATTCATTAAGTCCATGAATACAGCAGGTGCATTGGTTTGACCAAAAGGCATTAATACAAATTCATAATGGCCATATCTTGTACAAAACGCAGTCTTCGGAACATCTGCTTCCTTTACCTTCAGCTGATGGTACCCCGATCTCAAGTCAATCTTTGAAAAATACTGAGCTCCCTGGAGCTGATAAAACAAATCATCGATATGAGGAAAAGGATATTTTTTCTTAACAGTGATGTTATTCAAGGCTCTATAATCAATGCAAAGTCTCATAGAACCATCTTTCTTTTTAACAAATAAAACAAGAGCACCCCATGGTGATATGATAGGTCGAATGTAACCTTTCCCTAATAAATCATTCAATTGCTCCTTCAACTCTAAAAGCTCAATTTGAGCTATTTGATAAGGGGTTTCGAAATTGGCTTAGTATCAGGAACTAAGTCAATAGTAAACTCAACTTCCCGATCTGGTATTATTCCAGGAAACTCATCAGGAAAAACATCAGGATACACATTTACCACTGGCACATTATTAATCTGAACAGTTCCCTTGTTTTCAACAATGTGTGCAAGGTAACATTCATTTCCATCATTTACAAGTTTCGTGGCCTCTTGATAAGTTATCAACAGTAAGGGTTCATTCTTGTACAAAAACTGAAATTCTTTCTGAAAATAAACTTCTTTAGCTCTACAGTCAATCTTAGCATGGTAAATAGAGAGCCAATCCATACCCAGGATAACATCAAACTCTACTAGAGGGAGAAAAATAAGGTTTGCAATTAGGTTATTTCCACAGATAAGGATATGAAGATTCTTATAAATTCTTTTTGCCTCAACATTCCCCCCAGGTGTTTTAACCAAAAGTTCAGGATTCATTTCTTGAGATGGTATTCCCATTATACTAGAAAAGGTTTCAGAGATGAAAGAATGTGTAGACCCCGAATCAAACAACACACTGGCATAATCTGAAAAAACAAACAAAGTACCTGATACAACTTCATTTGATGGGGCGACATCTGCCGAAGTAGTTGCAAAGGATTTCTCCACCCCTTTCTGCTTGTAGTCCAACTGCTTCCCATCACTCAAGCTCTTTGTCGGACACTCATTTTCATACTGACCCATCTCATTGCTCTTATAACATTTCACTAACTATAAATCAAATTTGGTCTTACCTTCACCCTGATATTTTTCAGTTCAATCACGATCCTTATGTCCCATCTTACCACATAGGTAGCACTTTCCAGAATTCAGAAGACATTCCCCAGCATGCCTTTTGCCACATTTATCACAATCTGGAAACATAGTTTTCTTACCATCAGACTTTTTTGAAGAATTCTTACCTTTCTCCTGCCACCTCGGTCTCTTCTTCTGTTGGTTGTTATAGAACACGTGATCATCAGAAAACTCCATTTCCACCTTGTCAGCACATCGTACAAGCTTTTCATAACTTTTAAACTCACGAGAAGCTAATGTACTTTGATATTTTGTCTTTAATCCTGAGTAAAAATGAATGATTTTACTATCAAGGTCTCAGATAAAATTTGGTGTATACCTTTCCAATCGAGTGATCCTTTCTTCATAGGTAGCCACTGAGTCTTCCTCTTGCCTCAATTCCAAGAATTTATTTTCCATCCTATGTCGAACAGCCTTAGGAAAATACTTCTCAAGAAACATACCTTTGAATTCATCCCACTCGAGAGGATCAGTCTCATTAGCGTCCCTGATATTTTTAACCATCGACCACCACTGATCTGCTTCACCCTCTAAACGATAAATATCAATACTAACCTTTTGATTTTCTGAACACCCCATGACATCGAAAATCTTCTCCAGTGCTTTAATCCACCCTTCAGCTAACACAGGGTCAGATGATTCTCTGAATGATGGGGGATGTTGACTCATGAAATGTTCCACCACTGACATGTTCCTCTGTGGTTGATCTGGCTGATCTCGTGCATGGACACCACCACCATTTATCACTTGAGTCAACTATTCCATTACTGTAAAAAACTGTTCGGTTCCAATTCCGACCATCTCAGGCTGCTGATTCGGAAGGTTATTTCCTTCTGTATTCCTTCCTAGCATTGCTTCCCTGTTTCCTCTGCGGAAAACCATTCTGAACAAACATGTCTTAGATGAAGCAACATGGTAATCATCAAATGCTATATCACTTCAATTTGACCATAAAAAATATTTTTGGATAATCATTTAATATAATTCTAACTCCTAAAGTTATCTAAACCGACCTCTGGTACCAACTATAAGGCCCCAGCCTTAAACCTTACTTAATCTTGAGTTATTACAAGATTACACATTGATGATCTTTTCGGGTTTAGAGTTTTAGAGAATTAGATCATAAAACTTGAATTACATTCCACATATAAACAAAGTGGTTACATAAAGATAGTATTATTCTTTCCCATCAATGGAAACATATTTAAAATAAAACATGGATTCATTCTTGACACTTCCTTGACATAATCATCATATCATGTACCTTTCCCTTGACCTGTGAAAAACATTTCAAAAACACATGGGATGAGCATAAAAAGCTCAGTAAGGGATATAAAAACACGGAAAGGAAACATGGGTACATATATACATAAGAATGAAATCATACTTTACCCATAAAACATAAGCACTTTAACATACCTCATCAAATCATGAATAAATCATAGAAATCATAAGACATAAAGGTAACTTGAGGCATTCATAACATTCTTATGTAGGGAGTAACACTCTTGGTTACGTTTGGAATACCCATCACAGTATATTCCCTAAATCTCTTCGGATAAACCTTAACGTTTCACTCCTTCGCGTTACCCAATGCATTGGAGAGCTATATCGGGATCACCCTCCCTTAGTCTATCACGGAACCACCCATCTTCATAATAATTCCCAAGAACCTCAACATAATCGTATCACATAAAACATGCATAAAGGAAACATAACATTTCCACCTTTCAATCAAAAGATTACAATACAACACATTGATATAAAAACATTATGAAAAAAATTTTCAATACCAAAATAAAATAAAAGTAAAACATGGTATTTATTTTTCTTTTAAAAAATAGTATCGCTTGTAGAGGAAGCCGAAACTCAAATAATGGTCATGGCGGCGGAGAAGTCATTGTCGCCGCATACGTACGACAAAAACATTCCCTTTTGTCGTATAGTAAACAATTCATATAAAAAAGATTCCTTTTGAATAAAATTAAATGTCAAAGGGGTTTATACACCGTATAAAAGAAGGTTGTGTATAAAACAAAAAATGCCTCAATGAAAGGAGATTGAGACGAAGTCCCATACCTCGGGTCCGACTTGACTCGGTCGTTCTTTAATATCCTGAATAATAAACTTGAGTTAATTTCTACTTGTGTAAGAACCTTTTTCATGTTCATTATTCCTTTTATATCACTTATTTCCATGTCATGATCACTATGTAATTATTTATGTTAATAACGGTCGTTTTAACGATCATTGGTACTTGAGTCAAAAATAAGCCCTTTATAATTACAAGTTGTTCATGTATCAATTATATCCAGAATGGTATTCATGATGTATATATCATATATGTCATATATATCCAGTACATGCATGCATTTATAATATTACATAATTATTTAGAGATAAGAAATGAAATGCACCGTTCATGGAGACGGTAAGCCGTACGTATGCATGAACGCTACTTTCATTTCTATTTCGTATTTTATATGATGGAATCATAATGGTATAAAGGTATATTATAATTACAGTATAATATAATATATAATATCATAGTTCCATCCTTTATACGTCCCACATATGGTATTTAACAAATCAAATCACTTTGAGGAGGCGGTAGTCCGCACTTCCTTAAATGAAGATATCGCGTTTACCCATAATGCAAACCATAAAGGTATGCCAAAAATGAAAAATACACAAGCTTAAGGAAAACATAAACATATTATATATCATATATAAATATAGTGACATCTTAATGGCCACCTATGAAGGTGTTAAAAGAATGTTGAACAACCATCGTTTCAGGAGGCATAAATTCATAATCCACAGAAACAGTATGTCCTTTAACCATTAGATGTAGGTGTATGTAAGTGTAGATCGAATAATTATTATAACAACATCCTAGTATATTGAAGATACTGGAGTTGTTACAAAATAAATGAATAAAAAGAGATTAGGGGGTCGGAGATGCAAAATAAAACAAAAGGACTCAAGTGAAGACATTACCTTAAAATCGGGTAACTCCCATTGGTTTGAGATCAAAGGCTTCTTTGGGAAGACTTATGCCAAAAGTGAGGCTTCAAGGAGTAATATAGGGATGTGAAGAGACAAAATGGGCAGGGTTTGGCCGAGCCAAAGGCTTTGGGAGTGTGGGTAAGGAGGTAGAGGTGGGGGCCTTTTATAAGAGGAGAGGAGGGGCACTCTTGGAAAGTAAAGATATGTTACATTATTTTAAAATGATTTTCGGATTAAAAAGGTCCCACATTGATATAATTCGAGGATAAGGTGATAAGGGTTCTAAATCCACTCATCCAATTGGTTTTGGCCATGTTTAGGTCTTAGAGTTTACATTATCTTTCCATTTTATTTAAATCGTTAAATAATGAAGTCATCACTGCATCATCATGATGTCATAAATAATTTAATTTATTTAATGTCTAAAAATTATAAAAAAAATACTATGATGTAGGAAATATTTTTATATTTCTAACTAATATTTATAGTCAAAAATATGACTTGTTTAACCCCATATAAAAATTTTTTTAGTAACATAACTCATGTTTGTGTCATTTTTACTTTAATATTAAATAAAAAGTTATTTATGTCATTTCCCAACCAAAGTGGCTCCATGGGGTCCCCAATTTGACCCATGGCTTTTCTTGGTCGGCCATGACACAACCAATTAGGGTAGGACATGTGTCAAGCTCATCTCATTTTATTAAAGCATTATTTTTACCTTAAACTACACTAATTACCTCTAATCGCGATTAAGAACTTAATAAGTTACTATTCACAAAAAAATTATTTTAATCACATTGAACCACATTTTACTTCTTAATGACAACCTTGTATGTTGGATTTTTTAAATTCAAAACACAATGATTGCAAAATTTCTTTTAAACGGAAAAATCAGTTTTTATAAGTACCACAATAGTGGTTTCACTATTCATCAAAAATTGATGTTTTTCAGAAAATTACCAAAAATTCACCCTAAGATATATTTGATATTCTGAATTCAAAAATGAAGTATATTTCGAAAAATTCAAAACATATAAGTCACATTGATTAATTTAATAATTAATTCCCATTGTCATGACAAATAGCGTGTTTTTATGAAACAATAAGTATCAAAAGAATGACACTAGTTTAAGACCAATTTCAAAGTAAAATTGATTCCAATGACCACCATTGGATAAAATGGTAAAAATATATTCTAATTTTACTTCAAAACCAATTCAAAAGATAATCTAATCATATAAATAAATTAGATTAAAAAGAAGTTTTGATGTAAAATGCAGTATTTTTCACTATTCATTAAAAAAATGAACATTGTCTGAAAAATACCAAAAATTCACACAAAGTAAATTTTGATGTCCCAAGAATTAAGAAAAGGTTTATTTTGACAAACATAGCTTATTAAATTGTCAAAAGATAGATTTAAAAATGGTTTTCCATCATGAGGCAGTAAAACAGTATTTTAAAAATATTAGTGTATTCCATGCTTAAGATTGGATTTATTTTCATTTTAAGCCTCTAAAACACTATATAATTAATTAATAGACACAGATAAAAATATCTATTACTCATTACTTACATGGGATGTTACAGAGAGGCTTCTTGAGAGCATGGGGTGCCTAGGGAGGATTCTAGAGAGAGGAAGAAGGATTATGGTCGAACTCCAAAGGCTTTGAGTGAAGAGTAAGTGGGATCTTGGGTGGGATTATATAGGAATGGAGAAGTAATTCTTTATTATTTAGGTTTGGGACACCTCAAATTAAAATAATCAAAACCAAAAACCATACCATGGTTTTTCCCATTTGTTTTCCTAAGAGGACTGGAAAAAGAATTTTTATAAGGACTATTTCCGAACTTCTTAAAATAATAGGGTTGTTTATGTGGAGGTAATTCACACTCTCAAGGAAAACAATTTAAAAAGACAAAATGTTTTATATGTCTAGAATGGTCCACTAAATCTTTGTAAAATAAATCATAGAAACCCAAAATCACATTATTTTATTGGAAAAACATATATTGTCCAAACATAATGTTTATAGTATTTTATTACATCACTATAAGGTGATTATGATGTCATAAAAAACATTATATATTTAAATGGTATTTAATTTTTACCTAAAAATTCCAATGTCTCATAAATTATGAAAAATTCATAGTTGGATAACTTAAAATCCTGATTCCAAAAATAATATTCATTTTATCTAAATAAATTTCTAAATATGTGAATTTTTAATTTATAAAAAATGGACATTCATAGAAAACACAGGGGTTCTGACAAAAAACAGCTTTCAAACCTTAATAAAAATTACAATTGAATTCAAAAAAATATACAATAATTTATATTTAATAAAAATTAATTTAATATTAATAATATTTTATTAAAATATTATTTTATCAAAAATTCCATTAATTCATAAAAATAGATTTCTTAGTTGAATATTAACTAAAAATACTATTTCTACTTTAAAAACCATTTACAAAGTTACAATAATAAAAATAATGTATATTATCTATACAAGAAAAATGTAAATAATCATAGTTCTAGGGTCTTATTACATAACCCCTTATAATATATGCATAATACCTTAGGGTAAGGTGCACGACGGTGATAATCTCTTGGGGTGGCTCGGCAAACAACGCTCGAGTGGTAATCCCTATCAACTTCCACTTCTCTCGTAGGCGGTTCTACTCGAGATTAACATATTGAAGCTCGGCTTGGGCATTGTCAAGATTGAATCCCAATGATGCCACCTCTTTTCCGCGCTCTGAAAAACTGGCTTCGTATGGGGAAAGCCTACTGGATGAGGTCCTCACTTCCTTTTTCTGAGTAAATTGGATTTGTTAAAGCTCTATATTTATACTAATCATGTGATCACTATTCAATGGCTACATTATCAATGATGACAATTCATAATGGTATTTTAAAATCCAAAAAACATAAAAATAAATAAGTTCATACGTTTTACATAACCATAAGAAGTCATTTAAATAGACCAAGAAAAATTTTCATTAATGAATTTTTGGGTCATTAAAATATTCACCCATTCAGAAATTTTTCCCTCAAAATTTTATTTTCCCACACTAAAACAGATTTGGTTAACTCTACATCATTACATCCTCTGATTACCACGTCACTTCTTCAAACATGTGGTTTCATAACAACACCTTGATTCGGGGCATTGTCTTATTTTGTTTAACTTTTTCTCTACAATCTAATATCTTCACCAGTTGCTCCTTGTAAGAAAGATCATACTCTAGATGTACTAACTCTAAAGAGAGTACTTGTGAGGGGTCTGGTATGTACATCCTTAATATGGTACATGAAATATATCTTGTAATTTGGCCATAGTTGGTGAAAGTGCAAGTTGATAGGCCAAAACCCCGACATGATCATGAATATCGAAGGGGCCAATGTACCCAGGACTTAACATCCCTTTCTTTCCAATCCTCATGATCTTCTTCCACGGAGATATGCGTAGAAACAACATATCTCCAACATTGAACTCAAGGTCTCGTCGACGGCTATCTACAAAACTCTTCTGTCGACTCTGGGATCCCTTGGTATGTTATTGAATGGTTTTTACCTTCTCCACCATTTCTTCGACCATTTTTGGTCCTATCAGCTTATGCTCACCAACATCATCCCAACATACTGATGTTCTACACCTCTTCCAATATAGAGCTTTATAAGGATCCATTTAGATTCTCAAGTAAAAATTGTTATTATAAGAGAACTAAACCATAGGAAGATGTTAATCCCATCCTCCTTTGAAGTCCATTGAGCACACTCTCAACATTTCCTAAAGTGTTTGGATAGTCTTCTCGGATTGGCCATCAGTTTGAGGATGATAAGTTGTACTGAAGTTCATCTCAGTATCCAGAGCATGTTGAAGACTCTTCCAAAACATATAGGTGAATCTTGGATCTCGATCAGATACAATCAATAGTGGTACCCCATGTAGCCTTACCACACTTCTTATGTATATCCATGTTAGTTGATCCAATGGGAAATCCTCCCAAATTTCAATTAAGTGTGAAGAATTTATAAGATGATCCATGAAAACCCAAATTGAATTGTTTCCTTTGGATGTCTTTAGAAGTTCAGTGACAAAGTCCATGGTGATGTTATCCCATTTCCATGTTGGTATGGTAAATGGTTGCATCATCCCGTTAGACTTCTACCTCTCTTCATTCACTTACCGAAGCACCAGGTACTTTGATGTATACTCAATGATTTACATCTTCATATTATCCCACCCGTAATTCTCTCAAAGATCTTGATACATCTTTGTGATTCTCGGGTGAATAGGGAAATTTGAACTATGTGCATCATCCAAAAGTTCCTTCTTCATCTCCAGACATGATTGGACACATATTCTTTTCCAAAATCTCCCAATTCCACCTTCATTAACATTGAACTCCATGTATTTCCCTTTTCTGATAGCTTCCACGTTCTTTTGAATTCCCACATTATCCTTTTGAGCATCCTTAATCCTTTCCGAAAGAGATTGTTGAGAAATCATTTGTGAAAGGATTGATGATGACACTTATTTATGATTTGAATGTCAATCTTCATCAAATCTTACATGATTGGATCCCTCTCAATTCTAATCAATGATAGAATAATTGGGTACTTTCATCATAGATCATTTACCACCTTGTTCACTTTCCCAGGGTGGTAATGGATTGAGAAGTCATAGATTTGATCAACTCAAACCATCTTCATTGGTGAATGTTCAACTCTTTCTATGATAATATATAAATGAGGCATTTGTGGTCCGTATATAGTTCACACTTCTCTCCAAAGAGATAATGCCGCCATATTTTTACAGAGAAGACCATCGTAGCCAACTCATGATCATGTGTTAGATAATTCTTCTCATGAACATTCTATTTCCTTGAAGCATAGGAAATGAATCTATCATATTGCATCAACAAACAGCTCACACACTTCTTTGAAGCATCACTTAATATAACAAAAAGTTCTCCACTTATGGGTAAAGTGAGCACGAGAGCAGTGATAAGCATCATTTTAATATTTTTGAGGCTTTCTTCGCATTGATCACTCCAGGAAAAAGTTACCCCCTCCCGAGTTATCTTGGTAAGAGAGTTGTACAATCATGATAAATTTAGCATAAATCGTCGATAATATCCAGCTAACCCGAAAAATATACAGATATCTGTCACCGATGTTGGCCTTGTCCATCCCACTATTTCAGCTATCATGGAGTAATCCATAGATATCCCATTGCTTGTGATGATATGGCCCAAGAATGAAACCTCCTTCAACCAGAACTCACAATTGTTGTGCTTTTCATAGAGCTTCACATTTAGCAAGGTCCCTAGTACAGTTCTTATATTCTTATCATAATACTCCTTGTTTTTGGAGTATATTAAAATATTATCTATGAAGACTACAACAAATTTGTTGAGGTAATTTATAAAGACTCTATTAATCATGTCCATTAAGATTGTTGGATCATTAGTGGGTCTGAAAAGAGTTACTATGAATTCATAGTGCCCATATCTTGTATGAAAACTAGTCTTGGGGATATCTTCCTTCTTATCCCTTACTTGATAATATCCCGACCACAAATATATCTTGGATAAGTATTTTTATCCACAAAACTGATTGAACAAGTCATCAATTCATGGTATATTTTACTTGTTCTTTATCATGATTTTGTTAAGCTCACGACAATTGATTCAAAGTTGCATTAACCTATCCTTCTTCTTGATGAAGAGGACTGGTGCACCCCATGGTGAAGCACATGGGTGTATAAATCCTATATTTATATTCTCCTATAGATGTTTTTTTATTATCTCAAGATCCACAACATCCATTTTATAAGAATTTTTGTATATTGGAATTTTCCCAGGTATAAGATCAACTGATAGATCAACATCTATTCCAGTTGGAAGGCCAGGAAATTACTTGGTAAAAACTTCAGAGAATTCCCTAAAATAGGAATTTATTCAAAGATGATTGACTCCTTAGACTCAATCATCTGAGCCAAATATGCGTTCTCATAGGGCGGTAATATCCATGCTTAAGATGATGGAGATAAAGAAGATTCATCTTCCTTCTTGCACTTGTATAGAATCAGGGGTCGATTTTTCACAGGGAGAGTCATTTCCCTCTCAGAAAAATTTATGTTGGCTCTATAAAAGGAAAACAAATCCATGCTGAAAATTTCATAAAATTCAACCAAAGGAATTATGATGAAGTTCACTGGGATGTTCAATCCACTGATTATGATAGGGTAGGAGTTATATTCATGGGATGCAATGGTTGCCCCATTTATTGTACTTACTGACAACTTTTCTTCGATGGGTTGTGGAGGTGTTGGGTTTGTTCTACTAATCTTTTGAGATATAAAAGAATGCATTAAACCTAAATCAAAAAGTACATTCTATTTTCTGGAATGATTAACTAGCATACTCGTCACCACTTCATTGTCGGGGTTCACTTCGAAGGTAGTGATAAAAAAATATCACCCTTGCAACCTTGGAGGTTGTTGGTTGCCTTCAAAAACCCTTGGCATAGGGAACTGATTTACATGATGCCCTGGTTCATTATAGATGAAGCAATGAACAATGTATTCAGAGTCAAATAGAGTGTTCCTCTCCTCTGTCACAACCATGGGTTTTTCTTACCGACAATTAATATCTAGGTTCTCCTCTCTTTTACACCTAAAGAATTTCCTCGTCCCCTTTAGGTAATTTCCGGGGTTCTTATTTCCACACATTTGGAAAGTGGGGTGTTGGATTTTTATAGCACCATTGGATTTATCCATCATACCACTAGAATTTAAATCCACCTTACTCTTCTTATCCACATGATAGCCCTAAGATTCGACAATCTCCATTTCTACCTTGAGGGAACATTGTACAATTTCCTCATATTTTTCGAATTCAAAGATTGTTAGGGATTTCTGAAGGCTAGGTTTTAGCCCACTAAAGAAGCAGTCAACCTTGTATTCGGGGGTAACGAAAAAGCTGGAGGCATATCATGAAATCCTTTTGAAGGTTTTTTGGTACTCTCCGAGTAATTCTTCATCTTTTTTTATTGAGGGAAAGAAAGTCCCATTTCATCTAATGTCGGAGGGTGTGTGAAAATATTTATTGAAAAAAAAACAATTTCCTGAAATCCTTCCATTCCAATGCATCAATATCCTCATTAGGTTATGTATTTTTCATCAATGTCCACCATTGATCAGCTTCAACCTCCATATGATAAGTAGCCTGAAGAACCTTCTCTTATTTTGATCTTTGAAGGATGAAGAATAAATATCAATGGAGTTGATCCATTGTTCGGTGATTGAGGGATCAAATGATCCAGTAAAAGTAGGAGGCCTTTGTCTCTTGATGCATTTGATTTCAAGTTGTTCTTTCATATGGGGTTGATCATTCCTCTTGACACATGTTTCTATTCAAATCATGAGTTAACAGAGAGTGAATTGTGACACATTTCATGATTCCCAAACCCATAAGATTGGGCATCTCATTAGCATAGTCATCATAATGATCTTCTCATTGGCTGTTAGCCTGAGTCCTCCTTTTACTGTCCATTTCCTAGAATAAAAAAATGTGATGGGTAACATATAAAGGGTAATCCAAGGACAAAATAGATGACATATAAATAGATTTTATTTCCTTAAATTATGAATATATAGGATTCAATCTATGTTATCTATGATCTATATTCTAACATGTATTCTTAGGGGAATTTTTTTATTCCCATAATAATGTTGCATACTGAGCTTGTGAATATACCAATGCATATAACCCAGGAGTGTCATAACCAAGAGTGAAGAAAGGCCCATTGTCGGGTACCAGGAAACCCCGGGTCAAGCCCGAAACTCCTTGTTGGGGTTTTCACCCCTAGGTTCATCTGTGGCAGAGCTGTTACTACCTGATCGTATCCAGATAGGGATGTATTTGCTTGATAAACCACTTAAAAAATTCCCAAAAAAAAACATAGGCTTTTTTAATTACACTTAGTAATATCTCTAAGTAATTACTAGGATTTTCTAATCCTAGTACGAAAAATAGCTAAACCTATCCTCTCATACCAACTATAACAACCCTTCTTTTTATTACATACTTAAACATGATTTATTAAAAAAACTATTAACATGATACAACATAGAAGATCTAGAGGTATAGTGTATTTGGGGCTTAGGAACATTACATAAGAACTTAAAACAGGAAACACAACATATTTATTGAAAACATCATTTACATGGCCACTACATTACCTCATACTTAGAATTGCATAGGATAACATGAGGATATGCATAAAAATGTGCGAGCTATAAAGACCAATAAGGGAACAAACATAGAATAACAAGAAGAAAACAATACATGTTAGACAATAGTAATATCAATGGATCAACATAGAAGTATGAACATAAAGAAATGATAAATTATGATAATCATAACATGGAAATGTGGCAACAACACTTAACATGAAATTATCATGAGCCAAGGGTCATTTAACATGGATCATGTGTAAACCCTCATTGCATATGAATCATCAGTAAAACCTCATTACACTTGAATTAACATGATTCAACACCCATTGCACATGATGTATCATGATACTATACTTTACCAAATGCATTGGGGAGCTATCAGGGAGCACCCTTGTTAATCATTTCATTTCATACAAAAGTGTGCCACATGGATCATAAAACATGGATTCATAAAACATAGTCATTTATTCCATGATAAGGGATTTTGGAATTCATACATGAAACTCTTCAAACAACATGTAAATTTTCATAAAAGTGAATACCCTTGTTAGAGAAACATGCATGGTTTTCACTACATAATGACTTTGGCTTGGAAAGTCACAGTGCAATTTCTGTAGCATAAAGGCGTGAAATAAGAACTCATAAAAATGTTTGATGAGAGAGGAAGGGGTGTCTCATCATATTTACATGAAATGGACAGTTAGGGGGACATATATATAATGCCCCAACAATTTTAATCGAATTTATATTCATGATCCAAAGAATTACATGAATGTAAATGAGGAGAGATAAATTCCTTATGAAAATTTGGCATGGTAATAGGTGTCGTTGGAGGAAATTAATGAGATATAAAGGCATCTACCATCATTAAATCATAAATTGGGTAGTATGGGGGATGTTAGAAATCATACCCCAACATTTAGTATTGAAAATTAAAGGGAATAATAATAATAATAATCTTGGATAAAAAGATAAAGGTAGGAATCCCTTACTTGGATGTGTGATCGCAAAAGATTGTTAGGGGATTAAGAGAGACTTATTGGGAGTTTAGGCCACCTCGGGAGGATTATAGAGAGAGGAGGGAAGTGTTTGGTTGAACTCCAAAGGATTTTAGTGAAGAGGAAGTGGGGACATGGGTGGGTTTATATAGGAATGTAGAAGGTATTCTATATTATTTAGGTTTGGGACACCTCACATTAAACTAATAAAAACCACAAACAAGACCATGGTTTTTTCCCAAGGTTTTTACCAAAGGGGAGTGGAAAATAATATTTTATAATTCCATTTCCTGATATTCTTAAAATAATAGGGTTGCTTATGTGGTGGTCAGTCACACTCTCAAAGAAAATAATTTAAAAAGCCAAAATGTTTTATAAGTATTGAAGGGTCCACTACAGATTTGTAAAATAAATAAAACAAATTGAAAATCACATTATTTTAATGGTAAAAAATATATTGACAGAAAATAATCTGTATATTATTTTACTACATTCCTATTGTATCATTATGATGTTATAAAACACATTATATATTTAAAGGGTATTTACTTTTTACCCAAAAAAGTGGATTGTCTCGGAAAATTTTGAAAAGTTCACCATTGGATAATTTTGACATATTGATTCCAAAAATAGTATTCATTTTATCTAAATAATTTTGCAAATATGGGAAAATTTACATTTAAAATTAAAACTTACAATTCTCTAAAATTCATGGGTTTTGAAAAAAACAGCTTTCAAACCTTAATAAAAATTAAAATATCATTCATAAAATTATAAGATAATTTATATTTAATAAAATTAATATAATAATAATTATATTTTAATAAAATATTATTTAATCCAAAAATACATTAACTCCTCAAAACATATTTCTTAGTTGAATATTAACTAAAAAACGATTTTTGATTTAGAGATTATTTATAAAGTTACAATAATAAAAATAAATGTATATTCTATATACAAGAATAATGTACATAATCATAGTTCTGGGGACTTTTTACATAACCCCTTAAAATTACTTCATAAGACCTTAGGGTAACATGCACGATGGTGAAACACTCTTGGGGTGGCTCAGAAAACATTGCTCGATCGGTAATCTCTATCAACTTCCACTTCTATCATTGGTGGTTCTACTCAAGCTTAACGTATTCGAGCTCAGCTTGAGCTTGGTCAAGATAGAATCCCAATGCAGTCACCTCCATTTCAATTTCCAAAATATGGGCTTCATATGAGGAAAGTCTACTGGATGAGGCCCTTGCTTCCTTTGTTTGACTAAATTTGATTTATTAAATCCATATACATATACTAATCTTGTGATCACTGTTCAACAGCTATATTAACAACAATCAAAATTCATAAAATTATTTTAAAATCCAAAACCTAAAGCTAAATAAGTGAAAAAATTTTACATAACCATTAGAATACATTTAAGTAGACCGAGATGAATTTTCATTAATGAATTTTTGGGTCATCACAATGGATCACATGAATCAATATGTTTTACACATCATTTAGTGCATCATTATGTTCCATGTTACCCCAATTGTGGAATTCTATATTAATATATAATTAATATTAAATCCCTTATGATTAATGTATGTTTCACTTTCATGAATCAAATTCCACAAACGTGAAAAAATGACATAATTCTTCACAAAACTATCTTCTTTCGAGAAACCCACAACATTCATGAAACTCACAACATTCAATAAACTCAAAATTTTCATTGTGCAAAAAAAAATTCTAAATGCATAAATAACATTAAAAAAATTATTTTTCAAAAGATATGTTCTTATAAAAAACCTTCATACAAGAAAAATATTTCATGAAAAACGTTCATGTATTTAAAGACATTGACTTTTTATTAAGGTTTTATCTCTTGAAATGAGTGAGGTAGCTACCTATTTATAGTCGTTTCCACCCATTTGGGAAATTTTCAATCTCTCCACCACATTTTACTGAATGTTTTATTTTTTATTTATGGAACATCCTAGCTGTGATAAACATTCGGAAATTTTCCATTCATTAAAATTATTATATTATTCTAACTTAACATATTTCCATATCAACTCATCCACATTTAATAAAACATTTTTAAACATATTTAATGTGGCACATGATATTAATGAAACATAAAACGTTCACGAATTCCATTCCTTTTCAATATTTTCATGAGGCAGCCATGTTGATCCATCTTTCATGAAACTTGACCCTTCCTCCAAATTTTGGACCCCAAAACAACATAGGGAAACAAGTTGACCATGTACATGAAATATTATATACCAATAATTGAGCTCACATAGCTCATTATTAAAGATTTTTTACTTACCTGGTAACCAATCACACTATAACTCAAAAAACGACCTTGTCGACATGGTTTTTGAACAAGCACAATCAATCTAAAAACATTGTATTGTTATCTTAATGGATCCTTTTCCCAAAATGAGGTGTGTTCATTAAATTGTAGATATATTACTCCAAAATATCCTCATGATGAATTCCATGAGGGTGGTAATGTCCATTCTCTATATGTTTTGGGTGATAAACTAGTGTGATCTCTTATAGTTCCACTTGTGACACCTCCTGTTGTTTTTTGTTTGGATAATGACAACAAATTTAGAGAGGATTTTCTATAACTAGTGTAGTCCATATAGAAATCTCCTTAACATATACCAACTATGTGAGAGATGAGCTATTATATTTTTGTGTTAAGGGGGACTCCAGACTATTGAATCATGGATGAATGCCATGTTATTGATATTTGATCTCCCAAAGACTCCTCTAGGAATGTGAGTCATGATCGTCAAGTATATTCATCAGGGATCTTCCAAAATACAATGGGATGTAATTGCATAGTAAAATTGTCATTGGAGTATGGTATGGAGAAATTTAAATACTACTTCCTATGATTAATTATTCCCAGAGATGTTGATGGTTGGTCGAGATAGAGAGTTTATTTATTTGTATCAGAGAAATATATTCATTATGGACTAATAAACTCAATTCATATAACTCCTATGATTTTTTCTAACTCTTTTAGGTGAAAATCCTTATAGTGTTTGGTGGTGTGAGGTTGGGATAATTTATTACATATGATTATATGTGAATGTATTTAATTTGATAGATGAATCTTATATAGTAAAACCTAACCCAATCTTCAAGTGTAACCTGAGAGAAGCTGAAATTGTAGGGATGATAAATCTGAAACCTTGGTAGGGGTGTAATTATTCCTGTGGAGAGAAGAATCACCATGAGTTTTCCATATGGTAATTGGTTGTTAGAGTAACTTCTTGGGTAGCCATATGTAATTCCCCCAATATGGTAGGATGCGATATATGAAACACATGTATAGTGGAGACCCAGTAGAATGTTGAGCCTAAGGTTTAATGGGACACATTCATATAATTTAGAGGGATTTTACACCAATTACCAATGAGAGAGGGAATTCACCTACTCTAGGATAATGAGTCGGAATAGTAAATCCTCTACAGATATAAATTTGGATTTACCAATAGCCAATCAGGCCTAAGAGGTGGTCATGGTCAAGGAAGTTAGACATAGCAGATGAAAAGACATTATAGTAGACTTAATTAGGGTATTTTGGTTGAAACTAAAGGTTATGTATCAAGACTATTACATGCATTACAACCCACACATGAGTAGTAGAGTGTCACACCATCTATATTACAAGGTACGATCTTAGTATACTTGACTGTATTGTTTTTTATTTGACCCTGGTTCTTGAAATTCAGTAAATAAAATGGCTATCATAAAAATCATTTGTCTCAAAATTGATTATTTATATGGAGTGATGAGTCTTGAAACTCCTCTGGTTATCTGATTAGAATGTGTACCCCAAATTCATTGAGTATCTCCTTGACATATGTGACTATAGTTTCTTTTGAAATCTTTTCATTATAGAGATGACCTGTTTTTATGTAATTATCAAGATGTACTTGTTAGAATCATATCACACCCTTGTTTATTATTGTCAATGTTAGGTTTCTTTTATATCACCAGAGGATTCTATATATGTTTAATAAGGATAATGAGATGTTTTAGATGGTTGAGATGGACCTGATCATTTTGGATAGGGTGGAGAATCATGCTAGATTCCCTTTCCTTTTATTGATGACTCATGATTAAGATAGGATATTTTTCCTCTACTGATAGATTCATTCATGTTTATTCCTAGAAATATTTTTTTGGAATACCTTCTAAGAGAGAGGTAATTTTAACTATTAACATTATTTTATGAAATTCCCTTGTATTAATCCCACTATACATGTGAGATCCATTTGATCAATAGGAAATTAAAACATTTTTATAGTACCTACATGCTAAAATATTTATAATTACTATTAAATATTCTTAGGATCCACCCATAATTTTCTCTATGTCATATGATGTTACCATAAGGAATTGTATAGGTTAACAAAATTAGAATCAACATATGGGGAAGAACCAGTACCCACTACCTTTAATTAATGATATGTCTAACCAATTTTTAGGACTTAGGGTCTTCTAAAAAAATTGTTTGATATTTGGATATACACAGGTATGAGTTAATTCATGGGATATACTATGTATGAAATTATGAAGTAGGTATTGTATATAATATTACCTAGAAATGTTGTTTGGGTTTAGGAATAAGACTTCAATTTTTATAGATTTGATGAAACTATTTTTATACATGTACCCATATTTTTTGGATCATTTTAATTTAGGATATCTTACTAAACTATTAGACACAAAATGATCATGAAAAACCCTTAACATCATATTGAGTACATTAGGAGAGCATTGATTACACGATAATATATAAAACTATAGTTTGTTATTACTAATGGTAACTTCCTAGGATACATTATATCAGAATAAGATATATCTATGGACTTAGAGATGTTGAGATACATGCATTCCTAAGAGAATCAAAATAAATATTTTTATACCAAGATTTTGGGGGAATATAGTTATAATCAATGTTTCATCAATAATTGTTCACTCCTTGAATCATAACAAGTATTATTTAAATATAACGTTGTAATGCTTGTATGGTCAGAAGCATTTTAGAAGGCCTTTTAGGAGATGAATGGATGGTTAAACTTAGAACAGATCATGATAATGGATTATTCAATTTTGGAAATGGTAAATATAAGGAAATAATTTGATCGTGATGGCTTGGTTTTGAGGGAATGTGTTTTAAAAAGAGGAACCGCCACTAAATATGTTGTTGATGAGGATTTATTCTTACATATATATGGGTGTTTATGGGTTCTTCCAAATGTGTGATTTGAATTAATGTGATAACCCGTAGTTATTAAATGGAAGTGTATCATAGAAATAGAAAGATGTACCATGAATTACATGATAAGTTTTGGTGTCATTGTATGAAAAATAAGATTGATGGTTTTCATACTTTTTTCCACATGTTATCTAGTGATGTTGGGGGCACTAGTGGCCTACTGTCCTATTAAAACTAATTCTTATTTCAGAGTGTAAATTGTATTATTTTGCAATATATTTGATAATAGGTCTACCATGGTCACCTCAAGTCCTTGAGGAATTCTGGGTAATTGGTTATAGGTTTATTAAGGACACCCACTTATTCCCTATTAGGGGGACATTTTTAGTTGGATAACATGGAAATATTTATTTATTTGATGTTATAATCCTTCAAGGTATCCAATTCATGATCATTTCAGATATATAGGCTCGGTTCACTTCTAGATTATAGGAGGGTTGTAAATGGGATCTTGGATTATAGGTACATTTAAGTAAAAAATATCTCCCACAAACTGATGGTTAGCCTTATCATAATTTTAATGTTCTATAGGACATGATTTGGGAATGTACTCTTGATTTTGGAAGAACATTGGAGTAACACTGAACACCTATTGATTTCTCTTACAATAATAATTTCTAAGAAACTATCTATATGGATCTATATGAGGAACTCTATGATAGGAAATTATTTTCAATTTTGTGCCAGTTGGATGTAGGAGAGGTAGAATTATTATTAACCCCTCTAGTTCAAGTGACCTTAGAGAAGATACAACTAATAAATAAATTTACTACTACATATCAATCTATAAGGAATTTTTATATCAATCTCCGTTTATGAAAAAAAGAGTTTGAGGTCAGATATAAGGTATTATTTTATGTTTTTAAAATATTGGGACATCATTGTATTTAGAGATATGTAATTTGTAAAATAGTATTTTCATAATTGGTCTATATTTTTTAGACAGTCAGGCTGGAAGCATACTAAAAAATATAACCATAGAGGTACCATGCCATGCATGATATCATCAATGTTTCTCACCATCACCATTTCCAAATAAACTCATATCTTTCCTTTGATCATGAAAATGTTGATTTATAGGATGGTGCTTATTTTGGGGAGTATCCAGTTTTCATCATTGATAAAAGAATTATACATTTATGAGGAAGGATAGCTAATATAGTACTAGTGATATAGTATAATAGATATGTATATGAAATGTAATAAGATATAGGTTTCAATACATGTGCTTATTGTCCAAATTTATTCTTCTATACAGATCGATAACCCTTGTAAGGGTAACTCAGGGATGTGTTGTTTTAATGAGGGGAGTTTTAGGACCCCGTCCTATCATAGTTGTACAAATCCTTTAATTTTCAATATAAAACGTATGTTTTATATAAATAGAAATTCCAAAATATTTCATGGAGGTTAAATGATTATTTTTTCTTGGATATAATCTTTGAGTTCTTGTTTTTTGTAGTAAAATTTCAGGCCCATGGTTGGCGCATAGTTTGTAGTATATGTGCTACTCAACTCTATGGAACCAATTTGATGGATCATGGTTTGTTTAACAATGAAAGAGGTTCATATTGGTGATGAAATAACTACAACATATTTTAGAGGTGAGTCAAATGGTGTGTGCACAATTTGGCTAACAATGAACCCAAACGATGCATGGGGTTGGCTGTAATACAATATCCACACATGGTATGTGCATAGTTTGTCTAAATATGCACCTAGATAAGTAGTGGTCGGGGTTCCTAGATAGTGGAAAAACCCATATTGGAATAATTTTTGGAAACCAATTTGGATAAACCATTCAAACCTTTTAAAAGGTTGAATTTACCATTTTCTCCTTATGCCTTTTACATTTCTTCTCCCACTTTCTTCTTCCCATTCAATCTATATCCCTTTGAATGCTCTCCCCCCCCCCCTCACCCAATAATCAATATTTCTCCTTATTCTAGTCAATGATTCAATAATTCTTCATCTTATTGGATCCCCATTGATATTTCTATGAGTCCTATTAATTAATTTCGTAGTTTATCTTATTTGTTTTGGTGAATATTCATGTGAGTTAATATGCCCTATTTCTAATGTGTTTTTTTCGTTTTCCATTTTCCCTCATTCTAGCCCAAATATAAATATGAAACTACATGACGAGTCATCTGACCTCATAAGGTAGGTGGACGTGTACTTTTATAGTATGTTCCACCCGTCGGGTCTACTTGTATATGTTCCCATGACTCTTATACCATGCCCCTACGAATAAAAAAACCTTATAAGTTTGGTTTTGATTGTCCTATAAATGAAATATTTTAATGATTTATATAGAAGTGAATGGTATGTCAATGTCACATGGTCCATATTAAATTGATAATTATAAACATTACTAGATAAGATTGACTGAAAGGTCTAATGGAATAAATACTTCATTTTTACTTGATAAATGATTAAACTAGATTATAGTAATTATAATGAACATTGTATAGTGTTATTAAAGGGAATTCCTTGGGTACGTATTAGATTCCCAACATGTGATTTCCTTGACTACTACGAGTTTTACACTTGATTCATGGATTCGATTTCCAAGATAGTCACCCATATTGGATTTCTTCTTTATCTTACATTGTTTAATTCCCCGATGTGGTATCATGGATTCACCTCTCCATTAAAAATTATAATTACTTGGATTATATCCATGGATTTATAATTTTTCCCTATTAACTATTCCACCAAAATTTATCACCTTATGATCTAATCAGGTATATCCTGAGGATACCCGAGACATGTTCCTAGGGATCAATTAGAATTTATATAGAAGTGTAGTGGGGAGGGATTATCTTTGGATTACACTCATACCCCTATTGTGGTACTTAATGAGTTATTAATATGTGTTGGATAGACTATGTATGTTCACGGAATCCTCATATTCACCTTGGGGCCATTGTGACTATTATACAAGGAATGTTTATCTATTCATTACATCCTAGGAATGTTAATAAAATGTAAAATTCCAAGTGAAATTCCTTCAAAGACCAAAGTAGGTATAATCATATGTGTATCCCATGAGTAACCCATACCGATGTCATTTCATTTATATTTATTTCCCTCATTTATTATACCTAAACAACTTTGATTTTATATTTACATACTAGAGTGTATTAGATTTCAGTGGTGGTTCCCCACTAAGATTTACTCACACCCTATTCAGGTCTCCGAATAGTACCCATGAAGACATCATATATTTATGTTAGGAAAAAGGGAAGTTCTCATCTATAAATGATTGGTTTTATATACTAGAATGTAGTATGGGATCATGGGATTGATAAAGTGATTTTAATTCTATTAGAGGTTAATGTTTGATCGTTTTGTATATTTTTTTGTATTGCTTGTATTGTTGTAACTAATCTTACATTACTACATAATTTCACATTTTTGTAAATCATCATAGAATAATATTTTGTTTAAGACACTTTATATAATTTTATTTCTTATTTATCTATCAATATGGATTAATTAAACTACCATATTGTTGAGTTCTGTATCTTGATTTAATTATTACTTCATTGTTATACTATTCTACAATAATTAAGGGGGTATAATATCCCTACTATACAATCATATACCCCTTCTACTAGTCTTCAGCCCCTAGTGTATAAGGATATTCCATTGAGTTCATGTGGACCCTTTGGTTTTGTTACATATGATTGAACCGGGCCTAAGAAATCACATATGTTTTATTTTCAAAATTAGTATGTGGTCCCCTCATTGATGAAGAAGTATGTGATAAAAATGGTCATCTGTATTAACATTCTATCAACCTGAGAAACACTAGTTTGTATTTTGATATAATGTGTGGATTTTAGTGGATTTATATGAGATTTTATATCATATATTTCATATCATGATGATTTATATGGTATCGGGTAAAACATATCATAAAAAAGAAAAATGGTATAGTATGATCTCTTTCTATAACAACCTAAATGTGGGATGAAATATTCATATTCACTATATTTGGATTACCATAGAGTACTTGGGAAATTAATTCTATCTGAACCTTGATTGACTGAATTCTATAATAAAATCACTTCATCCAGATAAGAGATTAAAGAATAGTAATAGAGATTTTAAGGTTGTTTTTGTTAGTGGAAGTGAGTTTTTATTTATTTAATTATCATGGATAGAGACCCGGGATTCACCTCTCACTTTTGGAAGGTCCTCCGAGTTGTTATGGGATCTCATGTGAAGAAAATCATAAGTTACTATATATAAAAACATGACCAAATAGAATGAGTTATATTGATTCTATAGGATATTATTAATTCATGAATCTTAGGATTTAGAGGTTCATAGGATTATTGTTTACAATTTTTTCTCTGTGGTACAACCTATTCATTGTCATAAGATGTGAATCCTAGTGTTCTAGTTTCCCCAAATTCCCAATTCCTATAGTGGTTGGATTTTAAAAGTTTTGTCTATGATGGTTTCTCCATGATTGAAACAAAATGATTAGATTCTAGTTTCTTCATCCATGGATTCCACCATAGAGATCATCACCTAGTGTTCTAGTTTCCCAAAATTCCCACTTCCTATAGTGGGTGGATTTTAAAACTTTTATCAAAAGCGTGTGATTGGTCGTGAATGACTTCACTTTTTTCCATGATCGATGATCAATTAGAGATTTATACAATGATAATCTTTGTGATCTATGGTATTTAATGAATGAATATAGAAATGGGATATAACACTAAAACCAAGATATAGGATAATCACATATTATTTATAATTAATTTAATTAAATATTGAATTACCTTTATGGGTTTATTACTTCATTGATGGATCTGATAATAGATCTAGGTTGTTCTATTGTTGCGTTATAGGAACAAAATTGTGTTCTAATCAACATTGAATGTCCCAATATATATCATAAGTTGCTAGCATGGATGATCCTAGTGATTTTTTCGTTCACCAATGATTTCATTGAAAACTACATCTAAATAATTCACTTTGACCTCTCTTGACATGAGATTGGGAGGTAGAGGAAGATCACTCTTTATTCTTGGGAGAATTATTGGAGAAGGGGGCTCTCTTGGACTTTGGAGGATTCTCCAAATCCATTGTGCACAACAAAAAATGATTTATCTTATTGAGAAAATAATATAATTGGGTTTATAAATAACTATGTTTAAGATAAAATAATATCACAAGTTCCATTTATTATTAAATTAATCCCTAAAAAACCTCTTGTTAAACAATGTTATTATTATTAGTATTTCTTGACATGTGATTAACTTTTTAATTATATTAAATAATATATAATTAAATAGTAATAAATATTTATTATTTTTTACAAATCCATTAATCATATTCATCAATTACTCTATAATATTTATTGGGACTTGAATAATGAATACATTATTAAATCAATATCAATGAACTATTCACCAATAAATATAAAAATATTATATTCAGAAAATAGAAGATGAATATTTATATGCGATCAGGAATACATGAATAATTATTAAACCACATCTAGGAATAATAATTAGTAAACTCATTAAATAATAAATAATATTTTATTATTTAACTGATATTCTGAACACACTTAGTCTGTGACCCTCTAAACAACATTCTCTTTGTAAATAGATGAAGCGGAAAAAAGTCCAATGTTAACATCTAGAAACATGACCAGGAACCCATAGATAAATAATTTAATGTCACAGCAACCTGATAGATCATGAGAATTATTAATAGGTAATATAATCCCAGTATCGTGATATCTCAAATCAAACAGGTTGAATGCTGATTTCATCAACCAATTTGCTCGATGTATCTTTCTTTGGCTTCCTGAAAATTTAACTTTATTATTGTAAACCATGGAAATGGATTTATTTTGTTAATATAATTTCTATCAATGTGAATGAGATATATACTTTCATTAAAAAATATAATGGACAAATACATTCTCACAATATTCATAAATTCAATATTAATCCTGATAAACACAATGTATCTTACATCGTTGTGAACAGATATCATCACAGTATTCATCAATATATCAAACAATGTGACTCATAATACTCATTAATAATAATCGTATCTTCTATGGACTAATACACATGTCCATAGATAGGACCATCCAATGAAATATATAAATTTGTATTTCTTACTGTCGGTTCTCATTCTCATTATATTCAACAAGATATTACCAAGGGTGTACAACAATAAATGGATCCTAAAAGTAATATGAGTCTCCACCCCTAAAATCCTATATCATTTTTGTCCCTAAAATGGGATAATATGGCTATATAAAAATTTTATTATGAAGAGATTCATATCACTTCTATGTTATTATAATATTGGTGAAATATTATGACCATTAAGTTCCATAAATTCTATTAGGATATTATCACATACTATGTTACATAGAAGAGTAATCATGATTTGATAAGAAACTTATTAATAATCAAAACTATGTATACATGTTATCATAAAGTACACAGATGATGGTTCTAGGGAACCAAGTCCAACAGACTCCCACTTGCACTAGATCCAACTACTAACAATCTACAGTCTTCTAGCTCTCACATGATACGAATAATTTTGTTGAGATATGCCTTTAGTCTGGGGGTCTACCATTTTCTCTTACTTGGTTACTTGGATTATTGAAAATTCACCCCTCTAAGGAAAATCTATTAAGAGGTGATACTTATAGAGTTTTTACTTTTTATTTTATTAAAACCATGTCTCCTTTTCATGATAAATATATACTGTGTTATCATAATAAAATATGATTAGGAATTTACTACTAGTTACGACTACATGATCAGGGATAAAATAAAAAATCTTCATGGATTCCTTGAATTCATCATACACCACTATATACTCAGAATCCAATATAAAATCAGCAACAACCTGATTCTTTGAACTCTTACGGATCAGAGATCCCCATTTGTGGAAAAAAAGAATATCCTAAGAGGGACATCAGATCATTGTATTATATCTAGAAACTAGCATTAGTAAATCCAAACATGGCTAGCTCCACCTTTCCTCTACACACTAGGTGCATATCTATAGTTATTCTTGAATTCATAATGTTAGCCTTAATAGCAGGCTGATGTTGTTCTCCTGGATCTTCGTGATATCTTCTTACTATGATTAATGTATAGGAAACATCAAGTCTTTTACATAACATGGAATACAATATCAATAATATCGTTGAAGCATATGGGATCTTGTTCATTCTCTCTTTCTCCTATTGTGTATGTGGACACATTTTCAAAATAATATTTAAACCATGTGAAATTGGAACCAATCCCCATTTGAATTTTTCCATACAAATCTATTTAGTATCTAGTCATAAGATTTATTTTTACACAGTCAAATAATCATCTTGGATCTGTCACGAATAATCTTGATCCCTATAACATAGAAATATTCACCTAAGCACTTCAGGGTGAAACAATTTTTAAAAATTCATTAACTAACTATAAGCCTAGTATGTCATTTATAATAAGTAACATTTCATCAGCATGTAATACTATGATATCAAAAACATTTCCACTAATCCTCTTGTAAACACACGGCTCACATTCATTCATAATGAAACTTAATTATTTTATAGTTTCATCAAATAGAATGTTACCTGGAATAGATTCTTGATTCAATCCATAAATGGATCTTCAAAAATTGAAAATCATATTCTCATCACAAGGGGTTAAAAACCCTTCTGGTTATATCACAACACATCTAGGTGGGGCCCATGCCAAAACTCCTCAAGCATGCCACCAATAGTCCAGGGGATGGTGACTAGAACCGAGTAGTCATATCACTATCATGGGAGGAATTTATTATGTAACTATATGAATTCACACATATCCAAGCCCACAAAATGTTGAAATCTAAAAAACGGCTACGTAAAAAATGCATGCATAGCACCATATCAAACAACTAGAGTATGAAAGAATTTAAGGAAAACTAAATAGGGAAAAATAAAATCCCACCACAAGAATCTTATATGACGTGACCAACTGTTAGAAAAAAGGTACTTGGACTGATGTCTAAAGCCATAGGAACACACCTCGGTATGTCTAATCATAGAAATAATAGACTAGTCTTGCTTTTCCTAGGACTCCGTTAAAGGGTCAGTCATTTTCACACGAATTGAAACATGTGGGAAAATCCCATTTAGGTATGAGTATAACAATACTCAATAGGACACCCCGAAACCACAATGAAATAAAAAAAATGAAATTAAATTCAACTCTACAAATGAATATGTCTATAGTACATATGACAGGAAAAATTCAGTGATACAAAACCAAGAAACAGAGTCTAGTGGTAAGTCACAACCACTACATACCATCCCTGGAAATTCATATCAATGATTCTATGAAGCACTTATCCAGGAGAACAGACTCCTGAGTCTGATATAACGGATATCATCTACCTGATAGGAACTTCTCATGAAGTCTCTTCATGAGAGATATACACTAATAGATATGATACAAAATATTCAATTCATATCCAGGGCCATGGGGTGATACCAAAAAATCAATCTGGATTAACCTGCCTTGTAGAGGATTGAAACCTATGTAGTGTTTGTCATGTCGATAGTGAGTACAACCCCTAGGGAAGATAAAATGAATAAGGGATCATTCTTCAGGCCACTTGGGGGATTCAAAAACACTCTAGGATTTTTTGGTAAAGGGATTTTAGTATTAGGAGTGAAATTATTTGAAACTACCTTTAGTGAAATGATAAATGGGATGAACCCTAATAAATCTTGTCCAAAATATGAATTAAAAGTTTCTTAATCTTTGTAAGAAGGGGTACATGGTGTGTTGTAACGACAGATATTGTGTCCCTTAAACATGGGTACTACCCGTGTAAAATGAAATGTGTCTTAAAAAATGTCTTATAATAGTAGGGGGAACATAGTGTGTAGAGGGAGTCACTCCATGTCCTTTCATTCAGGGTCTGCTTGTGTACTCTGGTCGTGTGCCTGTACTCAGTGCCAACCCATGCATACCTACAAATATACCAGTTATAACAACCCTTCTTTCTGTTACACACATAAACCTGATTTATTAAACAAAATTGTTACTTGATACAACATAGAATATCGAGAGGTCTAGTGTATTTGGGACATAATGACATTACATAATATCTTAGAACATAAAACACAAAACATGTTTATTGAAAACGTACTTTACATGACCACTACATTCCCACGTACTTAGCGTTGTATTGAATAACATGAGGACATGCGTAAGAAAAGGGTGAGATATAAAGCCCAGTAAGGGAAAAACATAGAATAACACGAGGAATATAATAAATTTAAGAAAATATGCATATCAATGAAGAACAAGAGAAACATGAACATAAAGGCATGATAAAGCATGATAATCCTAACATGGAAATGTGGCAACAACAATTAACATGGAATTAGAATTAGCCAAGGCTCATTGCACATGGAGCATGAGTAAACCCTAATTGCACATTAAGCATGAGTAAAACCTCATTGAAGTTTAATTATCATGATTCAACACCCATTATACATGAAGTATCATGATACTATACTTTACCCAGTGCATTAGAGTGCTATCAGGGTGCACCCTTCTTAAACATTTAATTTCATGCATAAGTGAGCCACATGTATCATGGAATAAATCAACATCATAAGTTATTCCATTACTAAGTAATGTGGAATAAATACTTGAAAGTATCAATAATATGTATATGTGTATAAAGGTGAATACCCTTAATTGTGACATGTGTATGGTATTCACTTCCCAATGATCTTGGCTTGGAAAAATATATTTCAATTTCGGCAGCATACCTGTGTGACATAAGTATTCATGAAAATGGTTTATGAGAGGGTCAATGGTGTCTCATCATATATAAATGAAATGGGCATTAAGGGGGTCAAATTTATTCATGTCCCAACAAACGTAATGGCATTTAGATGCATAATACCAAATATTACTTGGATGTAAAAGAGGAGAGAGAAATCCCTCAAGGAATTTCGGCATGGTAATGGGTGTACGTGGGAGGCAGTAAAGTGAGGAAAATATGTATCCCATCATCCAAACATAAATAGGACAGTATGGGGGTGTGAAAACATACCCACACATTTGTAATTGAAAACAAAAGCGAATAACAACTTTATGAAAATTGGACAAAAATGAGAAAGGAAGAAATCCCAAACTTGGAAGTGTGATCCCAAATGCTTGGGAGAGGCATGAGAGAGGATTCATGGGAGCTTGGGGAACCTTAAGAGGATTATTGAATGTGGAGGTCAGGGTCTGGTCAAACTACAATGTCTTTGATTAAAAAGGAAGTGGATGCTTGGGTGGTTTTATATAGGAAAAGAGAGGGAATACTTTATTATTTAGGTTTGGTACACCTAACAGTAAACTAATCAAAACCATAGACCATCCCATGGTTTTTGTCTATGTTTTTTCACAATGGGGATTGGAAAAATTTATTTTATAAGTCCAATGGCCTAACTTCTTAAAATAATAGTGTTTCTTATGTGGAGGTGAGTCACACTATCAAGGAAAACAATTTAAAAAGGAAAAATGTTTTATAAGTCTTGGAGGGTCCACTAAAGCATTGTAAAATAAATAAAACAAATCTAAAATCACACAATATTAATTCTAAAACTTATATTGGCCGAACATAATGTTTATATTATTATATTACATCACTATTGGGTCATTATGATGTCATAAATCATATTATATATTTAAACGGTATTTAATTTTTATCCAAAAATTTGACTGTCTTAGAAATTTATGAAAATTTCACCATTGGATAATTACGATGTCCTTATTCTATAAATAATAATCATTTTATCTAAATATTTTTCTAAAAATGTGGATTTTTAAATTTAGAATAAAAACCGACATTTATAAAAAAATTCATGGGTTTTGGCAAAAAACGGCTTTCAAACCATTATAAAAATTTCAATTGCATTCATAAAATTATATGACCATTTATATTTAGTAAAACGTAATTTAATTATAATAATATTTTTTAAAAATATTATTTAATTTAGAAATCCATTAATTCATCAAAAAATATTTCTTAGTTGAATATTAACTAAAAATATTATTTGTCCTTTAAAAACTATTTACAATGTAACAATAATAAAATGAATGAACATTATTTATACCAAAATAATGTACATAGTCATAGAGATATGGTATTGTCACATAACCCATTATAACACCCGCATAAGATTTAAGGGTAAGGTGTGAGATGGTGACAGACTCTTGGGGTAGCTCGGATAACATCGCTCGGGTGGAAATCACTATTAACTTCCACTTATCCTGTAGTCTGTTCCGGTCTAGCTTAACATGTTCAAGATTGGATTGGAATTGGTCAAGAGAGAATCCCAATGATGCCACTTCCTTTCTGATCCCCAACAAATGGGCTTCATACGGGGCAAGTCTACTAGATGAGTCCATAACTTCCTTTTTCTGAGTAAATTGGATTTGTTAAATCCCCATATTTATACTAATCATGTGATCACTTTTCAGTGGCTATATTAGAAACAATAACAATTCATAACGGTATTTTAAAATCCAAAAACATAAATCCAATGAAGTTCACATTTCATATAACCATAATAAGACATTGAATTATATCAAGAAGAATTTTCATTACTAAAATTTTGGGTCATTACAATCTTCCCCCCTTAAACGATTTTCCCTCGATATTTTCTTTTCCCACTCTAAAAAAATTTGGGTAACTCTACTTCATCACTTTGACTAATTATCACATCGCTTCTCTAAAATGGTGGTTTATCAATAACACCTTGATGAGGGGAACTGTCTTATTTCGTAGAACATTGATCTATGATCTAAGATCATCACTAGTTGATCCTCGCAAGAAAGATCATCCTCTAGCTATAATACCTCTTAAAAGAGTACATGTGAAGGTTCTGGTATATACTTCCTTATGATGGATACATGGAATACATCTTGTACTTTTTCCATGGTAGGTGGAAGTGCTAGTCGATAGGCCACATCCCTAACCTGATCAATAATCTCAAAGGGTCCGATGTACCAAGGACTTAACATCCCTTTCGTTCCAATCCTCATGACCTAATTCCATGGAGATATGCATAGAAATACCATGTCTCCAACATTAAACTCCTGTTCTCATCGATGGTTATATGCATATCTCTTCTATCGACTCTGGGCTTCTTTGACATGCTGCTGAATGGTTTTCACCTTCTCCACCATTTCTCCATCCATGTCTAGTCCTACCAACTTGCATTTACTGACTTCATACTAACATGTAGGTATTTTTCACCCCTTCGCATACAAGGCTTCATAAGGTGACATTCAGATGGTTGAGTGGAAAAAGTTATTGTATGAGAATTCAACCTGTGGAAGATGTTAGTACCACCCACCTTTGAAGTCCATAAAACATGATCTTAACATATCCTCCATTGTCTAAATAGTTCACTCCGATTGGCCATTAGTTTGAGGATGATAGGTTCAATTGATGTTAAGTTCAGTATCTATCACATTTTGAAGACTCTTCCAAAACGTATAGGTGAATCGTGGATCTCGATCGAATACAATAGATAGTGGAACTCTATGCATCCTTACCACTTCCTTGATATATATCTGTTCCAGTTGATCTAATGAGAAATCCTACCGAATTGCAATAAAGTATGAAGAATATTTAAGATGATACACAATAACCTAGATTGCATTGTTTCCTTTGGATGTCTTCAGACATCCAGTGACAAAGTCCAAGGTGACTTTCTCCCATTTCCATACTGGTATAGGAAATGGTTGCGTCATCCCCTTACACTTGAGCCTCTCTGCCTTCACCTACTGACACACCAAGAAATTTTATTTATACTTAGTGATCTTCGTCTTAATATTAACCCACCAATAATTCTCTTGTAGATATCGATAAATATTTGTGTTTCTAGAGTGAATAGATAAATTTGAACTATGTGCATCATCCAAAATTTTCTTCTTCAACTCTGGACTTGAGAGAACACATAATCTTTTAATAAATCTTACAATTACTTCTTCATGAACAATGAACTCTGAGGTTTTAACTTTTCTGATAGCTTCCACTTTATTCTAAATTCCCACATCATCTTTTTTAGCATCGTTTATCCCTTCCAAAATAGATGGTTGAGAAATCATTTCTGAAAGGATTGATGATGTTCCCCTATTTATTATTCCCATTTTCATATTCATAAAGTCTAAGAAGATTGGATCCTCTTAAATTCACATTAGTGATAGAATCGTGAGGTCCTATCAACTTAGAATATTCTCCACCTTGTTTGTATTCGTAGGGTATTAATGGATTGAGCAGTTATAGTCTTTAATTAGCTCTAACCATGTTCATTCTCACATGTTCAACTCTTTCTGTGTGAATATATACTTGAGTATTTTGCAGTCCTTAAAAATTAAACACTTCTCCCCAAAGAGATTATTCTGCCAAAATTTTATTTCAAAGATCACCGCAGCCAACTCCAAATCATGTGTTGGATAATTCTTCTCATGAACATTCAACATCCTTGAAGCATAGGCAATGAATTTTTCATTTTTAATCAACACACATCCCAAACCCTTCTTTGAATCATCCCTAAATACCACAAAAAGTTCTCCACTTGTCGGTAAAGTGAGAACAGGTGCAGTGATAAGCCTCTATTTTAACTCCTTGAAGCTTTCTTCACATTCATCACTCCAAGAAATCATTACTCTCTTCCGAGTTATATTGGTAGGATGGTTGGACGATCATGAGAAATTTCCCATAAATCATCGATAATATTCAGCTAACCCTAAGAATCTATGAATATCTTTTACTGATGTTGGCCTTGGTAATCCCTCAATTGCATCTGTTTTGGAGGGATCCAAAGATATCCCATTGCTTGTGATGATATGGCCCAATAATTAGACCTCCTCCAATCAGAACTCACACTTTCTGTACTTTTCATACAGATAATTCTTCTGCAAGGTCTCTAGTATAGTTCTTATATGCTCCTCAAGATCATCCTTGTTTTTGAGTATATCAGAATATCATATATAATGACTACCACAAACTTGTCGAGGTAATCCCTAAAGACTATATTCATCAATTAAATGAAGATTTCTAGAGAATTAGTGAGTCCGAAAGGAATTACTATGACTTCATAGTACCCTTATCTTGTATGAAAATATATCATGGGGATATCTTCCTTCTTCACACTTAATTGGTAATATCCCGACCGCAAATCCACCTTGGATAAGTATTGTTCTTGTCACATATGATCGAACAAGTTATCAATTCATGGGAGGGAATACTTGTTCTTTATTGTGATTTTGTTAAGCACACAATAATCAATGAAAAGGCACATTGACCCATCATTATTCATGATGAAGAGGACTGGTTCACCCCCTGGTGAAGCACTTGGGCATATAAACCATTTATCCAGATTCTCCTACAGTTGTTTCTTTAGCTCCTCAAGCTCCACAACAGCCCTTCTATACAGAGTCTTGGATTTTGGAAACGCCCTAGGTATAGGATCAATTGGGAATTCAACATATCTTCTAGGAGAAAAAATAGAAAATTCCTCTAGAAACACTTCAACGAATTCCCTTATAGTAGGCATGTCCTCATGGATGGTTGTCTCCTTAGAATCAATCATCTGAGTCAAATACATGTGCTCATAGGGGAGTAATATCTACGTTTGAGATGATGAAACTAAATAATATTCATCTTCCTCCTTATACTTGTATAGAATCGAGGGTTGATTGTCCACATGGAGAGTTATTTCCCTCTCACAGATGTTTATGTTGTCTCTATATAATAAAAGCCTATCCATGCCCTGAATTATATCAAATTCCACAAGAGGGATTTTGAATATGTTTTCTGAGAAATCCAATCCACAGATTATGATAGGGGAGGAGTTATATTCATGGGATTCAATGATTTCCCCATTTGTAGTACTCACTGACAACATTTATTCAATGATTTTTGGTGGTGCTAGAATTGTTCTACTAATCATTTGGGATATAAAAGAATGTTTATAACATGAGTCAATAATTATGTTCTCTATTCTTGAATGAATAAATGGCATACCTATCAACAATTCGTTGTCGAGGTACACTTTTGTAGTAGTGATGGAAAAAGATCTCCCTTTCTTTTTTTGGAGGGTTTTGGTTGCTTCCAAAAACCATTGGCTTAGGGCACTTATTTCCAAGATTCCTTGGTTCTTTTTAGTTGTAGCAATGAACTACACATTGAGGTTTGAACGAAGTGTTCCTATCCTCTGTTTCATCCATGAGTTTTTCTTGTCGGAAGTTAATAACTAGTTTCCCTTATCTTCCACACCAAATGCATTTCCACGTCCCCTTCAGGCAATTTCAAGGGTGCATCTTTCCACACTATTTCCAAGTGGGGTACTGAAGATTTTTAAAACCATTGGATTTATCCATTAGACCACCAAAATTGAAGTCCACCTTATGCTTCATATTCCCATGATACCCCTGAGATTTTTCGATCTCTATTTCGACCATGAGGGAACATCAGAGAATTTCTTCATACCTATCGATGTCACCTATCACCAACACTTTCCATAGGCTAGGTTTCAGCCCACCAAAGAAGTGGTCAACCATGCATTCGAGGGTATCAAAAAAGCTGAAGGCGTATCGTGCAAGACCTGTGAAGTCTTCCTCATATGCTCTGACAGATTCTTCATTTTTTTCAAGAGGTCAAGGAAGTACCTTTCCATCTTAAGTCAGAAGGTGCATGGAAAATATTTATCAAAAAACATATTTCAAAAAATCCTTCCATTCCAACGCCTCGATCTCCTCCTCCGACTACGTATTTTTGATCAAAGTCCATCATTGATCAACTTCACCCTCTATAAGATAAACAGTCTGGATAACAATCTCTTGTTCAGAACATTGAAGGATGGAGAAGATCCTTTCAATGGAGTTGATCCATTGCTTGGCGATTGTGGGATTGGATGATCCATTAAAATTAGGTTCCCTTTTATATCTCGAATCTCTATTTAACAACTTTTTCTTTCTTATGGTGGGTTAAACATTCTTCATGACCCATGTTTTTATTCAAATGTTGATTTAACTGAGAGAGAAGCGTGACAAAATTCACAATTCTCGCTCCCATCGGATTGGGCATCTCATTAGCACAATCATTACATTGATCTTCACATCGGTTATTAGCCCAAGTCCTCCTATTATAGGCCATTGTCTGGAATAAAAGGAATTTTTGGGGTAACACATTAAGGGTAATCCAAGGATAAAACTGATGACTTATAAATAACATTCATTTCTATAACTTATGAATCTATATGCTTCAATCTATGTTATCCAGGATCTACTTTCTAACATGTATATTTAGAGGAATTTTATTTATTCCCTTAATAATAGTTTATACTAAGATTTTGAATTTACCAAATCATATCCCCCATGAGTGTGATAACCAAGTGGGCAGTAAGACCCAATGTCGTGAAGCACTTCCCATTCGAGTTGAGCTCAAAGTGTTGTTTTTGGGTTTTACCCCTACGATACATATGTGCCAGAGAGGCCTCTACATTCTCATATCCAGATAGAGATGTATTTTCTTGATAAAACATATACTAAATACCCACCAATACATTGGGATGTTTTAATTATACTTATTATTTTCTCTAAGTCTTCATTAGGGTTTTCTAATCCTAATCCCAAAAATAACTAAACCTATCCTCTGATATCAACTATAACAATGCTGATTTTTTATTACACACTTAAACCTAATTTATTACATTAAATCTTCATTTGATACAACATAGAAGATCTAGAGGTCTAGTGTAATTAGGGATTAGGAACATTACATAACATCTTATGACATTAAAAACAAAACATCTTTATTGAAAACTTCCTTTACATGACCACTATATTCCCACATACTTAGCATTTCATGGGATAACCTAAGGACATTCACAAGAAAAGGGTGATCTATAAAGCCCAATAAGGGGATAAACATGGAATAACATGAGGAATACAATATATTTTTGAAAATAGGAATATAAATGGAGAACAAGAGAAACATGAACATAAACGCATGATAAATCCTGATAATCATAACATGGAAATGTGGAAACAAAACTTAACATGGAATTAGCATGAGCCAAGGCTCATTGTACTTGGGCATGAGTAAACCCTCACTGCACATAAAGCATGAGTAAAACCTCATTTCACATGAATTATCATCATTAAACACCCATACACATGACGTATCATGATACTATACATTACCCAATGCATTAGAGTGCTATCAGGTCACACCTTTCTTAAACATTTTATTTCATCCATTAGTTAGCCACATGGATCATGGAACCAATCAACATCATAAGTTATTACAAGATTAAGTAATGTGGAATAAATAAATGAATTTAAAATTCAACATGTATATGTTTATAAAGGTGAATACCCTTGATTGAAACATGGGTATGGTATTTACTACACAATGATCTTGGCTTGGAAAAATGCGGTGCAATTTCAGCAGCATAACAGCGTGACATAAGTATTCATGAAAATGGTTGATGAGAGATATACAGGTTTCCCATAATATATACATGAAATGGATAGAAACGGATTCATATATATACATGTCACAATAAAGGTAATGTAATTTAGTGGCATAATACAAAAGAATTACTTGGATGTAAAAGAGGAGAGTGAAATCCCTCAAAGAATTTCTGCATGGTAACAGGTGTACATGGGGGTCATTAATGAGGGAGAAATTGGTCTCCTATAATCCAAAAATAAATAGGATAGAATGGGGGAGGTGTAAAATCATACCCCCAACATTTTAAATTTAAAACAAAAGGGCATTAAAACTTTATGAAAATTGGACAAAAACAAGAAAGGAAGAAATCCCTATCTTGGAAGTGTGATCACAAAGGCTTGGGAGAGGCTTGGGAGATGGTTCTTGGGAGATTAGGGAACCTTCGGAGGATTCTAGAGAGAGTATGTCAGGGGTTGGTCGAACTCCAAAGGCTTTGAGTGAAGAGGATGTGGAAGCTTGGGTGGGATTATATAAGAAAGGAGAGGTAATTATTTATTATTTAGATTCGGGACACCTCTATTATACTAATCAAAACCACATACCATTACATGGTTTCTGCCCATGTTTTTTTCCAAAGGGGAGTGGAAAACAATATTTTATACGTCCAATGGCTGAACTTCTTAAAATAATTGGTTTACATATGTGGAGGTGAGTCACACTCTCAAGGGAAAAAATTTAAAAAGACAAAATGTTTTATATGTCTTGGAGGGTCCAGTAAAGCTTTGTAAAATAAACAAATAAAATATAAAATCTCATTATTTTAATTAAAAAACATATATTGGCCGAACATAATGTTTACATTATTTTTTACATCACTATTGGGTCATTATGATGTCAAAAAACTCATTATATATTTAAACAGTATTTAATTTATACCAAAAAATTCGACTATCTCAGAAAATTATAAAAAATTCACCGTTGGAAAATTTTGATGCCATGATCCCAAAAATAATATTAATTTTATTGAAATAATTTTCTAAATATGTGAATATTTACTTTTAAAATAAAAACTGATATTTATCGAAAATTCATTGGTTTTGACAAAACGGATTTCAAACTTTAATAAAGATTACAATTTCATTCACAAAATTATATGATCATTTATATTTAATAAAAATTAATTTCATTATAATGATATTTTATTAAAATATTATTTAACTAAATAATCCATTAACTCATCAAAATAGATTTCTTAGTTAAATATTATCTAAAAATACAATTTATGCTTTAAAAACTATTTACAATGTAACAATTATAAAATGAATGCAAAGTCATTGTACAGAAATAATGTACATAGTCATAGTTCTAGGGTCTTGTAACATAACCCATTATAACACCTGCATAATACCGAAGGGTAAGGTGTGCGATGCTGACATACTCTTGGGGTGGCTCAGATAACATTGCTCAGGTGGTAATCTATATTAACTTCCAATTCTCCAGTATTCAGTCCCACTAAAGCTTAACATGTTCAATCTTGGTTTGGGATTGGTCAAGAGTGAATCCAAATGATGCCACCTCTTTTCCGATCTCTGCAAAATGGACTTCATACAGGGTAAGTCTAATGGATGAGGTGATCGCATCCTTTGATAGAGTAAATTGGATTTTTTAAATCCCTATATTTATACTAATCATGTGATCATTGTTCAATGGCTATATTAGCAACGGTCACAATACATGATGGTGATCAATTTTCCTTGAAAATCTAGATATAAGGCTGTATGATCACTTTGAAACCAAAGTAATGTGTTTTAGCCCTATAAATGCCCCAAAAATCAAGACCAAAGGTTTTCTTCATCATTTCTAAAGAACACAAATTCATTACCCACTGTCTTTTGATCTACCACTGTACAAGCTCTTTCAACTCCAACGAGTATTCTCGATGTTGAATCACTAATTTCAGATTGTTTCTCCAAGGATAAAATGTGCAATGATCGATTTTTCAATTTTGGGGGATGAATGAATAATTCAGAACAAGAACGCAAGAAATCTGTGGATGAAAGCACAAAAATTGAGAGGGAAAAACCTAGATCGATGTTTTTGCCAATTTTGTTTCTCCATTTCATTAATAGTAAAAAATAAAAACAATTCTATATAACAAATTCCAAATAAATCCTACAAATAACCCATCCAACAATTATGATCATTCTGTGGGCTAATCTGTTGGTCGATTATTCCACGTTCATCATAGAATATCATGAAAATGAAATAAGAATAAAAATAATGCATAATAACTAGATTTGGATAGCTCTATAATGAATATAAATCACCACATAATCATCATTGGCGAGATATAACAAGATTAGTGTGTACTGATCTTGGATCGATGATTTTTTCATCATCGGTTAAAGGTATTATCCTGAGGCTCTTTTTCTGAATATATCCATAGAATTATAGTGTTATGAGGCTAATGATGGATTTCTGAAAAGGGGATTATTTAATGTTTGATCGGTTTTTATCTCAACATTTGAATGAAAATAAATTTCATTATTTTATTTTATCTATTTTTCACTCATGATAACATTTTTACAATAGTCTAGAGATGACCAATGTTTGTTCGTGCCCAAGGTAAAGCTAATATTTTTAACACAACAGTTCCCTCATATATTGGATCTAGGAACCTATTTAGAAGTTATTCCATTTTTTTGAAAGCTATTAATGCATGTTATTTAATATTTTAATTTATTTCAAACATTTATTCTTGTCACCTCAAGCCTCTGAATCACACTCCATCTTAGTGTCTTTTCTCAAAATCAGTCCATATATCATTTAAAAGTAATAATTAGAAATTTTTTTACCTTACATTCTTTCCACCATGGGAATTTATTTCCATATAAATTCAAAACGAACTCTACATGAAATGATGAGGGTATTAGACAATGATTTAAGCCTCCCATTCCTAATTGATCTTATAGTGATTCTCATGATGCTACCAGAAACACACTAAAGAAATCGATGACCCATAAAAGATCCTCTCCTTCCAATCCTTGATCTCCACTGGGTACTAAGATAAAATCTCTCTATACTTGATGTCTGGATCTACTAATTCGATGAAATTTGATGGGTCATGCATGTACCTCCAATGTTATGAGACTTGGAAGAAATCGTGTACCAGGTTTAACTATAGAGGTAGAGATAAGAGATAAGTCACATTAAAAACTATATGATGTATTAGAAAAGGGATAATGAATCTCAGAGAGATTTTTCCTCCCCAAAAAAATTTCTTTAATCCATGTTGAGCTAGACCCCATAGGAACACATTGTCACTTTCCTCAAAATCCAATGACCTCTACCACCTATTAGGATTAGACTTATTATGGCTATTTGTAGTCATCATCCACTCTTGGATAATCTGAACATTCTACATAGAAGCTCCCACCAAATCGGGGCCCATGATGCGGACTATCATGGGCTACTCCAGCAATGTGGTGATGTGTTGGGTCACTCTTACAATGATTCGATGGTTCCATGCCAATGGTGTAATGGAAGCTATTATTGCATGAAAAATCCTCTAGTGGTAGGCTATTCTCCATACTACAGATGAAGTTTAACATGAAAACCTGATGCATGTCCTCTATAACCTAAATGGTCTACTCCATCTAGACATCCATTTGTGGGTCAAACATTGTGCTCAAGCGTAATTGGATCCCAACTACTTCCTATAATCCCTTCTACAACTGGGATGTAAAGTGAGAATCATAATATAAAAACATCATCGACGAAACTCCACGGAGTCGAATAATATAATGCAAATAGAGGCATCCCAAGATCTCTATTGAACTCATTTTTTTAGATATCTTGGATTTAGGATGATTCTTTGAGTCAGTAAATGATCAACCAAATGGTATTGTGTCCCATAGAAGTATGCGTTATTCCCATCATGAAGTACATTGATACACTTTCCCACATCCATTATTGAACCTCGAGTGGTTGAACTAAACCCACTGGTTCTTGGTGCTTAGCATACACTTGTTGATGTGTAATTCCTTGAAAAATAAACTCTTAAAATTTATTATTCATACCTATCCAACCAAACTAAAGTTAGAGTTCATGGTATATTTTCTCCAAAGTGAGACATACTGCTAAGGGGGGGATATGAAAATACCTCAGAACCACCTCTTGAATTTCCACTTGTACTACTGTACATCCTCTGAAAAGAATGGCTTGCTTCCCAACTCATGAATATCTATTAGGGGAATTACCTAGGGAAATCTAAGCATGTGTGGTATCTTAGTCAGTATCCCCAAGCTATGCCTCCCTAGATAAGTGTAAGAGTATATGCGTAACAAGTATCAACTATAGTTTAGCTTCTCTCTCTCCAACCACAAAGGATAACTTCAATTATTCCAACTACTCTAACTCCTTGTTCAAAATATGCTTACAATATCTCCTACTGAGTGCATCTGCCAATACATTCCCCATCCTATATAAGTATAGAAAATATCCAATTAATATTCTTAGAGGAACATAATTTTTCACCTCTGTCTCATGTTCTGATCCTTATAATAGAATATATAATTGAGTCTCTTTTGATCAGAGTAGATGATAAAATCCTCTCCCATCAGGTAGTGTCTCCACATTATCAACATGAAGACTGTTGTTGAAAACCTAAAATTTGGGGTTTCATAGTTATTATCATGTGGTCTCAAATAGAAAAAAATAGGTAATCATAACTATCCTCAATATTAGGAAACAACCAAGACTGATTCCTAATCCATCCAGAACACTACATACTCGACACCCTCCGCCGACAATCTCATGATCGGAGCACTCATAAAACTATTTATCTACTGCTGAAAAGCCTAATGGAACACCACTTTCCACATGAAAGGATTCCCCCTTTATGTTAAAGATTTCATAGGTGTTGATATCCAATAAAAATAATGTATGAATTTCTGATAATATCATGCTATCCCGAGGAGGCTATGCACCATTGTCGTGTTCTTTAGTGGTTCCCATTCTAAAACATCTTGACATTGGTTGGGTCCACTACCCCTCCATCAGTTGAGATAACATGTCCCATAATTTGGACCACCCGAATCAATAATTGTAACATTGAGAGTTTCCCATATTGATGGTGCTCTCAATGTATGTCCAGAACCATCCTTAAGTGTCTTGCGTTCTCCTCATCAGACACCGAGTACATAAGGATATCATCATTGAAGATTATCAGGAACTAGTCTATGTATGGATTAAAGATCTAGTTAATGAGTCCCATAAACACTTCTAGGGAATTATTCATGCTAAAGGGTATCACAAAGTACTCATAGTGATTGTGAGGAAATTTAAATTCTAACTTTGTTATATATTCATCCCATACTTGCTGATGGTGATATCCGGATATGAGGTCATCATTTGAGAACCATCATGCCCCTTTCATCTGATCAATGTGGTCAACAATCCTTGATAGTGGATACATGATCTTCATGATCACTGGGTTCATTTTCCATTAGTCTATAGCCAACCTCATGTTCCCTTCATCATTTTTCAAAAAAGAAAACTAGGGTTTTCCATGGTGAAACAAGGGGTCCCATGAAGCCCTTCCGTAGTAATTCCTCCTACCACACCCTAATTTCATGAATCTATATGGGATATGACTAATATTATAGTGAAATATCAATTCCATTGTGGTTTATAAATCAATTTAAATGTCTATATCCTAGTTGGGAGGTAATCCTAGAACATCTTAATGAATATGTACTCATACTCTACCACTACAGATGGAAAATTGAAGCTCATAACATCTACTACACTGAGGGTAGGGTCATCCAAATAATAACTAACAAGTTTCACCATCCTATTCATGATTCCAACCTATGTTTCCATGATTTCCTTTTCATCAGAAAATTAATACCTCATTCCATCACTACAGACATACCACATCCTTCGCATTAAATAATCATTCTTGGAAAGGATTGCAGACAACCAATCCAAAATGAGAATGACATTATAAAGCCTCGACACTACCATGAAGAGTTTCCAATATAAACACCTTCTTCCAAGGGTCAGGTCACACCACCGGTATATGTGTGTGATTAGTGAGTCTCCCCCATTAGTTGTCTCCAAGCATAAGGGTCGATTCAATGGTTCAACTATAATAAATTAGTCTCATACAAGACATGTGGATAGAATGGAAGGACATGAAAATATGTCTATCAGTATAAATAAATAATATAGAAAATACATAAATTATACCTAGAATCATTATTGGATCCCATGGGTCATATTCCTTGACCACATACAGTTATCCCCACCCTTATCCTCCAGTTCTATGAGCCTGGTTTGGACCTCCTGGGGTGGTAGTGGAAACAAGTAGAAATGTAGATCACCACTTGCTACTCTCCAAAATCTTATTACATATATTCCAGCCTACGTATTTTCATTCTCCTATTGCTATCTCTACCACAGCGGTCCTTCCACAATCTCTTTATCAGTAGTACGACTAGTTTGAAAATCTTGGGTGAGATGTCCCCTACTATCACATGAATTGCAACACCTCTCTATGGGATGATTGTACCCACCATATGATCCCTAAAATACATATCCTCCATCCCTGGAACTCCTCTTGAAATTTCTCCCATGTGTAATTCCTTGGGAGTAACATCGTCTCCTTGATGCTGAGATCTCTGCTCCTACAAACCCAAAACTAACATTCAATGATTGTATATGATCAGCGAAGAAGATATCAAGCACTAAATATCACTCAATATTCCTACAAATGTTGCCTCCTCGCCGGCATATTAGATCCCTTAGTCTTCCAATGGAGGTTGTTGTTGTTTTCCACATTCCTCTAGCTACTCCATAATCCTATCATTATAGGAGCCCTTTAAGTCTGGTCCCCTCTCCTAAGGCTGATGTCCTGATCATAGCAGGGGGAAGGTGGAAATCCACCCCCAATCCCATTTTAATGCCAATAGAGTGGGGCCTTATGTCTTTTTTGAGAGTCTAAAACCCTAATGACCATCCCCCCCAAGAATTTCATGAACTCACACACGATCCCAATCAAAGAAGTTAAGGAGGCTTTTTCCCCATTTGTTTTGAAGGATAAGAGTCCCAATTCCTGTGATGGGTCACTCTATGTTTAATGACTCCCTGCTTCATTTTTATTGCTCATGGTCTTGGAGAAAAGGTAAAATTGGATTTCCTTGCCTATGAGATCTGGAGACATATGGAAACATTTGTTGATATCCTGGAGAAAAAGCAGAATTTAACTAGGATCAACGAATATCCTCACAAATAAAAATGCATTGTTACATGCATGAAGAGCCCACAACTTGTCATATACGTATTTTCTAGAATAAGAATACAAATTTTGGTCTAATTCAGGCTGAGGATCAGCATATTATGTACAACGTCACTCATGATGGTGGATACTTATTATTTTGATTAATCTACAAGATATGTGACTCTCACCTTAGAAAAAACGTATGTCATGATCTCAATGGTTTTGACCCTGTGAGTCATCCTTGGCTGCTAGTTGGGGATTTCAATATTGTTGTAGATCCTTCATGGAAAAAGGGCAGGGGTCGGTTCCCTATGGATGAAATTATTTAGTTTTTTCTTTTCATAGGTGGTAAAGAGCTTTCAGACCTTGGATGCACAAGTGAATTGTTTACTGGATGTAATAACCATCGAGGGGCTCACCGGTCATGGGGGTGTTTGGAACACTTCCTGGACAACATGTTGTCCATTATGCCATTCCCTAAAAATAACGTTTCCCATATATTACGTGGAATATCATACCACTCTCCAATTCATTTTCCCAATAACCAAATCAAGACACCGTTTAAGTCTTCAGATTCTACCTATTTTGGACCATTCACCCCAGTTACCATCAATTTGTAACCAGCCTGTTGGATAAGCCATCTTAGGGGAGACTCTAGATTTATTTTCATAAAAAACATAGAGGGCTTCAAACCATACTCCATGTGTGGGAAAAGAATTCCCACCAAATTATAGGAAAGTTGAGGACTCCATGCTTATGGTTTAAAATATTGAGGCCTCCCTTGATGTGGATAAGGATGACTGGGTTTTTTGATGAGGTGTCCAGGAATAAAACACTCTCTCATATATGATCCTTCATCATGAACGCATGGAAAGGGAAGATTCAAAAATTATATCGATTGAATAAGGGGATAGAAACACTACAATTTTTTACATGTGAATCAATAAGAGGAAATACTCAGTCCAACCCAACATCCTATTGGAGGATAGGTCTTAAAAAATTATAGGGATGTGGTGGGGAACCTTTCCCACAACTACTTCAATGATCTGCTTATTGGGTTGAATCCTCGTATTCCAGTTGGCTACCTTGGTGTCACTGTAGAGTTCTAGTATGTTATCAAAAATTAAATCAATCCTCATGATAATGAAGCACTGATGTACACCTAATAAGAAGTTGAAATCTATAAGGTTTTCTAGAATCATAATGCTGATAGCATGTCGGGACTAGATGGGTTCTTCAACTCTTTCTATAGGGATTCATGGTAGGTGGTTAAATTCGGTCTAAGGAAATTTCAGACTTCTTCTGGGGAGGTAGTTTATCAAGAGTTTCCTCTTCCAATACTCTGGTCCTATTACCAAAAATCATGAACCCCTCATTAATTCACCACTATAGCCCATTTAGTATGGGAAATATCCCTTATAACGTTATTGTAGGCATTATCAATGCTAGGTTGTCAGGAAATTTGATGTGATGGATCTCTGTTGAACAACATGTGATTGTGAAGGGGTGATGTATCCAAGGAACCATTGCACTTCCATAATAGATGGTGCGTGAAATCAACACTAGGACCCATGGATCCAACCTAGCCATCAAATTGGATATGAAAAAGTCTTATGATCAGGTTGAATGGAGCTTTATCAATAAGGTTCCTACAGGTATGGGATTCTCTCCTATGCCGACTGACTTCATTTTTAAATGTTTTAGTTCCTCTTGGTTGGAAATTAACATCATGGGAAAGTCTCGTGTATTTTTCAAAGAAACTTATGGGGTTAAGATAGGGTGACCCTGTCTCCACAAGACTTTTTATTATCACCTAGGACATTCTCAGTTCCCTTATCCAAAAAACCATGAGTAATGGGGAGATACTTCCATACTGAAGGAAGTAGAACTTCCCCCCATTTTCCATCTCATGTTTTCATATAATAAATTAATTTTTTGTAAATCCAACATGATTTCGATCCAAGAACTTATCATGGTGTTGTATTTTTTTCCATCGGAGGGGTCGTGTCATTAATAATCCCAAAAGAAACTTACTTATTTCAAAGAGGTGTGCTTCCAAACAGGATTTTTCCGTATGTAATAACCTGGACATGTAATGTAGTAGTTGGACGATGATTTATCTAGGATCTCACATCTCCTTGAGTAAGCATTGAATTCGATACATCAACTACATAGTTACCAAGATCACGGACAGAGTCCACAACTAGAATAATAGATACCTCTCTTTTGGGGGTTGTATTTCACTCGTCAATACTGTCCTTCATCCCTCTCCTGTCCATGGCCTATCCTCAATCAATGTCCCAAAGAGAGTCATAATTAACATTTAAAATATTCTAGCTCAGTTTATTTTGGATTCTAGTGAAGATGGAAAATGGAACTGGGTGTCTGGGGATAAGATAGCGAAGCCTATCTAGGAAGGTGGGATCAATGTACGCATATTGGAAAAAATACATCAATGCATTCATGCTAAATTGACCTAGTATATTCATGATCGACATACCTTATGGGGAAAAACCATGTACTTCTCTTTTGAGAGGATCCCAGTAATGAAGGATGATAATATGTCCCCTTTTAATTCCATGCTCCACCCCATCTTCTATTCCTTAAAGATGCACATCCACTGGATTATCGGGGAGGGGAATATTTCCTTATGGAATCACAACTGGTTGGGATCTGCCCTGGGTTTCTCAAGATTCCCAGCTTACAACATCACATTTAAAGAGGCATCCTACTTTACTGATTTCATCATGTTTGTGCTGGAAAAATATCTACAGGCCTTGTTTCATCTTATCGAGACAAATACTGACCCGAATGGGTGCATGTTTACTCCAGCAAGCTCTAGAATTTTCTCCTCTAATGATTTTTAGTGGAGGCTTCATTATCAGACCCATGGAGAATGTTGGAATGAATCCATGTGGGTTAATAAAATCATAACTAAATATAATTTCCATTCTTGTAGTTGATGTCAAAAGGATTTCCCAATAGATGGTATGGTTAGAAAATGTTGCATATCACTGGTCTCCCGATCCTCATGTAGCACTACCCATAAGAAAGGGAGGGTGGATCATCATTTCTGCGAAGAAAAATGGGAAGGGAAATCTAGACATTATTTGGTGCTTTTATAGATTTTTCCTCTTAGCCTCCCCTGGACACCCCTTTTCTGGTCTGTTGTATTCAAGGTGTGTGTGAAAAAGGTGTCGAGAAAACAACAAGGGATATTATTCTATATAATGATTTTTGGTGTCTTTAGAAGGCCATGAATAAATATAGACATGACTGTATTATCTCTAATAGGAGGTTTATAATCACCAAAATGATGAGCCTCCTCCTTGATCTGGTCAGGTTCGGTGACAACTGGTAGGATGCTCCCTTGCTTCACCTTTTGCAACTAAACTCAAATGAATCCTATACAAGGGGCATCCAAGGAGGTAGATGGGTTCACTAGCGATCCCCAATGATGGGATTGAAACTCAATACACATGGCTTATGAATCTCAGGTGTCATGAGAGGTGGTGGGGTAATTCGACCTCCATGGGGTTCAATTATTTTCACATTCACTTCCCACTTCAGTGCCAGATTTTCACTCCTATTGGGGATATGGATTTTTCAATGGTCTATTCATCTATCGAAAGGGGTATTGATATCTCAGAATCTGAAATAGACTCTATGATCCTCCTCAATGTTATTAGGGACACCAAAAATTCTCCTTGGTTGATCTCCTACATCCTCTAAAAGTATCGATGCCTGATTTCCAACAACTACTAGAAACACACGGGGTGTGAGAGAAATATGGCCATTGTTCATCATGTGTTCGTATCAGTCCAAGGTATTGGTGTCTCCTGCTTCTACATCATGTATTTCATGATCCAGGAGGGACTGAATATTGTTCAATGTTATTCCCTGGGTCTGCATTACATTAGGCCCCCCTAGATCTCTTCTCTCCTTGTTTTTTTCCTGACTATCTCGCTAATGTTTTAAATAAAAAAATATGGTGATGATGATAACACCCACTCAAGAACCCCAAAATATATCATAATTAAAAAATAGAAAAGTCTATATTTTATGCCTCTTTGTAGTCCTCACTCGAAGTTTTGATCCCTAAAGTACTATTCTCTATCAATACCCATCGAGTAGTTGGAAATGTTGATAAACATCAATGAATAATAAACCACTAATAGACTCTCTTTCTAGAGATGTATATGCTCTTGAATATGATAATCCCTCACCCTAACTCTTTAGAAATCCTCTCTATATATGTGCTCGAAACCTATCTATGAAATAGTGACCTCTTCATTATTTTTCATAGAAAAACTCCACCATCGTCCTATTGAGCAATGTAGATGGCTCACTACCATAACTTCCATCTAATCCACAGGTGTTCTGACTTGATAGAAAACTTGGGTCACTGCCATAAGTCAATCCTCAACTGCCTGTGGGTTGAGCTCATCTTGGAATATGAGAGGTATTTGTCACTAAAACTTGTGAAGGGTGCTCAACCTACACTCCTCATTTGTTGGTACTATGGGTACCACATGTTTCTCTATATGTGGTGGAATGGATGGTGCACTACCTCGAGGTGACATCAGGGGAATCAGTTCATGTAATGAAGAATTATAGTTTAGTGGTCCATAATCATGACAAAGATACTAAATCTAGTTGGTATGCATCGCAGAGGCATCTTGTAAGAAAACAAGATATACACCAGGAAATGAGTATATCTAGAGAGTGGGATCAAGTATGACATGGAAACCAAAACCCATTACTTTATGATTCATGTGATATTAATTTCCTTGTAACCAATGTTTTCATGTATCAAGTTGAAAATAAGGTTATCAGTGTCATGGTTTAGGGATACATTGGATGCCACCCCAAAACTTGAGTCCCTAGACTGAAATCTGAAATCGAAGCACTAAACACTATTTCCCAAAACCAATCGCCCAATATCCTAGTCCTAAAGTATAACTAACCATCTATGATACCACTCTCTCATGATAAATCATAGTGGGGATCATTTCGTGACTCCCCATACCCACCTACAATAATATAGGGTCAAGTGAATAACACTGAATTGGTATATCACTAACATGGGAGGCATTGCCTATGTACCTATACACACACACACATCTCCAAACAAATGAAATGTAATAATGTAAAATAATAATTATGTAAAAAATTCATGAATACCATTGTATCCCACAAACATAGTATGTTAGAATTGTTTTTTGAAAAAAAAGCCGAATTCATTAAAAACTAAGATCAGCAGAAGTACAAGCGCAAAGCCATGATGGAATGTGGTCCAGCCAGATTTGGTCGTTATCAAGAGAGTCAGAGCCCACCAGCTGGTGGGAAGCATTGTTCCCTTCCCTTCTGATGAAGGGAAAGGTGAAGGAAGTGAAACTGTGACGGATATATTGGATTTTCTAGATGAGGGGACCATAAGATTGAAGGTCGTCGTCATTGCGGTTGATGGTCTTGATAACAGTGAGACAATCCGATTCAAGTTGGATCTTCTCCCATCCACAATCTTTGGCAAGCGTCATCCCGGAGAGGATGGAAGCAACTTCGGAAACAATGGGTTCCCAAAGAGCGCGATGGGATTCGTCTTTGGCTGTGATGATTTGACCCAAATGATCATTGGCCACCAGACCAAGGCCGATAGGACCATCCTTGGGGAGAGATGCATCCACATTTATCCTGAGGATCCCTTCCAGTGGAAAACACCAATGGGAGGAAGGGGGGAGGGATCCAAAGGGCTTTTGTTTACCAGAGTGATGCTTCCAGCCATCAATCCAGGATGATGCCTATTCAATCCAGAAATCGAGAGGCATGAAGACATGGTTGAATACCGCATCGTTACGATGAACCCAGATGATCCAATCCATGATGCAATGTGATCCCACCATGTTTGGCTATGAAGAAGAGCACTAATGCCTCAGGAGCGAGGAGAGGTCAGAGGCCAAAACTAGTGAGGAATCTGCAGAAGATCCCCATTTGTTCCAAATATCCTTTTACCTTGTACATTTGATGATAGCGTGGAGGGGGGATTCTGGGACGTCCGGGTAGAAGGGGAAGAACATGTCACTAGAGAAATTTCGGAAGGAAATGTCGATCATGGTAGGGAGGATTCTTGATCACACCTTCCACTAGAAGTGTCAGATATTTGGGGGGACGTTGAGATTCCACAGGGAATCCCATGGCCCTCCTTCCCTAGCGTCAGACTGAGAACAAATAGCGAGTCCATAGCCAGATTTCACCATATAGACTCTCAAGATGTCATTTCTCCAGAAGAGGTGGTCAGGGCCTGCATCAGGAACATAGGGGATTCTCTGGATAATCCTTATGTATCTTTCATTCAACCATGATTGAAGCTTTTCCATGAACCAAACATTCCCATGATCAGCAAACAGGCACCGGACGGTGGAACCTTCGATCCCAGGTGGGGCTGGTGATGATGCCTGCCTGCCATCCTTATTGATCCCAAGTGGGGCAATGTAAATAGTTAATAATAATAGACCACCATAATAAGTCTATAGTATGAGTCCATCCTATAAGAAAAACGTACTAGGACTACATTCTCAAGCAGTAGAAACCCACCTCGATCTGTCTAGTCTCACAAATCACCATCTAGTCCTAGTCCACCTAGGACTCTATCAAAGGGTTAATCATCTACACAAGCCCTATCTAATGCATTAAAATACCATGAAGGGTTTAGTATAAAAATCCCTCATACGAAACCCTGAAACCACAATGAAATTACAAAATGGAAATTATAGTCATCTGAACACATGTATATGTCTATAGAACATATTACAAGAAATATCCAGATATACTCAACCAAGACACATAGTCTAGTGGTATGTCACAACCACTACATTCCAATACAAAGAATTCAACATGAAGATTTCATAAAGAACTCATATAGTATAACAAAATACATATTCTAGTATCACTGATGACTTCCATCCTAGAGGTACAACTCATTGAGTCATTCCATGAGAGATATATGATAAAATATTTCAAGAGATAGATAAGATAAAATAGATAAGGATCACATACCAAGATAGTTGTGATACCGACAACTCAATCATGATTAACCCGCCAATTATAGGATCGACACCTTTATAGTGTTGGTCACATTGATTTCGATAACTCCACATAGAACATGAAGTATGAATAGAGGATCCTACTCTATACCTCTTGTGGGATTTCAAAAACTCTATATAGGAAGTCCAACAGAAGGGGTCATAGTCCCATAAGTAGGAAGTTATTCACACATACCTTTAGGGAAATGATAAAGGGGATGAACCCTAATGAAACATTTCCCTGATATAAAGGACATCATTCTCAATTCATATAGGATGGGGTACACGATGTGTAGTTGGGACACACACTGTGTCCATTAACCCTGGGTACATCTCGTGTAAAATAGCATGTTTCTTTGAAACATGTCGTAAGAAGAGTGGGGGGTAAAATGATTGTATAGGGAGTCACACGTCATACAAATCCATCCAAGGTCCACCGGTGAACTCTAGTTGTCTTCAAGTACAAGGTGTTAGCCGTGTACACCTACCCATGTACCAATACATGAGGTACACGATGTACCTGGTCTAGGAAATGCCATGTGGGTGTATATTCTGTTTAAGAAACCTAAATACACCAAATCAGGTCTTTTTTACATCCCATGTACACGCAGAGTCATCAACAGATGAACACATGTCGTGTAGGCTGGACTACAAGTTGTGTGTATCTTATTTCCTAGAAACCTGGTTATTCCTTCACTTGTGACAATCCATCTACTGGATCTTTCTCTGATACTTGGTTTACCAAAAAAGTCAAGATCAAAGGTTTAGTGGTCAATATAAAACCTAATCAACATGATTTGTTCCTTTAAATTGATCATAAAATGATATCATAGGAGTTCTTCATAATTTTTAATGAATACAGATTCTGTACCAACCATCATTCGATATGAAATCACGCACACCATCACACCTCTAATGAGATGTCCATATGTTGTATATTTATTTGAGAATCATTTATATAGGAATTCAAGGTGCAACAATTGATTGTTCAATGTTTGAGGAAGAATGAAAAATGTGAACCAAGAATACAATAAATCGTGGGAGAATAGAACAATATATGAGAGGGATAGGCCTCAATCAATGTTTGTGACTTTTTTCATGTCGATCATGGTTCATCACTGTTAGAATATTTAATTAATCAAAAGAATTCTCTATAATCAAATCCTCATAATTCCAACCAGTATCCAATCCCATTTTTAATATCAATATACAAGATAATCATATTATGGATTAGACCTAGTTAATCCTAGGATTTCAAGAATGGAAAAGAATATTTTAAATTTTGTTTCCTATATAGATTTGGATATCTCTATGATGAAGATCGATCTCTATGTCGCCGTTATTGGAGATATTTAACAATATCTGTGTGCACCAATTGTGGATTAGTGATTTTTTCATTTTCTATCAAAGGTATTATATAGAGGTTCTTTATCCAACATCTCTATAGAATTCTAGGGTTATTAGTCCATCCATTGATTTCAAAAAAATTGTCTTATTTATATTTTAACATCTCACTACATCAAAATATGAAATAAAATAAAATATTTTTATTTTATTTTATTCATTTTGTGCCTGTGATAACATTTACACTAGAGACCAATTCTGACAAATGTTAGGTCACTACTACGGTAAATATGATGTTCTAAGTTCAACGATTCCCTGATATTTCTGATCTTTTCACTCATTCAATAGTTAATCTTCTTTTTCAGGATAACTACACATGAAAATTATTTAATATTTTAATTTATTTAAACCATTTATTGTGGGCACACTATACCTCATAATCTCATGATCTCTCATTTCCTAGTCTTGAAATAAATCCATATAACATTTAAAAATAAATAACGGAAAATTCAGGACATTTATGGTTGTGTCGTATACACATCTTCCCAAAGGTTTCAATTATAGAATGTAGTTTTGACATCAATATTTTAAATCTCATAGTCATGGTAGGATGATATAGAAATTATAATTATGAATGATTTAAACAAGGATACTAGTGAACATTATTCATCATAGTGGATTCCTTGATGATATTTAAACCATTTATCCTCTAGACATTACTTATATGTATTTAATTTACTTTTCATATCCATTTTCCTCTGGAATTACCATTTTCATCTGATTCACTTTACATCAACTAGCACATCGACCAGAAACAAAACATGGTTCGGATACAGAAAATATATTTCATAATTCATGGATTCTTTCCATCTTGCAGCTTTTGAGCACTTGACTACCTCCTTGTATGAGATAGGTTCGTCATGGTCAACCAATAATGAGTCACCATCTTTTGTGATTAGAAATCCATATCTCTCTGGTTATCTTACCTCTTTTATGCTCCTATATACTACATGTGTTTCAGGAACTACTTCTTCCATGGGGACCTATGGAATCCGTTCTCGTACCAAATCTTGAGTATCTTGAGCATCAACTTCATTAATTTCAATATTTCTCCCACTATCCTATTTTAGGGCACTCCCCTCTCACAAAAGACAACTTTTCTAGCGAAAATATCATTCTTGTATGAGGGTTTTTATATGATGTATCTCTTTTTACCTTGGTATATACAATAGAGATGGACTTTGTTCCCTATGGTTCTATTTTGATTCCTAATAATGACATAACAATCTCCTCGCAATCCCATACATGACTGGGAGATAAAATGGGGTTTTACCACTCCATATCTTGAAGGGAATTCCATTGTATACTTTATTTAGTACTTGATTTAATGTGTATGTTGTAGTTTTTAATGAATATCCCCAAAAAAATAATTGAAGATCTGAATGACTCATTATCGACCTTACCATGTGTAACTTGGTACAATTACTCATTTCACTTACACCATTCCACTATTTTGTGTATGGAAGAGTAAGTTTATATATAATCCAAATATCTCATAGAAATTCAATGAACTCTTTGGAAAACATATTCAACCACTTGATTTGATTAAAGAATATTTATCTTATTTCAAACATGATTATATAATTTATTCTTGAAATACATCAATTTCACAAAGGATTTGTACTTATTTCTAATAAATTAGATTTAGTAATATCAACTCAAGTCCTCAAAAAAAAGTTATGAAGTAATAATATCCATCTTTATCTTCTACTGTAAATTGTCCACACATATGAGTGGGCAACAATTCTAAAAGATTTGTGACCCTTTCACTCAGTCGACCAAATGGTTGTTTGGTCATTTTTTTCATGTAAAAAAGTATGACATATTTCATGTGGTTGTAGCTCAGAGGAGACAAAATAATCATCTTGGCTAAGCTTCGTTAAGAACTTCTCATTTACATTAACAAGAAAGTGGTGCCAAATCAGCGTGTTATATGAGTCATGTGAACATGATTCATTATCAATTTCTAGTACATGGTTTTCATAATTTAATACCTAAATACCATTATTTAAATGTAACATATCATAAAATATGTTGGACTTATAAAAAACATTTTTTTCCAAAAATGAAACCAATCCAATCATCATCTAGGTATGATGAAAAAAATTATATTTTTGGTAACTATATGTACATAATAAAAATATTCTAAATACAAAATCATTATTATCTTAAATGAAAGATGGTAGTCACCAATGGCTAGAGCATCCAACCTCACACCATTAGCATCTCTAAGATCTACCTCTCATCTAAATGTATTCAAAATCTATTTGTTCCAACATTTGAATATAGATTATATCACCACAATTTATATTTAATACCCAATGTGAAGATTTGGAATGGTTACATGTGATAATGAGAATTCCATTATCTTCCCACGGCTTCAAGGTGTATTTCATCTTCCACTAGCCATTCTTGACACACACAAAACATACTTCCTCATTTTCGTTTCCATACCTCTAGAACTACCTCTTATTGTAAGTGTAATGCTCGGTAGCATTATACTATTTATAGGTCTTGATCCTCTTTTCCTTTTTTTCATTTTCATATTAATCATATATAATGTAGGTTTATCACTCACCATGTCCTTATCCACTTGAAAAATCTATGTAAGAAGTTCCAAAAGACTCTTGTAATTATTTCTCATGTTGTAAATAATAAAAAACTAAATAAGGAAATGGAATGTGATGAAATTATGAGATATGTATGCAACTCATCTTGGAATTTAATCCCCATGTTTTTTAAGTGTTAAGTGTATCCAATAATTTTGACTATATAGGGCACAACTGGAAAAAAATCCCCAAGAATAGTCATGAAGAAATTATTGGAGATCTCATACCTCTCTTATCTAATCATCTCTTAATATTGATCCTAATGGCCAGACATCACGACATTTGAATTCATGACCTCATGTTTCTTTATAATCTCATTGGAAATGGATGATATCATGAAAAATTAAAAATCCATTGAAATTTTTAAGTGTTTTTCATATAGAGATAACATTTAATCACATTTCTCCTTACTAGGCCCAACAAGAAAATGTTCTCCCATTACATAATATCTCATTTCATGGTGAAGGATAACATGTAAAATATTTTTCCACTCTTGGAAATTGTTCCTGGTGATAAGGATATACATATAAATTATGGATGGAAATGATATGTTTTATTACATTTTATAGTTGTTTCTATAAATAATATAAGAATAATTTTAGTACATTATCTAATAAAATTTTGAAAAGTAAAAAAATATTATAGTTATTAGTTTCCCAAAAATTTATTTATAACAAATATCCCTCACCATTGGTTTCAGAATATGCTATTTCATGGAAATCCTAGTGGAAATAATACATATTCCCCTTCTCATTACCCTAAATTTGGATAGTCATGTAACTAGAAAGTATTTAGGTATGAATTCCAAATGCCAACTGCATTAACTTACAATTACATGATCTGTTGAGTGGAGTCCCCAATCCTGAAATCCTTAAATGGAATTCCCTTAACCATTTGCTATCAATTACACCATGTCCATCATGGGATGTTTTCCCTGGATGTGAACAATGTTATGCCAGAAAAATTATATTAGAATTCCCAAATAATTTTCAAAATACCATCTTTGTTTAGTTGAACACTCTAAACTATGGTTTTATTTTAACTATATTAGTCGAAGGCTATACTTATTTTATATATATAATTGATGGATATTATCATTTTAGGAATAAATCTCCAATTAGTATATTTATTACATGTTTTCAAATATTAATTTTATTAAATTAAGTTTTTAATAGTGTTTTAGATAATAGTAACACATAAGAAAATTTATTTTAGTTCCATCTTAAATGCTCATTAATTAAATTAAATTATGTAATCGTCAAAAAACAACCATAATTAAATAACCATGAAACATGAATGAAATAAAATAATAAAGTTGTATGATCATGTTGTTTTACTAATGGTTAGTTAATCTGGATGTTGATAAACTAACCACTAACCTAGGGGAAACACAGTGAACGAATAAAGGATTGTGTTGTAGCTTTCCACCCGCCCATCAATGTTTCTCTCATGGATTGGTTTTTCCTCAGCTCTAAACATTAGAGACCTCTACTAGCATAAGAATTGATAAGTAATGCATGCCAACATTTTAATTTAATAATAAATTTAATGAATTCTATCAGATTGAATGATATGTTCTATTCCCATGATCATCCACATTCATGCAATGAATTATGCATTTAATAAAACTAACATTAAAATATTAGTCATTTTTATTTAAGAGAAATAGTGCATGAATAAATTATTTATCATCTTTAATTAATTAATTATTTTATGTTAATTCTCATCTAAATTTACTTGAGATTCACATCCATTATAATTTTATAAAAAATAAATAAATTTATTTAAAATTGACTTTGTACGTTAATGTAACATGGAGGAAAAATAGTGATTACCTATCTGAATCCACCCTACTTGTATTATACTCATATATAGTTTTAAAATTTTGAAATTCCACATACAAGACTTATCACATACATTCATGACATGTACTATCAACTTAATTATTAAAAGAATTATAGACTTTTTTGGTCATGAGTTATGCTACAATACATGTAGATTAAAAAGTATTATTCAAATCATACCTGAAATGCTTATCTGAAAACCATTAATTTTAATTAAACATATATATATATATACATTTAAAAACAATCACTAAGAGTTTATAATCAGCTTAACGAATAAATGAATGTTCATGACACGTCAAATTGATTATGATTTTATAGTTTATTTATACTATAGGTTAGACACTAGTTTATCTATCAAGGAGTATTGAAAGGTTTAGAGTGTGTATTCTTAATAAAAATTACTAAAAGAGGGGTGTTGTTTTGAAAATATCTTTTAAAAACCCTCTTAATTTAAATTTTTTAATAGTTGAGAAAGAAGTATATTTTTAAAATACATTATAAGTATGTGATCACTGCTATGTTACTAAAACACTAGAAAAGTCCCTTGTTCTTAATTGATTATTAAGTTTCGGTGTAATCCTTTGATTGAGGTTTAACCAAACTCTTGGGTGCCAACATCCCTAAAACTATGAAAATAGAACTAAATGATGATATAACTATCATATAGTAATGTTCCAGAACCTTAGAAGGAATTATGGTTTGTTAAGAAACACTTAAATATCAAATTTTTGGGAAATAAGAGGAGTCTTGTGTTTTCCAATCGGGACAAAAAAGTCTCGCACTTAGAATTGCACACCGATCATTTATGAAATAAAAATCAATTCAATTAAATGAATGAAAAATAGTTAAGGCACATCTAAAAGAACAATAATAAACCATAAAATATTTTATCCCAGTGTAGATTTATGCTCTGGAACTCCATATTCAAGTGTTTATCGCCCTCACGATGATCACCCACTGTTTATCCCTCCTCAAGAGTAGGAGAAAGCTTTTGTGGGACTCCTTCTTCATTATTTACCCCTATAAGGATAGGGGGCCCCAAAACATCTAAGGTGATGAGCATAAACTTATATAACTCCAAAATGGAAGAGATTTTATTTTGGTTCTAAATTTCAAATGAGGTACCCATGGTCCCCATTTATACCCAAAATGGGAAGTTGTTTTGGGAACCCAGTTTTCTAGATATCAATTGTGTCTCTGTTTTGGGCTAATAGATAACCATATAATGACTTAAAAAAAAGAGAAGAGTGGTTGGATGACCTATTAAATGTATCCCTCCAAATATAGTAGGAAATGGAAACAATTATTTTGAAATATTTTCAATATACTGAACCAAAATTTTGACTTTATGAAGATTATTTCCCCTAGAGATATTGGTTTAGATTGGCCCTATAATGGGATAATTGGGCTAGAGTTTCTATTGATGAGTGGTAGCCCATATAATTTTGGATCAGGTCACAAAATTTTACTGATTTGATGGAAGGATTTTGCAAAAATTTCAAAATAGGGGACATGTGTCCATGGGGTTCCTTGCTATATGGCCCTTTTTTATTTTGATTCATCTCGGGCCTCTAAATTACCTCCTCCATCAATGAAAATATCAACACAAGTAACATTTACCTGTTTAACTATAATAAAAACAAAATAATTGAATCAAAAATGAGGTGTATGTTGTTAATATTTTTGTAATATTTAATACAAAACTCGTTTGTCACATTGGTGTAATGGTGAAAATGAAATAGTAAACCATGGTTCAATACCCAGCCACACCTATATATTTTCACTCCTAGGAAAAATAATATTAAAAAAAATATGCATGTAGATATCTCCAAAATCATAAATATTTAATATTTAATGGAAATTTAACTCCTGATAGAAATGTGATAATTGAAAAAATCACATTGGGAAGTTATTCTTAGTGGTCGTGGAAAACAGCATCTCAAAAATTGAATTAGAATAAAATTCCCAGAGATGCATGATACCAATCAATGAAAATAATTCAATATTTAATCATTTCACTAATTATCCATGTGTGTTTTTGATAACCATTTCACTCTATTTATTACAATTTCCATCATGTAAATATAAGTTATTTTAAACACTTTCTACTTCCTTGATCCTTTCCACCGATCCTTCCCTACATTATATTCAATAAAATTTGATGACCCACTGATTTAATCATTACTATATTTCAAAACATAATATCTAAACCTAAATATCTAGATATGTTGTACATTTTATAACCCCCCTCAATGTTTATTTTTTTGGGGTAGTATAAGGGTGTACAACAGTTGGATAAAATTTAAACACAAATAGGTCAATCTGGTATAGTAAATAAATATATCAAATAAGGATTGAATATATGAAAAAATCATTATTCTAGGTAGAGAAAAGTTAAACTAACTAAAATTTACCTTCTATTAAGTATGAAATTTTGACACATAATGGTTGGGTGTAAAGATCTATGGTGAGATTAAGTGAAACAATTATCTTTAAACTATTAACATAAATGGTACAATTCTTCTAAAAGGATTCCAATTGATACAACTATTTATACCATAGACAGACAACCAAATTTCACTCTAAAATCACACCATGATATTGAATTCTTACTGAAATGCACATTTAATCAGATTTTTCTGGAATGATAAAACATCATTAAATATAAAAATTCCTCTTTCATTTTAAATGAATTACATGAATAATCTATCACTAATTTTAATGATAATGAGCGAATAAAAAAGTAACATTCTGACACAATAGTCAGGGGAACGAGGGGAAAGATATCATAATATTAATTAATCTAAAAATATAAAAGTAAATAAAGATGATTAAAATTAATAACTAACCCATGAATGTACCCATATCCATATACCTAATGTATATAGTGTCCTTACTATAATAAAAGAGATTGTGGGAAGGAAGGATACAGACTAGTTGATTTCATTCATAGATTTATTCTTGAACATGGATTTCCTCCCTTAGGGACCCCAGAAGGACTTCATGAATGTTCTTATGTCATTTTTCATTGAGAGTAAACATTTTTTTGGTTTCATTATTTTGACCCAGAACAATAGAAAATGGATGAACATTAGTAACATTTTAAGGTCGAAACCAACAGGGACAAAGCTTACTTAGATGCAACTTCATCCTTTCAGTGTAATGGAGGGCCTTCTGGAAAATGTGGAACTGATGATGAAGGATGAGATGATCATTCGAATCCTTGGTAAGATCTTTATAAATCCCGATGTTCTCAATTGAATCTATATGAATTTCCTCAAATACTTTAATCTATAACATTATTTGATCACACACACCAGAATGATTATAATTGTACTATATAATGGCACAGTAGGACCAATTCCCAATATCAATAGGGAGAAAACAACTATTTCCAAACACAAGGCTATAATGTGACATTCCAATGGGAGTTTGAAAAGTAGTATGATAATCCCATAATGAATCATCGAGATTAAGTCTCCAATATTTTCTGTATGGTTGAAATATTTTTTAAAGAATTTGTTTTACCTCTCTATTTAACACCTAAGATTGACCATTTGTCTATGGGTGATAATAATTAGACATTCGATTCATGTCCCTATACCAGTGAAAAATAGATTTCATTGTTTGGTTGTAGAAATTAGAACCCTATTCACTGATGATAAACATAGGTAATCCAAACCTATAAAAAATTTTGTTTCACAAAAATTCCAAAAATGTCTTGGAACCAACAATCCTTGTGGCACGCTCTTTTAAAAATTTTAACATATAATCCACCTCTAAGAGAATGAGAATGTTTCTTTAGTAATTTTGAAATTTCCCCATAAATTCAATTCATCAAACATTAAAAATGTCATGAAATATTATGGGGTTTTTTTGAATTTCGTTTCTTTTGGATACATTACAGTTTCTTTGCTAGTGAAGATAATATTTAAAGAAATCATAGGCATACCAAAATAATGATGGCCAAAATATACCAGAATCAAGGACCTTGAAAGCAGTCCATTGGGGACCAATGTGGACCCCACAAGAAAGAGTGTGGTAGAACCTAAGGATGGACTGAAACTCACTATTGGGAACACAACACCTAAGGAGATAATCACTACATGTTCACCAAAGGTAGGGGTCATCCCAAATGTACCAACATGACTCCTGTTTTATATGTTCAGCCTAGTTTTTATTTAAATTATTGGGAATGGGTGATGCTAACAAATAATTTTCAATTTCTGCATACCAAGAAAATGCATCTTACACTCGGTAAAATTTCTCAACTGGAAACATATAATTTAATGGAATATAGGGGGATGAGTCAATGTCTGTGGATGGTAGGATTCTACTGATATGGACAGCCACCACATTCGGTTCTCCTTTTTTATCCCTAATCTCTATATTGAATTCCTAAAGGAGGATCATCGAGTGAATGATATGTGCATAGGATCCAAGTTTCTTAAGGAGATATTGGAGATCTACATGGTCTAATAAGAGATTGAATTTAAACCCAAAAATGTATGACCTAAATTTATCCAAGGAAAAAACAATGCTAAGGAATTATTTTTTAGTTGTGGGGTAGTTTTCTTGTGCAAGGTCTAATGTAAGTGAGGTATAATAAATGAAATGTGGATCTTGATCGACCCATCATGATAAGACTGCCCCGACTGCATATTTAGAGGTATCACACATGATCTCAAATGTTAAATCCCATGAAGGTGGTTGTATTATTGGGTGTAATGGGATACTCCATTTTTATTTGTTAAAATCATCCCCACATTAATTATAAAAATCAAATATCTTTTCTTTTGGAGTAATCAGGATAGAAGGAGTTCAATTTTACTTATTTCATGAATGAAACGATAGTAGAATCCAGCATGCCATTGTAAAGATTTCACATCTCATAAATTTTTAGGGAATATTATGGAAGAAATGACATCAAATTTTAATTTATCAACTTAGATACCATCCCCAAAAATTATAGGTCTTAAAATTATACCAATTTTCTTAATGAAACGTCTTTTCCCATAATTTAGTATGAGATTAATTTCAATATATTGATGTAAGACTAAATATAATGTACTTAAATAATCAAAAAAAGTGGATCCATATACAGTGAAATAATCCATGATTACTTCCATGAAATTATCCAAGTAATATAATAAAATACTAACCATGCATCATTGGAATGTACCTGGAGCATTACCTAGAACTCATGGAATACTCCAATATGAAAATGTTCCAATGGGGAAAGTGAAGGTCATATTTTCCAGATTATTGGGGGAAATATGGATCTAAAAGTATCCAGAACACCCATAATGAAAATAGTAATGGGACTTCCCCACTAGCCTCAATAGCTTTTGGTCAATGAATGAAAATGGGAAACGGACCTTCCTAATGTGTTGGTTTAGTCAGTGATAGTCTATACAGACTCGCCATATGTTTTTTACATGAGTTGGATACAATCCATTGTTTTCATTTTTAATTAATGTAAGACCAATTTTATTAAGAACTATATGATCAAGACTGTCCCATTGGCAATAAGATATGGGATAAATGATTCCAATAGCCAATAATTTTGTTACATCGTCTTTAACAACATCATTGAGGATTGGGTTTATCCTATATTTTTAAATCCTCACTATTTTATCCTCAACATCCAACAATATATGATGTATGAAATTTGATGGGCTAATACCAGGAATGTCAAAAACTATCCATCCCAACTCTTTTTTACACTCTCTCAAAATTTCAAGTAGTCACAATTCATTCTGTAAGTGAGTGAACTAGAAATTATGACATGTATCTTGTTTCCAATCATAAGATAAAAATATTTTATATCTTGAGGAAGTTTTTTAGTTCCAATTGAAGGGGAAATAGGATTTATTGGAGTGTGTTTGAATGCGAGAGGTCACTAATCTCAACTAAATACTCAAGCGTATAATCCTCAGATGAGGAATGTGACTTTACAAGATTTTTAGTATCATCAACGGTGTAGTGTTCTTCAATGTTTAAGAAATTGTCAAAAAACAAACATGCATGACATTTTTCTCTACCAGTACTACATTTTTTTCATGTTTAATTTTCTTTAATTTCAATCATTAATGAAAACATAGAAAGAATTTAATGGGAATAAAAATTTTATTTTTCATGGGAAGGGATTATATCTTTATAGTTATTATAGAGAGAGGATTGTTCTTTCGAGGGATGCTTCATGGCAACAAGGATGATGAAGTAGAAAATGTCTCCACCAAAATCCATATATAATATACCATTGTGTACTTTAATTATTCTTTTTTTTGTTATCAAGAAATGTCTCCCTAATATAATCAGGGAATTTCCACACGTCCGATAATATTCCATTTTTAGAACGCTAAAATTAGCACGAAATATTAAACTTTTCACTCTCACAGGGACAACCTCTAACAGACCATATGGGTGTGTTGTAAACTTATTGGACAGTTGAACAAAAATTATTACGGTCTTCAATTATCTCTCCTATTATGAAGAGTAAATAGAGTGAGTCATGGAATTTATAGAAGCACCCATATCAATCATAGAATTGGAAAAGTAATACTCTGATATGGTGAATAGAATTGTGAATGATCCAGGATCACTGCATTTTTTAGGGAGTGTTGGCTCTATAAATAATGAGATGTTCCCCCCTAAGCTCACCTTAACATCTCATCGGAGTCCCCTTATGTGGGGACACATCTCCTTGAGAATCATTGTGTGTCATATAATTTTCTTCATGACATCGGTCAAGGGGAAGTTAGCCTAAACTTTTTTGAAAGTTTCCAATATTTCTATAGAAAATTTATTTATGTTTGTTTACTAGGATGGGTGGAAATTTTGGGAATTTGAAGGCGAATGTTTTGAAAATGAACCTCATTAATAGACACACTCTTTCCATTGTTAAGGATTCTCTCAGGAAATATTTTTACCTCATTTGGACAGTTTACAACTGTTCAGATGACGGTTCCCACAGGAGGGGATAACTCTATTGGAGGTTAAATTGGGAATTTATGTTGATTTAAACTTATAAGGGTTATGGAACTAAAATTTCTCTTAGACCTAGGGTTTACTATTATTTTATAGGGTCAATTACATGACCCATGACTTTGGAGTTTCCCCCACCATGATAGGTAGTAGGCCTAAATGGGTTTTTAGGTATTTTATGGAATCATGGGTAGTTTGTTTGAAATGGATATTGTTGGATGCTTTTTATTTCATCATATCATCTTGGAAAGGTTTAGTTTTTAGTGGGGGTGGTTGGAAAGGACTTTGTGGTGGTTGGGTATTTTTGGGTTGTGGTGGTGGATGACTAATTTTTCCCAATATGTTCCATTCTTGTTGAGTTGGGTTCGAATAACCCCTTTATTATAGGATTTATTTTCATTCCACCTATTTTTGTATGGTTGTACGGTTCTCGCTTAATTGGTTGTTTATAGGGGTGTCCTAGAATGATTACCTATCAACTCTCATAATTTTCTCTAAATTGAGGACATTGGTGAGAGTAGTGGGTTTCAAAAGAAAATATAAAATAATTTATGGGAGAAGGTGAATGTGATTTCCCTTGGGAAATATCATGTGGTCTTAGACTGGTACTTACCTCTTCAAACATTGTCTCTTAATTCTTCTCAAATTATGTAGATTTCACCCCATGGAAACCAAGAATGGGTTCATTGTACCATGAACTAAATTTCTATGTGTTATATTCCATGTCCATAAGTAGGCTTCATATAACAATTGGTTTCATATAAACTAGTTCACCACCTATAGAATCATCAATCATATTTTCATCTATTGTAAATAAACCATAAAAAATACAAAATTATAATTTGATATCTTATTTAGTAGTGTGGGAAACATGAATAAAGCCTTTTAACTATTTTCGAATATTCTTGATGCTTTTTCCCTTGATATTTCCTTATATGAAAAATATATTTTTTTATTGTTGTAGTTCCAGAGGCTATTAAGTATTATTCCTGAAAAAGGGATTCCATGCCTTTCCAACCTCTAATAAGAGAATTAATATAATAAAATCAATCTTTCATAGTGTCTTATAATGAAAATGGGAATTCCCTAAGCTTTACTTCTCATAATCTACTATCGTATGGTTTAATCTCCAAAAAATAGTATGAAATTATTTTAAATTCTTGTGTGGATATTCTCCAACGAGTCCATGAAATCTTGGAAATAAGTAAAATAGACCAGATTTTAGTTCAAAATAGGGTGCCTCGACATACAATTGAATATAGGTGGGTTGGATGTCAACATCAGTAGAGGTTAGTTCTTTTATATTTATTTTATATTCATCCATGTTATGGAAGTCAATTTCAATTTTGATGTTGTTTCGAAAAGAAGAAGAAGAATCAATATGTGTTTCAATTTGTGATCTGTCCTTCTACAAAGGGTTTTTCTCCATGTCATGGAGTTGATGACATAGGATCTTATACAGTTTGAGTTCAAAAGGTGGTTGATCTCCTAAAGTATAATGTATCATGCACAGAACCTAAAAATTAAATAAATCAAAACAAAAAAATATAGGTAATAGAATAATATAAAAAAATAAATATTCATAAAATTTACAGAAAATCTTATAAAAAACATACACTAAAAAACCAAGAGCTCTCGAAAAATGGTTCCAAAATTTGAATGAATTGTTTTGAAATGTAAAATATATAATAATTTTATGGTTTATTAATATTATATGGAAGAACCTAGTTCTTGTTTCAAGGATCATTGATAGGTTTAGAGTGATTATTCATAATAAAAATTACTAAAAGAGGGGGCTATTTTGAAAACATATTTATGAAACTAAATTAATTTAAAGACATTATTAGTTGAGAAATAAGTAGATTTTAAATATATATGATATTTATGTGTTCTATTCTATGGTAATAAATCACATTAGAAGTTCATTTTTCATTATTGATAATTAGGTTTTGGTGTAATCTTTCAATTAAGGGTTAATTAAGATCTTGGGTACCAACATCCCTAATACGATGAAAATAGGACTAAACATTGACATAAGTTTCATATAGTCATGTTCTAACACCTTAGAAGGAATTAAGTTTTTTTAAGAAACACTTAATTCTCAAATTTTTGGGAAAGAAGAGGAGACTTATATTATCCAATTCAAACAACACAAGGCGCAAACATAGAACTACACGCCGATCAATTATGAAATAAAATGTGTTTCAATTAAATACATAAAAAAGGCAAGATACATATAAAAAATTATAAACCACAAAATAAACAATAATAGTATAGAATTGTGTTCCCAAACTCCCTATTCATCTGTGTAGCTCCCTCACAATGATCACCCATAGTTTAGCTCTCCATCGAGAGGAGGATGAAGCTTTGATGGAAGTACATCATTCTTGATCACTATATGCAGATAGGGGTCACCAAAACATATCTGATGATGAGAATACTATTATAGGATTACAAATTTTTTGAGTTTCCCTTATTTTTTGAACATTCATATGAGGTACCCATGGTTCCCTTTTATAGCCAAAATGTGATGTGGTTTGGGGCACCTAATTTTCGAGATATCACATGTGTCTCGGTTTTGGGCATGTAAATGGTCATATCATGACATGGCAAAAAGATAGGTGTTGTTTTAAAGATTATTAAATTTCTCCCTATCAGATTTGATGGGAATTAGACACCTTTATTTTGAGATATTTTCAAAATACTAAACAAATCATTTGACTTTGGGTAGGTTTTTCACTTGGAAATATTGGTTTGTAGGGGCCCCTTAATGGATAAATTGGGTTTTGGTTTCTTGAGATTCATTGTAGACAATAGAATTTTGGATAGTATCACAAACATTAATCCTATTCAGAGGTAATTATTTCTCTAAATGTGAAAAAATTGGATAGTTTTCATTGGGATTCCATTTGGTTTTTCCCATTTTTCTTTCTAGATCATCTTCGGGGGTTCCAAATCACCCCCACCTTCAATCAAAATATCAAAACAAGTAACAATTCCATTATTAATAATGATAGAAATAAAATAATTGAATAAAACCTGAAGGGATTTTTTTAAAATTTCAATAAAAAATTAGTTTAACATAGTGGTTTAAGGGTGAAAATGAAACAGAAAATCATGGTGTGATCAACAATCCCACGCAAGAATATTTCCTAAGGATTAGACATTATAAGAATTAAATTTTAAATCCATATTATTTGTCATAATTACACAGAGAGTATAAGAGATATATATGGAATGTACATCTCCCATAGTCTATCCAAGGTAGACACATTGGGAATTTTCATGTAAATCATACCTTAAAAAAATGGAGCACAAGGCTTGTAAAATGAATTATACGATGTGTAGACTCTGAGTTAAATGCTCACTAGTCTGGTAGGACCTATATATATCATATGGAATGTCTATGAATCAAATGGACTACATTCCATTTACACGGGCTACAAAGTGTGTACTCTGGTAGATAGTACGTCAGGATGGCATGGTCAACTTGTGGTGTTAGATTTAACTACACCATATGTTATTAATGCACATTCATTGAATTAATTATAAAATTAATTCCTAATGCATTGAATAATAATACATAGAATCAAACTCTAGTTACATGTCATGTAATCTTATGTTCTCTAGAAAGAATCCTTGGAACCTCTGGATGAGTTCATTAATTTTATTTTGTTGATAAAATTATTCACATTGATTATATCTATGATAAACGAAGGAGGAGGAAGCATCTATCATAAGTCGGTTTAAGAAACCATTAAACATGAATTAAAAAACTAAACCACAAATATGAAAATCATAAACAATCATTATATAATTATAATTAATTATGTGACCAATCTGATACCACCTGAATCATCCAGATGCAATGGAAGTGTGCGATGGGGCATTCCCAACTTTTCATTTTTCCTTGACTAATGGTCAGTCTGAGATTTACACAGTGATACACATCGTGATGTTGGAAATTGAATCAAATAATATATAAAATGGATATAACACTTAATCCATGAGGTAGGATCATCACATATTACTTATAAAAAATTTAAATAAATCATGATTTCCCTTCATGGAATTCATTTTTCATTTATTGATCAGAAAATAGATCTGCATTGTTCTATCATTACACTTTAAGAATCCAAGTAGATTCCCTCTAATTATTATACACATATTTTCAACAAATCTCATATTCTTTCCATATGAATCTATGGCTGCTAGAATGTCATATCCTTGTTCTTGTGTTTTCTTCCTTTGATCTCATCAAGAACCACTTCCAAAATGTTCTCCAGGATCCATCTTTACTTTAGATTGTGATATGAAGGAAGTTCACTCTCTTTTTCTTGTAAAATTCTTGGAGAAGGGATACATATAGGTCTTAATGGAATTTTCAAAATCTATGATGCACAACCAAAACAATTGAATTGGATTATTGGGAAAATAATATAATTGGGCTTATATATCGTTAGGGTTAAAATAAAATAATTTAACAAGTACTCTTTATTATTTACTAAATCCTTATAGAAAATTGTGTCAAATAATAATAATAATATTATTATTTCTTGACATACGCTTAACATGAGAATTAAATTAAATATTTTTTAATAAAATAATATTCAATATTTATTATTTCTCTCTGGACCATTAAACTCAGTCCCCCATTCCTCCATAATACTTATCGGGTCTTGAATAATTAATATTTAATTATTAAATAAATATCAACCTATTATTCACCAATAAATATATATATTTAATTTTCATTAAATAGGAAACAAATATTTATATTCAATCAATAATACGTGAATAATTATTAGAAAACATCCTATAAGAATAATAATTAAACTTTCTAAATAATAAATGAAAATATTTTTTAACTAAGATTCTTGATACACACAGTGTGTCACCCTCTAGGCCTCTTTTTCAGTGGAAATAGATAGAGAAACCTAATGTACTAGGATATAATATTGAAACAAGACAAGGTACCCATAGATAAATAAGTTAATTTCACAATAACATGATACCTTATAAGAATTTTTATCATGTAATATAATCCCTTTATATTGATATCTCAAATCAAGGAGGTTTCATACAGGTGCCATCAACCTATGTGCTCAATGTCTCATTCTTTGACTTCATAGAAATGGAACTTTCCTATTTTACACCATGGACACAAATTTAATTAGGTTATATCATTTTAATGAATGGGCATGATATATCAATTTCTTAAAAGAATATAAGGGGGAAATCCTTTCTCATGTTATTCATTAATGTAGTATTACTCGTGACGCACCCAACATATCATACCTCATTACAAAAAATTTTCATCTCAATTTTCAGAAATACATCAAATAATTTGACTCATAATAATCATTAATAATAATCATAATGACTGAGGACCAATACACACATATGTATATAGGAACATCCAATTACACATAAAAATTTAGATATCCTACTAGTGGGTAATGTTCTCTTAATATCCTACTAGTTATTACCAAGGGAGTGCACCGTGATATGTTGCTTCAAAGTCCTATGAGTCTCCACCCCTAATAACTGATATCATTTGTGTCACTAAAAATATAACATATGGGTATAGGATATATATTTAAGAATATAATTTTAGCACTTCTTGGTTCTTATCTTATTGGGGAACTCCTATGACCTTTCATTGTGATAACTAATATTAGAATATTAATACATACTATTCTAATCAAAACAATAATCATAATGTGATATAAATATTATTAATATTCTGACATATAAATACATATTATCATAAAATACATAATAGTGGGTTCTAGAGAACCAACTCAAACACATGGATTCATCTCGTTGTGGACGTTGTCTAATAACACTACTTCTGTTCAAACATCCTACTTTTATCGTGTCATGGTATCAACCTTCTATCCAAAGTATTTCCAAGTTGGGAATTTCTGGGAATGTCCAGATGCTAGAATAATTTTTCACCTATATTATTCCACTTGGTAGGGCATCTCATGTGAGGCATCATAAGGTGTTGAACATAAGGAATTGTGTGTTGATCAAAATGTAATAATACCAATGGTGTGATTATTCTATGTGTTTTTACCTCAGGCATCCCACACATATGAATAGGTTATGTACTTTGGTACAGGTCTTATGTTCAATTTCTTTTGGATATAGGTAAGGAGGTTCAGTTGAGAAAGATCAGGGCATAAGTTTGACATCCTATGGATACATATTTGGTTTAATAAAATTACACATGAAGGAGGGTCAAGGAGGTTCTTCACTAAAAGGAATATGTAACACATGTATAATTGATAAATTGACTATAATGGCCATTTTAGGTGAATTTAGGGCATGAGTTTATCATCTTGTGGAGAGTGGGTCGGTTGATCAGAATTCCCTGTAGAGGAGGATCAGGGAGGTGTGTCCCTAGGACAGATGATTTCACACCTCGATAGTTTAATAATATATCATAACTCTATGTGGAGGTGGATCTATGACATGAGTATTGCATATTTTGGAGTTTGGTTTGGTTGATCAAAATTCCCTGTGCTGGATGATCAGGGAGGTGCATCACTAGGAGGGAAGATGGAACACCATGATTGTTTTCTAATAGACCAAGACACCTCATGGTGGTCGATCAGAGGAATGAGTATTGTGTCTTGTGGAGATAGTTTTGGTTGATCAAAATTCCTCATGCTGGAAAATCGGAGAGGTACATCTCTTGGAGGAAACATTTTTCACCTCGATAGATTACTAGTGGATAAAAACTACATGTTGAAAATTATATAGGCATTAGTTTAACATCATTTAGATATGGGTTTTTGATCAAAATTCCTCATGGCGGTGGATCAGGGAAGTACATATATAGGAAAGAAGATCTCACACCTGGATAGATTACCAATGGATCGGAGCCCTTCATGGAGGTGGATCTAGGGAATGAGTTTAATGTCTTATATATATGGGTTTGTTTGGTCAAAATTTCCCATGGAGGTAGATCAGGTAGGTTCATAGTTTTGAGGGAAGATTACAAACATTGATAGTTTTCCAATGGATAAGAACATCTAATGGATATAGATTCTAGGAATCCATTTAAGGTCATGTGGATGTGATTTTGGTTGATCAAAATGACTTGTAGAGGTGGATTATGTAGTTGTGTCCCTAGGAGGGATGATTTCACAAATTAATAGTCTACTAATGGATTATAATTTTTTAGGGTGGTGGATCTATGGAATAAGTCTTATAATGGGTGGAGATGGGTTGGGTTGATCAAAACACCCCCTAGAGGAGGATCAAGGAGTTGTGTTCCTAGTAGGGATCACCTATGTTTACCATTAGTTAGATTGAACCTCATAGTGGAATCCTACGTACCATGTTTAGTTGTGAAGGATCAAAAACCATCTTGTTTGATGATGTTGTTTAAGGTCATGTGACAGTACCAATCCATATAGATTATTTTCATGCTGTTAGGAGTATCATGTCACCGAAATGGAATCAATGAGCCATAGTGTGGGTATGTCACATTAAATCTTCCATTCGTAAGAGGATTTCTCTTGGTTGGAATAATGTTTGGATTATGCATTGAGCTACCCGGAGGATCTCATTTAATGTGAGTGGTATAGGTGTGGGGGTCATACCATGCCACTCATAGATAAAGAATCTTATTCATATCACATAGGGTAAGACTACAAATTTACATAGTGTGATAAGGATGTTGTCAATATGTTTAACATAATATGACATGGACATGGATATAAGAAGTTTTAGGTCATGAAAATAGAACACGGATGGATTCATACCTCACCAAGTGGGATCTTGTGACCACCACTATTGGAAATTTGTTCGGGGAATTGTTCTGGAACAATTAGGATAAAATAAAGGGCGGAGTGGTCAATCATGAGGTCCAAATTAGTGTCTCAATGCTCAGAAGCAACCAAGGTTAGGGTATCCTTGCTCAGAAGTAGTATGTAAGTTAATATGAGCACTAAATATATAAGGGAAATTAAGTAGGGGACATAGAATCAATTTAACTTGTGTTTAAAGAATGGTATAAATTAGTTTGATGAGAAGGGTGGTATAGGATATGCGAAATCTATAGAGTCTCAAGGAGAAGGTGCATGAAATATTTGAGTATAAATGTGAAATAGGGATGCATGGAGGTCCTCAAGGTTATGAGAAAACCACGGTGTCACGCACAAGAATCTTATTTTTTCGGAACCCAAGATACATTTATAGGGGTTGTTCGAGGTTAACTCCCATATGTTCAATTTCAATTATGGGGCCATATGAGGACATTAGTTAAAGACTTTCTACCTTGGGTAGTCTATGTTGTATGACTGAAGAGAAGTATTTTCATGTATATGAGAGGTGTTTAATCTTTGGGAGAGCCTCTCAAAGGGAGGGGTCCAGCATATATTTATAGATAATATCCTTTGTGGTTAGCATGAATGGAATTGGGTGTGGAAAGGACTTTATAATCCACTTATCCATTTTTTCCTAGGAGCTCTACCATGAAATATGGCCAGTTAGACGTCGCCTTCGGTGTGATAGGGGCCTGTTTTTCAAAACTCTCAATTCATTCACAAAAATTTCCTTTTTTGTCGACAATTTATTTTGAAATCATATTGACCATGGAAAATAATATGAAAAATCCAATCATCTTTGCTGCAAAATACCATTGTCTATGAAATTTTACTCTTTCACGAAGACATTAAAACATTATTATAGAACATTAAATAATTCAATAAGGCCCTTAAGGGAATCAAAGGTGATTAGTTCATCCATAATTGACCGTTTGAGGCTTTAGATGGGGTTTTAGTGCCTAAAAATACCCCATTGGAATTTGAGCTGAAAGGGGATAAAAGGATAGGTTCAGAGGGAAAAACAAAAAGGAGATCATTTCCATAGGTGCATGAAAAAATTTAGTTGGGTGTAATATAATATTGTGTGTGAACGTAATACGTCATACCATACCTATAAATAATCATAGGGGGACCGTTGTATAGTACCTAGACTTTTAGAGAAAGAGGACTCCTTTCTCTCATGCACATATGTTTTCCATTTGTGTGAAAACCTAAGCTTCATCAACATATTTCCTGAAAATTCATTCCACGCATCTTCTTCCATGGCCAAGGACTCATTTTTCATGAATTCTCTTAAATTTTCATGCCACCATGAATATTTTGTTCCAAGCACATAATATTGCATGCTCTTCCCTTAAACACTACAACCTCCAAAAAATGGAGCAACAACAGAATCAAGCAGAGATTGAGGCTAAAATTAATTATCAAAGAAAAAATGGAAGGATATCTAAATATCCATAAAGATATGGGGGTATTTTAGAAAACCTACTACTCACGAGAATGTTGAAAGAGTCCCATAAGAACTATCCTTAGAGAAACTACCTTCTAATATAGAATTATGGGACAACGAACGAGGTGAATATATCTGAGATAGAAATTGACACACTATGATCATGGTTCATGTGAGATGACAAGATTATCCTTTGGAATATCACTATTAATGGAAACCCATCCATTTATCATGTATCCATGGCCGTCTTTTTGCTAAATTAGTGGGCCACGATGGTCATGGGGAAGGAGCCAGAGGGTGATGAATTCCCCACCCACTATGGAAACATTATTCATTGAAGTCAATGGGACGTCAACATCTGTTAGAATAATGAATGGGTCTTAAGGTCTAGGGATAATTTCATAAGTGAATGGGCTTCATTGTACTAGGTACACTACACATGATTGATGTATGGAGTAGAGCTATTCCAGATCAAGTAGTGTGACACAGCATCGACATAAAAAAATTCATCTCTACAATCAATAAGAGATGTTTTCTATACACGTTAGTTGATGGTCCCTAGATACTAACACCTTCCATCTTTATAATGGGGAGGTGAGTATCAGTTTTTTGTATGTTAACTAAGTTGGTGGAAACCTACTGTAAGTATTCCACTTTGACAAGTTCCTTCTCTCTTGGAACACCACGGACAATAGGCAAAAAAAATTATCACATCACAACCCCCTCTAGTGGATTTGAAATGAAATATGGATCCTTACCCAATGTTTAACAAGGATATCCTTTAAGTATGGTTTAACATATATTTTTAATAATAATATGGTCTTGAGAATATTGAGGCAGGGAAAGATGATCCTGACAACACTATAGAGGGGGAGAGAAGGATAATATTTATTGATTATAGGGGAGGGGTTGTTTGAGTAGCAGGGGTACAACGTAGTGGAATGAGGGTATCCACTAGTCTTTTATACCACATTTCACAACAATATCCTCTATGTGTAGCTAGTTCATGATTGGGGCACAAGGATGGGCTTGCAACCAAGGACGCTAGTGATGATATAAATCCTAGCAACTCTCAATAGAGTAATTCTTGGGATACCCATGTTGTCCATACTCTATAGCCTACTAGGCCATGTTGGAAGGTTAATCACACCAAGTAGGATCTATATCATGTTCGAGTTCTTTGATTGATGGATTTTGGTGCACATGGGTTTTTTTGCCTTCCAGAGTGGAATCACCCTACCACCAATTTCAGTCTAGGGACATCTCTTCTCAATATCATTAGTGTTAGGACAATGATTCTTGATGAGACTAGGGTCATGATCGAGATCAAAAACCATGATTACATCAACATCCACCACATTTCAAACATGGTTATAGTGATGTGGGATAACATATAGTGGATATGGGAAGAAAAGGAGTACCTGTAGAGAATTAGGGATAGAGTGTCAATGGCCATGATTAATGACCATGTCTAATGTGAACTGTATAAAACATCATAGTTTTCATGGATGTTCAAGTGTCTCCACAGAAAGATAAGGTGAGTCTACATGGGGAATTTTTAGGAAGGAAATCCATGTATCCTTTATCATTTTTGGTGGATTTTGATTCATGCGGGCTTAGGGGATTCCATTATGCCTCCCCTAACCAATTTTGATACAGGAATATAAATGAATTATTCCAAAACTAGGTGGTAGAATACTCAAATTAAATCATTCATAATTGAATTCAGGTGACCGATTCAGTGATTGAGGCATCTGGGTAGCAATATAGTCAGGAGGCTGCACTTCATGGATTGATCCAGCCCACGGGGGTATCTTAAGCTGGAGCTACAATGAGGGTGGTGCTTCGGGAAATTGCACCCCCTAAAACTAGAGTAGAGGGGCCCTATATATAATCTTGGGGAAAATCATGGGTCTCCCAAGCTGATATGTGCCATGCCAGGTAGGATAATGGGATCAAGATGAACTACTTTATACAACTGATTATTGATGATGTCTTCTCCCCTCTCTAGATGCTTCATAAATCAATATCGATGAAGGACCTGTGGTGAAAACTAATCCAAGATGGAATCAAGATTCTAGTGTTTGGGCTTATCTAGATCATAGAAAATGTAAAATTACATGAGAGGAATTTGTACCTAATATCCATGGAGACCATCACATTCTAGTTGGGGTAGTATTTTTCCCCTTCCACCTCGGTGTGGGAGATGATTTGTGGCATGAAAATATGGGAGGACACACCACCTATTGATGAATCATCTAAAGATAAATCATAATATGATGATGTATATGGATATAGTGGTGATCAATGTAGGGGATTAGTATCCCGTAAATGTATCCCCCTTAAAATAGGTGAAATGGTGTCTTCAAAAGATGACTTGGTCACACATATTGAGGTAAAACATAACCTACCATCATCTCTAGATCCATCCTCTATATTATCCAGAAGCTATAACTAAATTTTGTTTTGTGAAAGATCATATCAGAAATAGATATGGTTCCCATACTGAAGGGGGAGAAGGTGTGCCACCAGGTTCTGGGGAGCGCACTCTGGGGCCTATGATAAAGGATGAAGTTTCTTGTGGGCTAGTCGAGGGAGTTAGTGTGATGAACATGGAGCTTCAAGTCCATTATGCCATCTAAAGAGGCCACACATTGGTATTCCAATATTGGTGGCCCCTGCCGGATATGCAGTGAACTAAGGGATTCAATGCCTTGAAATCCATAATCATTAAAGTAAGATTTCATCTCAATTAATTTAGATCTTCAGACCTTTCATGGAGACTTTGAATGAACGTTTTTTTCCCCAAACAGGTCCTAAAATAGCTAATGCCCCCCATCATCAGGAGGTCAATTACATGCTGTTGAGGATCCAAATGGAATAAAGGGTATCATATAGTGTAACTACATATTGAGACAAATGGAATAAATTTCTTGATTCTCAGCCTCTGTATGTTTCTCACTCTCATTAAAACGCAATTGGTAATTTACAGACCAAATTGACTGAGTTTTTCCAGTTACAAGTAGTTCTTCAAAAGTTGTATGCTCTGAAAGAAACTAAAGATAAGAAATATGGTTTTCCTTCTCTAATGGTCATTCAAGTCCTTGAAGATCCATTTAGTAATGCTAGCCTTAACATTGTTCTAGGAAAACAATCTATTATGGTTATAATTGATTCCATTGGTGGGGAGAACCTTGAGGCAATTAGAGGAAAAGTTTTTGAGGAAGGATTAAGAAAATATTATAGACCGCATGAAATAGAGCCTGACCCATCCAAGGTAATTTCGTAGGAGGAACCTAATTCTATCATTCTTGAGAATTTCCCTATGTATGAGACTTCAATACTAGAGGAGCTGAAAGACCACAACTCTGAGGCTATTGAAGAAAATTTCATACTTTAACATAGGGAATGGAATTTCATATAATGTTTCTTGACCTGACATATATAACCACACCTTGTGATATGGATGGAGTATCTCCACCAATGGATATAAAATTTGTGCACTGGAGGGGATCTATCCATCTGCATGCACTGGTCCACGACTTCCTAACTAAATGAGTGCATGAAAGAATCCAACATTTCGATGTTGTCTTGTGTCAGTATAATTCTGAATGTATATGGAAGATCCAAGAAGTCAACTAGAAATCTAAAATCTTGACGATAAAAAATGATAATTATTCCATTATAAATGCTCAATTAGAGGTTATCCACCAACTAAAGGCTCAATTGGAGGTGTTTAAGAGTCAAAGGAAGCTGGAAGTTTCTGAGAGAGGTGATCTCAATGAGGAAAAAGATTAGAATAAGAAAATAGATGATGGGATTAATCATGTAGGTAATGATGAGGATGAAGATCTTAGGATGTTGTAGTAGGATATGGACTCCATACTCCATTTGTTTGAAGAGCTTCATCACCCAATTACCGAAGCAGATCTGTAAGGTATTTTTTTTCAGGACTTAGGAGATGCTCTATTATGTGTGAGACCCTTGAATATGCCAATTTTTTCTTGTTTAAACATTATTCATACATTGAATTATTTCATTTTTTCTTATTCCAAATCAATAACATTTCCGAGGCAACCGAAACCCAATCCCAAAGAACACATATGTCATGAACTGTGTGAGAAACAAGGTATGACCATGTGATTTCTCATTTGTAGGAGAATGTTGGAAAATAATCAATCGCACAATGGGATTCTTTTGTTGACTAACCATTAAGGGTGCACAGGATGAGAGAAATTGCAGTTGTAGAATGAGGTTCTGGAAAGAGATGACTTTATCGTTCAATGTGCGCTAGTTCAGGAATAGGATAACGACATGGGAGTTGAATTCTACCTGAATAAAGGAGAATGGGGAGTGGGAATTAGAATTCCAAAAAACTATAACACAATGGTAGTACTGTCACGATATTGGAAAACAGCTTACCTTGTTTGAAACATAGTATCCATATCACATTGCTAGGAATGTGGAATGAAAAATTAATGTTGAACATTGAGAATGATCCAAACACAAAAATTGTCTCAAAATTTCATCCAAATTCCATTAATACATTTCCCTAGGATGGAATCTGGGCTAGTGTAGATATGCACTATATAGTTAGGGGGTCCCTTCAGAAGTGGACATGGATGAGGATCCAAATGATGGGAAAAAATGATGGAAATGAAATGTTCTACTATGGTAATGGATTCCAATCCTCTTATAATTACACCACCATGGATTAGGGAACATTTCTATATGTGTATCAATCTAAATGAAAGGAAATATATTCATGAAGGAGAACTTTCTTATCAGATGTTGATTGATAGTTGAATGAATGATGTGGTAGATGAACGAAACTGGAAGAAAGGGCCTCTTGATCAAATGCCTATGATGCCTTGTTGTTTTGTTTCGTAAAATGAGGGTGATAAACCAGTTGTTGCACATTGACTATGTAGTTTAATTTAATACAGTGAGTATGGTACAATGTAATGTTTATTATAATGGAATTAGAACAAATCCAAAAGTTTAACTTCATGTTACAGGGACACATTATATGAGGATAATTCTCTGGGATGCCATTATTTATTCCTCATGTCAGTCCAATAGGGAATTCAATTTTCATTTCATGGGTAGAGTTGTAGTTAAAAATCCTTTAAAATGGGATGTAGTGGACTGACATGAATGATACCCACCATTCCATGATGTGGAAGGAAAAGGAAGGAAACATAATGGGGAAACCTTCATAATGAAATGGAATCTGAGGTGGGTCACATACAGTGTAAGGTAGTGTTTCATGGAACATGAGAATGGTTTAATGTCACGATACATGAAATAAAATGGTGTGTCTCATAGGAATATGTGTGATACTGAAACTGTTACCCAATGTGAAAGGTGAGGCCTGGGAGGCCACAAAATTCAGCACATAACACTTTAGGGTCATTTTTCAAATAGTTTAATGTAATCGGGATATGACTATATGGGCTTCATAAAGTGTTTGGGAAGCCACAAAAGGGTATTCACACATAATTATTGAGATGAGGTGACCCATGTAACTATGAAAAATGAGCATGTTTCGAATAGTTTATGGTCATGATTCCTGGACCATGAAACATGGAACGATGAGATAATGATTCCAGTAAGTGGCTACCCTCTAAAATGAGTTGATTGGATATTTTATGTTCATTTAATCTTCTCATATTTGAATATGAAGCATCTATTATTTACATGGGGACATTCTATAGTTTAATGTCTTGTGTTTAGGATGATAGTGGATATTCATCCCATATATTCAATATGGTACCTCCCGGTTTGATGCATGGTAAAATCACCACCCATTTTGAGGTTTCTTAGGCTTCTATGGGTAAGACTGTAGTTTAAAAACATTCAAGAAGGATTTTCCTTCCTAATATCTGGATATGAGGGAATCCTGATCTACAGACGGGTCAAGGGAACTAAATGGGGATTATTCCCAGAAGGAGGCATGTGGGGCATTTTGAGGTATGTACACCAGAGAGAAAGGATGTTTTGTGGTGGATCTATATCTATTACAAGAGAAGGATTGTATATGAATCACTAAAAATCCTAGGAGGGATAGGATAAAACTACACATAGTTGTGGGAGGTGATACATACATTTTAGGGTCATATGATCTGGACCATGGGATGAAGGATTTTAACAACCCTGCTTTTTATTACAAAATTATACCTAATTTATTACATAAAATCTTCACTTGATACCACATATAAGATCAATAAGTCATGTTTCTATGGGGCTTATGAACAATACATAACAGCTTAGAATATAAAACAGAAAAAATCTTTATTTAAAACATCCTTTACATGACCACTACATTCCCTTGTACTAAGAATTGCATGGGATAACCTGAGGACATGCATAAGAAAAGGGTGAGCTATAAAGCTTAGTAAGGGAATAAACATGGAATAACATGAGGAATAAAATAAATGTTAGATAATAAGAATATTAATGGATCACAATATAAACATGAACATAAAGGAAAGATAAAGAATGATAATCATAAAACGGAAAAGTGGCAACAACACTTAACATTGAATTACCATGAGTCAAGGCTCATTGCACATGGAGCATGAGTAAACCCTCACTACACATTAATCATGAGTAAAACCTAGTTTCACTTGAATTATCATGAGTAAAAACCCATTTCACATGGCATATCATGAAACTATACATTACCCAATGCATTGGAGTGCTTTCAGGGTGCACACTTCTTAAACATTTCATTTCATGCATAAGTGTGCCACATGGATCAGGGAATCAATCGAAATCATAAGTTATTCCAAGATTAAGTAATGTGGAATAAATAAATGAAATTACCATTAGAAATGTATATGTCTATAAAGGTTAATACCATTTATAGGGACATGGGTATGGTATTCACTACACAATGATTTTGGCTTGGAAAAACGCGGTGCAATTTCGGCCACATAATGGCGTGACATGAAGATTAATTAAAATGGATTATGGGATATAAAAAGGTTTATAATCATATATACATGATATTTACAGTATTTGGGTCATATAGATACATTCCCCAACAAACTTAATGTAATTTAGAAGCATAATACAAATTAATTACTTGGATGTAAAAGAGGAGAGAGAAATCCTCAAGGAATTTTGGCATGGTAACGGGTGTACATAGGGGGAATTAATGAGGTATAAAGGGGTCTCCCATAATCCAAACATAAATATGAATGTATGGGGGAGGTGAGAAATCATACCCCAAAATTTTTAATTGAAAACAAAAGGGCATAACAACTTAAGGAAAATTGAAAAAAAATGAGAAAGGATGAAATCCCTTACCTGGAAGTGTGATCCCAAAGGCTTGGGAGAGGCATGAGAGAGGCTTATTGACAGCTTGGGGGACCTTTGGGGGATTTTAGTGAGAGGTGGTTAGGTATTGGTCTAATTCCAAAGGCTTTGAGTGAAGTGGAAGTGGGAGCTTGAGTGGGTTTATATATGAAACGAGAGGGAATTCTTTATTATTTAGGTTTGGGACACCTCACAGTAAACTAGTCAAATCCACAAACCAATCCATGGTTTTTTCCCATTTTTTTCAAAAGGGTCTAGAAAACAATATTTTATATGGACAAAGGCCTAAATTTTTAAAATAATTGGGTTTCGTAAGTGTATATGAGTCACACTCTCAAATAAAACAATTTAAAAAGACAAAATGTTTTATAAGCCTTGAAGGGTCCTCTAAAGATTGGAAAATAAATCAAACAAACCCAAAATCAAATTATTTTAATGGTAAAACATATATTTGCCGAAAATAATGTTTATAGTATTTTATTACATCACAATTGGGTCATTATGATGTCATAAAAAACATAATATATTTAAACAGTATTTAATTTTTACCCAAAATATTCAACTATCTCAGAAAATTATGAAAAAGTCACCATTAGATAATTTCGATATCCTAATTCCAAAATTAATATTCATTTTATCTAAATAATTTTCTAAATATGTGAATTTTTAATTTTAAAATAAAAACTGACATTTATCCAAAATTCATGGTTTTCATACACAAAGCATTCAAACCTTAATAAAAATTACAATTGCATTCATTAAATTATACGATAATTTATATTTAATGAAAAGTAATTAAATAATATTATTATTTTATTATAAAAATATTATTTCATTCAAAAATTCATTAATTAATCAAAATAGAGTTCTTAGTTGAATATTAACTAAAAATTCTATTTTAGCTTTAAAAAATATTTACAAAGTAACAATAAAAAATGAATGCACATTCATTATACAAAAATTATGTACAGAGTCATAGTGGATGGTCATTGTAACGTAACCCGTTATAACACCCGCATAAGACTCGAGATTAAGGTGTGAGATGATGATAGACTCTTAGGGTGGCTCAGATAACATCGCCCGGGTGGTAAACTCTATTAACTTCCACTTCTCCTGTTTTTGGTTCCGCTCATGCTTTTTTATTTTCAAGCTCAGATTGGACATGGTCAAGAGAAAAGCCCAATGACGTCACCTCCTTTCTCAGCCATAACAAATGGGCTTCGTATGGGGAAAGTCTACTGGATGAGGCCATCGCTTACTTTTTCTATGTAAATTGGATTTGTTAAAGCCCTATATTTCTACCGATCATGTGATCACTTGTTCAATGACTATATTAGCAACAGACACAATTCATAACTATATTTTAAAATCTAGAAACATAAAACCAATGATGTTCAAATATTATATAACCATAATAATCATTTATTTAGATCAAGATAAATTTCCATTAATGAAATTTTGGGTCATTACAATCTTCCCACCTTAAGAAATTTCTCCCTCAAAATTTCCTTTTCCCACTTTAAAAATATGCAGGTAACTCTGCTTCATCACTTCCTCCGATTCCCACATATCTTCTTCAAAATTGTGTTTTTTCCACAACACCTTGACGAGGGGCATTGCCTTATTTTGTAGAACTTTTTCTCTACAATCTAAGATCATCAGTGGTTTCTCCCCGTAATAAGGATCATCCTCTAGTTGTACTGCCTCTAAAGAGAGTACATGTAAAGGGTATGGTATGTACTTCCTTAAGAGGGATACATGAAATACATCATGTACATTGGCCAGGGAAGGTGGAAGTGCTAGTCGATTGGCCACAGCCCCAACACGATCAATAATCTCGAAGGGGTTGATGTACCTAGGACTTAAATTTCCTTTATTTCAAAACCTCATATCCTTATTACATTGAGATATGCATAGAAATACCATGTATCCAACATTGAACTCAAGGTCTCATTGACGGTTATTTGCATAACTCTTCTGTCGACTCTGGGATTCCATGATACGATGTTGAATGGTTTTTACCTTCTCCACCATTTCTTTGACCATTTATGGTACTAGTAGATTACTCTCACTAACTTCATCACAACATGTCAGTGTTCTACACCTCTTCCCATATAGGGCTTCATAAGGTGCCATTCAGATACTCGAGTGGAAACTGTTATTATAAGATAATTAAACTAGAGGAAGATATTGATCCCAACCACCTTTAAAGTCCATTGAACATGATGTTAACATATCTTCTAGTTTCTGAATAGTTCACTCATATTGGTCATTAGTTTGAGGATGATAGGTTGTACTAATGTTTAGTTCATTATCACGAGCATGTTGAAGACTCTTCTAAAAAGTAGAGGTGAATCTTGGATCTCAATCGGGTACAATAGATAGCGGTACTCCATACACCCTTACCACTTCCCTAATATATATCTATGCCAGTTGATCTAATGAGAAATCCTCTGGAAATAAAATTAATTGTGCAGACTTTGTAAGACAATCCATAACAACCAAAAATTTATTGTTTCCTTTAGATGTCTTCAGAAGTCCGGTGACAAATTCCATGGTGATGTTCTCCCATTTCAATGCTGGTATGGGAAATGGTTTCATTATCCCCTTAGACATCTGCCTCTATATCATCACTTTCTAACACATCAGGCATGTTGATGTACACTCTGCAATCTCCTTCTTCATATTATCCCCCCAATAATGCCTTTTTAGATCCTGATACATCTTTGTGTTTCCTCGGCAAATAGAGAAATTTGAACTATGTGCACCATCCAAAAGTTCCTTCTACATCTCTAGACATTATGAAACACATATTCTTTTCCCAAATATCACATTTCTTTCTTCATTAACTTTTAACTCCACGGATTTCCCTTTTCTGATAGCATCCACTTTCTTCTGAATTCCCACATCATTCTTTTGAGCATCTTTTATCCTTAAAAAAAGTTACGGTTGAGCAATCATTTCTAAAAATATTAATGATTTTCCCTTGTTTATGATTCCCATGTCCATATTCATCAAGTCTACGATGATCAGATCATTCTCAATTCTCATCAATGATAGAATTTCTGGGTCCTTTCTACTTAGATCATTTTACACCTTGTTCGCTTTCCCCGAGTGGTAATGGATTGAGCTATCATGGTATTTTATCAGCTCTAACCATCTTCGTTGGCTCATGTTAGACTCTTTATATGTGAGTATATAATTTTTTATTTTTTGGTCCATATATATTTCACACTTCACCCCAAAGAGATAATACTGAAAATTTTTAAATCAATGATCACCGCAGCCAACTCCAAATATTGTGTTGCATAATTCTTCCCATGAACATTCAATTGCCTTGAAGAATAAGCAATGACTTTGTCATCTTGCATCAACACACAGCTCAGAACCTTCTTCTAAGCATCACTGAATACCACAAAAAGTTCTCCACTTGTGGGTAAAGTGATCACAGGCACAGTGATAAGCGTTTTTTAACTCTTTGAAACATTCTTCGAATTCATCACTCCAAGAAAACATTACTCCCTTATGATTTTTCTTGGTAAGAGGGATGGAAAATTGTGTGAAATTTCTCAAAAATGGTCAATAATATCCATCTAACCCCCTAATTCTACAGATATCTATTTCTGATGTTGGCCTCAGTCATCCCTTAACTATATATGTTTTGTAGGAATCCACAGATATCCAATTTCTTGTGATGATATGGCCTATGAATGAGATCTCCTTCTACCAGAACTCACACTTTCTATACTTTTCATAGAGATTCTTCTTCTGCAAGGTCTCTAGTATAGTTCTTAGACACTCCTCATGATCCTCCTTGGTTTTGGAGTATATATTAGAATATCATCTATAAAGGCTGCCACAATTTTTTCAAGGTAATCCCAAATGATTCTATTCATCAATTCCCTGATGATTTCTAGAGAATTAGTGAGTCTGAAAGGCATTACAATGACTTCATAGTGTCCGTATCTTGTACGAAATGAAGTCTTGGGGACATCTTCTTTCTTCAACATTACGTGATTATATCCTTACCACCAATATACATGGAGAAATATTGTGCCACAGGAAGCTGATCAGACAAGTCATCAATTCATAGGAGAGGATACTTGTTCTATATCATGATTTTTTAATCTCATGATAATCGATTCAAATGTGCAATGAACCATCATTCTTCTTGATGAGGAGGACTAGTGAAATCCATGGTGAAGCACTTGTATGTATAAAACCTTTATCCATATTCTCTTGTAGTTGTTTCAGAGGCACCTCAAGCTCCACAACAGCCATTATATATGGATTCTTGGATATTATAAATGCCCCAGGTATATGATAAATTGATAATTCAACATCTCTTCTAGGATAAAGACCAGACAATTCCTTGGGAAACAATTTAGTAAATTCCCCCACAATAGGCATGTCTTCAAGGATGGTTTCCTCCTTAGACTCAATCATCTGAGCTAGATAAACGTGGTCATAGGGTAGTAATATCCATGCTTGAGATGATGGAGTTGAAGAAGATTCATCTTCCCCCCATTCACATTTATAGATTCTGGGGTTGATTCTCCACGTGGAGAGTGATTTCCCTCTCCCGGAAATTTATGTTGGATATATATAAGGAAATCCAATCCATGCCAAGAATTGCATTAAATTAAACAAGATGGAGTATGATGAGGTTTAATGGAATATTCAATCCACAAATTATGACAAGTGAGGAGTTATATTTATGGGAGGCAATGATTTCCCCATTTGTCATACTCACACTAATCTTTACATCCATGATTTGTTGTGTTGCTGGGATTGTTCTACTAAACATTTGGGATATAAAAGAATGCATAGAACCTGGAAAAAAATTATGTTCACAATTCATGAATTAATAACTAGCATACCTTTTCCTACTTCTTTGTCAGGGTTCACTTCAGTAGTAGTGATGGAAAAAGCTCTCCCTTACTGCCTTTGAGGTTGTTGGTTGCCTCTGAAAACCCTTGGCTTAGGACACTGATTTTCATGATGCCCTAGTTCTATGGAGTTGTAGCAATGAACAATGCCTTAAGGATCAAATGGATCATTCCTCTCCACTGTTTCAACCATGGTTTTTTCATGTCGGTATTTAATAGCTAGGTGCCCTTCTCTTCCACACCTAAAAGATTTCCTCATCCCCTAAAGGAAATTTTTGGGGTTCTTCTTTCCGCACCTTTTCCAAGTGTGGTGATGGATCTTCATAGAACCATTGGATTTATCCATCAGACCTCCAGTATTGAATTAAACCTTATACTTCTTAGCCCAATGATACCCCTGAGATTCTATTATCTCTATTTTGACCTTGAGGGCACATCTGACAATTTCCTCATAACTGTCAAAGTCACAGATAGCTAGTGATTTTTGTAGGCTAGGTTTCAGCCCACCAAAGAAGTGGTCAACCTTACATTCCGGGGTAACAACAATGCTGGAGGTGTATCATTAAAGCCTTGTGAAGTTTTCCTTGTACACTTTAACAAATTCTTCATCTTTTTTTCTTTAGGAGAAGAAAGTCCCTTTCCATCTTAAGTTGGAGGGTGCGCAGATTATATTTATCTAAAAACATATTCCGTAAATCCTTCCATTCCAATGCCTCAATATCATCCTCAAGCTTAGAATTTTTGACCAACGTCCACCATTGATCAGCTTCACCCTCCATATGATAAGATACCAGAAGAACCTTCTCTTGTTGAGAACATTGAAGGATGGAAAATATATTTTCAATGGAGTAGATCTATTGTTCGGTGATTGAGGGATAAGATTATGCATTAAAAGTACAAGGCATTTGTCTCATGAAACTCTTGATAGTGACTTATTTTTTCATAGGGGGCCTGAAAGTTCTTCTCGACCCATGTTTCTATTCAATGTTTAAGGCAACTAAGAGTGATGTGTGAAAAGGTTTGCGATTCCCACTCCCATCGGATTGGGTATATCATTAGCACAGGTATAACATTGATCTTCACATCAGTTGTTAGAACAATTCTTCCTATTACTGGTATTTGGCTAGAATAAAATCAATGTTATGGGTAATGCATAAAGGGTATTCCAAGGACAAAAACTGAGAACTTATAAATAACTTTTATTTCCTTAACTTCTGAATCCATAGGCTCAAATATATGCTTTTCATGATCTACATTCTAACATATATTCTTAAGTGAATACTTTTTTCATTAGCTTAATAAGGGTTTATAATAAGCTTATGAACTTACCAAAGCATATCACACGGGAGTTTCGTAACCAAGAGTACAGGAAGGACCATTTTTGTGCACTAGTTCCCCTTCGATTCTAGCTCAATGCGGTGTTTTCCGGTTTTACCCCTAAATATATATCTGTGCTAGAGCCACCTCTACCTACTTGTATCGAGACAGGGATGTATTTCCTTGATAATACACTTACTAAATACTCACCAACACATAGGGATTTTTTATTATACATATTCATGTATCTAATTCTTCACTGGGGTTTTGTAATCCAAATCCCAAAAATAACTAAACTTATCCTCTGATACCAACTATAACAACCCAGCTTTTTATTACACACGTAAACCTAATTTATTAAATAAAATATTCACTTGAAAAAAATAGAAGATTGATAATACTAGTGTCTTTGGGGGTTAGAAAACTTACATAATATCTTATAGCATAAAGCACAAAACATCCTTCTTGAAAACATCCTTTACATGACAACAACATTCCCCCGTACTTAGCATTGCATTGGATAACATGTGGACATCCATAAGAAAAGGGTGAGCTATAAAGCCCAATAAGGGAATAAAAATGGAATAACATGAGGAATAAAATACATGTTAGACAATAGTTATATCAAGGGATCACAAGAGAAACATGAACATAAAGGCATGATAATCATAACATGGAAAAGCGGCAATAACACTTAACATGGAATTAGCTTGAGCCAAGGCTCATTGCACATGGAGAATAAGTAAAGCCTAATTGCACATTAAGCACAAGTAAAACCTCTTTTAACTTGAATTAGAAGGATTCAACACCCATTTCACATGACGTATCATGATAATATACTTTACCCAATGCATTGGAGCGTTATCAGGGAACACCTTTATTAAACACTTCATTTCATGCAGAAGTGTGCCACATGGATCATGGAATCAATCAACATCATAAGTTATTCCACAATTAAGTAATGTGGAATAAATAAATGAATTTTCCATTCAATTTTTATGTGTTTATAAATGTGAATACCCTTTATAGAGACATGGGTATGGTATTCACTACACAATGATCTTGGCTTGGAAAAACGCAGTCCAATTTCGGCAGCATAACAGTGTGACATAAGGATTCATAAAAATGGTTGATGAGAGAGAAAATGGCGTCTCGTTATATATAAATGAAATGGACAGTAAGGATATCATATAGATACATGTACCAACTAACTTAATGGAATTTAGATGTATAATACAAAATAATTACATGGATGTAAAAGAGGGGAGAGAGATCCCTCAAGGAATTTCGACATGGTAACGGGTGTACATGAGAGGAATTAATGAGAGAGAAAGGGGTCTCCCATAGTCAAAACATAAAAAGGACAGTATGTGGGAGGTGTTAAATCATACCCCAACACTATCAATGGAAAACAAAAGGGCATAACGAGTTATGAAAATTGGACAACAATGAGAAAGGATGAAATCCCTTACTTGGAAGTGTGATACCAAAGGCTTCGGAAAGGATTCTTGGGAGATTGGGGATCCTTGGGAGGATTATAAAGAGTGGAGGGAAGGGGTTGGTCGAACTCCAAAGGCTTTTAGTGAAGATGAAGTGGGAACTTGGGTGGGATTATATAGGAAAGAAGAGGGAATTCTTAATTATTTAGGTTTGAGAAACCTCACATTAAACTAATCAAAAACACAAACCGGCCCATGGTTTTTTCCCAAAGGGGAGTGGAAAAAAATAATTTATGATGCCAATGGTCGAAATTCTTAGAATAACAGGGTTTCTTATGTGGAGGTGAGTCATACTCTCAAGGAAAACCATTTAAAAAGACAAAATGTTTTACAAACATCGAAGGGTCCACTAATGATTTTTAAAATAAATTAAACAAACCCAAAATCACATTATTTTAATGGTAAAACATATATTGTCCGAAAATAATGATTATATTATTTTATTACATCACTATTGGGTCTTTATGATGTCATGAGACACATTATATTTTTAAACTATATCTAATTTTTACCCAAAAATTCGACTTTCTAAGAAAATTATGAAAGATTCCCCGTTAGATAATTTTGGCATCATGATTCCAAAAATAAAATTCATTTTATCTAAATAATTTTATAAATTTGTGAATTTTAAAATTTAAATTAAAAACTGACAATTATCCAAAATTCATGGGTTTTGACAAAAACAGCTTACAAATCTTAAAAAAGATTACAATTGCATTCATAAAATTATACCATAATTTATATGTAATAAAAATTAATTTAATAATAATAATAATTTATTAAAAAATTATTTAATTAAAAAATTCATTGATTCATCGAAATAGATTTCTTAGTTGAATATTATATAAAAATACTATTTGTGATTTAAAAACTATTTACAATGTAACAATAATAAAATGAATGTACATTATTTATACAAAAATAATTTACATAGTCATAGTGATAGGGTCTTGTTACATAACCCCTTATAACTCCCGCATAAGGCCGAAGGGTAAGGTGTGTGATGGTAACAGACTCTCGGGTTGGCTCAAATAACATCACTCTGGTGGTAATATTTATTAACTTCCACTTCTCCCATAGTCAGTTCCACTCTAGCTTAACGTGTTCAAGCTCAGATTGGGCTCGGTCAAGAGTGATGCCCAATGAGGCCACCTCCTTTCTGAGCTCCGACAAATGGGCTTCGTACGGGGAAAGTCTACTGGATGAGGCCATTGCTTCCTTTTTTTGAGTAAATTTGATTTTTTAAATCCCTATATTTATACTAATCGTGTGATCACTTGTTCAATGGCTATATTAGAAACGATCACAATTCATAACGGTATATTAAAATTCGAAAACATAAAACAAATGAAGATCACATTTTATATAACCGTAATAAAAATTTAATTAGATCAAGAGAAATTTATCTTAATGAATGTTTAGGTCATTACAAGGAGGGAATAGGTATATTCATGTTGTGAAAGGGATAAAACCCGACATCAATAATCCATGGATTACCTACCCCATGTGAAATGACCATGAAGCATGTTGATTACTGTTTAAGGTCATATGGTCTAGACAATGGTATACAATTTAGAGTCTTGTCTCTTAGAAAATGGAGTTGATATTTTCTATAATGGAATATGTGTAGCCTGAAAATGGTAAAAACAGACATGATTAATAGATGTAATCCTTTAAACCAAACAGGCACTATGAAATAAAAAAACATAGTTTAATGTCATTATTCTGGATCCGTGTATTTAAGTAAAATAGATTAATTCCATGATACTTGGACTTGGGTAATATTGGTATAAAGGGTACTTATGCTGAAAAATAGAGACATGACCCAACATGAATGTATTCAATGAGGATCAAGTGCCACATTACCACCATGAGATGAACCGAACACAATTTAATGTGATAATTCTTGGATGATGGTTGAGGATAAGGGTCTAAAGTGTTTATTAAGTTGAATCCAAGCATAGAGATGAAACGTATAGTCCCCAATACTTATCCTAAGAGGAAGGAAATCCATCCACATGTTGTTATGGACCAATGTATAGTAGGATACTCACACTACTAGGAGTTTTCCTTTATGAGAAGGGAATTGAGGCATCCCAGAACAATGGGAAATACCATTTCCAAGGTATGAGGCATGTTTTTCTGATCATCCAATACTTATCATATGAGGAATCTCAATTTAAAAAGAGGGAAAGATCATCCATCATTGAGAGGAATCCCCATGTTACATGAGCTAACTCCATAGTTTCACATCATACATCAAGGACAAAGGGCTTTTTTGTGTAAAGTTATACAACTCAGAACATAGAGTCTGCAAATAGATTAATGTCATAGTGCTTCGACCTCATGCAGATTCTTTAATATCATGTTACATGGACCATATAATGGATAAATGTTTAAGGATACATTGTTTGGACTAATGGGGATCTTAGATTATGTTCATAGAGTTTGGACCAAGTAGGAGTATCCAAAAAGGGATATACATAGCACAGATGTAGATCCCCAATAAATCATAATACATTCCTTCTATAATAAATTAAATTTTTTTGTTAGAATGCATTATAAAAAATGTTAATATTGCACTATACATAACACTAATTAAGCTTGTCTTACATGCAAGATCTTGTTTTACCACCTTTTAATAGAGAACCTATTATAAACGCAATATTTTAAATTTTTATAAATTTTATATGAAAAAATACTCCTATTAATTAAATAAAAAATATCAAAATTAACTTAGGGTGAATTTTAGGAATTTTTCTGTGAATTTTATTTTTTTATGAGTACTGAAGAATACACCATTTTAGTTATAAACAACATTTTTTTAATAAATAATTCGTATATTATTAATTTTTTAAGTCATATTATTGGAATGATAGACATATTAATCAAATGTAGTTCATTAGAATCATTTTTAAATTTAATTTATATATAAAAACGTATTGATCTTTTGAACATCCCTTTCACCAGCCTCCTCTCCATATCTATGGGATTATTGTTATACATAATTTAGCCACTCCTATAAATTGAATTTCAAAAAATGGACATACATGATTGTAATCAGTATCGAATATGTGGTCTAATTGGTTCAACAGGATTTCTGGTAAATAGTAACTTTATTATATTATTTTCCATAATTAAGTTTAAATAAGATAAATAAAGGTAAAAAATAATATTATCATATTGTAAAGTTACGCTAACAGCTTCCCTGTTTTCATTAGATGACAGGGTTAGTCTAAAATCAACCTTAAACAAATATTTTATCATTTTAAACCACTTTTTTTAATAATATGACATTTAAAATATCTTATTTAAAGATAAGATAAAACTAACATACTCAAATTTTTAAAAACTATACAATTTGTATTATAGAGTCATAAAAAAGATAAATTTGAATATAATTATTCTTTTAAAAGATAAAATTATATCTACATGATGATAATTTTTTATAATTTTTATGTATAAAATAATTAACAGAAATGGAGACAAAATAATGATGCAATAATTGTTTAAATAATGGATGGATCAAATAAATGATATTAAAAGTATTAATATAAATATAATTTGAGTTGTTTAATGTCATCCAATATTTTAATTTATTAATTCGACATAGTAGTAATTTTTAAAAAGTCTTATTTCTATTTATCTTGTTGGTTTGATTTTTGTAAGAGATAAAAAATGAATAGTGTCAAAATTGACCTTTAAGATATTTTAAAATAAATGATATGTTATTAATGATATAAAATATCTAAAATAGAAAAATTCTACTAACTAATTTTTATAAGTATTATTATTTCATCAATTACTCATTTAGTGGCATTTTTTCTTTTTATAGTTATTTTATTACCCCATAATGTATAAATTATTTGATATCACAGTAAGAATTAAAGGAGTTAAATAATGGTCAAAAAAATGTGAAGGATCAAAAAAATAATATAAACTTGTCAAAAAATTATTTACTGAATAATATTTTACCCTTATAAAATTATAATCATTTTTCAGTTTTATATTGGACTCTATTCAATGAAAAATATTATATATATTTTTTATATGAAGGATAGTTACAGAATATCACTCTCTCTTTTTTTATTATCCTATATGTGTCTGCATATGGAGAAAATCAAGATATGAATGATACTAAATATCTATTTTTATACTAAGGAATTTATTTTAACTATATATTTTTTTAAAAGAAAAAATTAAATATTTATATTAAAAGTTTCTTTAATAGTAAAAAAATATTTATTTAATCAAAATGAAAATACTTTAGTTTAAATTAATAATAATAATTTTGATATTTTTTGTATAATTTAATGTTTATAGATAATTTTATCAAACTATAGGATATAATTGACATGTGTTAAATAATGATATTGAAATTCCCTCTATTCTTGAGGTATTTAATGTAAAATTAAAAACATATTATCAAATTTGACAATAATGATATCTTATTGGATTAATTTATTAATAAATAATTTAAAATTTAAAATAATAATACTTAGTATCAATGGGATAGGGTAATGATCGAATATATATTCTTATTTTCATTTGTTGTCCATTTTTAAATAATTACATCTAGAATATTCTAGTTATATTTTAATATTTTGAGGATGTCCAAAATTGTCCCTCATCTAAATTATAAAATGGAACCTCCTATCTCACTTACTCACACAACATTTATTATTCTTTCTAGACCAAAAACTACCAATTTACCTTATAAACTTACCAAGATACATCTTATAGGTTCTGGTCTTCTCAAAAGACCAAACCTAGTGTCGAATGGGGATATCCAATGGAGATTCGCTGAAGAAATAATTTTCTTTACTGAATCCTTCAAATTTATTTCTTCTTATAGCTCACATACCTATGTTGTTTCAATAAAAATAAATAACTAACGTATCATCAGTATGATGATATTTTATTATGATTATGGGACAACCATATTCATCATTTTACCCATCATACGAAAAACAATATCACCATGCATTTGTATGTACGACATACCATCTCCACGTTGTGGTGTAATATGTTTTCCCTCAATAAATTAGTTGTATGGCTGTAATGATGAATATAATGGATATTAATATTACATAAGACATAACATTGTTTCTGTATAATGAATATACAGTCAAATTCATTACCAATTTACCATTAATGAAATGATATCGTCACTCATGCATATTACAAACAACCATCTCCACGATGCGGTGAGGTTCATTCTCCACGTTAACCAATCTTGAATTAGTATAAAAAAGTATATGAAGAATAAATTTGAAATATATGACATAATAATGATACCTGAAATATATATATATATATATATACATATATTTCACTTACTTCCATACATTAAATGCGGTAACAAAGCGGTTATTTCCCAAAACATTTCCTTAACTTGGAATAGTTCATAAAAGGGTAATATAAAGTCATAAATTAAGCATATAATCTATAATAAATACTATTATGATTTTGGAACAAGTTAATAATATTTTTAAAACTATTTAATAGTATTTATTTACATGTACGGATGGAATCAGGCTGATGGTAAGCATATATTTTGCAATCTCATTATTATCTGAGATTTTTATATGTAATTATTTACTTGGACATATTTATAATCCATTTCCATTATTCATAAAAATGTTATAAAATGTATTCTTTTTAAGGTTTTATATAAGGTACTATTTAACTAAAACCTTTTTTTAAATGTTTCTATGATTTATTAATCTAAATATTTCTCATTCAGGTCCATGATTTTAAAAAAAGATTTTTATGGATTTATTTATAAGGACCTGAATATTTCAAATAGTTAATTATCAAATTTATATCAAATGTTTCAATGTGGTATGTGAAAATTTGATTCAAAAAAATTTATTTTTTAAAATGTACTCATTTATAATTGAGAAGATTTTTAAAACATAGAGACCTAGTCCTATCATCTGATTATAACTCTTGAAAAAGAGGTCACAGTGCTAATTTAGGATGTAAACCTACTACTGCCACTCCACTCGAGGAGTAGCTACACTGATCATCATCACCCATAGATCGTTATCATTATCTAGTTTCACATGAATCAACTCATAAATGGTCGTGGAAACACCCTATTCAAATATAAGAGGAAAAATTCCCAAATCCTATTTATACTTTATAGCATGAGAATCCATAAGAGGATGTTCATCTAGGCCATCCGATTAGGGGGGAACTAGTTTCTACTTGAGAGGTAATAGAATCTTTACTACACAACTCTTTCTCTATTAAAACTATGGAGAAAAAAGAAATCAATCCAATTCCATCAGTCCATCAACTATGGGGTCCATATTTGATATCAATGGAATTATTTTGATTCTAATTTTGGTGATTCAAACTAGATATTTGGAACAAATAAGAATATCATGAAATAGTGGACATGTTGTGAACATCTTGTTACCTCATCATTGAAGGGGACTCTAGTATCACCCCATCCTTTACTGTATAATAGTACAAAGTAATATGTAGATATTCATCCCAAATTTATTAAGTGATTTCCCTTTTCATTGAAATGAAAAAAACACACCCCAAGAATGACATTGTGGCCTCTATCTTATGGATCTGTAGAATAAAAAAAATAATCCATGTCTACCCATGGATTGTCCACAGTTCTTTTATGATCAACCTTGTTGGTCTAAACTTTCGTCCCCTCAACCGTATAATAGTGTGTGCCAAGATAGTGGGCTTCACAAGAGTCGAATGAGTACACATCACCTTGAAGAACCCCAACTCAACCTTTGTTAGAGAATTTGATTCAGTGGTGACATGGGGATGGAACTTCTGCATGAAAGATGAATCTATTTCCTACCTAGAAATGCATTGTAGGTAGTATACTCTAATACTAACATAAATTCATCACTTTTAACCAAGCCTATGAACTAGGCCTTTAAGTAAATACTACCACACAATCTCTACTCAGTCCTACCATTAACCTAAATCATCATGTCATATGGAGTCAAATATGTTATAGTCATCCCTGACTTGTGGACTATTTGTGTTGAGATTAGGTTGATCCTAGAACTTATGTCCAATAGGAAGCGACATTCATCCCTAGAATTAAACTGGATTATGGTGTAAAGAGGGTGTATGTTTCCCTACCCGTGGGTGATCTCATCTTTTTAGAAGAAGAGATTATAGCCCACCAATCCTCTAGTTTTACCTCCTATGCATAGTAGTTCTATGTTGTAGCTTCTTTTATTTCTAACTGAAGAGGGATTTGCAATTATTCTGCGAGGACCCCACTAATTTCATTCAACAAGAAGATGATCTTGAGAATAATGAGTCTTTCAGGTATGCTGGAGAGGTACTTTAGAGCATCATAATTCCATGCCAAATGCATGCTTCTTCCCAAATGGAGTCCCACTTTGTGGGGTGGCTAGATTGATTTGGTTGGCTAAACCACTAGGTTCTAGCTAAAACTTCATATATCCTACTAATAACCACCTAACATTCCAAAATCACTATCGACTAACTATCAGTTGATTGATGCTTAGCTCTAACCTAAGGCCACTAATTAAAGTGTTGTAATGGATTTTGTACTTGTTCATTTAACAAAATAGATTCTGGATGAACTACTCAACCAGTTAACTTGGTTAAATATGGTGGTTTGTTAGGAAGAATTGGATGAGTGGACTATTCATACTGAGATCAAAGGAAAAATTCTTGTGTAATCTCTATTTCATGAATTTCTTGTCTAGAAATTCTGATGGTTCAAATGTCCTCGACCCCCCCCCCCCATCGATGAAATTGTCCAGAGGGACTTGGGGGGTTTTCATGAAATTATTTATCATTGGTAAGTGTGAAGAGGCCCACTAACTAGATAGTGTTTATATAGGAAAACTTCTTCTCTCAATCAGGGGATCTCTTAGTGCTGGGTGGGACTGATGTGGGACTCCCATAAAAAGAGGCAGGAAGTCCCCAAGGGTGAATGAAGGCTTTAGTACCAGTGGGGGATTCTAATTTACCTTGTGTCATTAGTATTCATTCTGATGAAATTTAGTTAGTTCCAACATGGATGTATATGCAATGGATAGATAAGGTGAAGTGTCTAATTGAGGATCTAGCATTAATATGAAAGAAAGGATGACACTTTAGGTGTGAGATATTTCTATATGATCTATCAATTAATCATACATATGGGTTCTAGGGCAAGAATCTATCACCTATTCTGCTGAAACCTCTTTGTTCCCCCCCATGATCATCATAGATATATGTTACCAGCACTGGGATGCTTCCCAACATGATCGAACCATTATCCATTTGATCCTAGAGCCATTCCTAGGATTAATTTCAAACCTTTATGGTGTGTTAAAGGATCCAGTGTGAGGAAAATGGCCAGGGGGTCAGCACATCTAGATTCCTGGTGCGTCCTGCACTTTAGGATCTTTAGATTTCTACTCTTCATGAAACATATGAAATATTATGGGACATATGAATCCTTAAAAGAAGTTTTTTGGGTCATTATATCTGGAAAGGGAGATCTGGGATCCTATCCTTGATAAGGGACTGGATCCTGAAGAGTTGATGGAACCACATTCTCTCATCTAGGTGGATTCACCTAGATAGGCGGAGCCTAATGGTTCTATACTGGATATGGCTACACATGGTTGAGATTCAATGTTGCATTTTTCTTCTGGAAATAGCACTAATAACTCTAGAAATGTAGGAGACCTACCTATAATGTGGTGGTGGTCTATAAAATTTCATTGAATATCATTAGATATGGAATAGGAAAAAAGAGTGTTTTCATATCCTTTTAAAAATATTTTCCCAAATGATGGAACTTATCATAACAATAGTTGAACTGGTAGAGATATATCGAGTGAATACATGATGCATTTACACCAGACAATAATAATTATGACCCTCTAATTTGGGATTATATTACACTTAAAGAGGTCATCGATGCATTTCCTTCATGTGATGGAGTTGAAATGGTAGAGGAATTGTCTGTTAAGATCCTCCAAACTAGTGATGAACCCTATGGTTAGATTGTTATACCCAATAAATGCATGTAATTTCAATATATTGATGAAAAAATAGATCATGGATGCCTCATACTACTCTTAGGTTCTCAACATACATCGAAACCTTGAGATGTAGTGGTCTAGATTCTAAAGCGGGTCACCGACCCCATTTAACGGGGGAAATGCATGGGTTCCCAAAATTCATGGGTTCTTTCATGTCATCCACCCAAGATGGATTTGAATTTCTATTAGGTGGTATTTCCACCTTTAATATCTCCAGAGAATTAATTTGGGTGGGGAAAGTGGTTATCAAATATTATTGATTAGGGTCTGTTTCTTGATAAGGGTTCCCAACCACCAATGCAATGATAAAATGGAAAACATTGTAAGAGGGATTAGTGTCACATCAAGTGGAATCACTAGAATCCATAGGATGATAATCTGGCATCTCATGAGGGTTGGGTTACTAAAATCTCAATCTCTTTCCATAAAATCCCACCTCTACTCTATATGGATGCATGGGGTTACCGAGCGCGTCTTAGTGAAACTAGTGATGGAGGACATACATTCCTAGTGGAGGAGAAATGGTATATCATGAAGAACATATATAATCCAATCATTGATAATATGCAATCTTATCAAGGATTCTTTTCTCCTATTTTAACTATTTTAGTAGGGAGGTAACTATTGGACATTCCTTTTTTGTGCAACCACTAATGGATAAGAGGGAAAAACATGCTTCTAATCCTTATAGGTGATTCAATGTGATTATAATGTTTCCTCATTATCGGGATCCCAAAGGATGATTAGTTGCCTCTACCAGTAGGTGAGGACACACATATGATGTTCTGTCTGGAATTACACTACAACATTAGGGAGATCTTTCGTATAAAACCCTGCACTTATGAATATGTTCTGATGCATCTCTAGAATAACCATGTTTACTATAACTATTCTTATAGGTGAATTTTCATCATCAATGGGTATGTTAGGATATCATTTGATAAGGATGAATAGGAGAGAAAAATACTATCACAGACCCTTGAGTATCACAAGCAAATATGCCCCTTATATAATTTGGTGAAGCATAGTGAGCCTCTTTACACAATGTTATTGTAGGGTATGATGGTATCGAGAAAAAAATTGGTGCTAAGATTATGAGAGTGATTATAACTTGAACCTTATTCATATCATATCATTTTCCTCGAGGATTCATTAGAATCCCAGATAGGTAAACTTATGATCATGGAGGTAGTGAAACTTTTCCATGATTTCTTTTGTGAAATCACATGGACTGGTCCATGGTTTGGGACACCAATATGTTGATGTTGGGAGTTAAAGGGGTCCAAAACATTAAAAAATTTGTTCAATAGCTTGTACCTCCCAAAGGACCACATGCTCAGAGCATTAGTATTGGTCATAACATACTTCGATTAGTTCTTTTCGAGAGATAGGTGGAGACCCCAATGTTGATCAGTTCTATAGTGGGTTTTTCAATAGAGGAACCACTACATGGGGTATTTATACCCTAAATTCTAGGTATTTTCATAAGAGTAGTACTTATTTCATAATCATGTCCCTATAAGAGGTATTATTTACCATTTTCTTGTTTGAAAGGGTAGTGATGCTCATTTGTGTATCAATTGTCTACTTCTCGGTGATGTGGTTACCATATTAATGAGCCATCCTATACTAGAAAAAATCATTATTATCATGGGTAGTGGTAGATAATGATATTGGATATGGAGTAAATGGATGCATTATCAGTCCTTGGAGAGGATCCATAACATCCTCTACCTATATCTACCCATAGAGGGATCTAGGGATTTAATGGATTTCACCTTCCATGATTGCAAAAACAAATTGGGATCCTTCTCTAGACTTTTGGAGTAAGGGAAGAGGTTACTTTAATAATTTTTATGTTTCCATGGATTCAGATAGGTTGAAGAGGTCAATTATGAATTATTGTTTACCAATATTTTACCTTCTACAGTGCTTGTTCATCCATCTTCAATGGGACGGTTATTCCGGGAAGAGTACTTATTTTTCATTAGGAGGACCTTTCAGATGGTGTTTATTACTATGAGAAGGACATTCATGTTCGCTAAAAAGGACACATGGAGGTCCACCATATTGATAAGAATGATTGCAGAGAAGTCCTCCATACTTGGTGTTGATAGAGTGGGAATTATCTCTTCATTGGTTGGTGATGGTGCGGGGATAACCTACGCACTTTATCTTCTAATCCCCAGATAGACTTTAAAGACTATATTTGGTGGCTACAATTGACCGAGTAAATCCATACTGTCTATGAGATGGTTGGGTTCTTGATCCTTTTTGGAAATGATGGATCCCAATTCTCTTATTTTAGGTAATTAATGGACTTAGATTACTTTTCTAGTGGTGGTAGGGGCCACTAAAGCCATGAAACATGATTCATCATATTTAGAATTTTTTTGGACTTACCCTGATGTTAGCAATGGGTAGTTTAGACTGGGGACAATGGAGTAGGTGTAATGCCATTTTTTCTTTGGAATGAGTGACTGGTCATTACAGGCATTGAATCAGGCTAGTGGGAGCTGTCCTTAGTGGCTCCCAAGCAGTAGTCATAGATGGGGTGACTCGGCCATCCCCAAACTCCTTGGTGTAGGAGATAAATCCATAAGATCAATTTGGTAGATACTCCTAAAGTAGTCATCCATTATAATAGGGGATGGTTTCCCCTTGTACGATCCTTAGGGTAGGTGGTGTCATTAAGACGATGATGCATCTAGGAATGGGTGGGACACAACACAGATGGGAATGACCCCCTTCTACTCATACAGGCATATGAGTGTGGTGATCACCCTTCTCTATATGATTTCTAAAGGCGAGACAGGGTGTGGGAGCCCAGTAGATGAAGTCTGGGGTGAATTCATTGTGAGATAGGGACTATGTAGGATTATATAATCATTTTTTCTCCTACACCTATTCATATGGATGCTTGGATTCATATCTCCTACTCTGTGAATCCTATATGTCATGTTGATTCCACCATTTTTATTGGTACATAGAAATATATGCATGTTACCCAAGTGTAATCCAATCTTCTAAAGATAGATAGACATCCAGACTCACAAAGTCAATGTTTGAGGATAGTCAACTGCTAACTGCCCCAATTTTTATTGATTTTGATGCTAGAACAACCGTTTTATTAGTGGAACGTGGGAGTAAATATCTGGATCTGGTGACATGAATATTTTTTTATGCCCTTATTATACTAGTCAACCTGATGAAGAGAAGATAATCATGTAAAGTTTACCATTTCTATTTTCTATGCTTCTGTCAGGGGTTTCTATCACATTCGCATATGATGTGTGCATTATAATTATTATTACCCCACATTTCCACCTTCCAAAGGTGATTGATATTCATAAATATTATCTAAAATTTATAGAGATTTATCGAAATGGGATGATGAGGTGCCAGTTTCTCCTTCCATGTATTCTTCGGAGATTTTCACCTATTTTGGATCTCCCTCAGAGATTAAATAATGTTAAATGAACTCATTATCAGTTCCATGTGTTTGTGGATGTTAGTTAATTACACTGATTATATCTAGACATTCTTATTTCTAATTTATTGGGAATCAAATGTTGGTTATTGTAATTGTCACATTGGGCAACGGTGGGAATGTCTAGATATTGGGAGACTTGTTCAACTATATTATTCATCTTTGGAGCTAATATCATATGATGTATTTTAATGGGAAAATCCAATTCACACTATGTCAATTGTGATGTTATGAAACAAGGGACATGAATCTTCCAAGTATTGTTTCCCCAGGTATCCCACACTTATGGATAGGGTAGGTATTTTGATATATATCTCAAGTAATATGTCTTGTGGAGTTATACTAGGACATTCGGTTAAGCCAAATTATGAAAAGAGTTTAGCATTATGTATATATGGTTTTGGTTGATTATAATGGCCCTTCAAGGTGTATTAGAGAGGTGTGTCCCTAAGAGTGAAGATGTCACACCTAAATAGTTTATCAATTGATCTAAATTCCTCATGGTGGTAGATCCAGTGCATGAGTTTATTATCTTCTAGAGATAGGTTTTGTTTATCATAATTCCCCCATTGAGGTAGGTTAGGTAGGTTCCAACCTAGGAGGGAAGATGTCACACCTATATAGTTTAACAATTGATTATAATGCCTTGTGGAGTAAGATTATAGGAATGAGTCTAACTTCTTATAGAGACAAGTTTGGTTGATCAAAATTCCCCATGGAGGAAGACCAGGGAGGTATAACCCTTTGAGGGAATATTTCAAACCTATATAGTTATTCAATGAATCATAATTCCTTGTGGAGGATAATTTTTAGAACAAGTTTAATTTCTTCTGGAGATGGGTCTGGATGATCAAAATTCTCCCAATAGGTGGCTCAAGGGGTGCATCCCTTGGAGGGAAGATGTCACACCTCGATAGATTACCAAGGGATTAGAATGACTTGTGGATGTGGATCAAGGGATCAAGTTTAATTTCTTGTGGAGATGGGTTTGATTTATCAAAACACCCCTTGGAGGCAAATCAAGGAGGTGCATTCCTATGAGGGAAGCTATCACACATAGATAGTATACCAATTTTTCAAAATGCCTTGTTGAGGAAGATCTAAATAAATAGTTCAAAATCTTGTAGAGACGATTTTGGTTGATCAGAATGCAATGTGGAGGAAGATCATGGAGTTGTGTCCCTAGGAGGTAAGATGTCACAAATGGATATTTTACCATTTGATTAGAACGTCTAATGTAGGAAAATTCAGGGTATGAGTTTATAATCTCATGGAGAAAAGTTTGGTTGATCAAAATGCATCATGGAGGTGCGACCCTTGTTTGGAATTTATCACTCCTGGATATTTTACAGATGGATTAGAACACCACATGGAAGAAAATATAGGGCATGAATTTAACATCTTCTGGAGATGGGTTTGTTTGATGCAAAATTCTTATGGAGGAGGATAGAGGAGATATGTCCCTTGGATGGGGCACCTATGTTTACCATTGGTCAGTATTAATCCTCAAGGATCCATCCTACATACTATGTTTAGAATACATATATTAAAAACCATATAGCTCGATTCTATATTTTATGGTTGTGTGATATTACTGATGAATTTTGTTTGATGTCATGTGGTAAGGATTCTTGTGTCATAGAAGGATAATAAATGAGGGATAGTGTTTGGATTAGAAATTGATGCTTCACTTCACAGGTTTATTACTGTTGGATGGAATGGTATAGGGATTATGCATTGAGCTACCCAAATGATATAATTCCATGTGAGTGCTATGTGTGTGTAGGTCATCCCATGGAAATCATACATAGATCATCATATTATTATTTCACAAGGTAAGACTATAGTTTTGAATCGTGCACTGAGGATGTTGTCATGCTGTTTAACATCATATGACTAGGAAATGGAGCTAGGAAATTTTATGTCAGGAAACTCAAATGTGGGTGGACTCAATCCTCACCACATGGGATTACTTGATCACCACTTATTCTGCTTTGGTTGGGGAATGGTGCTGGATCTTCTAGGATGAAACTCTATAAGGAGTGTTTAATCATGAACTCTATGTCATATCCCCCCCCACCCTCAAAAGAAACCTGAGTAAGGGTACCAATTCTCTGAAGAAGTAGATATGGTAAGAGGTGAAGTAATGGAAAAAGGGACATTATGTATGGTAATAAGAAGACATTTCATGCATGTTTCGGGCATTTCAATACAGATTAATCATAGTAGGTTTCTCTAGTACAAGTAAATTCCATATAGTTTCAAGGAGTTAGTGCATGAAATATTGGAGCTTTCACACAAAATGTGGTTGCATGCAGGGCCTCAAGGTTGTGAAAAAAACACGGGGTTGTGAAAAATAATCTTCTTGAAAACAAACCTAATATATTATTAAGGGGTCTTATTTAGGATCAATCCACCATGGGATAGGACAATTTGAGGCCCACATGTGTTTTTTTTGCGAATGATTCTCTACCATGTGTGGTCAATGTTGCACACTGTCATCGAAGTAGTGTACTTGCATATATTGGACCAATTTTTTTTATTCCATAGAGTCCCTCCAAGGGAGGGGTGAGATTTTATTAATATCAAAAATCCATGGAGCTAGGTGCACAAGACCCTATGAATAGAAGGTACATTTTTCACAACATCTCCCTTTACCACAAGAGCTCTTCCGTAGAATATGTCTAGTTTGACGTCTCCTTTTGTATGAAAGGGGCCTATGGTGGTAAGATCTCAGTAATTTCAGGCATCCCTTTTTTCATGAACTTTACATGGAAATATTGTTAGACTAGGAGTAAAATATTAAAAATCTCATTGTGTTTGGCATGAATGAAACTTGGTATTCCTTTATACATGCAATGAATGTTTCACATGCCATGTTCATTGACCCCATAATGGTCTTCAGGGTGGCCTTTGTTCTCATTTATAAAAAAATTGATATTTTAGGCTTTACATAACATTTCAGCACCAATAATAACCATCAAAGATTGGATGATTTTATATTTAACAATAGTAAACAATTATTGATCAGGAAGGTTTTTCTCAAGGACATATATTGTTAGCCATTGTGGATTCCCCTATGATTATGTTTTCTTGGAGACACATCCTTGGTTTGGAAGAGAATTTTGATGGGGATGGTGATTAATATTCAAACCATTGATAAGTGGTTGTAGATGCCTTATATTCACTATAAATCCAATTCTGATCATTTTATCCATTCCATGTAGTTCTAAATAGGATATTAGGTTCTCCTCAGGGTATTACCCATTTTGGGTAACTAATGATTATGTAGGTAGTGGATGATTTACCTGAGATATATCGACCCCTTCGAGATCGTGGGACATGTTGGAAAGGATTCATGAAAAATCAATCTTCATCCCTAGTTACTGGTAATACATAGATATTTTTATGTTTCTCCATTAAAATAGTTATATCTAGATCCCAATCATTTTATTAAAATTGATTTCCTTGAAACTAGTTGTTTTGATTACTCAAGAAATAGTTCATATCACTGACTCCAATGTGAAGGTGTTACATGGGAGGTTTATTTGGTTAGATAATTTTTATGGAAAAATATATATATTTCATGATATATGGTAGCATTAGGAACATATGATAGAGATATATCCTCAAATTTTCATGAATCATGTATTGGGTTGACTGTTTTTTGGGTTAAAGTGTTATGGTGGATAGATTATTCAAACCAAAAATGTCACTTTCAAGGCTGACACCTTTTAATGTTTTAATTATTTTTGACATATGTTCTTAGCCATTTATTTTTTTTCCGTAGAGTTATTAGAATTTTTTTTGAATTTATGGGAAACAATTGTTTTTGGAGTTTTAATTTTTTGAGTCAGTAGAAGGGTATGATGTGAACACTATAGTCATTAACTTGGTAACCCAGGAAGTCATAGGGGTTGCACCATATATTAGAGGGATAGGATGTGGAGAATACATTTCCTATTCTATATATGTGTAACAAGAGTTTCTATTACACAGTTTGAAGGGGATATTCAATTGCTCAATGAGATATAGAATAGAGAACCCCATACCCACACTACATTAATTTAAGTTTATTTTACCTCAAATAGTGCACAAACTATGTAATGTTATCCTTAAAGAATTTATTTCATAGATTTTGGTGCTATGTTGTGGAGTCTTATGAGTTGAAGACCATGGATCATTTCTACATGGTCATCTTCTACAATACAACCAATGGGGAACACCATAAAGGTGCATAATTGAGGGATATCATGTCACGTCCTTCAAGGTATGATATGGTGTACCCCAATAAATTTTTAAAGAAAATAAAAAATACATGAAATTAACAATGAATCCTTTTAGAATCAAAAAATATAATCATCATTCCTATCCAACTCTCAAACTCCAATTACATCTTATGAATGAGGTTCCTTTTCACTTCCTTGTTTGTGTGACTCTGGTGTGGATTTTACCTAGTTTCTTTAGGGAATAATAATGTATGTTTCTCCACATTCTTACTTCAATCATTTTCTTTGTTCTTTTTGGTATTTACATCTTCCCAAATTTTACACCCCAAAATTTCATTGTAAGTTATATCATTAATGTAATTAAATAGCTTATACTACACTCATCACAGACATGGCTTACATTATATAGAAGATTGAGTTTCTATGAAACAAGAATTTGATTAATAAAATTGTATATTTATAACATAACTATTATATATACTAATACAAAAAGAAACATATAAATTTGAAATGTCATTTATAATTATATAACATAAATAAACCATATTTATAAGTAGATTTATAAGTTTCATTAAAATATAAGTACTATTTTGATAAAGAAACTACATCTTATGTCCTTTTGCGAACAATAATATAATTAATTTTATACACTTTTATAAAATCAATAAGTTTAAATTGAATTAATTTATTAATTTATAATACCAATATTATATTAGGGTTATATTTTGGTAATTTTATGAGAAGTTTCAATTTTTTAAGGAATAGTGAAAATACTGTTTTTAATTCAAAACTGCCATTTCACCCAATTTATTTATATTCTTATATTATCCTCATAATTTGTTTTATAGGTTCTATATATATTATATTTTTATAATTTTATTTAATTGTGTTCATTGGAAGTAATTTCACATTTAAATTGGATAAAAACAGATGTCAATATTTTGATAATGTTTACAAATTAAAAACCCAATTTTTGGATATCACAAGAAAAATTAATCTTAAATTATTTAATGAAACCTAAATGTCGTGAATTTTTTAAAATATAAATCATTTATAAATTTGAAATATCGAAATTTTCTTAGGGTGAATTTTTTGTATTTTTCTGAAACCATTCAATTTTTGATGATTAGTGAAAAACAATTCATTATTGTTTAAAACTGACTTTTATTTAAATAATAATAATAATTATTATAATTTATTTTAAAGTCAAAATAGATAAATAATACCTATATTAGTTCAATTTATATCATTTGAGTCAATTTATAATAAGACTAGATCTATAATATTTTATTGATCTTTTTAACGTCTTCTACCCACCTTCTAGTCACATTTGCAAATTTTCATAAAACATAATTTTACCGCTTCTGTGAATTAAATTTAAAAAAATTTAAGGACATTTTTTAAATTAGTATGTAAAATTTCGTTCAGTAGAATGAATTTTTTTTGGTGAATAGTAACTTTTGAATTTGATTTACCATAGTTAAAAGTAAATAGGGTAATTAATGGTAAAAATGATATTATAATTTCCCTACAACATATCCTAATTATATTGGATAAGTTTTTTATACCAAAATAATCCTTAGGAAACATTATGATTCTATTTGATCCACATTGATTATATTAGGACATTTATTAATATTTTATTTAAAAAAGAGTTAAAAGTGTAAAATTAAAAGATTAATAACTAAACCATTTTTAATATATGGTTATACATAAGATAAATTTGACTATAAATATTCATTATAAATATAAAATTATTTTCTACATTAGGGTATTTTATTTATAATTTTTAAACATTAAAAAATTAAATTTATTTATGACACAATGATGATGCATTAATTACCTTATTAATGAAATATTAAAATATTTCATATTATAAATATCATAATAAATTTATATATATAATTTTGATGAATTAAACTAATTTTATAGGTTAATATAAAATATTTTGGTTCATTTAATGTTTTTTTGAATTAATCAAGTATTTTTCACTTTAAAAAAATCTAAGTACTAAATAGTGTCAAAATTGATATAAATGAGTTTTTAAAACAAATACCATATTATTAAATGATATAATATTCCAAAAAATATAATTACTTGGAAAAGGACTTATATAATTATATATATTTCATTAATGATCCACTGTAGGTTCTCTTGAAAATTTATAGAATGTTTATTAACCATGTAATATAAAAATACAGGAATATATGGTAAAAGTTAAACTATTTAACTAATAATTAAATCTAAAAGGTAAGGATAATATGTTGGCATAAAATTGAATAAAACCTATTGGTTGAGAATATTTCGACCCATACCCAAATTATACTCGAAATAAATCTATTTTCAGCTATTATAAACCGAAAATGATTTTATAATAAAATAATATTTCAAGCTTTTCCTAAAGTGATCATCACCCCTCTTATGAAAGTGTAATTCTACTTATCTTAATTTCACACCTCCAAATACATTTTTTTTAGATTTACATAGCTCTAATATCCTCTCACATACCCTTAATTCTACATAAAGGCCTTACTTTTATCAGAAATACAACCTATGGAGCCCTTTTGATCAAATCAAAAGGAACCACCCGAAGAAGAGGTAATAATTTCATCACCTCTTTCAAAGTTCTTTTCTTCTTCCACTTCCTAATTCATTGTTGATTCCATACCGATATAATAACACCATTACCTTATACATAATGAGATGTTATTATAAATATGGTACAACTATATTCATTATTCCATCCATCCTATGAATGACAACGTCACCATTTTTGTGTACGTACGGCTCATTGTCTCCACATCATGATGTAATTTATTATTCAAAACATCATTATTTATATGGGTATAATTGTGGGTATAATTGATGTAAATAATAAATATACCATGTTAATGATTATTTATTTATTATATAACATCCAATAAAATATGATTTCACCATCAATATAATGATATTATTGCTCATGCGTAGATACATATTACCATCTCCCCAAATGCAAGGAGATTCATTCCCCATTGTAAAAATTACATAAAAATATTAATTTTATGATTAAAAATTATTTTTAAGAACTAAATATCATTATTTATATGAATCAAATACATCCTATACATAAAAAACATGACTTATGTAACAAAACATATAAGGGAAAACGAATAAGTTAACACTCGAAACAATGATACTACTGAAATATTATTAACAAAGCAATATTAGAAGATCATATATGATATCATATTTATGTATTTGGTAATTTTATAATTTAATAACTATGATTTAAATATTATACATGATGTAAAAATAACTTCGACGTAGGAAATGTATACGGTAAGGGGGTTTTCATCTCACTTTTTATTCTCGTGAGATTCATGCAACAATTGCCACTATTTATTTTTGTGTGGTGTATATACTACCTATGATTGTAATATTCTTGTTATATATTTTAATTTATGGGTATATAAATCTTAATTATATGATCCTTATTTTATGTGGTTTATTTTTTGTATGTTACCAAATCAGTAAGGGAATTTCTAATTTCAATTTCCACTCATTGGTTTTTACGATCCCTTCATTGATTATTTTAATCCAAGATTATGTGTGAAATAAATATTTATTAATTTATGAAGTAATTTTCACTCCCATTTGTGTGGATATAATTTTTATACACATAATAAATCCATTGATAAATTCTCAAGTCATTTATATTAACTTGATAAGAGTAATCTTTACTCAATTTTCATTCATTTAGTTAAACATCCAAGTCATTGGTGTTGTTTTTAAAAGAGTATGTGTGAATTTCCTAGGATTTATTTACACTGAATATCCAATAAAATTGAGTTTATTTATATTTTTCATGCATAATTATGTCATTTATTTATCCTTAATCTAAGGATATGGTCTTTATAGGGTATTTCATCTCAATTTTTCATTCCATTGAGACTTCTTTGTTCTTATGAGCCAATTCAATTTTATATGGTGTATATAATGTACTTTGACATAGTATATAATGAATAAATTTATTCTCATGATATTATAATATATTTTTTACCTCAATTATTTATATTCAAGCATCTCTCTTTTGTTTAGGAACTCTAACTAAAATATTGTTTTAAATTTTTTAACGATTTATTCTTCTAAATATTTCTCATTAATGTCCATGTTTTAAAAATGGTTTTAAGGATTTATTAATACGAACATGAATGTTTTAAAATTAAATTTCCATTTAAAAGATTAAAATTGGTATGGGACACTTTTATTAAAAAAATATCTTTTATACAGCTTCATCATAAATAGTTCGACATTTTAATGTTTTCAAGAAAAAGGGTATATTTCTCTCTAATAGTTTTATTGATTATATTAATCTATGTCAATATACTTTAGTGTATTTTATTATTGATTGAGGATGATTTATTATAATAAAATCTTCCATATTTTATTTAATTAGTTATGTTTTATTGTGGATGTCCTCTTTTTATATCATTCATGGTTTGTGGTAAAAGTATTGACATTTCATATGTTGTTTCACCCTTTCCAAATAAAGAATGAATTGGACTTAGTATGTTATAGGAGAGTCCCTCTATATCCCCTCAATGCATCGATAGATCTAATGTGACAAACTACTGCCCTGGCACAAGGCCTTGAAAAAATTATTATTTGTAGTCTTGGCACGAGGTCTTGACTATATGGTTATGTTGTCCGGCATTATGCATTCAATCATTATGAAATTAGTTGTTGAAATTACATGTGATTATTTGAATATTAGAATATCCATTTAAATAAGTAAATGGAATTATATTATTTATCTTTTCCATATTATGCTTAATTTTATGTTTAAAAGGCCTGTGTTTCAGTCTTAAACATTTCCTTTAATGTTTATGCTAATTTATGATAGTTTCTGCTATATTTTTATCCTTACTGAGCATCTGAGCTCACCCCATTCTTATGTTTTCTTTTTTCGAGGATGTGAATAATTATATTATGATTTACCTGCTAGGATAGGCTAAGGGATATGAGTGTGTTCAAAGGGGAAACAATGTAGTTTTATTTTATTTCATGATGCACTGAAAACTTATGTATGTATCTAGTAAATCCAAGGAGACTAAACTAATCGGTCATTTTAGACTTTATCTCTTGGGATCATGCCAATGTTATGTAATAATGCACTGATTCTAGGTAACTAGGGTTGGGGTGTTATAGTTTGTATCAATGTAAGATTAGTTAAAACCATGGAAACTAGATTAAGATAAACTCTAATTAGAGAACATTACCCTATGAAAGGCATTGAGGATTAGTATATAAGAACATCCAAAAAATGGTAGTATAAATATTATGTGGTTTTTCCATGAAAATTAATCCTTGTCTAGATACAAATAGGTAGATGTAACACCCGAGACTTTTATGTTATATAAATCATCAAAGGAATCTTTTTTTTACACAACACTTGCTTGGCTTGCTTTACACGCAATCGCGACCTTCCTCGATAGCTTGCGTCGTACGCAATACCGAGTTTCACTAAACAACATTATGCTATTAAAACTAGCCGTTATGAATAGTAATAACCACTTTTTGAAATTTTATAAATTTTATTTTTCAAAATGGACTTCATTTTTGGACTCAGAATATCGAAATTAGCCTAGGGTGAAATTTTGGTATTTTTCTGAAAACTTTCAATTTTTGATGAATAGTGAAACCACTAAGTGGTAGGTTAAAAACTGAATTTTGCATAAAACATAATTTTACCGCTTCTGTGAATGGAATTTCAAAAATCCGAGAGACACGGTTAATATCAAGGACTAAAATGTGGTTCAATGAGATGAAAATAATTTTTTGGTGAATAGTAACTTTTTACTATTTTTACCGCGGTTAATAGTAAATAGGGTAACTAAGGGTAAATATGATATTAATATTACCCTAACACATGTCCTAATTCTATTGGACAAGTTTAATTCGACCAAAAACAAACTTAGGAATAAAATATGACCATTTAGGCCCACTTGGATTAGATTAGGACATTTATTATTAATTTATTTAAAGAAGGGTTAAAATAGTTAAAATCAAAGATTAATAAGTAAATCATTTTTAATATGGGGTTATACATAAGATAAATTCGATTGTAAATATTCATTAGAAAGCTAAAACGATTTCCTACATGATGGTATTTTATTTGTAATTTTTAGACATCAAATAAGTTAATTTATTTATGACACAAAGATGATGCAGTAATTATCTTATTAATGAAATATTGACAAAATTGATAATATAAATACCAAAATAAATGAAATTTAAGACTTTTTATGAATTCCACTAATTTTCTAGGTTACTATGATATATTTGTTGATTTAATCAACTTGGTTCGAACATATAATTCTGTTATGACTTTCACAAAAATCATATATCAAATAGTGTCAAAATTGACACAAAATAGTTTTTAAATCAAATATTATATTATTAATTGTTATTTTATTCCTAAAAATCTAAGGTTCGGCCAAATGACTTAGATAAGGATATATATATTAATAATAAACAATTTGGGGTTCGTTTGGCATGTTATAGTAAGTGTATTAACCATATAGTGAAAGAAAACAAAAAGACACGGTAAGAGTTAAATTATTTAACTTAGAGTTAAATCTAATTGATAAGGTTAAAATAATAACCTAAACTTGTCTAAATCCTATTGGTTGATAGGATTTAGACCCTTCCCCACTTTATCTTCGAAATAAGACCCTTTGGAACCATTATAAACCGATTTTGACTTTAATATAAAATAATATTTTGAGATATTCCTAAGGTGCCCCTCTCCTCCCTTATAAAAGGGCACCTCCTCCCCCTCCTCCTCACACCAAATTGAGCACTCAAGCTCGGCCAACCCCTGAAATTTTCTCCTCTACACTTCCCTAGAATAATCCTAGAGGTCCTGGTCTTCTCCAAAGACCAATCTTAGTTCCTTAAGTGGAGGATTCAAAGAAGCGTTCCAAAGAAGAGGTAATATCCATTACCGATCTTTTCAATTTCTTTCTTCTTCAACTTCTTCTTCTTTAGTTGTTTCATGATAAAGTAATAACATCAGTATTACTTACATACTGATATGTTATTATAAATATGAAACAACCCTAATTCACCTTCTATCCATCCTACGGAAAAATGAAATCACCGCGCGTGCGTACGTACGGAATACCGTCTCCACGCCGTGGTGTAATCTATTTTCCACCATCACCTTACAAGGATGGGTATAATGGTGTAATGAGTAACTAAATATGATTATTATGAAGTAATATTGATACTGAAATGATATATATATACTCCAATACAATTCCACGATCATAGGAATGATATCATCACTCGTGCGTACGTACGGAATACCGTCTCCACGATGTGATGCGACTCGTTCTACATGATCTTCATTTTGTAATGATTATATAAATGAATTGAATGAATGAATATGGTATATAATACACTAATACCATTCTGGAAATGAATTATCTATAACCTAAAGATAAGAATAAGAATTTATTCGACAAAACACGCATAAGAACAAAAAGTTATAAAGACCCGAGTAACTAGTAACAATGAAATATTACTAACAAGAAGCTAATAATATGACCATATATGATATCATATAAATATGTATGATTCTGGAATAAGTCAATAAAAATATTTAAACCATTATACAGGAGCTTCGGACACGTACAAAGCTAATCGGACCTAAGGTAAGGGAAATATCACAATCTCATTTTTATCCGAGATTGTTTATTCGTAAGTATTCACTGGGGTGTATTTTATCATCCACATCCATGTTCCCTCAATATGAAATATTGTTTCCATCCACTTGCAATAGTTTAAATCCAATTTTACCCTTAGGTGAGTTTTTAGTAAAGAATATGAAAGGAATCTTTTGTCGTTTTTCCGTACGAGGTACTTTTTGACTTTTCTGACAAAAGTACGAAGAATGTTTTTTTTAACTTATACGGCATGAATGGATTTTTAAAACATTATTTCCAAGAAGCTTCCTTTACAAGTTTTCAAGTTTATTTTTAATAAACTTCTTTTAGTTTATAATTGTATGACATGTTAAGAAAAGAAAAGTGTTTTTGAAAAAGAAAGGATATTTTCCTCAAGAATGGAGTTCAAGTGTTTTATCAAAATTATTTTCCATCTAAGATAATAAAGGGTTCTGTTTTTATCCGTTTAATTAAATTGATTTGATTATGTTGTGAGGGAATTATTTTTATGAAGTCATTTGCCTTATATGATTTTATGATGTCATGATGTTTCAAGAATCCCATTTTTGTTACATGTGTTATGCGATGATGTATGTTTTATGATTATGTGGCACACATAAGAAAGGATTCATTATAAGATGGGTGGGACCTATATCTCCCTCCAATGCATTGGGTAAAGATTTTATATCTCATGAGATAGACATGGCTGGAACGGAAGGTTATTTCGGTTCAGTGATACAAGACTGAAACGAGGAGTGAACTCGGTTCAGAAAGGGACTTTGTCCACTAAGATAGTCTTGGCAATGAGTCATGACTAACAAGAAATGATTTTCCATGATTATGTGTGCATGCCACAAAGTTTCAAGTTTTATGTTATGATTATGGGGATCTCATTTTCACTTCTATGATTTATTCCATGTTAAGATATTATGATCTCTTTTGCAGGTTTTGATTTTCAAAAAGATATGATATGATTTTTATTTCCTTTATTTGCCCTTGCTGAGCATTTGAGCTCACCCTTTTATGTTTTCTTTTCCCCAGGTCAGGAAGATGGATATTAAGTAGAATATGCTAAAAGGGACCCTAGATATGATGAAATAAATGGGAGACACTGTAGAAGATTTATGAACCCGTTGTTTATGTTTCCCAGTTTCTAAAGACACTATACCTATACGGTCCTTTGTGGTTTTGTCATATGTTGTAATAAGTGTGCTTAAATTTTTGAAGTATTAAAAATGTATGTAAAGTATGGGTCGTTATAGTTGGTATCAGAGGAAAGGTATAGTCAACCTTTGGAAACTAGGATGTGAAAGCCTTAGTAAGAACCCTAAGGATAAGTCTAAGCATAGAACACAATCTTAGTGTTTTAGAAATGGCCATGAATAACCTAGGATAAGACCATAAGCATGAAAATTTTATTCTTGAATTATGTGGTTTCCTATTATAATTAGTGTTGCTCACACTATTCTTCTTGGTTTTAGTCAATGGCTGGAACCCGAAGGAACCGTGTTAATGCGGAATGCGATGGGCAATGCAATGATTGTCCCCCTAAGCAACCAAACGATATGGGAGCTAGAATGGAAAATCTTGTAGCCATGCTCACACAACTTTCTCAAGCTATGAATCATGCAGGATTTCCAAACGAGCAAAGGAGGGAGCAACATTCTGTTGAATCCTTCATGAGGCAGCGTCCACCTTCTTTCAGCGGGTCTACTGATCCATTAGTTGCTGAACAATGGATTAGTACTACTGAAAAGATATTTTCAGTTCTTCAATGTTCTGAACATGATAAAGTCATCCTAGCAGTGTACCGTTTGGAAGGAGATGCGGATCAATGGTGGAATCTTGTTAAGAATACGAGGAAAAGGGATGAAATTGAGTCTATGGAATGGGACGAGTTCAAGAACTTATTTTTCAATAAGTACTTCCCTCGTATTCTCCGAACAAAGATGGAGAAAGAGTTTCTTGAACTGAAGCAAAGGGATGATGAATCTGTTGGTACCTATGAAGCAAATTTTACAAGACTTGCAAGGTACGCTTCTGGTATTATTATCCAACCTGAGAGTAAGATCGATCGATTCTTTAGTGGCTTAAAACCAAGTCTTAGAAGGGCGTTAGCCATAAGGGACTTCAATAGCTACGAGGAAATCGTTCGATGTGCTCTCAAAGTCGAGATGGAGATTGGAGTAACCCATCAGTCACATGGGTTTGATAAGAAGAGGAAGATGGAATTCAAAGGAAACTCTAAAGAGCACACTGAAAAGAAGATGAAATTTCCATTATGCTCAAAGTGTGGAAAGAAACATGGAGGGAGTTGTCTTAAAGGGACAAGTAAATGTTTTAAATGTGGAAAGGAAGGTCATCGGGAATTTGAATGCCGTGATAATGGGAAGAAGATGTCTAATGATGCAAACAAAGGAAGGGATACACAGAATGAACCTACTACACTTCAATGTTTCAAGTGCAAGGAGATGGGGCATTATGCCAATCAATGCCCAAATCCAAGGGTTGATGATGATGGTCGACGTCAACAAAATCTTAAGGCTAAAGACAAAGGAAAGTCACATGCAATTTCTATCAGCGATGTGGAGTATGATAACGATGTGGTGAAAGGTACACTTACCATCCACTCTAAAGTAGAAAATGTTTTATTTGATTCTGGATCCACCCACTCTTTTATTTCTGAAGACTTTTCTAAGGGTGTCACCGTATTACCTCAACAATTAGATGTTGAGTTAGCCGTGACAACACCTAATGGCACATCAATCGCATCAAAAGTTTATAATTCTTCTCCAATCGAAGTTTGTGGGAAAGTGCTTCCTGCAAATCTTGTGATCCTTCCTTGAGTGGAATTTGATGTGATTCTTGGCATGGATTGGCTTTCTCTACATGGAGCTCATATCAATTGCCAAAGAAGGGAAGTCACATTTCATATTCCAGATCAATCTACGATCGTATACCAATGCAAGGATGAACATAACCTTCCAGTGGAAATTTCTTCCATATTATGGGTATTGATTCCACTAAATGAAGGTTATTTATCTCAAATGGTTGGTGAGAAACTCACGATTAAGAATATGCCCATTGTACGGGAGTTTGATGATGTCTTTCCGGAGGAATTGCCGGGTCTTCCACCAAATCGTGAAGTTGAGTTTTCAATAGAACTCGTACCGGGTGCTTTGCCTATTTCAAAGACACCTTATAGAATGGCCCCAATTGAGTTGCAGGAATTGAAGAAGCAACTCCAAGAGAATCTTGATAAGGGATTCATACGCCCTAGTGTGTCACCTTGGGGAGCACCTGTTCTATTTGTTAATAAGAAAGATGGATCAATGAGACTCTGCATTGATTATCGAGAACTTAACAAGATCACTATCAAGAAAAAATATCCTCTCCCACGCATTGATGACTTATTCAACCAACTACGCGGAGCTCAATACTTTTCCAAGATTGATCTTCGTTCAGGGTATCATCAATTAAGGGTCAAAAGGGAGGATATACCAAAGACGGCTTTCCGTACAAGGTATGGACACTATGAATTTATAGTGATGCCATTTGGTCTTACTAATGCCCCTGCTATCTTCATGGATCTAATGAATAGAGTCTTTAGAGACTATCTTGATCAATTTGTGGTAGTCTTTATAGACGATATTCTTGTCTATTCAATGAGCAAGGAAGAGCATGAAGATCACTTGAGAATTATATTGAAGACCCTGAGAAAGGAGAAGCTTTATGCCAAATTTACCAAGTGTGAATTTTGGCTTCAAAAAGTTGCATTTTTGGGTCATATAATCTCAAAAGAGGGGATATCTGTGGATCCAGCAAAAACAGAGGTTATCGAAAGATGGTCAAGACCAACAATAGTAACTGAGATCCGAAGTTTTCTTGGTTTGGCTTGATATTATCGACGTTTTGTAAAAGATTTTTCACGATTATCTAATCCACTCACCAAGTTGACTCGGAAAGGAGTTAAGTTTGTCTGGACAGAGGAATGTGAAGAGAATTTCAAGGAGTTGAAAAGAAGGTTATCCAGTGCACCTGTGCTCACATTACCTTGTAGTGGAGAAAGGTTTGTGATCTACAGTGATGCATCCAAGAAGGGATTGGGGTGTGTTCTTATGCAAAATGATATGGTGATAGCTTATGTCTCACGACAGTTGAAAATCCATGAGCAAAATTACCCAACACATGATTTGGAGTTGGCTGCGGTAATCTTTGCATTAAAGATTTGGAGGCATTACCTTTATGGTGAAAGGTGTGATATTTATACTGATCATAAAAGTTTAAAGTATATTTTCACACAAAAGGAGCTGAATATGCGCCAAAGAAGATGGTTGGAGCTGATTAAGGATTATGACTGCTCAATCCATTACCACCCTGGGAAAGCAAACAAGGTGGCAGATGCATTAAGTCGACAAGACCATGCTAGTTTATCCATGATGAGGATCACAAAAGATCCAATATTTATGGATTTACAAAGGATGGATCTTGGAATTATAATGGAAGGGGAAAAATCTTATCTTTCTCAAATGAATGATCAACCATCTATACATGTGAAGATTAAAGAGGCACAGAAAGAAGATGTCGAGTTACAAAAGAAGGTGAGAAATGTTCCTGAATTCAACCTTGATTGTGATGGGATAATAAAGTTCAGGAATCGGGTGTGTGTTCCTCCCATCCCCGAATTAAAGAAGGAGCTGCTGGATGAGGCTCATAGTTCTTCATTCTCTATTCATCCTGGAAGCACGAAGATGTATAGGGACCTGAAAGAGTACTTCTGGTGGGATAGCATGAAAAGAGATGTTGCTGAATTTGTCTCTCGATGCTTGGTTTGTCAACAAGTTAAAGCTGAGAGACAGAAGTCTAAGGGGATGTTACAACCATTACCCATACCCGAATGGAAATGGGAAAACATCACTATGGATTTGTCACAGGACTTCCTAAAACATCCAAAGGCAATAATGCTATTTGGGTCATAGTTGATCGTCTTACAAAGTCTGCACACTTCATTCCTATTAGAGAGGATTTCTCTCTAGATCAGCTTTCCAGGATATATGTAAAGGAAGTGGTAAGATTACATGGAGTACCACTTTCTATTATATCTGATCGGGATCCGAGATTTACCTCGAAGTTCTGGCGAAGTCTTCAGCATAATCTGGATACAGAGTTGAGTTTCAGCACTGCTTATCATCCCCAGACAGACGGTCAGTCTGAGAGAACAATTCAAACCCTAGAAGATATGTTGAGAGCTTGCTCTATGGATTTCAAAGGAGGTTGGGATCAACACCTACCTTTGGTGGAATTTTCTTATAATAATAGCTTTCACTCCAGTATTCAAATGGCTCCTTATGAAGCTCTATATGGAAAGAAATGCAGGACTCCAACTTGCTGGGATGAAGTTGGGGAAAGAAAGCTATTAGGACCTGATCTCGTTGATGAAATGGCAGAAAAGGTCAGATCTATTAAACAACACATAAGAGCAGCTCAGAGTCGACAGAAAAGCTATGCCGACAACCGAAGAAAAGACCTAGAGTTTGAAGTGGGTGATAAAGTGTTCTTACGAATATCTCCCTGGAAGAGGGTTATGAGATTTGGAAAGAAGGGGAAGTTGAGCCCTAGATATATCGGTCCTTTCGAAATATTGGATCGTGTTGGGAAGGTAGCTTACCGATTGGCGCTTCCACCGAATCTCTCTCAAGTTCACGATGTGTTCCATGTATCTCTCCTGAGAAAGTACATACCAGATCCTTCACATGTACTCAGCTCAGAAGTTGTGCCGATGGAGCAAGATCTTTCTTATGAAGAACAGCCGATAGAGATTCTGGATCGTAGCGAAAAAGTCCTACGAAACAAGACCACTCGCTTGGTGAAAGTTTTATGGAGAAACCACCAACTTGAAGAAGCTACATGGGAGCTTGAGGATATGATGAGGGAGAAGTATCCTCATTTGTTTGTTGCAAAGTGACGAATTTCGAGGGAGAAATTCTTTTTAAGGGGGGTAGAATGTAACACCCGAGACTTTTATGTTATATAAATCATCAAAGGAATCTTTTTTTTACACAACACTTGCTTGGCTTGCTTTACACGCAATCGCGACCTTCCTCGATAGCTTGCGTCGTACGCAATACCGAGTTTCACTAAACAACATTATGCTATTAAAACTAGCCGTTATGAATAGTAATAACCACTTTTTGAAATTTTATAAATTTTATTTTTCAAAAGGGACTTCATTTTTGGACTCAGAATATCGAAATTAGCCTAGGGTGAAATTTTGGTATTTTTCTGAAAACTTTCAATTTTTGATAAATAGTGAAACCACTAAGTGGTAGGTTAAAAACTGAATTTTGCATAAAACTTAATTTTACCGCTTCTGTGAATGGAATTTCAAAAATCCGAGAGACACGGTTAATATCAAGGACTAAAATGTGGTTCAATGAGATGAAAATAATTTTTTGGTGAATAGTAACTTTTTACTATTTTTACCGCGGTTAATAGTAAATAGGGTAACTAAGGGTAAATATGATATTAATATTACCCTAACATGTGTCCTAATTCTATTGGACAAGTGTAATTCGACCAAAAACAAACTTCGGAATAAAATATGACCATTTAGGCCCACTTGGATTAGATTAGGACATTTATTATTAATTTATTTAAAGAAGGGTTAAAATAGTTAAAATCAAAGTTTAATAAGTAAATCATTTTTAATATGGGGTTATACATAAGATAAATTCGATTGTAAATATTCATTAGAAAGATAAAAAGATTTTCTACATCATGGTATTTTATTTGTAATTTTTAGACATCAAATAATTTAATTTATTTATAACACAAAGATGATGCAGTAATTATCTTATTAATGAAATATTGACAAAATTGATAATCTAAATACCAAAATAAATGTAATTTAAGACTTTTTATGAATTCCACAAATTTTCTAGGTTACTATGATATATTATTGTTGATTTAATCAACTTGGTTCGAACATATAATTCTGTTATGACTTTCACAAAAATCATATATCAAATAGTGTCAAAATTGACACAAAATAGTTTTTAAATCAAATATTATATTATTAATTGTTATTTTATTCCTAAAAATCTAAGGTTCGTCCAAATGACTTATATAAGGATATATATATTAATAATAAACAATTTGGGGTTCGTTTGGCATTTTATAGTAAGTTTATTAACCATATAGTGAAAGAAAACAAAAAGACACGGTAAGAGTTAAATTATTTAACTTAGAGTTAAATCTAATTGATAAGGTTAAAATAATAACCTAAACTTGTCTAAATCCTATTGGTTGATAGTATTTCGACCCTTCCCCACTTTATCTTCGAAATAAGACCCTTTGGAACCATTATAAACCGATTTTGACTTTAATATAAAATAATATTTTGAGATATTCCTAAGGTGCCCCTCTCCTCCCTTATAAAAGGGCACCTCCTCCCCCTCCTCCTCACACCAAATTGAGCACTCAAGCTCGGCCAACCCCTGCCATTTTCTCCTCTACACTTCCCTAGAATAATCCTAGAGGTCCTGGTCTTCTCCAAAGACCAATCTTAGTTCCTTAAGTGGAGGATTCAAAGAAGCGTTCCAAAGAAGAGGTAATATCCATTACCGATCTTTTCAATTTCTTTCTTCTTCAACTTCTTCTTCTTTAGTTGTTTCATGATAAAGTAATAACATCAGTATTACTTACATACTGATATGTTATTATAAATATGAAACAACCCTAATTCACCTTCTATCCATCCTACGGAAAAATGAAATCACCGCGCGTGCGTACGTACGGAATACCGTCTCCACGCCGTGGTGTAATCTATTTTCCACCATCACCTTACAAGGATGGGTATAATGGTGTAATGAGTAACTAAATATGATTATTATGAAGTAATATTGATACTGAAATGATATATATATATACTCCAATACAATTCCACGATCATAGGAATGATATCATCACTCGTGCGTACGTACGGAATACCGTCTCCATGATGTGATGCGACTCGTTCTACATGATCTTCATTTTGTAATGATTATATAAATGAATTGAATGAATGAATATGGTATATAATACACTAATACCATTCTGGAAATGAATTATCTATAACCTAAATATAAGAATAAGAATTTATTCGACAAAACACGCATAAGAACAAAAAGTTATAAAGACCCGAGTAACAAGTAACAATGAAATATTACTAACAAGAAGCTAATAATATGACCATATATGATATCATATAAATATGTATGATTCTGGAATAAGTCAATAACATTATTTAAACCATTATATAGGAGCTTCGGACACGTACAAAGCTAATCGGACCTAAGGTAAGGGAAATATCACAATCTCATTTTTATCCGAGATTGTTTATTCATAAGTATTTACTTGGGTGTATTTTATCATCCACATCCATGTTCCCTCAATATGAAATATTTTTTCCATCCACTTTCAATAGTTTAAATCCAATTTTACCCTTAGGTGAGTTTTTAGTAAAGAATATGAAAGGAATCTTTTGTCGTTTTTCCGTACGAGGTACTTTTTGACTTTTCCGACAAAAGTACGAAGAATGTTTTTTTTAACTTATACGGCATGAATGGATTTTTAAAACATTATTTCCAAGAATCTTCCTTTACAAGTTTTCAAGTTTATTTTTAATCAACTTCTTTTAGTTTATAATTGTATGACATGTTAAGAAAAGAAAAGTGTTTTTGAAAAAGAAAGGATATTTTCCTCAAGAATGGAGTTCAAGTGTTTTATCAAAATTATTTTCCATCTAAGATAATAAAGGGTTCTGTTTTTATCCCTTTAATTACATTGATTTGATTATGTTGTGAGGGAATTATTTTTATGAAGTCATTTGCCTTATATGATTTTATGATGTCATGATGTTTCAAGAATCCCATTTTTGTTACATGTGTTATGCGATGATGTATGTTTTATGATTATGTGGCACACATAAGAAAGGATTCATTATAAGATGGGTGGGACCTATATCTCCCTCCAATGCATTGGGTAAAGATTTTATATCTCATGAGATAGACATGGCTGGAACGGAAGGTTATTTTGGTTCAGTGATACAGGACTGAAACGAGGAGTGAACTCGGTTCATAAAGGGACTTTGTCCACTAAGATAGTCTTGGAAATGAGTCATGACTAACAAGAAATGATTTTCCATGATTATGTGTGCATGCCACAAAGTTTCAAGTTTTATGTTATGATTATGGGGATCTCATTTTCACTTCTATGATTTATTCCATGTTAAGATATTATGATCTCTTTTGAAGGTTTTGATTTTCAAAAAGATATGATATGATTTTTATTTCCTTTATTTGCCCTTGATGAGCATTTGAGCTCACCCTTTTATGTTTTCTTTTCCCCAGGTCAGGAAGATGGATATTAAGTAGAATATGCTAAAAGGGACCCTAGATATGATGAAATAAATGGGAGACACTGTAGAAGATTTATGAACCAGTTGTTTATGTTTCCCAGTTTCTAAAGACACTATACCTATACGGTCCTTTGTGGTTTTGTCATATGTTGTAATAAGTGTGCTTCAATTTTTGAAGTATTAAAAATGTATGTAAAGTATGGGTCGTTATAGTAGAGGTGGATCAATCATAGATGTAATTAGGATTGAAAACTCCAACAAGGAGTTTCGGGATTGTCTCAGGGTATCCCGGTACACGACAATGGGCTTACTGCACTTGTTATTGAAACTCATTGGGGATATTCTTAGGATAATTCATTTTTTCATCACAATCCAATTCGATGGATTTTAATATAATATGAGAATAAATAACCTTGGTTAATCTTAATGTGTTTTAGATTTAAAATAAGGTGTAATGATATTCTATAAATGATTTTATAACTATTGTTACTCAAACTCTTCTTTCTTGTTTTAGTCAATGGTTGGATTCCAAGGAAGTTATAGTAACATTGAACATAATGTACAAGGTTGGAATAGCAGTGGAAATGAGAAATGAAATGGAAATTTGATAGGAATAAAAGATATCATGTTCATGCCGAATCAATTTTACAAAAATACGATCAACAACATATACATTATCCATCTCCCGAACTCAACAAATAAGAGAAAGGCTGTGAATTATAAGGGCTCCAATAGTGGAGACCATGGAGAAAAGAAAGCTCAATTTCCATCATGCATGAAATGTGGAAGGTGACACTCAGGAATGTGTCTTAATCGAATAAAGGAATGCTTTATGTGTGTGAATGAAGGACATCAAGTAAATAATTGTCTAGAAAAAATGAAGAGTAATATGGAATACAATAAAAATGATCTTAAGAATCCATTTACATTAATTTTCTGTAATTGTAGGGGACTTGTGAATTAGTCGAGTCAATGTCCTATTCTATAAGAAAACCTTTTAGTCAAGGAAGAACCTATGTGGAAATAAATTTATTGAAAAAATATTTAAAAGTATTAATACTCTTTGTTGATGGGATTACTATGGAATACTTTTCTATTATATGTGTAACCTTATAGTTTTTTATATAAAATTTCTATTTTGGGAATAATTATCTTTTCTTTTGTGTATATACTTATAAAGAACCATTTGGGTTTATATGATCCTTGAATTTGAGTCAATTAAAGGTTATAACTTTTTAGGAATAAAATACAAGGTATTAGATAAAATTTGTTGTTAAAATATGTTATGGTTTTTTTGAGTAAATTATCTCATTTTATTGAATTATATTAAATTATATAGTTTTTTAAAAAGGACAACAGGTAGACTGTGTGATAACCCATCACATCCAAAAAATATGTTGGAATCGAACCGACAACCAAAGTGCGACTAAGATTTACCTCCTACCACTAGAATACGTGAAGTCCTATGTTTGAATCACTAATTATTTTTTGTTAAATGATTTTATAGATCAAGAATATATTGATTTCGGGAAACTTGGATTTATCCTTAGTATAGGAAAATGATTTGGTGATTAAGTGATAAATGTTATTTTGGAATACATTCACTTTTTTAACACTATATGCCTATAAAAATATAATACTACAAGATTTCATTTGAGGAGTAATGGTGGATTTTTATTTTGGAAGAATGTATGTTTTTATTGTACATTTATAGAGATTTGGATTATTTATCGAAATGATTAATCTATCTTAAAGAATATTTGATTAAGTTAATTACTTATAAGTATCTGAATTTAAGAGTATTTAATTTTATTTGAAGATAAATGTTAATATTTATTGTGGAAGACTATGTGATCAAATCCATCTGAATTTTGGGTTTCAAACATAGTTTGGATTATTTTGATGAATTTTACGGACAATTTTTTTTAATGGTATTTGTTTAATTTTTGGTATTGTTCGTTTAATTTTAGAGATTATGAGTAGTATTTATTTCTATAAAGGATTACCCTTCTTGGGGGTCATCTGATATTGTACTAACCATTTATTTTGTTAATGTCTAATGACAAGGGAAATATATGGTTCATATTTTGTTGATTATGTGATTTTATAGATGTTGATTCTACCGCTTCAGGTGGAACCAAGTCATCTTGAATACTCATCATTTGGAGAAAATATGAGTTTCTGGTAGATATTTATTAAAGGAATAAAATATAACTAAAAAAATTAGTATATCTCTTTATGTTCTTGGTAAATATCATAAATAAATTCCGAAACATTATTAAAGGTAACTTAAAACAAAAAAATTGTCTGTTTACTGTTCCTACTGGGTAATCAAAGACTGTTTAACCCATCACACGTTTTTGGATTTCTGGTAGTTAACTTTCTCTTGATCATGTTCTATCATTCTTCATTAGTACTTGATGGTCTGTTTTCTCTTCCATATCCATGTTTTCATACATGGAACCATATTATGGGATATCTTTTTTGACATTTGTACTTATCTTTCTTTCTTTTATAGTGTAAATTTTACATACTCTTTTTATGATATGGGATTTCCACGATGTTGTTTTGAAATGACAAACCCCAAGTTTTTGTTTCCAAGATTAAATTTTGAGGATGAAATTATTTGATGTAGGGGAGAATGTAACAACCCAATATTTTATAGAAAGTTATATCATGAAAGTAATTAAATATCTTATACTGCATGGAACACTTACATGGCTGACATTATATAGAAGATTGAGTTTCTTTGAAACAAAACATTAATTATTCAAATGATATATTTATAACATAACAATTAAATATAGTAATAATAATATAAATAATTAAATTTGAATTGTCATTTATAATTCTATCACATAATGAAACCATATTCATAAGGAAATTTATAAGATTCATTAAAATATAAGTACTATTTTGATAAAGGAACTACTTCTTATGTCCTTTTGGGGAAAATAATGAAATTAATTTTAGAATCTATTATTAATTCAATTTGGTAAAATTGACTTAATTTTTTAATTCAGAATACCAATAATGGATTAGGTTGAATGCTTTGTAATTTTATGAGAAGTTTCATTTTTTAATGTATATTGAAAAATACTATGTTTCAATTCAAAAATGCCTTTTCACCCAATTTATTTATATTGATTGATTATCCAATTAATTAGTTTTAGAGTGTATACATAGATTATATTTTAATAATTTTATATAATATTGGTCATTTGAAGTAATTTAACATTTAAATTGGATATAAACACATGTCAATATTTTGATAATTTTTATTTCATAAAAACCTCCGTTCTAGTTTTCACAGCATGAATTAATTTTAAATTAATTAATGAAAATTTCTTATCATGAATTTGGTAAAATATTCATCAATATTAAATTCTAAATATCAAAATTATCTTAGGGTGAATTTTCTGTTTTTTATGAAAACTTTCATGTTTTGATGATTAGTGAAAAACATTAAGTTATGGTTTAAAACTAAATTTTATTTAAATAATTATTATTTTTCTTTAAATTTATTTTAAAGTACAAATAGACACATAATAAATAAATTAGTTCAATTTAATTCATGGGATTCATTTTATAATAATATTATATGTATAAAATTTAATTTAACTTTTTAACTTCTTTTACCCACCTTCTAGGAACATTTACAAATTTGCATAAAACGTAATTTTACTTCTTCTGTGAATTGAATATCAAAAATCTGAGAGACACAGTTCACATTAATTTGTAAAATGTGTTTCAATAGGATGAAAATAAATATTTGGCGAATAGTAACTTTTGAATTTTATTTACCACTATTAAAACTAAATAGGGTAATTAAAGGTAAAAATGATATTATAATTACCCTAACATGTGTCCTAATTATATTGGATAAGTGTTTTTCGAACAAAGAGAAACCTTAGGAATAAATTATTATCCTCTTTGATCCATAGGGATTAGATTAGGACATTTATTTTTATTTTATTTAACGAAGAGTTAAAAGTGTAATATTTAATGTTTAATAACTAAACCAATATTAATATATTGTTATACATAAGATAAATTTGACTATAAAGATTAATCAGAAATAAAAAAATATTTCCTAAATCATGGGGTTTTATTTATAGTTTTTATGCATAATAAAATTAGATTTAATTATGACACATAGAAGATGCAGTAATTACCTTATTAATGAAAGATTAAAATATTTGATATTAAAAATATCAAAATAAATATAAATTGAGTGTTTTTATGAATTCCACTAATTTTATAGGATAATAAGACATTTTAGGGTTTATTTAATGTATTTTATTTTTATGTAATCACATTTTTTTGACTTTCACAAAAACCAAAAACTAAATAGTGTCCAAATTGTCAGAAATGTGTTTTGAAAACAAATACTATATTATTAAATGATATAATATTTTAAAAATATAAGGATCACTCAAAGGACTTATGTAATTATATATATTTCATTAATCAACCACTTTAGTATTAATTTTCATTTTATAGTATGTTTAATAAAAATGTTATATAAAAATAAAATAAGACATTCTAAAAGTTAATCTATTTTACTAAGAATTAAATCTAAAAGATAACGTTAATATAGTGACCTAAAAATGTCTAAAACCTTTTGGTTGATAGTATTTCATCCCTTCCCTAGTTTATCCTCGAAATAAATTCATTTGGATCCATTATATATAGAGAATTATTTTATAATAAAATAATATTTGATGCTTTTCCTAAAATGATCATCACCTCTTTTATAATAGGATACTTCCCCTTCTCTTAATTTCACACCTCCAAAACCATTTCTCTTGGCCAAACTCTTATCAAATATCCTCCCAACTACCCTCAATTCAACCAAGAGTCCTTCATTTAATCAGAAATATATCTTAAGGAGACCTTATGATCAAATTAAAAGGAAACACCCGAAGAAAATGTAATAATTTCATCACCTATTTCAAAGTTATTTTCTTCTTCCACTTCCACTTTTTTTGTAGTTTCCATACCAAAATAAAAACACAGATACCTCCAATATATTTTAATGTAATTATAAATATGGTACAACCATATTCATTATTCTATCAATCTTATGAGTGACAAAGTCACCATATGTGTGTACATACGGATTACTGTCTCCACATCATGGGGTAGTTTGTTATTCGAAACTTCATTATTTGGATGGGTATAGTAATGAGTATAATTGATGTAAATAAAAAATATAACATGTTATTGATTATTTATATATGATATACCATCCAATTTCATACGATTTCATGATGAGATGCATTCCCCATCTTAACCATTCATGAATAATTTTCATTTTAGGATTAAAAATAATTTTTAAGAACATAATATAATTTTTCATAGGTATAAAATACATCTTATCCGTAACATAAAAGACTTACGTAGAAAAACAGATAAAGTAAAACAAACCAATCAACACCCAAAATAATTATACCACTGAAATATTATTAACAAATCAGAATTATAAGATCATATTTGATATCATATTTATGTATGTGGTTTATGTAAAACTTAATACTAATGATTTAAATAACATATAGGACGTTAAAGTACCATTGACTAAGGAAAATTACAAGGTTATGGGGTTTTCATCTCACTTTTTATTCTCATAATATTCATGATATATTTTCCACTATTTCCTTTTTATAGTGTATGTACTACCCATGATTAAATTATTTGTGTAATATACTTTGACTAATGGGTATTTAAATATTAATTTTATCATCCTTCATTCACGGGGTTTATGTTTCATATGTTACCAAATCAGTTAGGGAATTTCTAATTTCAATTTCCACTCATTGGGTTGTTTTCTCACTTCATTTATTATTTTACTCCAAGATTATTTGTGAAATCACTATTTATATATTTATTAAATAATTTAAACTCCCCTTTGTATGGATATACTTTTTATACACATACTCACTCCATTGATAAATTCTCAATTGATTGATATGAAATTGATAAGAGTAATCTTAAATCAATTTCCATTCATTGAGTTAAACCTCCAAGTCATTGGTTTAGTTTTTAAAATAATATGTGTGAATTTTTGTTGATTGTTTTACACTGAATATCCAATCATATTGGGTGTATTTATATTTGTCACACATAATTATGTCATTGATTTATCCTTAATCTAAGGATACATCTTTATAAGGGATTTTATCTCAATTTACATTCCATTTAGAATTCTTTTTTATTATGCGCCAATTCTCATTCATACGGTGTATATACTGTACATTGACATAGTATATCATGAATCCCTTTATTCTCATGATATTATAAATTTTTTATTACCTCAATTATTTTTAGTCAATAATTTCTCTTTTGGTTAGGAACTCTAACTAGATAAATTATTTTAAATGTTTAAAGATTTATTCTTATAAATATTTCCCATTAATGTCCATGTTTTAAAAATGATTTTAAGGATTTATTTATATAGAAATGATTGTTTTAAAATTAAAATTCATTTAAAAAATTTCAAGGTGGTATGGAAAAATGTGATTCAAAAAATTATTTTAAACAACTTCTTGATAAATAGTTCAACATTTAAATGTTTTCATGAAAAAAGGGATATTTCTCTAGAATAGTTTTACTAATTATTGTAATCTATGTCAAAATCATTTAGTGTATTTTATTCTTTATTAAGATTGATTTATAATAATACAATCTTCAATATTGTATTCAATGAGTTATGTTTGACTGTGGATGTGCTGTTTTTATAACATTCACGGTTTGTTGTAAAATTATTGTTATTTCATATGATGCTTCTCCCATTTCATGTGAGGAATGCATTGGACTTAGTAAGTGATGGACAGGGCCCATTATAGCTCATCGATGCATCGATAGGTCTCATGAGACAAACAAGTGTCTTGGCATAAGTCCTTGAAAAATTATTATTTGATGTCTTGGAATGAGGCCTTTACTATGTGGTTATGATGTCTGACATTATGCATTCCAACATTAGTAAATTATATTTTGATATTACATGTGATTATTTTACTAGTGGAATATCCATGTGAATAAGTAAATGGAATTATTTAAATTATCTTTTCCATATTATGTTGAAGTTTATGTTTCAAAGGCTTTTGTTATAGTTTTACACATTGAATTAAATTTTTATGCTTATTTATAATTGTTTCCACTATATTTTTATACTTACTGGGAATTTGAGGTCACCCATTTATTATGTTTTCTTTTCCCCAGGATGCGAAGAAGTGTATTATGATTGACATGTAGGGATAGGTTAAAGGATATGAGTGTGTGAAAAGGGGAAACAATGTTGTTGTTTCATTATTTCATGATGTATTGTAAAACTTATGAATGAATCTAGTATTTATAAGGAGACTAAACTAATCGTCCTTTTAATACATGATATCTTATAATCATTCCAATGTTATGTAATAATGCATCGAATCTAGGTATCTAGGGTTGGGGTGTTACACCCAAGGACTTGGAAACATTTGGTTTGTATTGGAAGAATTATATTGTTTGAGTTTTTATGTTTATTTATTGTTCATACCTCTCTATGATCAAATTATACATCCTATGTGGTTTTAAATCATTTACATGTGGTTTCCATCAATTGATACAAATTTCAAATGTTAAATGTTTGCAGTATCTTATGGATATCTTGTTTTATGAAACAATTACATTTTCAATTATTTTTAAAAGGTTGTTTATTTAATTTTAGATATGTTACCTCAGTTATGAATTGTGATTTTATATATTACAAAAGTATATAATTTTTTTCCCTAGAATAGAAAGGCAATAATGGGTTTTAATTTAATTACCTAGTAATGATAATCAGAATTGGATTGTTATATTTTTTTGGATAAATTTTGGATTATTCCACACGAAATAAAAATATTAGAAAAGTATGTATGATGTGGTGTAGTTAATAAGAATTTACGCACCACTAGGATATGGAATTCACTCTATTGAAAATGGTTATAGGAGGTGCCAGGTGATGGGTGACCCAAACATACCATTAGGACCTGGAATGACCTCATTTTTTGTTTTATTTCACACATAGATTGACCATTTGATAACTTGTTGATAAAAAGTCCTAGGGATTCTAAAATACTAGTTAAATTTGGGCCCTTACATGTTGTTTGATTATGAAATGTTTATTTCTTTATAATTTACTCTTTTTTCCAAAATGTTAAATCTTCTTTAATGGTTTCTCGCCATTATAAGTTGATTATTACATTCATATAATTTTTAATTGTGATTTTCTAACAAGGTTTACCCATGGAACACTTGGTGGGATCTCAATGGGATATTTCTTCTAATACATCATATAGACTAAATGGGTGTACGAAATCCTTTTTTTATAGGTTTGGGAAATGGACTGGAACATCATGAATGAATTGGGTACAATTTTTAGTGGATATTAGGTTAGTGATGGTGAAAAGGTGGTGAATTGAACCCCATTTCACAATGATATGGGTGTCTTACATTTGGTTTGTTTTGGTTACATTAAAACTATTGTGTATCACATACTCAACATGAATATTGTCTTTCTTTTGTATTTATATACAAGTGATTGTCCCATTTTTCTCACATTTTAGGTGATGTTTATTTTTTTAAATATGGTTCTGTGTTTTATTTATATTATTACATATAATTTATATTTACATAAACACTTATATGTGGGTGAATGACCTTGAAAGCTATAAACAGGTCATGAGGAGTTCATGTCACAAACCATATTAATGATTTTAATATAAATATCCAATAATAATGTAATTTATCAATTCTAAAGAACTAGTTTCTATCCTTTTGGTATAAATAGTCGTTTTAGGCCTTACCATAGACTGGCATGGGTTCAAGGGTTAGGGGTAACCTGACATGGTTCATGAAATATTATTTCATGATATAATAATTAAATATCACCATTGTAAAGTCATGAACCAAATCACCCTATAATAAATATATCATACCAATAGTAGAACATTAGAAAACCATGCTCTATTAAAAAGCACAATGAATAGAAGTGATGGTCTTAGAGGGGATAGTGATGATACTATACACTATGAAGATAAATAATAATTATAAAAAAACAAAAATAGAATAATCTATAAATAAAAGTATAAAATAAACCAAATAAAAATACTATAAACTAAATTAACTTCAAAAATACCATGTCAATCATATAAGGATAAAAAAAAGATCAACCATAGGCCAATCACATATGTACTTGTCCAAAGCAAACCAAAATAAATTTCCAGTCGAGCACCAAGGAACTACCCAACCCATTTACTGGACCATAATGTCTAACTCATGCATAATATGTGTTCTGATATTTACTTGAATCATAACAGTAAACAATTATCTTTTTTTCATGCGAAATACAGTTTAAATGAATATTAGAGGGATATTATAGGCTGTGAGTATACATTTATAAATTCACCACCATATTTTCTCTAAATTAAACCCACATATATAAAATTGTATGTAAAACGCAACAAATAATAATAAAATCACATCTAAAAACCTACATTAATAATTATCAACATGTAAAATTTAAGCAATTACATACTTTAGTTAGTGTAATAGTGGAACACGACATCCATAATGTGTCATAAAAGTAGTGTCATCATCCTTCTAACAAATTCCTTATCCCTTGTGACCACCATTTTCAATCAAATAATATTCCTAATGGTATATCCAGAAATGATATAAGGAGACCCATGATCTTACATTCCCATCACTAACCACAATTCCAACAGCCCAAAAAACCCATGGCATGAAGATACATACTCATTACAATATTTGTCACATCTTCCCAACCAATCCCATATACATAATTATCATCCAACTACTATCTGGTGGTCTCACACACTACCAATAATAACCAAATGTGGGTTGTAATCATCAATTTCAATGACCCATTTTATCACCCATTTCTTCTTGAATACTGAGGATATCACAAATAAACCAGTGTTCAAAACCACATCATTTTTTCTTATGTGCACATGAGAACAATGGCCTCAGACCCCGTGAGGAGCGATATAACTAATATCATTCAATGAAACATCAAAAAAACATTATCAATACATGTAGTAATAGAATTCACTATCAACATCACAAGAGAGAACCTTTTTTACCTATTCCCGATGATCAACTTCACTCATAGTCACAATGGTTACACCTATCAATTTTATACTGAATTAACCCAATCACTCTATCATTTTAAAATTTATCCACAACACACAACAACATTACTAGAAAGACCATAAACAACACAAATAAGTCATAATATTCCAAAACATCACTTTATACAGGATAGAACACTTAGATATCTCATATAAACAATAAAAACACTATGTGGTTATATTCTCAAACATCACATATACAACAGTGTCCAAATCCATTTACCAAACAACAAAAAACACATTTATAAAACATAAAATCAATAATAAACACCCACATGGAGTTAGAATGACTCTAGTCATCAATGAAATATGGATGATCTGGATTCTTTAAGAATGTATACTATAATTTGAAAAAATAAATATTTTTGGACATAATTAAAAGATAATAGAGAGACACTAAGATAAAAAAATAATAAAAACTCAGAGCTAAACTACCCATACAAATGTATACTCCCTAATTTTTACCATTTCAAGAGATGTAAAAAAGATGTGAATATTTTTAAACATAATAATTAGAAAAAATAGATATGAGAACTATAGAAAAATAAATAAATTCTATCTAAAATGACCCAAATTCCACTTTTTATTTAATTATTCCAATATTTAATCATTTTTTATTTTCTGTATAAAACTACATCATTAATTGTTTTTAAAACATCATGACTTGTATTCATAAAAAAATATGCATCACATCCAATTCCCCTTACATATGAACCAATAAAACCCTTATATTCAATTACAATACCATTTTTCTAACTCATAAATATCAAATGTCCATTATTTACTTGAGATTTAACCCTACATACTACAAGTCTCCTAACACATTTCCAATTTCAACAAAAAATAAAATAGCCATACATATCTTGGGAAATAATGATGTCATGTGTTTGAAATGACCCATATATATAACTTGGTGACTTCCACACTTTAGAAAATCATATATCACTGAGGACCGTTACATCCCATTGTGTAGTCAACACGTATCCAATTTTACCTCATGGGGTACCAGTTATGAATCATGGAGTTTCACTTATATAATAACATTATTGAAATCTTACTCTTACATTCTTAGTGAAATTAGATAGGTACTCTTATATACCAAGTGTGATACTCTTTTACATCTGAGGAATGTCTTTACACACATATGGGTGACCGTTACATATCATATATATCCATTTTTTCATAACTTTAATAGGGTTAATTTTATATGTGAATACTCTTATGAATGGAAAATATTATGTATAATATCATTACATAATATAGTTTTACATTTAAAAAAATCTTATATAACTCCACAAAATTCCAAATCCCCACCACAAAATGTGTCCAAAATGAAAATTATAAATAAAAAATATACAAATCACACCTAAAACATTCAGACCACTTTGATAAAACACCTATAATAGAATTATATAATAAATCAACCCTTGAACCATGGCCAACATCTGAGACTCTATCCTATTTATATACTGACAATCTGAATTCCTCAATAGGGTCAAATTCACTAGTCTGATCCAATATCTTACTTGATCCATTACTCTTGTATACTAAGGGAATTTAAACCTCTCCACTACAAAATAGATTTTTTTGAGATATTCATATGACAAGCTACCCAAATCATGTCAAAACTCAAGCTTTCCACTCACTACATTCCCAAAAAATCAAGATGGTGTCGAATTCACCCATATTTTCCCCAATTTTCAATGTTACCAAGAATTAATTGATCGATTCATTTAATGGGAACTCCATACTATAGAAACAACCATCCCAATATCATCTTGAAAAAACAACATGATATGATGATGGTGGTATAAACATCCATCATCTGAAATCCCAAACACACTGGTTATCTATACATAGAAAATAGTTATCCACAATTATCTTCCAACAACATAATAATGTGCGCAATCATCTCAAATCATTCCCAATTAGCATAATCATTTTACATCTTACTTGATGCATTAATTTTACAATATCCCATCACATCCCATAGTTATCATGCATCATATTCGATGCTCACAGTTATACCCTATGACAATGAACCCAATATTTTTCATGCATCATACCTGAGATCCCAAACATATTAACCAACATCTAGTCATTCCACTTATAACATAGGAACACTATAAGATATTACTTATTATAAAAATAAAAACTAATATTATCACTAATTACACCAGACTATAAATAGATATATCAAAGATTCTAGGATAATCGAATTGATCAAATATTGCCAAATGAATTACCAACGATTTCTTACCCATCCCCCCTGAGGAGTCACACTCACTATCATCCATGGCCCCTTTTAATGGGTATCTTTTATTATTATTTCACCCACACATAGTATCATATCCCAAATTCTAGATATGGACACTACTCCAAGTGTAACATTAGAAACCTAATTTTGAAATGATCCCTAGACTCTACCTGACTACATGTTCAATAATAAAAATTAATCTAGATATCCTCTCTGTTGTCCTGATCAACACTATTTCATCATCTAAGCACACTAGGATCAAACCAGAAATATCAACCCATTCTGAAAAATGTCACAAATTTCCAAATCAACAATGGCATAATAAAACATTATCATTGAATTCTATATTGGTTCTCCTTTTATACCCTCTTCCTGTTTCACAAATATCAACTACCCATCATCCTAGACACCACTATCAGGCTTGGTATACACCCATCCTTGAGGTTCTATTATTCTATTAGTGTATGATTTACGACCTCTAAAAATGATGTAAATTATAATATGTTTACCTAAAAATTAAGATCATGACATAAAATATCCTTGAATCACTGCACCTATGAAACTTTATATGTTGTCAAAATTAAAGAAACATCAAAAGGTACATAAAACTCATGATATAATCCATAACCAAAGTCTCTACCTATATAAATTATATTAATTAATGTTCTCAATATTAATTTAATGTATCAAGAAATGAATTATCAAATAATCCCACTTAAGAATCATTCCACATTATCCCCACATATCTACATTCTTCAACTTATAAATCCCAGAAGTGTTTCATAGATCATGTGAGCATATACTTATGGAGATTTATCATGAAACATGTGGTGTCACTTACAGGCATGAAATTAATTCATCATTAATTTATGATTTCTATATCTATATTTACCTATTATTTTGATGACTTTTTTTATTAATTATATAGTTCTGGGGCTAGAGTTTTACAATATTTTAGAACAATACACTATTACTCAAGGGAACACATTGTGAAGATTTCTATTCATTCCATGGCCTAGGTAGGTATCATGAAATGTAATACAAGGGGTGAGTTGGATTGAAATTATTTAAGGTTAATTTCATGGATAAAAAAATAATAGTGTGGTGGGTCTTAATTTTATATAGGAATATTTTTATATTACTTTGTGTGATCAAGATAATTATTCCAGGACAAAGATTATTTTAAGAGAGACATTTTCTGGGAACTCATAAATTTAAAAGTAAAAAATGTGAGAGGCTGTATGAATAATAATTTAATCTTACATGTGATTACACAATTATTTAATGGTTAGAACCTTTTTCAAATATACTTTAATGGGGTGAGGTTTAATAATAACCGGGCAAGTAATACCCTGATTATATGTTAGGTTTTTGTGTTTTTGAAATTTAATCTATGTGGATAAGTGGTTATTTCATTATCCATGTGGCCAGATCAGGAAACAAACTAGGTAGTGGACCAAGATTCTTCTTGGGGAATGTGTTTCATTCCATGAAATGGGATGTCAACTGTTACAAATTTACACAAATTTTTAAAATAATAAATTCAACTTTTTTTGTTTTTATGTTATAACCAATTTCTTCCACTGTTACCTTATTCATGTAATCCAGGATCCATCTTCAATAATGTGGATATTCCTTAAATACATCCCTTGTATTTAGTATTTGGTATTTGTGAAATACTTCAATATTAATTATCTTTCTCTTGGATTTCTTCTTCCTTCTTGTCCTCGTCTCGTGCTCCTTTTATTTTCTTCTTTTTCTCTTATCCTAGCATACCATGGAAGAAATTCTATGACAGGGGATGGTTTTATGAATTAAATATCTTGGATTATAGGTTTTTTTGTTTCATTTTATTTTATATTGTTCTATTTATTGAAGGACGTGGGGTTACAAAAAGTGTGAGTTTTGTGTCTCTACACAGTGATCGTTACTTAGGATTACCATTGGTTCTTGAGATTTAACTTGATTTTAATTTTCATATTAGGATTGGGGTAAAATATTGAGAAATAGATTATCTATGATTCATGTTTTTTCAATGTTATATTGGTTAAATTGTGTGTTTTCCATGGCTATAACTTGTTGTTTATTTTTAAAAAATGTATCACACCCACATGTTGTTTGTTGACATCATTCAAAGGGACTTGGGGTTCTAAATGGATTTCCAAAGGGAAGTTTAAAATAAAATTTTATTTTGAAAAAATATTCCTTGATTTTAAATACATCAATTTAAATTTATGATTGTTTTTTATGTTATTTTTATTTTTTTCTTTAATATGCAAATTTTTAATTGGTTCATTACACATGGGAATCTTTTGTATGTGTTGGGTAATTGGATAAGTTATAAAAAATGAATATTGTGTTATTACTATTTCTTCATTTCGATTATGATACAGATAGGAGTTGGGACACTAATTATATCAACAGGGTTAGTAGGGGGTGGGATTTTTAGGTTACATAGGTTCTTATAGTTTCACAAATGAGGTAAAATATTCCCATTTTTTATATTATATACTTGACCTAGAGATAAAATCCCATGTGATGTGACATATTGTTTATATATATCCTAATTAATATTGATGAATTATGATTATTTTATATTAATCATAATTAGATTTCAATTTTTTTATTCTCATTTTTGTTTTATCGTTATAATAAAAATGTGGCATGAAATAGATTTCTAAATATTATTTTGAGAGTCAACAATTAATTTATTAAAGAAATTTATTTTTAGAAAACATTTTTCATATTTTATTAATGTTTCTAAATTTAAAATATTTTGTGTATATTAATGGTGTTTTCATACTTTGATTTTACCTCACTATCTATGTAACACTCTTATATTTTTAGAAATAGTTTTTTTTGAATTAATTTAATCTTTTTAATATTTTTATTTTCACACAACACTTTGTATATTTTATTATATATTAAAGAAAGAAATCTGGATTTTTTTAAATATAGGATTCACTTATGTTATCTTTTTTTACATGAAACACTATGTTCTTCTAGTATGACACACAATACTAGGTCCCTTCGATAGCTTGAATTACAGATGAGGAAGAGTTGTAACTGAACAATAATATACTATTAATATGATTATTAAAACATTGTTAAAGTTACCACCAAACTATTTGAATGGATGTTACAAATAATATTAACTATTTTTTTATAATATAATTTACAAAGTTATACATAATGAATCCTTTGGTTATTAATTACTACATTTGAAATTAAGAACTATTTCAAAATAAAGAAATTTATTTTCTATGAAAACTATTTATGTTTGTAAAAACAAAATTTTATCTAAAAAAATTAAACTAACCAATTTAGATTAATATTATAAATAAAATTTATATAATATATATTACATTAAGATCATTTTTACTCATTGAATTGATTTTATATGTATACGATAATAATAAATATAATTTATGAATAAAAAGATGTATTCTTCTAAATAGTAAGTTTATCACCTTTTAATTGTAAACCTATTTTAAATACAATTTTTAAATATTTTTAAAAATTTTAATTCCATTACAACCATAATATTTTAAATATGAACATATAAATTATCTTAGGGTAATTTATTTATTTTTCTGTGAGGATTGATTTTTTGATTAATAGTGAAAAATATTGGATTTTAATTCAAGCATGCATTTTCATATAATTTAGTTTACAAGGTTAAATTATTATTTTTCTTACTTTAAAAGATTAATAAGATCAAATATTCATAATTTAATCCTTATCTAGTCATTGGAATAAATTTTACATTGAAATTCGATATAAAAACAGACCACACTTTTTAAATTTTAAATTTAAAAACCAGCATTGTCGTCATGTATTTGAGATTAAAATTATATTAATTTCTTTGGAATATGTGTTTGGAATTTTGAAAAATTAATTAAATATTTTTATTTAGAATAATTTATAATTTCGAATAAGTTTAACTCAATTTTTGAACGAAAAATTGTAAATGAGATTAAAATTAATTACAGCAATTAAGAGATAAAATTATCTTACCAAATGACCAATCTTTAACCATAAGGGCCATAATGAACTATAAAATTTTCAAAAAGACATTTTATGTTACTATTTATTCCATATACTCCATTTTTTAATTTGTTTCTCTATTTTATCCACCTAAAATGGTAAAACTTTTGATGTAATTTTCTTTACCAAAATGTAGAACAATTCCACACCTCCCCCACTATAAAAAGCGACTCACACATCCCACTTATTCAAACCTCTAAAGACCTTTAGATCAGACAATTTATGACAAAATATAATTCAAAAATCTATCCATTAGTCCTATAATCCCCCCTTTTTGATAAATTTCGACTAAGAATCTATTTGGTGTGAACCAAGAGGTGTTACAAAGAAGAGGTAACATTCTTCCCCAATAGACTTTGTTTTATATTCATTCTCCACCCCAGAAAATATTTTTATTTAATGATTATATTAAAAAAATATCCTCAATATAATGATATTTTTTTATTTTATGGTTTCTACATAAAATTATATACACTTACATCCAGTGGATAATGAACATACCGTTCATGTGTACAGAGAACTACTGACTAACGGAATGATGTTGTTTATTCATCCTTTACCACATCTCATGGTTTGGGATTATGTGGGAAATATTTTTTTATGGTATATTTAATATTTATGACATATTTATTCTTCCATAATTATTATATAACACATAACATTATTATTTCCATTTTGTGTAAATATGATAATTTCATTTGATGAAGTGTAGACTACTTCGTCCTTAAAGTGATTTGATTCATTCACACTCTTCATGGAATGTATTAGGTATGATTTTAGTGAAATTATTATATATTTATGACAAAATAATTATAATTTAATTATATTATATATTTTTTTTGTGTGTTATTTACATTATTTATTTCAATATGACAATAAAATAGGAACAATTTTCTTTTGTACGTATGACCAACAGTCTCAATGAACGGTGTATTCGATTTCGGTTTTCATTTTTCTATAGATTGTTATAATAGAGTATAAAATAAATATATATGAAATTTATATCAAGTTTTAAATTGAATAAATAATTAAATCCTGAGATATGAAACATGATCCAAAAAAAAGATAAAACATATACAAAAAACTTATCAGATATGACCCAAAAAAACAATTATCATGGAGTTGTTAATCAACGGGTAATATAATGTCATAAAAATCATATATGGTATTAGATAAAATAATATGTTTATGTGTTAGAAGTATAATAAACATATATTTGTTATACTGGAGTTTTGAATATATACAATGAAATTCAATACATAAGGTAAGATAATTTCATCTCACTTTGTATTTTTGTTAGATACATGCCATATTCACCAATTGGTTCATTTATATGGTGAATATAAATGCCATGGTTTTATTATATGAATGTTATACTTAAATATATGTGTATTTACATATCCATTTTATGATATGTATTTCTGTGGGTTCATGTTTCAAATGGTACCCAATTGGTAACATAATTTTGTCTCACTTTCCCTTCATTGAGACACATGGAATTTTATGAACCCATATAATATGAGTTTATTCAAAAGTTTGGAATGTGGTAAAAAAAATTGACATATATCGGTGATAAATGTTAAACTTATTTTTTGACCTTATCTCTAAATTTTTGGATTTTCATCTTTTGGAATGGTTATAAGGTTAACCTTTTGTGGAATGTTTATGTTAAAATTAAAATAATGTTTGTGAGATTATAGTATTATATCACCACATGATTATTTATACATATTGGATAAATTATTAGAAAAAACTTTTATTGATAATAGATGATAAGATATGGGATTCCTTACCCTCGATCTCAAGATTTGTTAACACTTTAGGAATTAAAAAAATAACCTTTCATTTTAGAAAATGAGGTGAGGTGGAAAATTGATAAAGAGAAAAACTGGTGGGAATGTACTGAATTGAATATGTATATATTCTCCTGGAAAATTTTTAACTATATGTAAATGATCTGGAAACTAAATAGGTTATCCAATTTCATTCTTTTATGATGAATAAAATTGCCCATTAGATCATCATAGATTTATGGTTTTATGATTGTTAACTTTCTCCTAGCCTTGTTCTCTATAACTTTTCATTAGTACATGATGCTTATATTTCTATTCCATTTAATGGTTTCCACATTACACCATTATCCACTCATGTGGAAACTTATTTATGGATTATTTTTTATAATCATCATGTTTCCAACATTTCCTTTTTAAATGTAGTTTTAGTATTAACTTTTATATTTTCTATTTCTATGAATGGATATTTCAGGTATTAACCCATTAATATCCCATACGAATTTCTATGGTGAAATTATTTTTATGTTAGGTAGAATGTAACACCCAAAGATTTTGTGATTTTTTATTTGAATTGACATTATCCTAACATTATAATAGTTAACTTTCTCTTGAGCTTGTTCTCTATTTTAAATATCAATTTCAAAACATTAATATAATCCTATATGTCAAAATAAAAATAATTTTCTAAATAGGAACATATAAATTATTGTAGGGTAATTTTTTGGTTTTTTTAGGTTTCATTTTTTGATGAATAGTAAAAAACACTGAATTTTAATTCAAAACAGCTCATTTGTCTAATTTATTTATAAGGAAAAATTATGTTTTTGATTGGTTTTAAAGATTAATTATATAAATAATACATACTTTAATCCAATATATGCATTTATAATCAATTTTACTTGAAATTGGATATAAAAACATTCCAAAAATTAGAACATTTTACTTTAAAAACCCACTTTTTCATCCCATCCATGGGAATAAATTTAAATTATTTTATAACACTTATTTTATTGAAATTTTGAATAAGTGATTCAATATTTGGAGTTAGGATTAATTATATTATATAATAAGGTCAAATTGTTTTTTGAAAAAAAACTATTACTGTAAGTGATTTGAAGTAGTTATAACAATTAGGATAAAAAAATGTCATAATAAGGGACTAATCCTCAAACTCATGTTCTATAATGAGATTGAAACTTGTTCAAAATACACTTTATGTTCATATTTTGACCCTATACTCCCTTTATAATGACCCATACAATACATATATTGATATTACATCAAAATATAAGAATATTTATTACAAAATATAACCATTCCACGATAGGATCATATAGGTATAGTGTCTTAATAAACTGGGAAACATCAACACATGTTTCATAAGTCATCCTAATTGTATCCCATGTATTTTATCATATCTAAAACTCATTTTGACCTAAGTTACCTAATAACCTTATTCATGATATGGGGAAAATAATCATATTAAAGGATGATATCATAATCATAGTAAGAGTAAACCGGGGAAATATCGATCATATAACGATCATATTACAAAAGAACATAACATTTTAAAATCTTATCCTCTATATGATTGATCTTGATATCATTCCCTTGTACGAATCATAAAAGGTAATAAGAATCAATAAATGTAAACCCAAAATTCATTACATAAGACATGAACTGTTTTTTCATACACACAATGATTGAAAATATTTTCATACTAGTCAAGGATAATTTCCAGGACCATCATAGGGGTAATGTCTTTTACTGAACTAAGTTCAATCCTCATCCCATTCGTGTTCTACTAAACTGAGATTATTTATTATTCCAACCATGTCTATCTCATGAGTTATAAGTATTTACCAAATTCATTTTATGTATAAATAAGCCCCAACCATCTCATTATTAAATCATTCTTATGAGTACCATAATAACATAAATAATCCATCATAACACAATGAATAATAGGGTTTCTTTAAACATCATTCCACCATAAAATAATCCTCATAAAAAACTTTATTTCATAAATATAATTCCATCATAATAAAATAACACCATAGGAAAAAAAGGTTATTATACTTGAATCATACCCTTATTAATGAATTATATATTGGATGGAAATTAATTTTTATATAACACTTGAAATTAATTCTGGAGGAAAATATCCCTTCATCTTCAAAATCCTTTTCATTTTTCAAAATATAAAAGCTTTAAAAGAAAATAATTTATTTAATATAAATTTGAAATTATTTTGAGGAATATTTATGTAAATAAGTATTTTTTTAAAACATAAAAATCCATTCATTCTAAATAAGTTAAAAAACATTATCCTCATTTTTTATTAGAATAATCAAAAAGTTCCTCATATCAAAAATGAAAAAAGATTCAGTTTATACCATTTAATAAAATTTAAAAAATGTTGAAAATATACAAAAAACAATTTTATAATAATATAAATAATATTTTCTAATAAATAATTACGAATCATATATATGAATAATTAATATACCCCATTAAATACTTTAAAATAAATAATCTTGGATAAAAATGATATTTCTAAATTATCCCTTACCTTAGGTCTGATTTCATTTGTATGTATTTGAACAAAATTTATAATGATTTAAATAATTTCATTCACTTATTTTAGAATCATATTCATTTTAATTTTATCATATTTGATCATATTATCATCCATTTTCAGTAACTTTTTTACTCGTCCATCGGGTGTTAACATCTTTATTTTCTTACACATGTTTTGTGGGATATGTTCTTGTTCCTCTACATAGGATTTAGTTATACCATTTATATAATGATATTATTATAAGATATTTCTTTTTTATTCATTACATTAATTTATATCATAATTCATTAATGAATATCATGTAGAATGAATCGCATCGCATCATGGATATAGTAGGCTGTATAACAGCACAATCGATGATATCATTCTTATAATTGTTGAATTGTATTGAAGTGGATGATTTATAATATTTCAAAATAAATATAATGTTATAATAATAATATATAGTCATTATTTACATCATTATACCCATCCTAGTATGATGGTAGTGAAAAACATATCACACCACAGAGTGGATACGGTAAGTCATATGTACACATGTGTGGTGATTTGGTTTATTGTGGGATGGATAGAAGATGGAATACGGTTGTTTAATAATCATAATAACATATTATTATATAATTGATACTATATTTATTTCATTATAATGACACAACACGTGATGTGGAAGTATAATAAGAAATATGTTTGAAATAATCGATAGAGGAGATTACATCTTCTTCGACATTATCCCTCTAAAATTCCTCTTAATGCACTAGAATAAGTCTTTGGAGCAGACCAAAACCTCTAGAATGTTACTAGGGATTTTTATAATAGAATTTTTTTGGTATAGATGATCTTTAAGGATAAAATTTTTGTGAATAAGTGATGGAGGAGGTGCCCTATTATAATTGAGGTGAGGGGAACTTTTGGGATCTCCAAAAATATTAAATTATAGTAAAATAAAACCACATCCAAAAACCACCATAATTTCCCAATTTATAATATAATATGATATAATTTTGTAATATCATCAACTAATAAATTATTTACTAGTTTTTATTTGAATTTGAACCTTGTCATTTTCATTAACAAAAGGTTATTCTATTTAATTGTTAACTAAGGTAACAAATATTTCTGTATTAAAAGGGTGAAATATTTACTTTTTTGATGTCAGGTAGAACCTAAATATATATATGAGATCATTTTTGACCAAATCATAATTATTATATTTTTTTAAAAAAAATTACTCATTTAAAATAATTTAATAAAACATTATTTTTATAAACAATCAAGAGTGTCAATTTTAGCACTACTGAATTCATTAATTTTTAAAAATATTAAGATAACAAGTTAACGTCAAACCAATTATTTTATTATATTCAAAAAAGTTAAAGGTATTCTGGAAAACTATTATAAATATTGATTATCCCAAATTATATATATGTTAATATTTTTAATAATATTTATTTGATATTTCCCATAATAAAATAATCACTACAACCGTTTTTTGTAATTATTTAATATTCGAGTTTATTGAGTAAAAATTAATTATAAAGTAGTATGAATAAGTTAAATCTTGTTAATTTCATAATAATACTTATAATTGAATATATATTCTATATAATCAATCATTAAAAATGTTATACTTATTAATACATGAATGTGACAAGTTTACCATCACTTTAAATAAAATAATATAAGTGTCATAATCTTTTCTATAAAGATCTGAATGGTTAATAACTTCACCCATGGATGGCTAAGATCATTATATACTCGAAAAATAAGATTTGGTCTAGTTTTTGGGTCTTTAAATAGTTATTATTACTTTAATAATAATTATTTTATTGATTTATCATCAATTAAATAATTTCTACATCATTAAAGTATCAGTATTTAAGGTTATTATTTGTTTCATAGAAATTTAAAAAAAATTATACTGATAAAAAAAAAATTTCAAATTATAATTTATAATAAATTATATCTACTATTTAACATTATATTTAAAATGATATATTTTTTAAAATTTGAGTAAGACATATTTATCTTTTCTATTAATAAAATGAATTTAATGTCTGAATCTCAACCAAATTGGCTTCCATAGGACACCATTTCGACCCAAGTATGATTTAGGTTGGAAACATATCATCTAATTATATTAGTACTGGTGTTAGGGTAATTTCATCATACTATTTTCATCTTTAATTAACTAATTTACCCTTTTACTGTATTAATAAAAATTCCTAAAGTAACTATTCCTAATACTAAAAATTAAAAGGAATATAATTACACAATTTGGATTTACTAATACTAAATATGGAATGAATTTTTCAAAACTGAAATTACATAAGATGTAATAATTAATTTAAAATTATTCCTCTTATTGGAAGGGAGAACGAGTTTTAAAAGTTAAAACATTAAAAAATTTAAATATTTTTATATCTGAATTCAATGATAAATTAATGAAACATAAATACATTATATTGAATGATAAAAAATATATTATATTTATACTTTTAAAAACATCAAATATTGTAATGTAATCATATAAATTATTTTGATGAAGAAGGTTATTTTCAATTAAAATTTTGTGTATTTTTATTATTCATCAAAACATGGAAGATATCATAAAATATAAAAAATTCATCCACAATATATATATATATATATATACCACATGAAAATAACATGTTTATGTTTTCATATAAATAATAATAATGTGTCAAAATGTTAATTTAAAATGGGTTCTCCATTAAAAGGTGGAAAATTATGCTTTTGAAAAATATAGGTTTTTATACATAAAATAGTGCGTATTCATACCCTAGGAAAAAATATCTATTTGATGAATATCAAAAATATTTTACTATTTATATACCAAATATATTTCATTAATCTCATTTATTTATAGTAATTTTGTCGCAATTCGTCCTATTGGGGCTCGTGCCGCGACTCCCCCAGCCTGCCTCTAATAGGCCAGGGGCTGGTGACTAGCACCGAGAAGCCATATCACTAATAGGGGAGGAATTTCCTAACTACAAGTAGACTTTCACACATCTCCAAGCCCATAAATGATGAAATTTAAAGACCACTATGGAAAAAAAATTCATGCATACAACTAAAACCAACCAACAAAGTACATCAAAAAGTAATGTGTGGAATGCAGACTGGGCCAAAATTCAATACCACTCACATAAAGAGATTTCAACTACAAAAGAAAAACTTGTAAGTGGGAAATAGGTACAGGGACTACTTCTCATAGTCCTAGGAACAACATGGCCTATAATAAAGCTCACAAATCTCAGTTTGGTCCTGGTCCTCCCTCCACTCCGTCAAATGGTCGCGTGTCTTCACAAGACAGGACTTGTGCAGGAGAAACATGTGCAAGGGTGAGTATAATAATACTCTTTATGGGACCCCGAAAACCAAAATGAAATATAAAAAGTAATTTATAGTTATCTCTTCATATTATATGTATACATAACGTAACAAGAGAAACATATCCAGATATACTTGAAAGCCATACCTGTAGTTTAGAGGTAAGTTACAATGACTATATACACATTGTTGGGATTCAGTTCGATGATTCCATGAAGCACTCATCTAGGATAACTCAATCCACGAGTCTGATATCTCTGATAATATCCGTTCGAGATGTATTTTTTTTCGGGAAAATACAAGAGAGATATAAATGCACTGGTAGATCTGAAGGGAGAATAGACACACTCATTTTGGGAGAATACACTCTTGAGTGGGGAATGATCATGATAGATGAATGATGATCACTTACAAGGCCATGGGGTGATATAATGACTCATCTAGATTCACTAGATAAGTAGATGATCAAGATCATATATTATTGGCCACATCGATACTTGAAGACATGTGGTTAAAATGGGTAGAGGATCACACTCTAGGACACATGGAGAGATTCTAACACTATCTCAAAAGTCTTGCTGAAGGGATCATTCTCCTGTATATTGAAATGATTCAAGTCCTTTATCGGAATGAGAAAAGGGAGAACTAACCCACATGAGACCTTCCCAAATAAAAGTGGATGAGGAGATCAATCCATGTACATTATGGTAAATGGAATTTTGAAAGGTCACATGCCGTGTAATATGACCCCGAGTACTTCCCGTGTACAATAGCCTGAGTTGAATAGAATTTCATGTCGAAAGAGGTTTACAATTCATGTAAAAGCATGAAACCTCATGTCCTACTATTTGGGGGCTTCTTAATGTATGCATGATATGTGGTCGTACACAGATTCAACCCGTATCTTCCTACCCGTGTACCGGTACATGGGGTATCCTACATAATAATCCTTATCTGGACATGTGGTGGAGTAGATGCCATGTATTACACCCCGTGTATGTGTATCATTAAAGATACACACTGAGTCCAGTGTGAGGAGCCACATGTTGTCTAAAATCTGTCACACATTTTTTCATTTCTTCTTTCATCATGAAACACTAGTCGTCACTAGGTTGGCCCCACATGTCGTGTTCTTCATGATAAATGTCAAGTTTATCATGATTATCTAGAATTTATGTTCTTCATCGATTTTCCTCAGGTTCTCCTCCAATTATTAACCCAGCCGTCTAATCACCTCGAAACTCAAGAAGTAAGGTACGATCTGTGTCTTTTCAACGTTACCTGTCATACTTATAGACTCGGGTTCTAGTAATTTTTCCATAACACGTGCCTTTTTTCAAAACCATGGGATTCCAGTAAATCCATTTACTCGACCATTATGCTTGGAGACACCTACTATAGTAGACATGATGATCATGCATCGTTGTCAATAGTGTGATCTTACCCTTTGAGTAGAGACTTTTGTTTGGGACCTCTTTGTGGTTGCGTCGAGTCCTTATGATGTTATTCTCGGTATGGATTGGTTTTCTTCTGTCCATTCATATATTGACTACATTATATGAAGAGTGAGGTGTGTCTGTAGAGATGGAATGAGGATTTCCATCGTTGGTGAAAAGGAAACCTAGGGAGCAATAAATAGGCTCATGCATTGAAGGGTCCATCCGATCCCTCATGAGTTGGGAAGTCGTAACCTTGGAGAATCATATATTATGAGATTTCAGTTTCCCATGGTAGTGGTGGGGTATGTGGATGACTTTACAGAAGATGTTATAGGACTACCACCCTACTGGGAAATCAAATTCTGCATTAAAATACACCTCGGGGTGACACTACTATCCTCCCCAGTGTATTGAATGGATATCATAGAGCTTCATGAGATGAGGGTGTATTTGCGGATTTGTAGATGAATGGATTTGTGAGACCCATTGTTTCACACTCGGTGACCCTAGTTCTGTTTTATAAGAAGGAGGACAGGATCTTGATGTGGTGTATGGATTAACGGTGCCTGAATTAGGTAACAATGAAGAAAATTTTCCACTACTAAGGAGTGATGGCCTATTCGATCAACTGAGAGGGGTGTGGTGGTTCTAGAAGGTTGAAAATTGATCAAGTTACCACTAGTTATGTGTAAGATATGAGGATATACCGAATATGTATTCCATTTTTTGCTACAGTCATTATGAGTACTTGGTGATGGCTTTAGGCATGTGTAATTCCCCTGCAGAGTTCATGAAACTTATAAACCATATTTTCCACATATACCTAGATTGGATCATCGTTGTCTTCATCGACGACATCCTTTTTTATTTGGTGTAAGAGGAGGAGCATGCCAGTCACATGTGGATGGATCATGACGTACTCTGAGAGAACTAACTTTTTGGGAAGCTCTCAAAGTTCCAGTTCTGGATACATGAGGTAAAATTTCTAAAACATGTTATCTCAGTAGATAGAGAAGTAGTGGACCCAGCCAAGGTCGAGGTGGCATTAGAAGGGGAGCCTCCTAGTAGACTAATATAGTGGTATCATTGGTGGTCGGTTCTAACATAGGACAATTGTATATGAGATTAATCTGGGGTTAAAGTGTTAAGTATTTCAAGTTCATCTTTCAAGCCAAGGACTCCATTGTTGGTGTGGGTAGATGATGTATCCATACACCATGACTCTGATAACATGGCATTAGACTCAGTACATGATAACACTAGTTAAAGGGAAATAAAAGAATGGTACATGCATCATTTAGGAATGGGTTGTGTTTTCTATATCTCTTTTCTCAGCTCTCACGTTATACTCTTTGACCATGCTATGTCTTGTTATCTTATAGGATGCCTCTGTGACACATACCCTCTAGGATTTTGTATCTCAATCACAAAGATGACCCCATCAATGAAGAGGCTTCAATTCATGGACCAGTTCCCCAGGGGTTAACTCCAGGTGGTGCACCTGCTATACCACTAATAGTGGAGAAGCACGTGGTACCTACATTACCGATAGATGATAATCACATATTGAGTGTCCTCCATGAGTTTCAAAGACAGATACCCATTAAGTTCCAAGGGGAGCTAAAACATCAGGTGGCTGAGAACTATCTTGAGGAACTGACAAATTTTTTCCATCAATTGAAGATAATGGAGGCATATATGGTGATCTTATGAGAGAGCCTTCCTCAGGGTTCAGCTTGACAATGTAATAGTTTGTCCATGGAGACTCAAAACTATGTGACTCTTTTGTGAATTTATTTAAATAGACTCTTTATGGAGGGGTTCTCTCTAGTTTCACTTATAGAAGTAGGCATAAAAGAGCTCCTTTAGCTCCTATAGGGAAGTTTAATGGTGTTTGACTATTCGTCAAAGTTCACCAACCATGACAAGTACTTGATGAATATGTTCAGGGATCAGTACATTAGAGACTGGTCCTTTGAACAAGTCCTACATTGGGACATCTGAGAAAATGTCATGCCTCTATGAATTTTGACTTATGCTGGAGTGCTCAAGCATGATTTGGTGGTCGATATCTTCTTCGTTGGTCAAAGACAACCTGTAGTAGTCAGCAGAAGGAAGACATGTGCAGAGACCTCACCAGCAGGGAGACAACATCATGTCGAGGGATTGGGACGTGGGATACTACACAAGTGGACCCAATATAGGGAATTTTTGGTTCAGGTATCTATGTATGAATCTAGTTAGCCTAGGGAGAGGTGATTATACTTGTGGCATTGTATAGGACATATTACTATAGACTGTCCATCCCATTAAGGTGTTGACTAGGAGGCGATGGATGGACCACTAATGCCAAGGAAAAGAATGGAGCATGCAGACCCTCTATGAAACAAACTTTGAAACTGAGCAGGGGTAGCATTGGGAGGTAGATTATGTTTTTATCTAATTCCACCACCACCCCCAAGAGGCCCGCACATGGCTTACAGAGAAATGGGATAAGGGAAGGGGAAACTGTATGCGGTTGAGGCATACAACCAAGGGACTCCTTGGATGATCTGAGGTAAGATCTATCTATTTTCTACTTTATCTACTGTACATAAAGACACAAGTTACATTCATTCTTTCCTTACCACGTGTCTTCTGAGAAACCGTCAGATTCCGATAGAGTCATTGACTTGGCCCTTATTCTTAGAGACACATACTAGAGGAGACTCAAGGATCATTCATCTTTGGAGATAATGTTTTCCTACCCTTGGAGGTAAGAGTTTTGGTTGGAACCTCTTTTTGGTAGCATTGAGGCCTTATGACGTCATTCTTAGTATGAATTCGTTATCTTTGTTCTAGGACCAGATTGACTGATTTAGATGAAGAGTGTGGTGTGTCCCTAGTGAGTGAACATGGTTTTCCATTATCGGTGAGAAGGACACCCATGTAGCACAGAATGGTCTCATGCCTTGGAGGGTGTAGTCGATTACTCATGAGTTGGATAGTCATACCCTTGGAGTAGCATAAATTGTGAGATTTTAGTTTCTAGTAGTAGTGGCCGAGCATTAGATCTTCTTTCCAGAATATGTTCCAGGACTACCTCCCCACCGGAATATTGGCTTCTATATCATATTACACCCTAGTATGACACCGATATGTTCATCTGTGTATTTAATAGATCATGTAGAGCTTCACGGTCTGACTGTGTAGTTAGAATATTTGATAAATAAATTCTTTGTGAGACCCAGGGTTTCATCCTGGGTGACCCCAGTTCTGTTTTCCAAAAACAGATATGGGATTTTGAGGCTATGCGTGGATTACTAGCACCTGAATTTGGAAATAGAGAAGAAACAGTATCCACTACTAAATATTGATTATTTCTTCCATCAACTGAGAGTAGAAAATGGTTCTCTAGGTTTGAACTTTGATCGGTTTTCCACCAGTTACGAGTACAATATGATGATATATTGAAGATGGATTTCAGATGCCGCTATGGTCACTAGGATTATTTAGTGATTCCTTTTAGCGTGAATAATTCCCCTACAATGTGAATGAGACTTATTAACCAGATCTTCCTATGGTACCTATACTAGTTTTTAGTGGTCTTCATCAACGACAACCTTTTCTACTCGGTGTCAGAGGAGGATCACATAGGACACCATCAGATGGTTCTAGAGATTCTCTAAGAGGACCATCTTTATAGGAAGCTCTCGAAGTGATAGTTCTGGATACGAGAGGTCCACATTATTGGACATGATATCTCAGTAGGTGGTGTAGTGGTGGATCTTGTAATGGTTGTGGAAGTTTTTGCATGGGAGCCGCCCCGGAGTGTGATAGAGGTGCAGAGCTTCCTTAGGATGGCAGGATACTACAAGAGATTAATCCCTAATTTCTCTCAGATATCAGCATTTATGAGAGCATTGACCCAGAAGGGGAAACCTTTTTTGGATAGAGAAGTTCCAACACGATATCCAACAGTTGACAAAGAGTTTTACAAGCACATAAATCTTGTGATTTCCATAATATTGTGTCATGTACATAGATTTCAGTGATACAGCAGGGTTTGAGTTTGGATGTGTCATGATACAGAGGCAGGAAGTGATTGATTATAGTTCATAACAGTTAATTCCACATGAGAAGAACTACATGAACCGTGATCTTGAGTATGTAGTGGTAGTATTTTCATTGAAGATGTAGTGACACATCCTGATGGGAGAACGATTTATCATCTACTCTGATGTGGTGAAGGTTAGAGTTTCTACAGGATTATCAATTTGATATTGTCTACACTTCTCGGATGGGGAATGTCCTGGCACATGCTCTCTGTAGCAGATTAGGGAGGAAGCTGCTGAGTGTGGCGTCAAAGTAGTTGGCCTTGCTGCAGTTATGTTTCGTGGTTGGAGATGATGCAGCTTATCTTCAGTCGACGATTATCACCCCTCCATTCTTATGGTGAGCTAGGGTGAATAGTTAGGAGATATCAACTATGATATATTACTTTCATAGTTATCCACATGACATAATTTTAATGGATATTTTCATGGTGGGGATCACATCATTCTTTTCAGAGGACACAAAGTTGTACCAATCGAATTGTGGAAGGAGGTTATGAGAGAGTTTCATACATCCCACTAGATGGTACATCCCAGAGTATTAAAATGTACCGACACATCATCTGTTAGTTCTGGTGGACAGTTATAGAGAAGGTAGTAGGAGAGTCCATTTCTCGATGCCATATCTACCAACTGGTGTAGGCTGACCACCAGGTTCCAGCAAGGTTATCTCACCACATGAAAGTTCTAGAGTGGAAATGGGATGGAATATCTATGGACATCATGATAGGCTTACCACATACATCCATGATACATGATTCCATCACAGTGATCATTTACCAACTCCCCATGTTGGCCCACTTCCTAGCTATCAAAGAGCATAATTCCATAGAGATCTTGGGACACCCCTATATGTAGGAGATATTTCATATTCATGGAGTCCTTTTAATGATTTTCTTAGATTTTGATGCTCGTTTCACATCACGGTTGTGGAAGGGATTGATATAGGTGTTTGAGACTCAGCCACACATCAACACAACATTCCATCCAAATATAGATGGTTAGAGAGAGAGAACCATTTAGGTTTAGGAGGATTTGTTTTGGGCCTGTATCATGGACTTTGTTCATAGCTGGGAGGAAAAACTACAACTTGATGAGTTCATGTACAACAAAAGAAACCACTCCAACATCGCTATGGCACCATTTGATGCTTTATATGGCTGACCCTTCTACTCACTAATCTGCTAGAATAACCCTAGAAAATCAGTACTCATAGGTCCATATCTGGTACACCCTACCCCCAAGAAGGTGAAGATCATAAAATAGACGATTATGGCTTCACAGAGCCAGCATATGTCTTATGTTGATAGATGTCACATACCACTGGAGTTTGAGGATAGTGCCCATGTCTTCCTTCAGGTCTCACCTCAACAAGGGTTGAGTAGATTTGGTTGGGACTGCAATTTGTCTCTGAGGTTCATTGGCTAATTTTAGGTACTATACAATGTTGGTGAGGTGGCATACCACCTCTATCTACATCCCAAGTTTCACCGAGTACATGTTGTATTCCACGTGTCATAGTTGAGGAGGCACGTGCATGACCTGTCACACGTCATCTACTGGGGTGAGCTAGACATCAAGGATGGAGCGACCTTCGCCGAGTACCAATTGAAGATCAAGGCTTGAAATTAGAGGACCCTTTGTGGGAAGTGGATTCCCATGGCGCATGTCTTATGGAAATATAGGAACCTTCATGAGATCACGTGGGAGAGGGAGCCTTAGATTCATGTATAGTACCAACTTTTGTTTGTGTATCCTTTTGTTTTAGCTTTATGGGGATGTAAAACCCCTATTGTGGTGGTAATGTAATGTCCCATATTTTTTATTTATTAATTTCAAAATATTATTTGGAATTATTATGAGACCTCAATTTACGGTGGCATGCGATTACGAGGCCCGCGGTGCCAGTAATAAATGTTTGAAATAAATTAAACATTTAAATAGTACAAATGAGTTGTTTTCATGAAAAAGAAAAAAAATTAAATGCGTTCCTAGATCAGAAATATGAGGGAACTATTGTGTTCATAGTAGCGACATTACCTTAGTAAAGGCCTAACATCAACCTGCATGGGATAGCAGCAGAAGTAAATTTTTGGACGTTTTAATGGAAATAAAATAAATTAATAATTTATTTTATTTTTTTAATGTTTCCATAACATAGTGATGCATTATTTTGTTTAAAATATAGAGGAGACCACAGTTTGGCTCATAACCCTAGATAACTACCTCGAATACATTGGAGCTTTGGAGAGTATTCCCCTTCATAGAATATCTGTAAATGCTGATGAACGATGATGCATGGATCGTTGCGCAGTGAGGTCAAATCCCAACCAATGATGGATCTCCACCTTCGTTGATGATCGAGGTAGGTGTTGTTATTTAAATTATTTGATTCCCTGTTGTTGGATTTAAATGATGAATGAAAATCAACCCACTAACATGTTTTCTTATAGACCATTCATTCTTATGAGATGGTTTTTGTTTGGTTTATTTTGGGGGATTGATCCATGTTTAGTTTAAATTAATTTTATTTTCACACTATGATCCTTATAATGGAATTGGATAAATTCCACAATGAATGATGGTAGAGTTTCGTTCCTCTAATTGTTATGTATGGATTTCTTTTTCTTTTTTTACCCTACGTTCATCGCGTTCATCGCGGCATTACAAAAAAATGATTATTTCATATCCTTTTCACAATGAAACGATCCAAGATTGGAGATTAAACATAATGAAAACTCAATAGAGGAGTGAAGATGATGGGATAACATGAATCGATGCTGTTTTGAAGAATTCATTCTTTGACTATTCATCACATGGATGAATGAGACACATTTTTGGGACTGATCGAACACCTAAAACCTCCTCGGATGTAGATGGTATTGCGGCTTGACCTTAGATATTGTTTTTTCAGGAAATGGTATGGATGTATTGATGATCAGAGGATCACCTGAGTCATGGTGATGAAAAAAAGTATGAAAAAAGGAGATAAACAGGATGTGTTTCCCGAAGAAAATGGAATGTAGGGCTGACTTAATGGTGGATAGGGTTTCACGATGTGGGAAGTAATGACACAGATTGTGATAGATGTCATATGACATGGGTCCTCACATGGGAATTGGAGTGTATCTTGAACAATACATGAACATGGGTTGGAGTACATGACATGTACTCCACCACACGGCTAGACCAGGACAGTTATGCTGGTTACCCCATGTAATAGTTCACAGGTTGGAAGACACAGCTTGAGCCATGTACGACCACATGGCTAGCTTAAATGGAGAATCCCCTAGATAGTAGGACACGGTATGTCAGGCACTTACACAATGTGTATTCCTCTTTCTACATGACATGCACTTTGACACGGGCCGTTGTACATGGGAAAAACTCAGGGTCACAGGACACAACTTGTGATCTTTCTACATGTCGTATACATGTATGTACATGGAATGATCATCTCGACCACCATTCCATGGATTTGTTTTTTTCGTAGTTTCCCCTTGGCTTGTTACCTCGATGGTTAGGTATCGTTTCCTTCCATAGGTGTATGATCCATTCAACAAGAATTTCAAGATAGAGTCATAATCCCTCCAAGAGTCCCAGAACGAGATCATTTTCCCATTCCTGACCCTAGTTAGTTTCAAGTATTGATGTGACCAATCATGTGGGATTCCAATCCTCTACATAGTTATTGAATCATGATGAGTCATGGTATCACCCCATGTCCTGGGCATTGATCCTCATCTGTGTATCATGATCTTTCCCCTCTCAAGAGTTTGTTATACCAGAATGAGTGTGTCTATTCTCTCTTTATATCTATTAGTGAATCTATCTCTGCCATGGATTTTATGGATGAATATTACATATCATATGGATGTTATCAGAGCTATCATACTCATGGAGTGGGTTTTCCTGGAAAATTGTTTCATGGATTCTTTAAACCGAATCCCTAGTGTGGGTTTATAGTGGCTTTAACTTACCAATTGACTACAGGTCTGGGTTTTGAGTATATCTGGACATGTTTCTCTTATTACATGTTCAGTAGAAATATAATTTATAGAGTAGGATGTAATTTACAGTGTTTATTTCATTTTGGGTTTTGAGGTCCCCTTCTAAGTATTTCTATACTCACCCCTGTGCGGGTTTTACCTGCACGTGTCATGTATTTTGCAGATGAGAAAACATTTAATGGAGTGCAGGGTGGACTAGGATCAGAGTGATATTTGTGAGTTTCCTTATAGGATAAGGGGTTAAAATGGCTATAAGTTGCAATACCAATACCAATTTTCTACTTCCATGTTGGACGTTTTAGTTTGCATACTCTTTCTTTTGGGGGATTATATTCTGGCCTAGTCTACATTCCACACTATACACTATGTTATACTTTGTTAGTTGGGTTTAATTGTAAGAACAAATTTTTGTTCCTTATTTTTCATTACTATTCATCATTTGTGAGATTGGAGATGTGTGTTTATGTGTTCATGTAGATAGGCAATGATTCCCATGTTAGTGATATGCCTACTCGGAGCCAGTCACCAGCCCATTGCCTATTGGAGGTGGGAATGGGGAGTCATGAAACAAGACCCAAACAGTGTTGCATTATTGAAATGTTAATATAATATAAAATAATATATTAATTTATTTTATTTCCTTTAAAACTTACAAAAACAAACTTCTGTTGCTGACCCACGCTTGTCGATGTTAGGCACCACCTAAGGTAATGTCGCTACTCTGAAAGTAACTGTGCTCTTAGATTTTTGATCTTGACACCCTTTTAAATGTAAATTTTCTTTTTCATGAAAACTGATCATGAGTTCTATTTAAAAAATTAATCTATTTGAAAAAATTATTCTGGGAACCTCAAGGCTTGAAATCGCATGCCTTCACAATCCCTGCCATCAAAATAATTCCATACAATATTTTTAAAATAATAAACGGATAATCCGAGACATTAAAAATTCACCCAATTTATTGATAAAAAAATAAAAATATCAAATTTATTTATATTTTTTTTTCATAAATAACTGGTATCCAAATAATTCACCATACAGTTTCATAACTTATTTGTATTTATTATCTCTAACCTAATGACTCATTTGAAATGGTCATTTTTTACTAAGGGCACCACATGGTTCATTTAAATTCATGATTACATGAAATATAAGTTATAGAAGACTTAAAATTACATAAAATATTTCAATAAAACGTATAGGTGTTACACCCTTGGATCAAATTTTGTCCATTATTGGATCCACATGGCATAGGAAAAACATTGTTGGAATTCCCTTTTAAAAAATTTACAGGAATACCTCTCCTCCTCCACTATAAATAGGAACTCACCACTTCCACTAATGTACACCTATACTCCCCTTTTTCTCAACCAAAACCTAAAAAAATAATCTAGAACATTACCTCATATAATCATAGAATTCTCCCTTTGGGAATAATTCCATAAAAGGAAGTTTTTTGGTGGAAACCAAGAGTTGTTACCCAAACAAGTGGTAACATCCTTTCTCAAGCACCTTTATTTTATTTTCATTCTCTACATCCTAAAATATTATTATTATATGATTATATAAGAGTTTTTCTTATATATTAGAAGACATTTTTTGTGTGATGGTAGAGTAGGGGGGGGATGGGGAGAACCCTACACCTGGAGAGCAGAAAATTAGCAAGAAGGCTGAATTGAGCTTGAAGGATGGACTACCAATTCAGCTTGATTAATATCTGATCCATAGATATCTCTTCACCTGTGAAACCATGAAATCAGGTGTGTCAACGAATTCTTATATCGATTCCCCGAAAAATAACATTGCTGACATTGTTATGGGTGTGGCAGGCCCATCCTTCTCTGACTTTGATTCACCTCATCTTGGGAGAGTTATCAAGAAAGGGAAGGTGGCACATGTCTGAACAGATCAGGATGTAGTGGAGGAAAGGATCAATTTGTGCAAATTTTCAATTATAACATGGTTTGTTACACCGAATGGTGAGAAATTTGGGATGTTTAGTGATTTAACCAAACAAATTGTAGAGTTATTGGGATTTGACGTGTGGAGGATGACTTCGATGGGAAGAGTATTTTATCATGTTGTCTTTCCTTTGAATGAATTTATGTGGCATGCATGGATCATAGGGTCAATATCTCTAAAACTAGGTTATCTATGTATACAATAATTAGACATAAATTTTTATTCCACTGATGTCCGAAACGCACATGCACAAATTTAGGTACGCATCTATAAGATAAATTTGTTATAAATGCATCCAAGGATCCTATGGGATATTGAATCTTCTATGGGGAACCCAATTAGATTTGATAAAAAACTGATAACCCACAGTTTTAACATTATTGCAGAGTTTAGATGGAGGTTGACCTGTATATAACCTTGGTTGAGGAAGTTGTTTGGACAACAAGAGATGATAGCATGAGGCTACATATTTTTTATGAGAGGACACCCATGTTTTGTTCTGGTGGTCGGTACTTTGGAAATCTTCTTTCTTAATAAAATAGGGATAAAGAATGCAATTTTTGTAAGGTAAAAGGACAAGAAATTGCATCATATAGAAGGAGTAAATGTAAAGATATCACACCTGTAACCTTTAAGGGGGATTCTGTTTCTGGTCATCCTGGAAAGAGGGTTGATGTGAATGTTTCTTCTTTGAGAGAGTGTGCATAACATGGTGATTTTTGATGCTTTGGGGAAATTTTGGGTGCCACTTAAGAGTCCATGTAAATCCCCATTCCTCCCCATCCAGTCAATATAGGATCAGATCAAATCCAAAGTCTCCCTCGACCTACTGTTTCCAGTCCTAGAATACTCGGGAGCCCAGATTTTGTGATGAATGTGGGTGACCTCGGCCCCAGCTATGTGCATGAGGTGGATAGTCCACCAGCCCTCTCTCTTGAGTAGAATGATGTTAACCCCTTGCCCGTAGAAAAAAGGGCCACTCTCCAACCTGATTTTTTTGCAGTCCAGCACCTCTTATGATGATTTTGAGGGCTCTGAGGAAATTTTGGGAACCATTGAAGAGTCCAAGGATTTCCCCAACTTGCCCCAACATGTCATTATAAGATCACATCCAATCCAAAGTTTCCCTCATCCTACTGCTTCCTGTCCTGGATAGCCTGGGAGCCCAGATCTTGTGCTGAAGGTGGGTGTCCTCAGCCCCAGCTCTATGCATGAGGAGGTTTTTACACCATCCCTCTCCCTTGAAGAGATTGCGGTCAACCCCTTGCCCGCATGAAATAGGGCCTCTCTCTAACCAGTAGTGACCATTACCGTAGGATTAACTAGGATCCAGACTCCTTCTAAAGAGGCAAATAAGTTGGGTTTTATTTGCAAAATAGAACCCCTTTCCCTGATGATGTTCAAAGGAAAGATAGTTTCATTGAGGAACCCTTTGTGCAGGTTCTACATGCCAAGGAAACCCAGAAGGTGTCTCTTGCAAAAGACACCTCTGAACACATGCAGGACAGTAAACATTTTACCCCCCTTAGTGGGAGGTTTTGGTCAGATGAACCTGATGATTCCCACACCACTGCTTAAAGTCTGAAGGATGTTCAAATTTTTCCTAAACTAGTTGAACCAATCCAGTTGGCTACTTCAGCCATGAATAAGGGCATGTAATGTTCAGAGAAAAATAAGGGCAAGGGTAGGAAGGGAATGGGTCATAGTGATGCGGCACTGGGTGGGGGACATGTACATGAAGAAAACCTCCCCCCAATGAAGGTTTACTATTGGAATTTTAAAGGGCTTGGGAATCCCCCAATGGTTAGAGCCCTCATTATTTTTCCTTTGGGCCCAAAAATTGATTCTTATTAGCATTGTAGAGCCTAAGATGATTTTTAGTAAGTATAATGGCTTCAAATGGGCCTCTATTGTATATAGTTTTGTTTCTCACAACCTTCATGATACAAGCATTGAACATATGCGGGCCTTCAAGAATAATATCCTACACATCTCTTCAATTAGTGCCATGAAACAATGCATCTAAGTCTCCCTTGATGTCCAAGGTTTCAGTCCCTTGGTTACTTTTGTCTATGTGGTGACCTCATACATCAAACGATGGAAATTATGGAACGAGATTGTGGAGATCTCTGGGTCACTATGCCATAAATGGATGCTCTTGGGGGACTTTAATAATGTTTTAAAGCCTAAGGAGAAAACTTGAATGAGTTTCAACCGTACTTCCTCTGTTGATTTCTCATCTAGTATTGACCAATGTAATATTGTGGAAGTTCCAATTATAGTTATAGCCTTCACATGGAGAAGATACACTTTGAATGGGTGATAAGATAGCATGATGGATCGCTGCTTTATTTACATGGATGATTTGAATAACTCCACAGGCATATCAGGTCATACCCAACCCAAACACCACTTTGACTATAATATGATAATTATGGACATTATCAGCCCTATTTCAAGGTAATCTCTAATACCTTTCCACTTTAATAATGGATGTCTCACCAATCCAGGGAGTAGGGAGATTGTTATCCAGGCCTAGAAAATGGTCTTTTATGGTAGCCCATTAGATATATTTGTGATGAATCTTTGGAAAGTCAAAAGACTTATAAAAGACTTCAGCATGAGATCTTTTGTAACCCAGATCATGAGATTCATATTATGGAAAAAAGACTTGAAAGCGTCTAAATTTGTAATGAAAACAATGATAGCCTTTCTAGGGATGAAATATGGGCACTTTCCATGCTTGATGACCTGTTGAATTCCATAGAAAGGCTTAACCATAATAAATTAAATGTATAGTGGTTTAAAGAAGGTGATAGAAACTCAAGGGTTTTCCAAAAGACTACCTAATGAAAGGAATGTTCAGGAAAGGATGAAAACCATTGGTGTTAATGGGTTTCTCAACACCTCGGAAAGTGAAATTTCTAGTGAAGTGGTGCAGTACCTTGAGACTCTATATTTGGAAGAAGTAATTGATATCACTTATAAAATGGATGATAGTATTGTCTCTTATATTGATGAGCCTCAAAAGCAGCTCCTCCCAATGGTCCCCTTGAAGGAGGAAATTAGGGAAGATTTGTTCTCTCTTTACATGGAAATTTCTGCTGGACCAGATGGGTTCTCCAACAAGTTTTTCATGTTTTACTAGGATTTTCTTCAGGATGACATGGTGGCAGTAATTATGGAGTTTTTTAGACATGCCTCTCTCCCTCATGGATGTAACTCGAATTTTATTTCACTCATACCTAAGAAACATAATACAGTTGATATGAGGGACTTCAGGCCTATTACTATTGGAAACACTATTCCCAAATTTATCAGCAAGATTTTGATGAATAGATTAGGTCGGATTATTAAAACTCATATTACCCCTATCTAGTATTGGATTGTTCCAGGTCAAAACATCCAAAATTGTTTAGTGATTACTTTTAAAGGTATCAATTCATTGTAGTGAACCTCACAAGAATGTGATATTTTCCCTCAAGATTGATATATCTAAAGCATTTGACACAGTCAAATGGAGTTTTCTATTTGAAGTCCTCAAGAGTTATGGATTTTCCACTGACTTTGGTAAGTTGATTTAAACCATTCTCAACTCTGTGTGGCTATCTGTGCTGGTTAATGGTTCTCAATGGGGCTACATCCAATGCCCTTGGGGTTTTCATCAAGGGGAACACCTCTCAGGCATCTTGTTTTCCCTTTTTGAGGATTACATGGGCAGATTCTTCATTGATCTCACTCATCTTGGGATTTATAAACATGTTCAAGCTAGTTGGAATAATCTTATCCCTCTCAATTATTATATGCTAATGATATTATTCTATTTGGGAAGCCCTCCAAGACCACTATTAATGCCATTAGAGATTTCTTTAATTAAAAAGAAGAAATTGTTGGGCTGGTCATTTGTTGTGGTAGGTCCTTTATCATTTTTTTAAATGGTCTCACTATTGGGAAGCAAAAAAAGAATTGGTAGAACCCTTGGAGTGCATAAGAGCTCTCTCCCTTTTACTTTCCTTGGGGTTCCCTTATTCTAGGGAAAATTCAAATGCCAATACCTGGTGAATATTTATTCTAGAGTCATTAATCATCTTGATAGCTGGAAGGTCAAGACCATGTCACAAGATGGGAGGATTTTCCACGTCAACTAGATCATTTCTTCCAACATTGTGTATTTATTTCCCCTCTATCGATGGCCCAAAATTATATTGAATGATCTTCAATGTATAGACTTAAACTTCTTATGATCAAGCTTATTTCATGAGAGGAAAGTCATAATGTTTATTTGGAGGGATTTTGTCAATCCTTTTGAGATGGGAACCATGGGGGTCAAGGAAATAATGACTTTCAATGCTAGTTTGATTAACAAGTTCACCTACAACCTATTGCCTTCTAATGAGGCTTCGTATGATTTATTGTCCTATAGGTTCAAAATTGGTTGCTTAGTAGATTTTTGTACTATATTTTCTCCAATGTCTAGACCTCAATTCGACACGCCTTTCACAACATTAAGCAGCACTTGAAGTAGATTTTTAATAGAGACTCCATGCTTAATTGCAGGAAAACATCGTGGCTGGACAACCCTATTGATATCACTGTTATCCCCTCCACCGTGGATTTTCTGACTGTGGATGTTTCCATGAACCAATCTCAAACTCTTGATGATGTTCTTTCCAATCGGGTTGTGCTTGACATTCATAATTATGTTTTTATGGAGGATGATACATTGATCTAGAATCCAAATACACATGGTCTCTTAAACATGAAAGAGTATTATGCTATGAAATTGGTGGTCTCTCAAAGACAACTCAGGTGGAATCTTCTATTTAAGGCCCCTTTTTTAACCATCTAGAATGGTTCTTCTCTGGAAGATTTAAAGGAACTGACTCCCTACACATGATCAACTGTAGAGGGCTGGGAACCATCTTGAATATGCCTTCCTTTGTATATGCGGGCTGAAGAAACTATGTAGAACCTCATCCTGGATTATTTTTATTATTAGGAGATATATAAATGCATTTTTTCGTTGTTTTTTTTATGTATATCACTATAGGAATCCTAAGGATATTATGTCATGACTCTGTGAAGATGGGAAGAGTGCACAGGTCCACAATCTGCTCATTGTTGTTGCTGCATTGGTCATCCTTGTTATCTGGTCTCCACGCAACCAGGAAATTGTTGAGACTCAACATTCTTGTTTTCATGTTGATTCCCTTTCCATACATAGAGATATTCATGCTTCTGCTACTGTGAAACCTTTCCTGATGCATAATTATTTTTAGGATCTAAAAACCTTGTAATTTCTTAGACTGGCAGGGAAGTTGAATCATCCTATTGAATTCATGTTCGTCAGATGGATTCCACCAATACCTCTTGGCATTAAATTCAACACTAATTGTGTTTCTTCTGGATTTACTGGACCTTTAGGATGTGAAGGTGTGTTTCATACTTATTTTGGTTTTGTCAAAGGTTGCTTCCACCACTTTATTGGCCACGGTACTGCGTTTGAAGCCAAACGTTGGGCTATGACCTATGATATCAAATATATTGTCCATTACAATTGGTCACCTTTTTGGATTGAATCGGACTAACAACTTTTTGTGAAGGATGTTGGAACATTCACTAGAGATATTCCTTGGCGACTCCTTCCTCATTGGATCACCTGTCTCAATCAGGCCAGTCGCCTTCAGATCTCTATATATCATGTTTACAGGGAGGTGAATCATATAGTTGATGTCCTCTCGAAGGGGGATATTGTGGAGTTGAGCACCATGTGGTCATTCAAGATCCTAGACGACTGTGTTAGCATGGTGGATGGTGATGTGCGGGGTGTGAATTATTATTTTTCTTGTACTGCCCACTGTAAGGCCTAATTTATTGTACTTTACTTTTGTTTAATAAATTTAGGACTGTCTTGCTCATACCCTAGATCTTCGTGGTATGATTATATAATAAAATAATTATATTCAATATACTAATATGGTTTTATTCTATCAGTTATAAATAAACTAACACACACTTTCATCTAATGGGTAACAAACTTATCATTCTTGTGTTTGGAAAACCACTGCCTCATGAAACGATATTGTTCGTTTTTCCATTACCACCTCTCATGGTTGTGAATTATGATAGGAACAATATTTTTTATAATATATATAATTATTATGATAAATTTATTCATCAATAATTATTATATAACACATACCTTAATGCTTTCCATTTTGTGTAAATATAATAATTTGGTTTGGGGAAGTGTGGACTACCGACTCCTCAAAGTGATTGATTCATTTACCCTCTACATAGATTGTATTAAAGATGTGTTTAGTGAAATTATATGATATATATGTGACATAATAAGGATAATGTAATGATTATATATATATATACACATATATGTTGTTTACATTTTTTCTTTCAAAATGAATGTAAAACGGAAACAACGTTCATGCGTTTGTACAGATTATCATCAGGAAAAATGGTGTATATCATTTAATATTTATATATTTTATAGATTATTATAAATAAAAATAAAAATAATATAAATGATATTTATATCATGATTTAAATTCTAGAAATATTTATATAATGATCTAAGTAATATGATCAATAATAACAAGCCAAAACATATACGAAAAACAAAGCAAACATTACTTGAAACATAACATTAACATGGAGTTGTTAATTAATTGGTAATATAAATTCATAAAAAAATTATATATGGTATTATATATAATTATATATAACTTGTTTAGATTTAATAAAAACATATATTTATTATACATGATTTTTAAATTTGTATGAATAAATTCAAGACTTGAGTTAAGGGAATTAAATATCACTTTTTATTTCTATGAGATACCTTCCACATACATCATCTGATTAATTGTTGTGTTATATATGGATCCCCGGGTTTTATTCTATTTTCATTATACTTAAATTTATTTTTATTTAAATTTCCATTTTATTATCTTTATTTCATGGGGTTTATGTATCAAAAGTTATCAAATCAGTAAATTAATTTTGTCTCACTTTGCGTTCTTTGAGACACATGAAATGTTATGAACCTATTTTTTATTAGGTGTATATACTACCTTTAACATTTTATATCATTAATATACTAATTTATATTATATTTTACCATTGATTTAATGTTATTATTTAAATTTTATTACGATTGAAAGTTACTAAAGTGGTGACGGTTTATTGCTACAATCTCATCATTTATGGAGATTGATTATGATTATGCTTCCATTGATAAACCATTATGATCCATCTATCAAGATCTATATCGAAATTTCTGAACCTATTTTTATTAATGTTATATGTAATTAATGGTACCATTTTACTACTCTTTGTTACTTAAGATATTTAATAAACTTTTAATAAAAATCGGACTTTATTTCACCTTTCGACTGGGAATTTTTGTTCTTTCAAAACTATGTTTTATAAAACAAATTGAAATTTTTGTGTATTATTATTATATTTTAAAAGTAAATTTTAACCAATTTTTAAATTTTTTAAAAATGGTATTAAAAATAATATCTTTTTCATTTTATTATCCTCGATTTTCTCAAAACTTTAATGATGAAAATGTAATGTTCGACATGTAAAGATTTATCCACTATCATGACCATATTTATTATGAAGATTAAATTGATATATTAAAAGATTCTTTTTAAAGAATTATATTTTTCCTAATATTAAATACATTATTTTTTTCAACGTTATGTTCAATGAAAAATGTTTTGTGTTTAAAAAGTGTTTTAAATGATTCTAAATGCTCCTGTTAAATGATTTAAAAAGGTTTTCTTCAATGAAAATAATTTCAATGATTTCTGCGATTTATTTAAAATATTTATAAATTTTTTAAAAAGGGCCTCAAAATGGATTCAATATTATTTTATATTTTTTAAATAAAAAATATTTCCAAAATATATTAAATATTATTTTATATATTTTCAAGGAAAAATTTCTTCAAAATGATTTCAGGCTTCCTTTATATGATTTCTAGGAATGATTTTTTAGATTACTTTATATGTTTATGTTTATTTTCAGGTAAAATGGTTTTTCAATGGCTTTATTTTTTAAAAATAAAATTTTCAAAGAAGAGTGAATATTTACAACAAAAAATGTTTTAAATGAAGTGGTAATATTTATTTATAATAAAAGGATTTTTGAAATTGTTTTATGATAAGTATTTTCAAATAAATCATATCTAACATATGAATTGTTCGGTATGATCATTCAAAAACCATATGCATATAGTATTACATACTTAGTTATAGTTTTTTATGTACTGTGGATAATATCCAGGAATACCATTTGTTTTATTTATTTTATTTTTTTAGTTTAGATGGACTGATTTTTATGACACTCATTCCTCTTCCAAGTGTTTTTTGATTTTGAATCCAATTTTTTCATTGGTTTTCGTTTGATTAAATGATTATAAATCCCAAATCTTTTACATATATAATTATATGATAAAAATGATAACCATAACATCTCATTGGATACGATATTATGTTTATGAAACCCATCTCTTTTTATGAATCATTATATGATTAATGTTTTATTATCTTGTGGAACGTGTATGTGTGATTTCATTATGTTATGTGTGAGACATATTTTTCCCTCTAATGCATTGGGTAAAGATTTATATCTCATATGATAATGATGGTAATCGAGTTTATGGGCTTGATCCACTATTAGATGATACAAAAACTTGACCTATTATGGGAAAATGAGGAAACCTGATCTACTAGGGGAAGATGGGGAAACCAGATCTACTATGGGAATATAGGGAAACCCCAACAAATATGATAATATGGGGAAACTCATTCACTTTCAAGGAATGATCTTGTACTAGGGATGTTTTCATGTCCCACCCAGTAGGTCTAGTCTCCCTGAACTGCCCTGATAAGTTATATAAAAGCGTATTTACATTTTGGGAATGATATTACATGATTATGTGTAGGAAAAAATTCCATGAATTAGTCATTTATTATGATTTCAAGGATTATGGTCATGATTCCCATGTCATTCATGGATTAGGAACTACTAATATTTATGAAATGATTTATTTTTATGATCTTTGATATTCATGGTCTGATCTTATAATGTTATGATCACATTCTCATACCCTTATGCTCATTTTATTCCATACATATATCACTTGTTTACTCTTAATGTGAATCTATGTTTACCCCTTTTTATATTTCCTTTCCCATGATGTGAATATATATTGCTTGTATGGTATTTATAATAGGGGTTTTAGTGTTGGTTAACATAGTGGTAGATTATTTTTCTCACTCAAATACCATAATTTTTATTTCCATGTTTCCAAAGGCACTAAACTAATATAGGGTTTGGGCATCTATTTTTGTAATGTATTATGTATTATTAAAAATGATGTAATGACTATGTATGATAATATTGGGTAATGATATTCTACAAATATCCGATGGTTGTCTATAGACATTATTATGTATGACACATGTTATTTCAAGGGAGCTACTTCTTATGGTAGATATTTTTTATGCCTCTTGTTGGTATTCTCATCAATGGTGACCATGAAGCCTATAGACACTTCCCATGCAGATAGTTTTGTAGATCCTATTGTGGTAATTTTATGTTGATGATGTTGTTACCACTTCAATCATTATTTTATTTCATGTTTATTTACATATATAATATTTTTTTCCTTACATTTTTAATTAATAATGCGAGAGGTTTTATGAGTGAGTTTGATTAATCAATTATGTATACTTTGTATGGTCGTTTCTTATTTTTTAAATATATTATTGATGTTCATGGATGTTGAATATATGGATATATAATTTTGGATATCCATTTTTATACCTTGTTCTGGTATATATATATTTATGGGTGAAATAATTCTCAATTTTTTTGGTACACTCGTGTCTTATCTCCATATCGTGGCTACATAAAATTCACACTGGATTTTTTGGTGAAATGTCTCGGAGAATGGGTTGGGTCAACTTGGGGTGATGAATTTAAATATAGTACCAAATAAATATTTTTTTTATAAAAATAATTGTAATATATATTTTATAATAAAATATCAATTGGTGGATTTAGGAGAGTGTCTGATATCTCTTCATCATGAAAAACCATGAGTTACTATAGATTTATGAAATTTGTGAATTAATTTGATATTCTTCCTTAGGTATTTTGATATGATTTGTTTTGGCTTTTGGTTATGATTTTTGGGGGAATCCAATTTCTTATTTTTGTAATGTTCATGATTTTGGATATAAGTGAGAAGGAAATTATAGGCACAATGATTAGATGCATAGTTTGTAAAATTGTGTGTCCGTTGTATGACTAGTCTTAGGAACCTTCAATGTGACACTTTCATGGATGTAATATGGTTTTTGAAACAATTTTACTGAACCAATAAAAATGAATAATTTTGAGTTTTTTTTATGTTTTATCCCCATTGGTAATTCCACTTATAATTATTATTTATGATACATGTTTATGATGAAATAGGTGATGCTTTTATATACATGTTATTGAGAGTTGAATTACATATTGATGAAGTACTATGTTTCACATTTTATAAAATATTCCTCTGAGAAGATCTTTATTGAATTATAGAGAGAGAGAGATATAGAGGTTACAATGTAATAAAAACCTCCTTTATAACATATTCTTTTTTTGTTGGTCATTCGAACCATTTTATGTCTAGGTTAAAAAGGAGAGTGATAACTTAATGCTATGGTGGATCATCCTTAGAAGTTCACTATGTAGAATCTACCCATTTCCCATGGAGACCAAAGATCAATGGATCCTACGGAATGTATGTATAATATTGAATGAATATTTCATTTTCTTAAAACCTATAATGTATACAAGGTGAGTATTTAAACATTTGTTAGTGGGACTAGGATGAAAATAGTGGGATTCAATCATGTAGGACAATATTCATGAAGATCTAATCTATAATATGTTTTATAATTTTCTTTTTTAGTAGTTCTACCCAAAGAACCTAAGGGTAGTGAAGGATAGAGAGTTTATGCCCTTGGGTTTGGAGAATCATTTAGTATTAGAATATTCCATTTGGATAATGAAATTAGTACACCTTCACCCTAATATCATTATGAATGACTATATGAAGGATAAACTATTTGAGATGGGATTCAGGATAGAAATTAGATCTAGGATTTTCATTTTTTTGAAACAAAACTATAAGGAGGTGGAATATAATGAAGGGATAACTGAAATATATATAAAAGGGAAGACTTGTTTGGGTGGTCTGTCTACTTCCATGAGAGGAAGTCATAGTTCCACTCTAGAAAAAAAGTGGAAGTGCAAGGAATCTTAAAAGTATAGTAGTCGCAGGATTATTCAAATTTAATTGGATTATACTCATATGTTTCCATAAACTCATAAGAATGTGGTGTGATTCCAATGTGAGATTCATTGGCACACTAAACAACATTTAAAGAAAATTGACAAGGATTTACATCCATGATATAGATTTAGTTATCTATAGTGATTTTATAGGCACTCCCTCAATGTAATATATGTAGATATTCTTATTCATTAGGATGTTATGTGTATTTAGATTCATTTAATAGATATAATACTCATATATAGATGAAGGTAGTTTATGATCCTTTATGATAGTCATAGTGTGTACCTTAATCTGGGTGTTTGTATTAATCTAAGATGGTTCTTGAGGGATTTTATTCTTGGACAATAACGATAATAATTTCAATGATTCTTAATTATATAATGTATATTTATTTTTCATGATACAAGTTCATCACATTCCTCTATTTCAACATTATTGATTGATTTTTTATGGCTATGACTAGAGTGTATGGTGATTGTGATATATCTTTCGACACATTAGTGAAAGATTAAATAGTAGGGATTTAAATTTCACGAGTTCTATGTGATTATTATAGATTCTAAATATTTTTTGGATATTTTTGTTCTTAATCTACATATATATGATCTTATAATTAGTATAGATTGTATTATCATCCATAAATTTTCAATTTATTATCATCATTGGAGTGTTTTTTCCATTATTTTAATTTATACACACTCATATTCAAGGTTATAGGGTTACATTTCTATGTAGGGAATGATATATTATTCTTGATATTGGATTGATATCATGTTGTATATCCATTATTATTTTTTATTATATTTATCATATTTTAGATGGCTAGTTTCTGTTGGTTATGGATTGGTATTCCAAGGATTATCCTATGATTTATTTGGATTACCACCCTAATGTGAGAAAGAGTTATTTATTATCCTTCTCCTTGAGATGAGTCCCATTAATTTCTCATATCATCAAATAGATCGTATAGAGTTAAATGAACGGGGTCTCTAGTTAAAGGATCTTGAGTGGAAGGGATTTATTCTTACTAGTGTTTGACCATGGGTATTACTATATATTATTGTAAAAAAGATGAATGGAAGTATCTGAATTTCCATTGATCACCAGAAGATGAATATGGTGATCATCAAGAATAATTAACCAATGACAAAGAGTGATGATATTTTTTGAGTGACTCAAGTAGTGAGATGGTTATCTATGATTGAGATAATATCTAAATACCACAAACTATGATTGAATGAAGCATATTTTAATCATAAAAATTTTAGGAGTAGTTATTGGTATTAGGATTATATTTTTCTACCCTTTTTATATAATATTAACCTCATAGTTTTCATGGATTTTATTTATCAAATCTTCCATTGGAATCTGAATCCCTTTTGTGGTGTTTATGGATGAAATATTATATTAATTCATGATGAATGAAGATAAAATATGCCATATTATCATTATTTTATCGACTATAAATGGGTATCCCAGGTATGAGAAGATGTCTAAATTCCATTTTAGGATCCATGAAGGGAAATTATTTGGTCATACCACTACAAAAAAAGTGACCTTTACCAACATAAAATTATCATTAGATAATATATCTATTTGTAAAGATGATTAATTCCAACAGATATTAAATTATGTTGATATTAACTATAGGTACCAACAATTATATTTACCAATAGATATGTCTGTGTATATTAGTTGTTTAATACCAACAATTTTTTTACTAAAATTTAAATTTTTCTCCTTATCATAATAATACCATTAATTTATTTACTGATAAATGAATATGTTATTTTTTATATAAATTCATAAATTTATATATATGTGAAAAAAATACAAACATTCTCCCCTAACCATCCCATAAGTTCCTCGCGACCGCCTCCCCAAAACACTACCCCCTTTCCCCGTGATCCCACTCCCCATACCCTACCCCTGTTCCTCGTGACCCCGCTCCCCATACCCTACCACCTTGTACCTCATCAGACCCTCCCCATTCCCGGCAATCACCCACCTCCGAAATTATCTCGCGAACCTCCTCCATATTATCGGACAGCATCCCCCTTCAACATCATTGTACGAGCCCACACCCCCTCCCTATCCCCTTCTGGCATCCTCACGCGATGAGGTGGGCCAATCAAAGTCGGGTGGTCTGTGGCTTATAGATTTGAGGGTCCGTGCGGGTTTGTAGGTGGTTGGCTCGCAAATGAGATCTTTCTTATACTTGGAGTATTCATAAATATGTACCACTAATATGGGAGTTGGGCATCACTATAACAAGTACCAGTGGGTTTAGGTGTTATCCACTACAACCTGGAAGGTGCCGAGACACCACTGTGCTGGTTCGATGGAATTTCAGGTCTGATTTGCATGTTTAAGAGGCCTTTTTCTCGAAGCAGGTCCAATTGGGTTTTAATTCTTGATTCTCATAGGTTCATTTTTCCTACTGAAATTACAAGGATATGATGCAACATGGGCACTATTGTTCACACTGCAGGGATACCAAGGTTTGTTCCCCACTACTTCCTTGTGGATTGGGTTCTTTTTTATAGAGGAATAGGGTTTCATTGATGCTAGTAATGAAATGTTGTCTGAAACCAAAGGTGGTTGACTTCATGATGGTGGGAGATTACTGAGGGTCATGCTACTACGAAGGATGGTCCAGATCAGGGCTATTAAAAGTCGGGATATGGTGTTATAGATTGGAAGGGATCCATGATTTTCATTACTGTATTGATCTTCAATTTACTACAGTTTCCATCGATGTTGATGGATTTAGATTGGAGTTTCTTTGGTTCATCATGTTGTTCATCTTCATTTCCTAGGAGGCTAGTTGAGGTTTCCAAGGGGATAAATGCAAACCATGTTGGTTCACTGCAGTTGATGTGGTCCATGGAACTACTGCCTTGTATGTAAGTATCGTTTTGTGGCTAGATTACTTCCCATTTATATTGTTGAGATGTTTTCCTGGGTCCAATTACCATCTATTCAACCAAGGGAGATTTACTACTTCAGGGCTACCCGAGGTTTGATCTTGTGCCGATGAGAGGCAGCATAGTTTCACATGCCATTAGTGCTCATGAGAACAAGGCCAACTCAACATTATAATATAATTCTTCCAAAGTTATCTTTATAACTAATAATTTGAAACAATCCACCGATTTTGATAACACTGAAAATGAATTCACGTTACATCCTTGATACCTCTTTCATATAACATATACAATTATTTATCAATCAGAATTCATTACTGTTCATTTCTTTGCAGGTTGTGCCTTATAATGCGACCTCTCGTCGAACAGTATCATGTTCTACAACAATGTCATTTTCACAGCCAATGGTATGTAACAATTTATTTCCTGTATGTTTTACTTTATATTAAAAACACATTTACATAGACTCCCTTAACTATATAATTTATTTGGTACATGTACTTTCAATGAATTGTAGTGCTGTTAGTTTAAACTATTTTTTTATTCAATATGTGTATATTATTTAAAACAACATAAATATTAAATTCAAACTATTCATAACATTTTTACCCTCAACATTTTTCAAATGAAAATGTAGGAACAAAACATCAATACATTATATAAATAAAGAATGGAGAGCTCTTGGATCCTCTTTTAAAACAAGTTATTCAATGTTCATTGTGTTAGATAGAGTATAATAAGATGACCATATAACAAATTCTGTGATCTCCTAGAACAGGCCAAGCAGGGCTCATGTTTTGATGGACAATGTTATATTGTGACCAAAAAATGAATAAAAATAATTAGAATATAGAAGAGAAGAACTTTTTACAATGAAATTTTGACATTTTGATAACATATATGTGGATAGAATCTAGAATCTCAACTCAGGTCTCCATGGAACGCCATCCCTGATCATTCTGCAAAGACAAATTGAGAAAATACACCAAAACTCCCTAGGTAACCCTTGCCCCATGAACCAACCCCAACACTTTGGCTTCCAAATACTGAAAAATGTATATATGTCTTGAAACCGCTTATATACCATGATCAAAACCATTCATTCCATAACCATTAAATCAGTAATGGAAGAAAAAAGTGTTTAAATGTTATTAATTTATGGGTTATAAACAATAAGTATGAGTATCCCTTTTCCAAAATACTCACTTTGAACCCCACGCACTATGACACACCCAATAACACTGTGTTTCCTCATCAATACACCACCATTCCAACACCAGCCAGCCCCCAAACAATGTAACTCAAAGAATCCCCTAATGAGCCACCAAATTATAGAATTGTCATGACCTAACTCTATCAACTAATATCTCAGTTCCAACAGCCCCCACTCTACCCCAAATATCTTCCAGATGACACCAAAAACAAGAAATGTAAGTCTATTTAGTAGATCAATTATTCAATTACAATAGGGGTTCATGTGTATCATTTCATTATAAAAGAATTTTAGTAATAGCAACGTCCCCATCAGGGATTACATTTGAATTTTGTGGTTGCAATTCAGATGTATTTACATTGAAGCATTATCATTTTTTCTCCATGTAGGTGGTAATTAATTATTGAATGTCACATGATTCCAGAAATGAAAAACATGAAAACTATTTTATATTGAAACTTTGATACGTGTTTGAATACTATATTAGAATTTTTTTAAAGCCTCGATAATGTTTTCTTGATGCTCATATTTAATTTTAAACTATTTTAAAAAAATAATTGGTTGTAATAAGTGCTGGAATTTCTAAAAACTATTCAGAAGAGGTTGTTATTTGTTACCAAAAATAACATGATTATCTTAATGACAAACATGAAAACTTCTATGTATTTGAAATTTGATGTGGGTTTAAATACCATGTTAGATTTTTTCAAAACCTTGGGGAATGTTTTCTTTAGGATCATATTGAATTTTAAACAATTTTAAAAAAAATAATTTTTTGTAATAACTGTTGGAATATTTGAAAACTACTCAAAATGGGTGGTTATTTGTTTTTGAAAGTAACATGTTTCCTGTTATGAAAAACATGAAAACTACTATGAGTTTACAGGTGGTCGAGTAAGACCCATCAACGACTTGAGTTTACAAGGGGTCGATTAAGTTTTTTATTTTATACATATACGATGATGTCAAATATATATTCATTCAGTTTATTGTTATTCTTATTTGATTATAGGATAGTTATTAATCCTATATAAAAGTCTTCAAATACCACAATGTACCATTGTTTTAAATTTTTATTAATTTGGATTGGAAATTCATGCCGAGACAAAATACTCTCATTTGTTGTTTTATTTATTTTTAGTTTTTGTTTCACATGCCTTGTTAAAAAGGTATGGTTTTATCATGTTTTTTATTTATGAATTATTATTAATATTATCTTTGGTTTTGTGTTTTAGGGACATTGATTTGATATATTGAGGTTCCTCATGTTATTATTTCACTTCAGCTTTGAGCGTACTTCCTAGAGACGTAATGTATTTCTATGTTTTGATAATTGTTTATTATTTTTTATATGTAGTTTTAAAATTCATTTTATGTTTTTTATGTAGGTGTGTTTTAAATAAATTTTTAAGCATTTGTGTTTAAGTGATTAAACTAGTTAGAAGGTGTTACAGAATTAGAAGTGAAGGTGGGTGTCCATCTTTTGTGGGTTTTTTTATTTATGATTTTTGGACATAAACATGTAATATATTTTTATAGGAAAATCCCAAATTAAACTATAAGATTATATGGGTGTTTTATTTATGATTTTAGGAAATATACATGTTATATATGCTTCTTATAGACCTCTTTAAGAAATGGGTTGATGTTACGTAGAATTTTTTCTTATTATTGGTATCATTAAATACACACATCAACAATGCACTAACAATCACACAAAAAAGTGAATTTGTTATTTAATATTTTTTTCACTCTAGGAGTTTTATCATTAAATCCACACATGAAAAATTCACAATCTATCATCATTATTTTTTTTCAAGATCAAATTTCTTTGTGGTCTGGTCTTTTCATCTATGTCCATTTAGTTGTCTTTTCTCACGAGTCGACAAGGAATTGTTAAATTATGATTTTTCATGGGATGTGGGTTTATTACATTCAAATTTAGTTGGAATTGGTATTTTCATGGTGATTTCATGACCTAACTCATATGTTTTCAGTCACTTGGAAAAAACTATAGATTTTTTCAAATCATGGATTAGATTTATATGAAATATAGTTGGTAAATTATAGGTGCTTTTTGAGTTATTTTTGTCTATCGTCTCGACACTAACCAATTGAGAAACACTTAAAGGGTTACTTTTCTTCTTCAAATCATAATGTTTCAATGATGGCTATCTTCCCCTTGAAATTATTATACTTGATGATCACCTTGTAGTTTGTCGGTTTTTATATTGGTCTCAATGGATTACATTGGACATTGGCTGGTCAATTAGTGCTTGGATACTAAATTGTTGAAGATTCAACTCCTCTGAAGGATTTTTGTATTTGAGAATTTGTAGAGAGGACTTTAGAAGATGATATTGGTGTGGGCATTACATTTGAGACCATTTTTTCCTTACAGGTGTGATGAGTGGCTGTCATGGTTTATTTTTCTGGTATGATGGGAGTTATTTACTATCTAAAGGAGAATATGTTATTGTCAAGTTCTAGAGAAGAATACATTGCTTTCTGTTTCATTTAGGCAGTAGGCACTTGGTTTTTACCAGGTATCCTCTTTGGAATTGGTTATGATTCCCACAGATTTCCCTGAGGATTGACTAGAATTTTTTGCTCGACTCTAGTTCTGGATGCTTCATGGAAAATTGGGGATCAAAGTGTTATATTTTGTAGAATGTGTGCTACTTGTTCACTTCATTTGATGCACATGAATGGATATATATTTATCTTTTATCTGGATACTCTGATGTTAGTGTTACACTTGTTATGCTTCTAATGGATCGTCTGTTTCCACAAGGATCTGGTTTCCTCTATTTCAGGAACTGCAACAACATCTATTTACATGATCTTCAGTAAAATGAACAGTTTTGGATTATTTGTTGTAAGGTTCCCTAATCACTCTTATTTTTTGTTCTTTTTCATTATGGGTTCTGAGGAAACACCAATGTTTTAACCATACTAAGACAGTTCAATGCATGAAGCTGAGTAGATCTGAGTTGATGTGAACCTCCTTTGCATATTTGTTTTCTGTTAAAAGTTATTCTTGATTCTCAGCACATTGACATCTTATAATTGGAGGGTTGTCACATTGTTTTTCTCCTGGATGTTCTTTAAATGATGGTGGATGGAATTCGGCTTTTCAGGTGACATGATTATGGGTGGTAGCAGTTCCATGCTTATGAGGGGTTTTATTCCACACATAGATACTATCATATTAAATTTCGGTGACTTTGAGGAAGAATTCATTCCATTTCAGACAGGTCTCTTGAAATTTTTGTTTTTTGATGTGTTTTTTATGTCTCTCAAATAACATATTTCATCACACATTTTCCATGTATTCCAAATAAACTATTGAATATATTTTTGTTTGTCTTTTCCATTGCTATTGAAAAGTACTTCTTATGCCAAACATTTCCTAATAATTTTTGGGTTTTTTAACATTGGAACAACCATGGTTCATGCTGATATTTTTCACCAATTTTAGTTGGAGTTGGCATGCTTGCCCCGAGGCATGGATGAGTTGTTGGTGGTTTCTTTTCCCTAGGGTGGCATGGATGAGATGGAGTTGGCTTGAAAGTCCTGGGAAATGGATGGTCTACTGTTGGCTCGCGGGTCCCGGGGCACTCACTGGTTCCTGGTGTGGCATGGATAGGAAGGATACTGGCTGAATGGCATGGGGGGAGCTATTGTGGGTTGGTGGCATGTGTGATGGATCCTTTGGGTGGAAGAATTTTTTATTGTGTATAGAATCATTTGTATTAAATTTCATTATTAATATAATTATTATTTTTTCAAAATTTGATCCTGTGTGAAAATATCGTATGTGATAAATTAATAAATAAAATACGATAGTTTACTATAAATTAAAATTTATAATTTTTATTCAAATATAATTTATAAATAGATATTATATGTCGGTAATATTATTACCAAAAGAAAAATTTGTTATTATAACATGTTGTTAAATAGTTCAACCAACATATATTTTATCTGCTAGTTTTATTATAATTGTAACAGAATGATTTTATCTGTCGCAAAAACATTTAGCAACATAGTTTTTACCGATAGTTTAGTGACAGGGACATAAGTATTGGTAAAACAGTTTACCAATAGATAATGCACTTTTACCAATAGATATTCTACTGTTGGAGGAAGCGAAATATTTTGTATACGGGACTAGAGAAATGTATTTTTGTGGAACATGAGAATATACAAGTGATAATATATTCTGAAATAATTATATTTTTTTGTTTGAAATCATGATATTCATGGGAATAACTAGATATTGTAGCATATTTGATTCAAATTTCCCTAGGATTGAATCTATTGAGATAGATTTGATCTATAAGTGATTTAGATTTGAATAGAATGTGACATATTATAGTTCCTTTGGGGTGTTAATGGAGTCATTAAAAAACTATTGTTTTGATTCATTCATATATTGGGAGAGTTATTTGATTTATTTTGATACATCATGTATGGGGTTAGGGTGTTTTCAGAATTTTTTGATCATAATGTGGTATATGGATTGTTCACGTTATTCTTTCATGACAAAAACTACCCCACACACAACCATGATTTAACAATGGTGATGCATGCTTTGAATAGATGGAAACATTATCTATTCAGTTAGATGTTTAATTTGTATAATAATCACAAAATTTATATTTATATATTCTCATTTAAGGATTTTAATATCAGGTAGAGGCATTGGTTCATGTTTCTCCAAACCATTGAGTTTAAATCTCCTTACAACCCTGTTGAAGGGAATGTAGTGGTGGAATCCTCGATTAAGAGTTTTCTAACTAATGTTTTAAAAGAATTAATGGTGGAGTGGAATTTTATGATTTTATTTTATTAGTTTCATCTATACATGAAAGAGGACGAAGATTAGGTATTATTGGTTATTTTACATGTGATTCCCTCCTTGGACGATTGAATATGGCTAGAGTAGGAAATGAATCTCAGTTGTCAGTGTATAAGCGGAAATCTAAATAGAAAGAAGACCTCAGATGATTAGTCTTGGTCTCATGATGGTTCTATTTGTATCAGGAATATGTTTAATGTTCCTTTTACATTGATAAAGGTAGTAATTTAATGTACAAACTTATCTAGTTGGGAAAAACAATCCATGATCTAAACCTATATAAGTCAAGGATTAATTCAAGCATAATAACCCATGACACATCTGGGTTGTTCATCGACCCAATATGAAACGATTTATGGAATAATCATCACTACAAACCAATCCACATATATAATGTTCCTTTACATGACACCCAAAAGAATAATGAACTACCATCCCACTAATACATCCAAAAAGTCTCTAGTGATGTAACAATAGAGCTGCCAATAAAACTCTAGGGAGATGAATCAAGAACACATATAGAAGATGGGCCCACAATAAATCACATGGTTCCCTGAAGTATCCCATGTCTCTACTCATGCAGTGACCCAAGAATAACATAAAAGTATATTAAATCATTTTAGTTGAATATTCAACACAATATAAAATCACATTCCTGAGAACCATAATAGTTTAATTTGTTTGGAAAAAGGGAACACATTATTTAAACTTGGTAAATGATCTTCAATATATACAATAAAGAACTTCACATTTAGTAATCCTAATTAAAACCATTCTTCAGAAACTATGGAAAGTAAATATAAGAATGGGAGATCTCATATGCTCAGTAAAGGTAAAAATAAAAATATATAGGTAGGAATATTGTGTATATAAATGTGTAATAATACGAGCATAACATTTGAAGATCATAGCCTACATATAAAGTATCATAGTAATGAGACATGGAATAATGTATGTTTGTTCATAATATGTAAATCATAATAATATCAAAGAGAATGATTTGTTAGAGTATATAATTGGAATATGATATAGACTTCCGGCATACATATAAAAATATAAAATCATTCTCTATAATCCGATGTTCATTTCCAAAAAATATCAACGAAATGTATGGGGGATTCACCTATTGGGTGGGAAACATCCCCATCCCCAGTCACAGGCAACTCCTTATTGTGGATCAGGTTACACCTTCATCCTATAGTGGGTTAAACCTGTTGATTTTTCTTCCTATCTTAGCTGTCAATGATCACTCACAACACCATCTTAGTAGACAAGTTTAAATCCCAATAACATCATAGATTTAAAAGTTCACCCCTAAGACCAACTTCGTAGTCAAGGTTGACTCTTAAGACCATCATACTAGACAAATACCCTTACCGAATTAGGTTAAATCACCATTTCACCAATGTATATCTCATGAGATATAAATCATCACCCAATGAATTAGAGAGAGATATAGGTACCACCCATCACATAATGAAATCATACATATGTTCTCCACAATATAATAAAACCTTCATTATATTATGACCCATAAAAAATTATGTGTTTCAGAAAAATCATATCATAACCCATGTAATGAAATTATTATCATAAAAACTTCATCATATCATAACATGTGGAAAAGAGATAGGTTTCATAATCATAAAATAACACATGAATGGAATATTTCTTCAATAGAGTTTTATCATGGTTTAACCCATGAAGTGAAATTGGTTTCATAAAAAACATTTCTTATTAACAATAAACCATTCAAATAAAGAATAAGAATGATGTTGTTGGATCATATCCCTTCCCAAGAGAAAACTACATCAAAGGATATCATTATAGATGGAGACACATTCTGAATGATCACATTGATCATTTATTAAGGGAAATGTCATTTCCTTGAAAATAATTTTTTAAAACACAATAAATATTAAAAATTATTTTCCTTTAAATATAATTTTAAAATATATTAAATAATAATTAATGTCACTAGCTATCCTTCGGGGCCTATTTCGTGACAACCCCAAACCCACCTTTCATTGTCCATGGGCTGGCGACCACCACTAAAGGCGTAAAACCCTAAACTGGGAAGGCATTGCATTTATAATATGTAAACACTCGCAACAGAGTATGACCTGGAAGAAAAACACTACGTAACACTGTATACAAAAGAGTGATTAAAGTTAAATGGGCCAGAAATACAAGCCCAACTGCAATGTACAAGGAAACCGAAAGTACAAGTACCACTGAAGAAAATTAAAATAGTTGTTGTATCAACCTCTAGAAAATCATATATGAAGGGTAGGTATAGATAGCCTCCACAGTGATCCACATCCGCCCGTCTCCTCTATGTACCAACACGTCGTGTTGTCCACCTCCGAATACCGTCCAGTTCTGGTGCACTCATCCTCAGTCAGCACTGTCTGTCATCTGCATCCAACAAAATGAGGTGTAGGCATATCCTATGGAGGGGTGAGTATAACGATACACTATAGGGACCCTGAGACCACCAAGGTCTCTCAAAATACACCAAGTACAAAACACAGAGTATGAAATCATCGTGTAACCATTACTTTGGTATATGCTTATATATACATCTATGTTATCAAGTAACAAATCTCAATCATGAGGAAAATGAAAAATTCACCGACTCATCACACATAGGTATAAAACTTTTGTAGAGAGATAGAGATGATCAGATATAGTCATTGAATCATCTAATCTGTCAGACCCACACATGATCTAGAACCATAAATTAGAACTGTCGGACCCAAACAGGATCCAGGATTAGTTTTCAGTTCTATCAGACCCACATGGGATCCAGGACCAGCAGTTAGAAATGTCGGACCCAAATAGGATCCAGGAACAATAGTCAGTGCTTTCGGACCTGCACAGGATCAAGGACCAGCGGTTAGAACTATCGGACCCACCCAGGATCTAGGAACAGTAGTATGTGATGTCAGACCAACATAGGATCCCGGACCAGTGGTTAGAACTGTCCGACTCTCACAAGATCTAGGAATAGTAGTCAGTGCTGTAGGACCCACACAGGATCCAGGAACAGTAGTCAATGCTGTCGGACCCACACAGGATCCAGGAACAGTAGTCAATGTGCAGCCAACCGCAGGGTTCCAATAGAGCACACATTATTCCCGAAGGGTCCACTCCTCAAGGTAAGTGTCGATACCACAAATTCCACAAAGTCCCATGAATAAGCATCCCAAAGGTCAGCCACGTCATATGGGTCTCAATGTAAAGACGACGCGTTGATCAGACGCTCGGTCTGTGAGTTATTAGCCTTTTAGTCCTGGGGGAACGATTGGATTCGTGTACGATCCAAGCTGACCGTAACTCAAATATACCCCACACTCTAGTGGGGTATTCTTAAAGGGACCATCACTTTAGAAGAATATCATCACCGCTGACGGTTTTTCAAGAGGATGTCCGGTGACAAACATATGGCTAAGGAATGTAATGGTTTGGTAGTGGGCCTGGGTCTGGTCCAACCCGGTCGCACCGACCTGGACCAACCCCGTCTAGGCCAACCCGATCTTGGTCGACCCTGTCAGACCGCTAGGTTCAGCCCGGTCTACTTGGCCCGACCTAGTAGACTGCGGGGGTGATTCGGCCTGGAGGTCGCTGCGTAGGTGGCTCAGCCCGAAGGTCGGGGCTGGTTCAGCCAGTGCCACGAGGGGCGTGGCTCGGACGACTTGGCCAAGTAGGCTGATCCAGTTCTACTAGCGATGTCGCGAGGGACACCACGGGCTGGCTCAGGAGGCCAGCTCGGGAGGCTGGCGCGGCTCGGTCGGTTCGGCCGGGAGTTGGGGTGCGGCCCTGGTAGGCTGGCAGGGCATCCGGGCTGGCCGTAGGTTGGCCAACAGAGCATGGGAAAGCGCGTAGGGAGCGGGAAGGCTGGCGGGGTGTGCGGACTGGCTGGGGGCAGGCCGCCGGGGTGCACGGGCAGCCATGGGCAGGCCAGGCAGGGCACAGGGGAGATTGTGGGTAGGATTATTAGGGCTCGCAGGAGGTCACAGGCATGTAGTCGGCGCACGACCAAGTGGGTCGGCGGCCAGGAGGTGGCCAGGATGGCGAGTTCGGTGCGGCTCGATAGTCGTGGGCTGGCAGTGTTCGGTCAGGAGCACCAGTGCACCACGGGGGTGGGGTGGTTCGCGGAGGCCACAGGTATCGCAGTTTTTGTCATTGCCGCCTTCGTTATTCCATCGCCTTATCACCATGCTGAGGATCATCTCAATCAAGAACAGAAAAGGGGTTGGTCCATGTTGGTTTGGCCCGTACCCTATGCGTTTTGGGTGATATCAAGAGGCTTGCATGTATGAAGCACGAAATCCCTCATTCTTCATTTAAAGAGAGAATATGAACATTGGAAAAGATCATACTTAGGTAAAATTAATCCCCTACCATTGATTGTCGGTCATCGACGTTTTAAGGAGTCGCGGAAAGTAGATGAAGAAGGTCGTTGTTCATCACGTCCACCCACCACTTCCAAATCCAAGATGTATTGGCTCATTGATGACGATGTGGAAGTCGGTTGTCGAAGACATCTCATGAAGATTTAAGCTCCATGGAAGATGTTGAAGAAGGTCGTTGTCGGCATTCTTCTTGGAAGAACGCGTTCTTCATTCTTTGTTGGAAGAGGAGGTTCTTCGTTAGAGAACTCCTTTTCTCCCAAGATCTCCTCCAAAAATTAAAAGATGTGCCAACCCAAAAATAATATGAGATTGTGATATCTTATTATTTAATTGGAACAATATTCAAAAAAAAAGAAACATTAAATTAATAAGATCCACCAAATTAACTCACGTGTGTTGGCACGAATTAACTGGGGAGAATTAAATTAAAAGGCTCCACTTAATTAATTCACATGTGTTTGCATGAGTTAATTGGGGAGTTGGAACCAATTAATCTAATGGGAGTTCAAGAGGATCTCCCTCATTAATGAGGTAGAGTTGAGAGGTTTTACTCTCCTCCATCAATAGGGAGTTAAGCCCCGTGTGTTCCTCATGTCGTAACCTCTCACAAGAGGTTATGTTCGGGTGGCCCCCATCACCATAACCTCTCAAGGGAGGATAAGGTGTGGTGGCCCCACCACTAAATTCCCTGAAGAGGTTTTAACCACCAAACACTCACATAGAGGCTCAAATTAAATAAAGTTAGGATCCCATCATTTTATTATATTCCACAAAAACCCAAAAAACTATTTTCTATTCTCGACTCACTACCATCGAAGTGAAAGTCTCCTTAAGAGAATATCGACACTGTGAGTTCAACAGTGCCCTCATATTTCTATTTTGGGCAATGGTTCAAATGTTATAAAAACCCGCTCATACGTTTACTGAACATACCTGAATAAAACATCGGAAATTGATTCCGGGTACACCGGGCCTCAGAATCATGCGCTGTAAATTTTCACGGACTTGTATAATTCCCATTTATTTATGAAAAACATTTCCACAGAAATTCCAGATCATTACATTCTACCCACCTCAGGGCTTTACGTGCTTGTAAGCTACAACTCAAACTAAGGGAACAAATGGTGGTATTGAGCATGCATCTGAGCTTCCCGATCCCATGTGCTCTCCGGGAGGTTCCCATACTGCAAAAGAATGTACACCATAAGTATCAATTGTACACATAGGACCCACTCCTATTGATCCTAAATCTCTACTAGAACCTCTGTGAAAGTCCCCCATAATCGACATCCAACTCTCCAAGGTCAATGATTTGGGAAGGGTAGTGCATGCATCTCCTCGGCTGGGATATGTGGAATATGTTGTGAACTCGGTGCAACTGAGATGGAAGAGATAGGTGGTATTCAACCTCACCAACTCTACTGAGGACCTAGAATGGTCCAAAAAATCTCGAATATATATTATCGCCTCGACCAAATCTCTGTAGTCATCGTTGAGGTGAGAAACGTAGGAAGAAATGGTCGCCATCCTTGCACTCTAGAGGCCTCCCTCTCCGGTCAGCATACGACTTCTTCTAACTCTATGTAGTCTTCATTCGCTCCTAGATGATCTATACCTTCTCAGTGGTAGCCTGTACCATCTCTGGTCCCACTAGTGCTGACTCCACAGGGTCAGTCCAGCACAAGGGCGATCTACAACATCACCCGTACAACCCCTCGAAATGTGTCTTCCCTACGGTGAAGTGATATCTGTTGTTGTATGATAACTCGACCAAAGGTAAATGATCATCCCAGCTATGACTGAAGTCGAGGACACATGCACAGAGCATGTCCTCAAGGGTCTGAATGGTCCGGTCAATCTGACCATCTATATGAGGATGGAAGGCGGTGCTCAAGCGAAGTTGTGTCTCGAAATCCTCCTGTAACCCCTTCATTAGCTGGGAAGTAAATCATGCGTCATTATTAGAGATAATATTCAAAGTTATACCATGTAAACACACAATCTTATTCACATAGAGGAGTCCCAATCTCTCTAATGAACCCTACTCTCTTATCGGTATGAAGTGGGCCGACATGGTGAGCCATTCAATGATCACCCAAATCAAATCATGACTCCTAGATGTACCTAAAAACCCCATCATGAAATACTTGTATATCTCATCCCAATTCCACTCTAGAACCTCTAAAGGTTGTACCAAGCCTTCTGGTACCTGATGTTTCGCCTTCACTTGCTGACAAGTGAGGCATCAAGAAACAAACTATGCAACTACATTCTTCATACCTGACCACCAATGCTATCGTCCGAGGTCCTGATACATCTTCGACACTCCTGGATGTACCTCTACAGGGGATGTGTGGAACTCTCTCAACACTTCTTCCTGAAATGACATTGGCAACATAGTATATCCTCTTAATGGGATGACGTGCTCCCCACCTTCGGAAAATCCATCATGTGCCTACCTTATGGATATCTGAGCACGTCGTGTCTCGTTTACAGCGTTGGTTGCGCCCAAATTTACCCTACTGGTAAAAGCGGCCATTGAAGTATAAGAAGGGATCGAATCCACAGGGACCGAAGAAGTAACCTTGAGACGCTATGATTTATTGATGGATTGGCTATGAAGTGGCCAACTTTGAGGTAGATTTTAATTGGAGAACTAAAGATATAATTTAAATAAGATATAATAAAAAATTATGTGAACTAAACAATTATTTATGGTGGGTTGATCTTATGGTTCTGCTTGGGGTGGATTGGATGAATTTCTTTTCTTAGAAAATTTCATGTCATTAATTCAAGACAAATCCAAACAATGAGATAATTCTTCCAAATCATTAACCAATTTAATCCCTACACAATTCCAAGTCCAATCACTAATTCACTTTGAGGATCACTTTAATGGGCACTCAAAGGAAATATATCATACTAGCACTCAAAATATGTCATCGTTAAAGATGGAAAAGATGAGAAATAATTTAACTCATCAAATGGAAATCCTAAAATAACGAATAGATTTAAATATTAAGTACATGAAATGACATTCAATCCATGACCTTGCTACTCCCTTGGATCAAACCATAAGAGGTTATCCCTATATTGATGATATTCTACCAATGGAAGCGGGATGTAGACTTACGGGGGCGGAATTGAAGAATAAGAAAAACATTAATCAAAATGAACACTCCACCGTTGTGTGATTAATTCACAAGTGCGGGTGTGAATAAATTCACACCGAGATTCAACGATATCAACGTGTGAATAAAATAAAAAGAAAAAATAAAGAAGAAGAACAAATTTTATTAAGATACTCGACGTTAAAGAAAAACATACATGCGAAAAATTGACGATACGATTACAAAATGAAAGCAGAAAATTACAATTGAATGGAAAATATGGATTCAATGAAAAATGTTAGATGATAATTACCTTCACCACCAGCTCCTTATATAGGCGTATTAGGAGCCTTATGTACATCCCCCAACAATTAATTCACCCCCAACAATTAATTCACCCCCCAACAATTAATAGAGTCAAATGGAGGGTGAATAATCATAAGGAAATTGATGTTTTGAATTTGACCTGGAAAACTGTCCAGATTCGTCCACCATATTGACGTGTGAATTCGAAATTGAAGAAGGCCGAATCCGGAGGCATTGTAGAAGATAAATAGTTTAGTCCATGTGTCTTCTAGAAGCTCTCCAAATTTCAGGAAATTTGGATCATCCTTTTGGATGTTATGGGCGAAATGGTGTGACGGATTTCTGTGCATTAATGACGAGTCCACCATTTAAATCTCAACTTCAGATCACTTTATCATCATGAAAACATCAGAAGTAGCTCCGACCACAGTTGAATAAAATGATCCTCATATTTTTATCTTTCTACTGTATAAATTTGAGCTTCATTGGGCTTGTTTTCTGGGCCCCACATTTGTTTGATGGGCCTTAGGCCCATTATGCTTTTTCCAGAAAGTTCCTGCCTTCAGGTGAAAAATTATCCATCTTCCATTGGGATTCATCCAGCGGACCTAAAAGATAAAATGTTCCAAACAAAGTGATCAATAGTATCCCAAAATTTAAAATTCAGAAAACGAATATAATATTTTCAACAAACAAATGAATGATTGGACCCAAATTTTCATTTTAAACATGACTTGCATTTTTGATGAGAAATGAAGTTATATTTATGTAATGCACTAAAAACAATGTTTATGGACTTTGGAACAATGAATATAAAGATATTAACAATTAATATTAGCCATTTTCAGTGACTAATCAAGAATCTACAAGTTGTGCTTCCCTGAATCACTGAGGAGTGGGGGTGTGACCATGAGAGACTAAAGAAAAGCTGATCTATCTATATTCACAAAGGATATCGTTAAAGCAACCATCGGCTCTGTCACCTCTCCTATAAATTGTATATTAGATCTCTTGTTGAGCGTATCTGCAACAACATTTGCCTTCCCATGAGTATTGACTATCTCAAAGTCATAATCCTGGAGGAACTCAATCCATCATCATTGTCTCAGGTTCAAGTCCTTCTAGGAGAAAATATACATGAGACTCTTATTAGCAGAGTACATGGTAAAACATTGACACATCATATAGTGTCTCCACATCTTCAAGGAAAATACCACTGCTGCTAACTCTTGGTCATGGGTAGCATAGCTCTCCTCATGATGTCACAGCTGCCGAGAACCATATGTGATCACTGCTTACTCTTACATCAGGACACACCCGATTCTGGTCCTTGATGTGTCGTAGTAGACTACGTACCCTACACCTTCCTCTGGAATCCTCAAGATGGGGGGCACTAGTCAGCCTCTGCCTTAGCTTTTGAAATCACTTCTGGAATCTCTCTGACAACATGAAGGGTTTCCCCTTCTTCATCAAGGCTTATAGGGGTGTTGCAACTCTGGAGAAGTCTGGAATGAATATCCAGTAAAAACCATCCAATACTAGGAAACTTTGTACCTCCGTTACACTCCTAGGAGGCTCCCTAGAAAGTACCGCCTCAATATTCACTGGATCCACTGCAACTCTAGCATCCGAGATGACATTTCCTAGATGTTTAAATTCTCAGATCTAGAACTGGAAATTCAAGAGATTACCATAAAGCTGGTACTCTCGGAGTGTGTCATGTACAATCTGAAAATGGTAGGCAAGCTCCTCCTCAGTAGTCGAGTAGATCAGTATGTCACCGATGAACACTATGACAAAGTGATCGAGGTATGGCTGGAAGATTCTATTCATTAGTCCCCTGAACACTACTGAAGCATTGGTTACACCAAATGGCATTACCAAGAACTCATATTGGTCATACCGACATCTGAAGGCCATCTTCGGCACATCCTCATCTTGAACTCTAAGCCGGTGATTCCCTGATGTGAGTTCTATCATCGAGAACCATTGAGCTCCATTTAGCTAATCAATGAGGTCGTCAATCCTCAAGAGTGGGTACTTGTTCTTCATGGTCACCAGGTTTTGGCACCGGTGGTCAAAAAAAGCATCAAGCTCCCATCCGCCTTCTTGGAAAACAGAATCGGTGCTGGACAGGGAGAACCATTGGGTCGGATGAATCGCTTACCCTACAAGTCCTCTAGTTGTTCCTGCAGCTCACGAAGCTTCGCGGGAGCCGTCTGATACGCTGGTGTAGATATCGGTGTCGTCCTGGGGTAAAGGACATTATAAAAGTGCACCTATCTATGAGAAGGTAGACCTGGTACGTCATCAGGGAAAACATCAACGTACTTTTCCACCACTACAAGATAGCTCAGACTCTCCACATCTACTCCTCTGAGGGTGATATAGGAAAAATGATGAGTGATCGGTTGTACCCTCCTCCCGGTAAGTCCGTCATGTGCTTCAAAGGCTTCCTTCTCACCGGTGATGGTAACCTGGTCCCATCCGTGTAGACACACCACACTTTTCACCTAATACAGTATATCTGAGCATGGACTGTAGATAACCAATCCATACCGAAGATGACGTCGTAAGGCCTCGACGCCTCTACTAGGAGATCCCAGCTAAATCTCTCGCCTCCTAGAGTAATCTCACACTGCCGGTACCAGTGCGTAATCGTCGAATTAGCTCTCGTGGGAGTCTCTAGCCATAAGGATCAAACTAACGGCTCCTTCGAAATCACTGATCTCCAAACGAGGTCAGTTAAAATGACAGAGTGACTAGAACATGTGTTTATAAGAACTGATTCTAAGGTGGAGTAGACACATGTCGTATATTGAATCATCTCCGGAGTTCCATGGTTGTAGGCCTCAACTGCTTGAAGCTGAGCTCACCCCTCTCCACCTTCTCTCTATGTTCGGGATGGACCTCATGGTGGTGGTGGATGTAACACCTCGAATCGTCATCCACCACCAGATGTACGGCCAGCTCCCCTGCAAGGTCCGCATGCTCCCTGCGGTCTACCTAGATAGAATCTATGTCTCTACCTAGGCGGTCCTTCGACAATCTGTTGATCGTTAGTACGGTGGATTATACAGTCACGAGCCATGTGAATATTCCTTCTATAAGAGTAACATTGCCCGATCCTGGCATGATTGGCTCTGTCTCATGTGCCCCACACAACCGAACCCATATCTAGAGGTCGTCCACTAGATGGCCTTGTCTGCTTGGACCTCTATGGCATCTATCTACAACTAGCTGCAGAAGAATCTACTGCCTGTCAACTTGTGATGGGTCTCCCTACCGATGACTACTCAGTGAGGAAACTCTCCACTAAGAGGGCTTCCTCAAACACCCACTCCTATGTCGGGATGCTGAGTGAGATCATCGACGCTCTGATCTCCCATCTGAGCCCCTGCTCGAAGGTCTGGGCCCTAAAGAAAGGGTCCTTCACCATATCGGTGGAGTAGCGCGACAGGTCGGTGAACCTCACTAATAAATATTCAATGGTCATTCTTCCCTACTATAGATGAAGTAGCTCCTATATCTGCACTGCATGTAGGGTGGCTGGGAAAAAATCCACCAGAAACAGGCTCTCAAAGTCTGCCCAGAGTAGTGTCACCTCGTCATGCATTTGGAGAATCATTCCCCACCATCTGCCTACTGCTTCTTGTAGAAGGATGAAAACAGGAATCGCCATAAACTATGCTTGTGTCCTTACCAATATGAATACTCTCACCACAGCCTCCAGCCAATCCTCAACTGCCTATGGGTCTGTCTCTCCCCTGAACCTGGGCGGCCTCTGGCGTTGGAACTCGTGCAACGTGCTTAAGCAATTTGCATTATCTGCTATTGGGGATGGTGTCATCGGTGGCCCAACGTGAAGTGGTACCGCTGGTGCCTCCACTGTGGTGGGGCCCTACAACGAGGCCTCTTTGCACGGTGGGCTGCCATCTCGCACATCCCTCAGAACCCTAGCTGGCTATCTGCATAGGGTCTTCCTAAAAAGATACAGGTGCACCATGGTTAATAAGTTATACCTGGTGACCTAACTCAAAGAGATCACAAAGAAAACTCTTGAAAAATACACGCAATCAATTTTTTTGTGCACTAAGTCGGAAATAAAGAAGTAAGGGTCCTGGTGTATGGATACGTCGACCGCCGCACCAACACTGGACTCCCTGACTGAAAACCACACTCAGTACACTTTACACTATTTCTTCATAGAAAACAATGATCAAGGTCTTATGTTCTACAGTAGATCCAAATCCTCTCATACCTATTTGTCACGAACCTTCCTCTGGGACCTATGCCATGACTACCCCAAACCCGTGTTCCATAGGCCAAGGGCTGGCGACTAGAACCAAAGGCATAAATCCCAAAACTGAGAAGGAATTTCCATTATAAAAAGTAAACACACACATCAGAGTATGAACTCGAAGAAAAACACTATGTGACACTGTATACAAAAGAGTGTTGAATGTAAAAGGGGCCAGAAAGACAAGCCCAACTATAAAGTACAAGGAACCTGAAAGTATATGTACTACTGAAGAAAAGTAAAACAGGTGTTGGATCGTCCTCTGGAAAAACGTACCTGATGGGTAGGTAAAAATAGTCTCCACATCTCTCTACATCCATCTGTCTCCTTCATGTACCGTCACACCATGTGGTCCACCTCCAGATACCATCCAGTCCTAGTACACCCAGCCTCAGTCAGCGCTGTCCGTCGTCTGCATCCAACACAACGAGGTGCGGGCATAGCCCGTGCAGGGGTGAGTACAATGATACTCAGTAGGGACCCTGATACCACCCAAGTCTCTAAAATACACCAAGGAAAACCCACAGAGTATGAAATTAACAGGTAGCCATTATTTAGTTATATACCCATACATATACCAAAGTTATCAAGTAACCCATCTGAATCTTGAGGAAAATACATAAGTCACTGGCTCAGCTCACACAGGTATAAAACTTTTGTAGAGAGATATAGATGATCAGATTTATTCACTGAATCATCTAAGATGTCGGACCCACGCATGATCCATGACCAGGAGTTGGAACTATCGAACCCACACAGGATCCAGGAATAGTAGTCAGTGCTGTCAGACCAACACAGGATCCAATACCAGCAGATAGAACAGTCGGACCCACACAAGATCTAGGAACAGTAGTCAGTGATGTCGGGCCCACATAGGATCCAGGACCAGTGGTTAGAACTATCAGACCAACACATGATCTAGGAACAGTAGTTTGTGGTGTTAGACCCACACAGGATCCAGGACTAGCTGTTAGAATTGATAGACCCACACAGGATCTAGAAACAATAGTCAGCACTATCGGACCCACACAAGATCCAAGACTAGCTGTTAGAAATTTCAGACCCACACGGGTTCCAGGAATAGTAGCTAGTGCTGTCGGACCCACAAAGGATCCATGAACAGTAGTCAGTGCACAGCCAGCCGCATGGTTCCACTAGAGAATGTTTGATTCTAGAAGGGTATTCTCCTCACGATAAATGTCGACACAATAACTTCCATGAAATACCACAAAGAAGAATCCCAGTGTTCGGCCACATCATAGGGGTCTCAACGCAATAGACGGTGCGTCGATCAGATGACCAGTCTGTGTGTTATTAGTCTTTTAGTCCTAGGGGCCCGGTTGAATTCATGTGCGATCAAACCTGACAGTATCTCAAATATAACCCAAACACTAGTGGGGTATTCTCAAAGGGACCGTCGCATTCCAAGAATACCAGCGCCGCTGACGGTTCGTCAAACGGATGTCTGATTACAAATATATGGCCAATCAAAGTAAAGGGTGGGTAGTGGGCTTGGGTCCGGTTCGACCCGGTCAGACCGACTCTGCCCAACCTAGTATGGTCCGACCTGGTCTAGGATGACCCGGTCGGCCCTCTAGGTTCGGCCCAGTCCCCTGGGCCTGGACTAGTGGATTGAGGGGGTGGTTCCACCTGGAGGTCATCGCGTAGGCGGCTCGGCTTGGAGGTCAGGTCCTGTTTAGCCAGCACCGCGAGGGGCGCGGCTCAGGCTACTCGGCACGGAAGGCCAAGCCAATTCAGCCAGTGACGCCCCAAGGGATGTCGCGGGCTGGCTCAGGAGGCCCGCGCGGCTCAGACAGTTCAGCCTGGAGCCAGGGTGCGGCCTAGGTAGACCGGCAGGGTAGCCGAGCAGGCCAAGGGATGGCCTGGACAGGCAGGTGGGCGACCAAGAGGGCGTCGGGCGGGCCGCAGGCAAGCCAGCGGGGCGCGGGTAAGACGGCAGGGCACGTGCAGGCTGACGAGGCACGCGGGAAGGCTGTGGGAAGGCCGGCGGGGCGCGACCAGGCGGGCCGGTTTCCTGGAGGTGATAGGTTGGGCCGGTTCAGCACGGATTGGGCCGGCGCAGGCCGACGGTGTTCGTCCTAGAGTACTTGTGTGCCATGGGGGCGGTGCCTTTCGCAGAGGCCGCGGGTAGCGTGGCCTTTGTCGTCGCCACCTTCATCGTTTCGCTGCCTCATCACCATGCCGAGGATCATCTCAAACAAGAACGGTGGAGGGGTCGGTCCATGTTGGTTTTGCCCGCACCCTTAGCATTTAGGGTGATATTAAGAGTCTCCCAAGTATGAATCACAACAACCCTCGTTCTTCGATTAAAGAGAGTGGAAGAACATGGGAAAATATCATACTTAGATAAAATTAAACCCCTACATTTTATTATCGATCGTCGGCGTTTGAAGGAGTTTTGGAAAGTAGACAAAGAAGGTCGTTGTTCGTCGCGTCCGCCAACCACTTCCAAACCCGAGCTGCGTTGGCTCATTGATGATAATGTGGAAGTCGGTCATCGAAGACTTCTCACAATGGTTAAATCTATGAGAAAGATGTTGAAGGTCATTACAGTCCTTCTTCATTGGAAGAACGCATTCTTTGTTCTACGTTGGAATAGGAGGTAGTTCGTTGAAGGACTCCATTTCTCCCAATCTCTCCTCCAAAAATGAATAGATGTACCGACCCAAAAATAATAAGATATTGTTATATCTTATTATTTCATTGGCACAATATTCAAAAAAAAGAAGAATTAAATTAAAAGGATCCACAAAATTAACTCACGTGTGTTGACACGAATTAATTGTGGAGAATTAAATTAAACGGCCCCACCTAATTAATTCATGTGTGTTGGCACAAATTAATTGGGGAGTTAGCACCAATTAATCTAATGTGAGGTCAAGAGGCACTCCCTCATTAATTAAGGACAGTTGAGAGGTTTTAATCTCCTCCATCAATAGGGGGTTTAAGCCCCATGTGGTCCCCACATCGTAACCTCTCGTGGGAGGTTATATTCGGGTGGGCCCCACCACCATATCCTCTCAAGGGAGGTTATGGTGTGGTGGTCCCACCTCCAACTTCCATTAGGAGTTTTTAACCACCCAAAACTTACATGGCGACTCAAATTAAATAATGTGAAGCTCACATTATTTTATTACATTCCACAAAAACCCAAAAACTATTTTCTATTATCGACTCACTATCGTCGAAGTGAAATTCTCCTAAAGCAAATATCGGCACTGCGTATTCAACGGTTCCCTCATATTTAAATTCTGACAACTGGTTCAAAAGTTATAAAAACCCACTTGTACGTTTACTGAACGTACCCAAACAAAACATAAAACATCGTAAATTTATTCCGGGCACACCTGGCCTCAGAATCATGCACCGTAAATTTTCATAGACTCATATAATTCCAATGTATTTACGAAAAAAATTTCAAAAGCAATTCTTGGTCTTTAGAATTAAAAATAATTTACAAAATTTCATGAGGTAAAAAAGACTTTTGTTTTTTTTTAAAACATTTTAGAACATAAAATATTTAAGAAACCATTTTTATCAAAAATATCTTTAAAAAAATATTAAAGAAGATTTTAAAACAATTAATTCATTTTATATGAAACAATCCTGTTAAAACATAGAAAATAAAACTTTAATATCATTTAAAAAACATTTATTCAAATATAATTTTTTTGAAAAACCCTATTCCTGAAAAATGTACATTAAAAAAATTGAAGGAAGCTTTGAAAAGAATTTGAAACACTTCTTGAAATTAAACCTTTTCCAAAATACTTTTTCCATTAAAATTATCATAAAAAAAATTAAATAATTTTTAAAAAAATTGTTTTTTTCAATAATATAGATTTCTGATTGGTGATAGAAATAAGGTAATATTTTCATAAAAACGCCATTTCAATTATCTTAAGTACCAATGAGTGAAAAAATGGAACTATTACATGAATATATCCTAAAATTATAGATCATAATAAAAAACTTGTGAATTCATGAAATATTGATCATAATATTTCAATAATGTAAGAATAGTCATTAACAATGCTGATAAACAATGGAACTACAACAACAACCTAAAATTACGTTGGTAAAATTGAATCAAAATATTTATGAAATAAAAACATTAAATTAGTATTAAAATAGCATTAAAATTTGTAATTTCATGATAAAAAATGTCCATTTTTGTTATATTCTCATCGCAATAGAGTATAGGTGAATAGAAAAACATATCTCTCAAATAATCCAAATTGAGACAAAATTAATTTTCCAGTTTGATAACTTTTGAACCATAAACCCCTTGAAAGATGGATAATAAAATTGATATTTAAATACCCATAAAATTAATTATAAGAATCATATAATAAATTCATGGGAAATATATACGCCACTCAATTGAAATGATTGTTTAATATAGCATAGGAATCAGAGAAATATAAGTGAGACTAAAAAATAATTTACCACCTGAGTAACTTTGGAATCATGAGATTCATGGATCAATAAAATTAATTGAAAATTTTATTATCATTTAATAAATTAAATTCATGGAATAAGATTTAATAAGGAATTTTTTACACCACACAATATTTATAAGTTGTGAATATATCATATATCTCACAGAAATAAAAGTGTGATGAGAAAACCCTTAACTTAAGTATTTATTTTCATCTTATCCATCCAATCCTCTTATATAATAAATGTATGTTTTTCATAAATCATCCACAGAACCATATTATTATATATAATACCATATATTATATTATTATTACTTTATATTACATATTTATTAATAATTCCATGTTAATGTTATCTTTTGGGTAATAAGCACTATGTTTTTCATAGATTACTTGACATGTTATTGTTGTTCCACATACTTAGAGCACGATTTACATATTTATAGAAAATGAAACATGATATAAATATCAAATATATTAGTTATATATGTATCGAAAATAATCTATAAATGATATAATCATGAAATTTAATACATCATTCATCAAGATGGTGGCCAGTACGTACGCATGAACGATGTTTAATTATTCTAATCATATTGAGAGATTTTCTGTAAATTACACACACACACACACAAATATATATATATATATATATATATGTGTACTACCATTAAATAAGAATACCTATATCATATATATTATATATATTTACATAAAACATCCTTAATACATTCAATTTAATGTGTGTACAAACCACATCTCTTCGAAGAGGTGGTTTTCGAGACATCCACAAACGAAGTTATCATATTCTCACAAAAAAATAATAAAGGTATGTGTTATATAATAATTATATAATAATAAATAATTCATAAATATAATATATATATATATATATATATTTCATAAAAAATTATTATGTTCATCACTATTCACAACCATTAAATGTGGTAATGGAAGAATGAATGACATCTGTTCACGAGGCTGTAGTCTGCCATACGCACGAACGATGATTCAGAATCACATTTGATTGAATCTTGTGTATGTGTTGGTAGAACCATTAACATAAAAAATAACAGTAATTTTAAGATACTGATATCATTAAATAAAAAAGTAATAATAATATTTTAGGTTGTGGATAAATAAATAAATAAATAATGATTTTTGAAGGATGTTACCTCTTTCTTGGGTAATTCCTTTTGGTTTGTACTAATAAACTTTTATTTTTTGATTTCAACCAAGAGTTACCATTCTATGATGATATGATGGAATTTGTGAGATTATTTGAGAATGTATTTGAATATACAATGATATTTAGATGTGTGAAGAAGTGAGGGGGGGATGTGTGAGTTCCATTTTAAAGTAGAGGAATAAAATTCATGTAAATATAAAAAGGTAAACAATATTGAGATTTATCCCTTACATATTGTTCCTAAAATAATGTTACATTTCAGATAAAATAGATAATATGGTATAAATATTGCTATAAACTGTATTTTAGACATTTTTCTAGGTTATTTCACCCCTTAGGATAATGTTTAACCACTATGTATTCTCATATTTACCTTAATAACTGTAAATAATTTTTATTAAATTCACTAATATTTGTAGTAAAATTTTTTTAAACATAATTGAAATTATATATAATATTTATTCAAAATATGGAATTAATAGTCCGAAATTCTAATCACATAAGTGGCAAAAATTAATTGAAAATTAACCCCACATATGGTATGAGACAGTGAGTGTTTAATATAAAAATGATGAAAAGATCAATTATTTTTATATCCAATTTAAATTTTAAATTGATTAAATTTTCTTAAATAATATTATTTTTTTCAAAATTGATCTAATTTTTCTTTTAAAAAAAATTTCAAATTCTTTTTAAATATATAAGTAAATTAGAAGAAAATGCATTTTTTTATTAAATTTCACTATTTTCCACTATTCATCCAAAAATGAATCTCCTTAAAAAAATACCAAAAAGACACCCTATGATATTTTTTATGATAAAAAATAAAAAATATATTTTATTTTATCAAATATAATCTATATATGTTGAAAAAAATATATTTAAAATCATAACATTATTAAAAGTCAGTAAAATTAACTTCTAGACATTTGTATATATTAATGTGTCAAATTTGTTTCATTTATTACACATTCCTAGAAAAAACATAATATGGAATTCAATATGTATAAATAATATATATATATATATATCATTCAAATCATTTATCTATTTTTTTTAATTAATTTATTAGCGTAAAAATTGTTTGATTGCATAAATATAGGTTTCTAGAAAAAGATTTTCTATATTTTCAAAAGGGTTCTACTTACATTTATAGTTAATTGGTCACAAAATAATTATTCATATATACATGTGTAAAAAATATTTTATTAATTTAAATAATATAATTTATAACCTCTATCCCAACAGATCCGTGAAAATATTAATAATTTATTAATAAAAATTGTAATAGTGCATTATACTTTAGTAAAACTATGTCTTTTGTGTCATCCATGTTATTGAAGGAAGTAAACAATATTTATAACACAATCCGAACATAAGTTTTCAAATATTTCAAGATAATATATATTATTATAAGGAAAGAATAACTTTATGATTTGATAATATAGAAGATATATTTTGTGTGGTGTGAAATGAAAAATGTTGAAAAGTTTTATTTAATTTGAAAAAAAAAATTCAAAAATTCTCTTGGTGTTACATTCTACCCCCATTAAAATTAATTTCACCCTCAAAATTCATTCTAGATATCGAAGCTTTAAAACATTAATGTCCTTTCATAAAATCCCACATCATAAAAATGAATACTAAAACTTCGTTTAAAAAAATTATTGGAACCATAATGGTTATCGACAATTACTCACAACTTTTTTTACATATAGGATAAAAATGGAGGTAAGTGAATATTGGACATAGAAGTAAGGCATAAATAATTATAAAGAGTGATAAAGAAAATTGATGTTAAAAAAGTTAATTATAAATGTAATATTTGGGGCCTCAAAACCGGAAATTTTTTATGATTTATAAGACATTTAGGTCAAACTAAACGAAGGTATTATGGTAACTATTTTCCAATATCCTTTTCCTAGAGTAGAATAATTTTTCAAAACAAAACTTACTTACTTTATTTAACTCCATTCCATATACACAATCTCACTCCTTTCTTGTGCCTTGATTAATTCTCACATCATCTCTAACTCTAGGTAATTAAGTTGAATTTGTTATTTTAGAAGAACTAACAGATCATGAAAACCATAAATATAATGGTATGTAATTAAATCATTATTTCATTAACATTCGAAAAAATTGTCATCATATGTTATCCAATGTGCATAAATCCTTATATATAGAGAGAATTCTTTAATATATTAAACCTCATCTAATGTTTATCTTAATACATTCCATAAGTTCTTAGCCTTATAACCCTTTGAAGAGATAAAAATAAAAAAATTATAAGTTAAGAAACTAAATCCATTTAACATTGATCTCTTGCATATAATTGTTTTTATTTTTCCTCAACCCATATTTAATCATCATTACAATGTTTAATATAAAAAATATAGTTATAACATCTCATAACTTTCACAAGTCATTTTTATACTCTTTATTCTTTGAAGTATAAATAATAATTGTACCACATTCTTGATTCATTACATGATATTTCAACATTGGAAATCTATTTTTATAATTACCATAGTTTCCACATATGAGAAATTAAATGTTAAATTGGTTTCTTCTAGTTCCTACTGTTGACTAATAATATAAAGCATGGTCTAAGGAACACTTAACATTGTAGAAAACCACATAATCGTGAAAAATTACTTATAAGAATCCTAATTCATGACCCAAAATTTAAAACCTATAATACCATAGTCTTATCATTATATACATCCCTAGAAGTAACCTTTAAAATATACCTAGGGTTTTCACTAATTTTTTCTCATCATATTTACCAAATATTAACTAAAAATATTATTATTTCAAGCTATACAAACTTAGGATTTATAGACATGGATGTTACATCATTTTAGATTGATATTCTTGACACTAAAAATTAGTACCCTAAGGATCATAATAGTTTTTTGTCTCTGAAAATTGTGAAAAATACTTCTAATTTGCTAGAAGATATTCAACATGTGTTGTAAAGATATTCCTCTTTACTAGTCCTACTGGAAATCATTATTAATTACCTAGGTAAAGTAAATATAAGAAAGGGAGAGCTTAGATGCTTAGTAAGGGTTAAAATAAAATAGGTACACAATCATTACCTAGAAATAAGTTTATGATAAAATGATCATAACATTTTAAGATCTCATCCTATATATCAAACATCATAATCTTGTGTTAAGGAATAAAGGTTATATTTCATAAGACATAAATCATATGGAAATTAAAGAGTATGAGTCATGAGTGAAAGTTATTGGAAAAATACATATACTTGTGTCTTACACAAAAGCATATAATATAACTCCCTATAAATCAAGGATCACTGCCAAAACATATCAAGGAAGTTCATTGGAAAAGTTCTTATTGGTTTGGATACACCAACATCCATAGTCACAACCCTTTCCTTATACTGGATCTTTATACACCTTCATCCTGTTGTAGGTCAATGCCAGTGACTTATTTCCCATATTATTAGTTAATTTTCAATTCCATAACCATATTAGTTTTCATGGTATAATTTTAAGACCTTATTAGTAGTCAATGTTTACTCCCAATACCATCTTAGAAGTCAAGGTTCACCCTGAGACCATATTTGTGGACAAATTCTCTTACTGAATCAGGTTTACTGCCCATTTCATCCATGTTTATATCATGATATATAAATTTGTAAACAATTCATTAGAAGATGATATAGTTACTAGTACTTACATAATTAAATCATACATATTCCTACCATAATATAATAAAACATTAATTAGATCATGATCCAAAAAAGAGATGGTTTTCATATAAATTATATCGTAAACAATTAAATGAAATGGGAATGATGAAGATTTCAGCCTATCATAACCCGTGGAAAAGAGAAAAGTTTCAAAATAATACAATATCCATTGAACGGGAGTGGGTTTTATAAATTTTTTATCATGGTTTAACCAGTGGAAGAGGAATGGGTTTCATAAATAAATTTTCATATTAATCATAAACCATTCAAAGAAATAATAATAATAGTGTCCCTGTATCATATCCCTGATTAATCATAAACTATATGAAATGATATCATCATGGATGGGTTGGTTTTTTAAAATATCACTTGGATAATTTCATAATGGAAATTAACTTTAATTTAAAATCAATTTTCAAAATTGAAAACATTTTTAGAATAATTTTTGATGTAGAATCAGTTGAAAAAATATTAATTAATCATTAAAAAAATTTAAAACAATTATTGAGGGAAATTACATTTTCACATTGAAAAAAAACTTTTTAGAAAATAAAATATTTTGAAATCATTTTTCTTTGAAAATAAATTATACAAATTAGAATGGAAGAATTAAAATCATTTAAGTCTTATTACATGAAGTTAACATTTTTAAAACAAATAAAGTATGCCTTGAAATTCATTTAACATACATTGTGAACATAATACCTTTTGGAAAAAACTATATTCTCCCCAAATTGATTTTTACAAATATAATAGATTCTATGAAAATAAACTAAACAACGTATTTGACTTAAAAAAGAATTAAAATACATAATCCAAGAAAATTATCTTAATAGAATATTTAAAATCATTTTGGGGAACATGGGTTTTCAATAAAACAGATTTCCAACTGAAGAGTAAAATAATTTCTGAATTTTTAAAAAGAAATTATTAATTATCATAGGTATCAAAGGGTGGAAAATAGTACCAATACATTTATATTTTATGAAAACCGATAGGAGAATAAAAATAATTTGAATTTTTTATACATAGATAATAATATTTATTTAATTTAGGCATAATCATAAAAAATCACAATAGATAATGAGATTGTAGAAATAAACTCTACCCACTTTTGTACATTTGAGAAAGCCCCCATAAAAGAATAAAATTAAATAATGGTAAAAATATAAATAAAATAACAAAATTCATGATACATCATTTCATGGGGAAGAATATACACTTTGTAAAAAAATAGGTTCATTATAAAACATTTTTCTCAAAAAAAAGAAAATTTAGAACATATTATTTTACGAATTTGGTAAATTTTGAACTGTAAACCCCATCAAAGATATATAATAAAATAAATATGTAAATAAAAATAAATTTCGGGTTAATAATCACATAATACATTCTTGTGAATTATATACACCACATAATGAAAATTATTGTTGAATAAGGCATAAGTCTCCCAAAAATATAATTGAGAATAGATATCCCCTTAATAATTATATACCTTTTGAATCATGAGATATGTAAAATATTAACAAAATTATTAATTTTCATATGTTTAATTAAATTTAATTAATTATAAAAAATTTAATATGGAATTATGTATGCTAAATAATAATAAAAATGGTTAATATAGCATTTATCTCACAAAAATAAAAGCGAGATGAGGAAACCCTTACCTTAAGTCTTGAAATTATTTATACAAATTCACTAATACTATATAATAAATATAAATTTATTATAATTCTATCATATAACCCTATTATTCTAAATCATACCATATATATTTTGAGTGTTTATTACCTGTTTATAAACAATTCAATGTTAATGTTATGTTTTGGGTAATAATCGATTTGTTTTTCATATCTATTTTGACATATCAAAATTGATTCTTTTACATAGATCATGATTTAATTATTTAAAGAATGTCAAAAATGATATAAATATAATATATATTCATTATATATGTATTTAAAATATTCTATAAAAGATATAAATTTGGAATGGAATACACTATTCATGGAGATGGTTGGTCGTACGTACGCTTGAACGTTTCTATTTTCTTATAGTATTGAAAGATATAAATTAAATGAAATATATATATATAATAATATATTGTCAAATTATTGGAATTATGTTTTTCATATATACCATATATTTTTACATCACTCATCCTTAGTTCACTCCTTGTAATGTGTAAACTAATCTCATCCCTTTGTGGATGTGGTAGTCTGCATGTCCACAAATGAAGTTATCGCATCATCACAAAATAGAAAGAATGAAGTTATGTGTTAAATAGTAATATAAAAAGAATAAATAAATAATTATTATAATATATATCATAAAAAAAATTAATTCAATCCTTACTCTTAATCAATAAATCTAGTGATGGAAAAATGAACGACATCAATTCGCGAGGTGGTAGTCCGCCAAACAAAAAAAAGATGATTGTAAATCTCTTTGATGGAAGAATGTGTGATTGTATGTAATACCCATTAAAAACATCCCAATATATTTAAGATACTGGGGTTATTATATAAAAATGTAAAAAAACAATTTATGTCGTGGATAATGATTAAAATAATGTTCTTGTTGAAGGATGTTATCTCTTATTTGGGTAATTCCTTTTAGTTCACAGCAAAAGAGTTACATGGTTTGCTTTATGCCCAAATTGATGCTTCTAGGATGCGTTGACGCATGTTTTGAGCTAATTTGGGATGTTTTTGGATGAGCCCAATAGATTTAGATATGTGAAAAAGTGGGCAGTGAGGGTTGATTTCCCTTTATAGTAGAGGATGAGTGACATTTTTTAAAATATATAAAAGTAAAAATTAATGAGATGTATCCCTTACATAATGCACCAAAAATAATGGTAATTGTTATATACAAGGGAATATATGGTCTCTATATATCCAAAAATTTTAATCTGGATTTTTTTTTGTTTTTTGGCCCACTAAGAGAATATTTAACCACTATGTAAACTAGTTTTACCCCAATTTATATAATTTTTTATAATTACATTAATTAATATTTTTGGTTAAAAATAAATTGAAAATAACAGAATTTAAATTTTTTTCAAATATTTAATCCATTTTTAAAAATTCTTATAATCGAAATGGCATAAATTAATTTAAAATTACTCCAGTCGATGGGATGAGACAACATGTATTTAATTTTAAAATGTTCAAAATGTCGAAATATTTTTATATCTGATTTCATTTTGAAATTTTTTCCAACAACCTAAATTTTTTAATTTATTTTTTTATATAATTATTATTTTTAAAAAATTTAAATATATTTTGTCAATATAAATAAAATATAAGAAAATTCAGTTTTTAATTAAAATTCAGTATTTTTCACTATTCATCCAAAAAAGGAAACATCTTCAAAAAATGAAAAAAATATCCCTATGATAATTTCAATGCTAAAAATTAAAAAATGATGTTTTTTTATCAAATATAATTTATAAATATTTCAAAATTAATATTAAAAATATGTTCTCTAGTTAAAGGTGGTAATCTTCAATTTAGAAAATTATATATTTTTATTCCTAAAATTTGGTTTATTCTTATATAGTATATAGAAAAAACATAAAATAAACGTTAATTAGATGAATGAATATATATATATATATATATATATCTGTGTGTGTGTGTGTGTGTGTGTTTATAAATATATATTTCAAAAAAATAATTTATCAAAAGTGTTTTAATTAATTTATTAAATTAAAATGTGTTCAATTGTATAAATAAAGTTTTCTAGTAACAGATATCCTGTATTTCAAGACATTTTTATTTTCATTTATAATTAATTGGTAAAAAAGATATAATTTTTATATACATGTGTAAACAAATTTTTATATTTAAATTAATACTATTCATAACCTCCATTATAATGGCTAGATGAAAACTATAATAATATTTTAATAATACTATTAATTTTATACTATAGTTTGGTAAAACATTGTCTTCTGTGTCAAATAAGTTATCGAAAGAAATCAACATTGTGTGTAACAGAAGCCAAAAATAGTGTTATGTATATTGTAAGGTAATATATTTGTTGTGTACAAGGAAATAATGAATTGTTTGTTACATATAACACAAACTCTATTCAGTGTTGCATGAAATGAAAAATATCGAATAGTCCAAATTATTTCCAAAAATTTATTTCAAAAAATATTGGGGTGTTACAAGTCACCTGAGATATACACCCTCATCACAATAAATATCAATTCTAGTACATAAGAAAAGACTATATTATATTATTTATTCTATATGAAATCTATAACTAGCGGTGACATCATTACCTACCAATTCAGCCTGACCCATACCCCATGTTTTGGTCCAACCAAACCAAGCCCCATTTCACTAATGTTCTTGATACCAAGGTATTGTCCCTTGATGTCACATTAAAAAAACCTAGGCATATATAGGTGGGGTCTAAATCCCAACCAAAACCACCTCGTAATCCCAACTTCATATCTCAAAATATTTGAAACACATATAACATAATAAATATATAGTCACCACCTTTCTAGAGATTGTATGAATACACTAATCAATAGTTCTATTCAATATCTCTCCAATCCTAAGAAATATGATAACATGAAAAAATATTTATTTTAGGGAACAACTAATTGAAGATATATAAACAATAAGGGAAATAAATAATAAATGCTCTAGACATAGATAACTAAGGAATATATATTAAGAATGTAGGTGGAATGAAATAATTTTGAGAAGTAGGGATTTTTCACTACACACTAATTTAAATGGAAAAAAATACCTTTTATAATTAATAAATATATTAATCCATCATTTTGTGAAAATATGAAAAAATTCATCACAATCAATTTTTGGAAAATAACATAACCATTTTGTATATATTTTTACATGAGGGGCCCTTATGTATCACCCCTGGTGACCCTTATATATAAACCTGATAAACCATGTATTTATTCTTTTATAGTTTTCCAAACTCATATATATATAATTTCATTTATACACTAGTGATTTGTACATAAATATTACAAATCCTCCCAAAATATTAACAATTTTGAACTAGGGAAGGACCATTTTGTAATGGTGGAAATGACCTTTAACTATCAGGATAAATTAATGTTATGTAACATACAGTGATTCCTATACTTTTCTAAATTTCACTACCACTAAGGACTATTATGTATCAAATTACTCGTAATAGTTAACTAAATTTCACTTCATTTGGAAACCCTTACACCTCAAATAGTTACTATTACATATTTCATTTTCAAAAATACTTACACTTACATAATATTGTAAATTATAGAGTCACATTTACATATCACCTAGGTTAATGTTATATATCTTATGTTCACTCTTATAAACCATAGGGTGACCATAACACATCCTAAATATCGATTTTCCCCAACCACTCATGTAGTTACTTTTAGGTATGAGTATTGTTTTTCATGAAAAACATTACATAGAAGACCCATTTGTGTGGGAGAATTATATTTTTTCATAAATATTATTCAATTCCAAAATAAGTCTAAAGATTTCATAAAAATAGTATAGATTCCTAATTTATAGTATAAAACATGTAAAATTCAAATCCAACATTTAGGATTCTTCAAAACACAACATAGGATAGATTTTCATAATAAATCAACACCCAAAAACATTCAAACTCCAAAGAATCAATCCTTTACCTATATTGATAGCTCAAATACCTAGATAAATTCAAAATTCAAAAGTCCAGTTGAAGATTTGTCCCAAAAAATCAATCTCAAATACTCCAACCCTTACAAGCATATCTAAAATAATACTTATAACATCATCATTTCATATAATTGGATACAACATATTAATACTAACCATATCAAGATGTGTATATCATTCCATATAGTATAATATCTAGTAATCTGGTACCATGTCATGATTATAATTTAATAATAAAAGGAATAATTTCTTAGTATCAACCACATATATAAGGAAACAAAATCCTATACATCAAAATGTGGTTGTATAAAATCCTAGAATTGAGAAGTCAGTATGTACATAATAATAAGTGGGATTTACATCCATTTACATATTTTATGTCTTAAAAACCCATCTTATATCACCCCATTTCATATAAGTATCAAATAATGAAATGTTCAACCATCCTCCATGGGTTATAACAAATAGTGGGAAGAGAATCCCTACTAATATTCATAATATTTAATTGATAAATTTATACAATTCTATTAATAAATCAATGACCATATAAAAAATGTGTCTATCAAGTAGGAGGAAATCATTAAAAATGGGAATATCACCCATACCATAGTCCTCCTCCAAATAATTGGTTATATCATCACAACCATATTTCGCATCAAGTAAAAAACATATCATCCCTTTTCATAATAGTACCATGTGTAAATGGTAATGTTGTCCTATACTCAAGGATGTTGAAGAATAATTGGAAAATCATTCCACTCTAATAAATTTAAAAAATTAAATGGAATGAAATCCCATTACAAAACCATATTGAGTAACATCAAGATCCCCAATTTAATATATCACATACACTTATCAAAAACTTTTTTATAAAGTACCACTATATCCATAATGATTCATGTTGGTTGTGACATTCCCAAACCCCTTCTCGTATATATCCATGGTATAATATACATGTAATTATATAATCAAAATGAGGAACAATATTAACCCTATACCATATTAAAAAATTCAAAAATTATATTTTATCCCACATAATCAATCCAATGATAGACCCCATACAATATCTTTATATGTATGAGTTCCCTATCATCATGGGAAAACTCAAGGGAACTTACCAAGTCATATTCAATCCACACATAACCTATGATATCATAAATCCTTGAAATACTTCTCAAAATAAACATGAATATTAATAGTCAATAATAAAAGACATATGGTTTAAAGGGGATAAAACATTATTGATAGTCCAAATTCAGTATATGAGAAAAAGAAATCTATATTTATCTCTATAATATTCATTCCTAACATACTTTTGTCACCCATATATCAAATTATATAACCAATATCAAATAATAAACTCACCCCTACACCCTACTCTAGGTGAGCTTGACATACCCCTAATTATACCACACAGGTCCAAATGAGCTATAATGCTTTGATGGAAGAAATAATTTGGTTTTAATTCACCTTTCAACAATACACTTGTAAAGGTTAGATAACCATCAATTAATATGAAATAATTTTTTAATATAAATAGAGTTATATTATCCCAAATAGACACCCTATCCACAACATGCACAGGGAAAACCAATCATCACTACCAATCAAGTAACTCAACCCTATTTAAAAATGAATTCCATATATCATTTATTTATATAATTATTTATAGAGGTGATATATTGAACGAGCTACCTCAAAATGGATCAATCTCATCAAGTGATTCTGATGCAATATTTTTGTGGTTCGTTGAACCCAAGTTAAACGTCAAAAGAATCTATAAGGACTTAAATCCAAAAAATATCAAATAAAATTATTTATTAAACACAAAAAATTAATCATTATAGGTATTTACAATTTAATTCAATGACATATAATTATGGAATACCTAACAAGGTGATGTATTCTATTTGGAACCATGATTAATGTGGTGTGTGTTACCCTCAACATTCTCTTGGACCACTATAAAGAAAAAGATTCATCTTATCTTCTGAATTTTTTTCATTCAAATTTTTCAAAACTGAAAGGTAAAAATTGGAATTGTTTATATCAAAAAACCATTACCATCACATGATATAATTGAACATTATCCTAAAATAAAATCATCTAACCAAATACCACTCATAAAAATGAGATTTCATGATGAACTAATGGAGTATATCTCCAATCCCTAGGATCAATGTCTTGAATTAGTCGATAGAAAGGGTTGAATGTGGAGGGAGGAAGGTAGATACACTAACATCAATCACTAATCCAATGTTTTATAATCACATTAAATCAAGGCAGAGAAATGGTAAAAGGAGAATCCAAGGAGAAATTATCCTCATGCATTGGTTAAACATGGGAGACAAAACATGAAAGTTTTTTTATATATTAACCCTAAAAAATTATATTACCCCCATTTACTGTGTAGATTAAAAAAATCTATTTTATATATGATGGTAAAACACTGTACTCTAATAATATTACAATGTATTAGTTAGATACTCCCTTAGCTTACAGTGGGGTGGCTAGTAAACACTACCTCAATCACCCAAACATTGTTGGCCTCCACTAGGTTTCAGGTGGCTTGTTGATGCAACCATTAAATTACATATAATTTACCAAATTCCAAAAACCATGTTTTTGTATCATTCCATTAAAAAATCTTAATAATACTCATTTTAATTTTTAGAATGAATTTATGAATGATAAATCTTAATTTGAATAAAAAATATCAATAGTGAAGTCCCACTCGAACCATAACTCACAATTTCTACGGCTCCACTGGCATGCAATAGTGTGGTTCATTTAAACAATAGTATCTCTAAATATAAATAAAATCAAATATATTCTATAAAAAATCAGTATTGTTGCTGAGATACCTCTTTTTGTGATCACTTGATCAACCACACCCATAGAGGAAGGCATGAATTAGGATCTTAAAATATTCTCAATCAAAAAATCATATAACCATAATAGAGAGAAAAACTCAAACCTATCAAATAGAATATCATATTAATCACATAAAAATATAGAATTAAATGTTATAAAGGAAAAATATACTTATTTTACTAAAAATGGATATATTTATAGAGTATACATCGGTTGGTGTACTAGTGTACCGAAAATCACTTCACGTTATATGTGATAACAAAATTTTGGAAAGTATCACTATCAAACCAAGGGTCCCATTATCCTTATATATATATCTATGAATTAAATCAATATATTAAAACAATGAAATGTTAACATGTTGTTCACTAATATTGAATTTCAAAATAAAATAAAAAACCATGTTAAGAAAATGTTCTCTCTTTATCTATAATCCCATGATAAATTTTAAATATTCAATTAATTTCATCACAATAAATGATAGCTAACAAAGTCACTTAATATTTGAAAACTAAATTATCTTCTCAGATACCATATTATCTTTAATTACACTACCCTTACTCAACTATCACTTTAATTTTATCTTCGATAAATAATTTTATTTTAATGAAACGTTTTAGTACATGATTAGTCATTAAAATCATCCATTATAAATCAATTTAATTCCTAATAGATAATATCTTTCAATAATATAATTCTTATTGAATATATAAAATCTTTATAATTTTCAAAAACTATGGAATGTTTCTTCTTAGCATGGAATTGATAGTATTGGTGGAATCATCCAATTTGAAAAACAAGGACTTTGGATTTAAAAGACCTAATGAATATTTTCATTTACATATTTAAACATATTGTCTTCACTTCACCATGATTTGGTTCTCACAAAAATAAGTATCATTAAGTCATACATTACTTCAATATCTCTAAAAACGCTTTCTATGATTCCTTAAAAAATTATAAATGTACTTTTTTTAATAAAAACTATCTTAAAAAAATACCCATGTGATCTTCAAAATAATATTTTAACAAAATTCTCTAATTCTCTATGATTAAAAATGGTCACCCCCATAGTGAGGTCATAATTAAATCATAAATTTTCAAAATATCACATGATTAACATGATTGGACAATCCACTATGTCCTATTATAAATTCATCATTTTCATTAGACCATGACACTAATTATGATGTGGTTTACTGACTCATGGCCTCCAGGAATTTCCTTGAAAAAATGGTGTCTATTATAGTTGTTGTTTATAGAATCACTGATGTTCATCTTTAAATGATTTAGTTCTACCTATTATGGAATCTTTAATTTCATTTCATTTTTTTAAATCATTTAATGTATTTTCCACTCTTCTTAAATATTCAAACCATTTTATATGTAAGTATTCAACCCCACTTTCTAGATATCGATTGAAAAAAATACAACATCTTACAACTAAAAATTAACAATATATCTCTTTCAAATAAATATTCTCTTTCTTAAAATTTTTATTTATATATAGATGCAATATCCATTGTTTAAAACCATATTCATAGGAATCCCTTAATAACAAAAGTATATATATCCACTAGTGAGTTTGAAACTCTAGACCAATTTCTTATTATATTGTCACTTCAACCACCAGATTAAGGAACATTAAATGTGTATATATATAATTAAAAATAAAATTTATTATTTATATTTATAAATATATAAATTTATAAGATTATAAATTTATATTTATCTAAATATTTAAATATAATTTATTCAATAAAAATATAAAAGAACAAATATAATTTATGTATATAGTATATATATTTTTGTATTTATGAATATATATGAATAAATAAATTCTTAAATATTATTTAATATCTATATATTTATATATAAGTAAACCCACACACACAAAAAACAACTAAACATGATATGTGAGATAGAGGAAAATGTTGTAACTATGATGATGTTGTTAGGATGACACACTTGTTATATTGAGTAATAATGGAAAACCTTTGAATGACATATTCCAAGATAAGAATATGGAAGGAAGGTATTGGAAGGACATTCCATTGTCATATGGAATTTGTTATGCTAATTCATCAAATATTAGAATTGGTTGAATTTAATTTTCCATCATGAATATGGAGTATATAAAAATTATGATGGATAAATTTATATAGTGTCATAATCTATCTCATCTGAACGAGTTATGTACTCAAAATTATTTATTCCAAATTATTTAGGATTTGGATATTTATTGATAATATTTATGAATGTTTGAATATACTTTTGTAAAGACAGTGAAGATCATTATCCCATTGTTATATTGTTTATGTTAATTACCATGCAGATTTTCCTGGTTGAGTAGATGAATATTTTGTTGTAAATGTAAATATTTAATTAATAATTTTTCTATAATTAGAAAATCTAAATAGAAATTTTATTTCAATGAGAGGTTTATTTTACCACGATGAGTATAGATTATGTCATAATTGGATTGGTGGTTGAGAAGATAGTATAACATTTTGTGTTCTGACTTGTATATCTTTCCAAAATTGGAAGGCATGTTGAAAAAAGTCTATATTAGTAAAATCATGCCTCAATGGACATATACTATTATATGGTTCTTGTATGGTTTTTATGATGTGAAGAGATATTCACTATTTCATGGAATTGACATCCTAGTTTCAAACCATAGATTAATGTGAAATAAGGTTGAATAGAATTCATGAAACAATGATTATATATTTCAATGTGATGTGGGTGACATATTATTAGATGTCAAAGATTATGTTTAGGAATTAGTGTATGGATTATTAAACTTTGTGATGGATAAGCGATGAGTTTTCTCAAGTATAAGGATACATGGATTTGTATTATGAATTAAAGGGGCTATATAATAATGTTTTAATTTTATACAGAAGAAGTTATTATGATACAATATTACTTATTATTCAATAATGAATAAATTTTATGATTTTATAAGAGTGGTATGGCCACGATTATATGATCATTTAGTGAGTATTAAACAATTATTTTTGAGTAAATATGTTAATTGAATCCATTATAGCATAATAATATTCATTATATCACAATGCTTGGGATATATATGTAAATTATAGATTTCAATTCAATGAAGACATTGATGTATACAGATTAGATCATCAATGGTTTTATCCTTTTGAATGGATATTGTTGTACATAATTGAAGGTGTGCGACAAATTGAATAAATTTGGTGGTTTATGATTACTCGTAACAATATTACTGATAATTTGGAATTGGACATTTGAAGACATGTTTTTCTATTATATAAAACATTAAATGAGATATGGAAGAAAATATAAACTTAATAGGTTTTGAATCATTGATAGATATAGATAAAATGGGTTTTCATTCATGAAGGTATTTTGTTCATATTTTATTGATTAGAGAAATAATAAGGATATACCTGTCATTGAAATTTTCTTAGACAATGAATTTAAATCACGAGTTTTGAATGGAAATGTTGTTTACTACTATAGTGTTTCTATTTGGATATTAATGTTTCAAATGGAAATAAATAGTTGATCACATCAAGCTGAAAAAGAAATAATGAACATTGAGGATTCCAATATTGCATAAAATAAATAGTTTATTTATGTAGTTCATGTCAGCTTTAAATAATAATATTAAATAGTTCTATAAGCATAATAATAACTGTAACCATCTAATGGTTTCTTATAGAGATGGTTGTAATGGTTGTGATCGATGAGTGAGTAGTGAGAGATTCACAAATATCATTTAAGGTGAGTTAATATTGGTGTAGAGTGACTACTTTTTAAATAACATATCCATCGAACTATTTCAGATAGGGTATTTTCAAACATAGACATTATGTTGTGTAAATTATCCTCAAATATAGATCAATATGGATGAACCAAGAAAAGTTAGTGTATGACTCTGGGATTTTTTTCTCTATTATTTTTATATATTTAGTGTGGATGAAACCAATGGATAAATAAAATGGAAATTCTTCATGCAAACATGTTTTTAAAATCCAATTAGTGTGTGGTGGTCAAATTAAAAAGAAGTATAAATTTCAAACTAACATCACTCAACCACCGTATAGGTTTCCTTGGGACACATTTCATTAACCAATAGTCCCAATAATTGGTATCAAATCTTAGGGATATTGAATCAGAGATCAATATATCAAATTATATTTTTTCAGTTTTTGAAAAATATGTATTTTATATTGAAGCATGCTATTTTTCATGGATGTAACATTTAAAATTGAAAAGGATATTTTTATCTATTTTAAATATAATGTATAGTAATTTGTAAAACATATATATCATGATTAACAATTTAGAAGGCAAAGTGAAGGATTTTTTAATGTAAAGACACACAAAATTATTATTGTTGTTTTTCATGTGTGAGGCATTGAAAAATACTTCATTTCTCATCGACATTTGAGCCGTGTAAAAATATAAAGTAATTGTTCTTGATGATCCACCATTCCCATGTTTTTTGATTTTGTGGAGGTGGAATTTTCAATGGTAGATGGTATATGGGAATTACAAGTAATGTTTTTGTTTGTGCATTGGTCATGTGAATGGGAGGTCACACCCATATCACACCTTTTTGGGTTCATTATTTTCTAAAATGGGAATATCTAAATGATTTAATCCATATTCATGAATACTTTTAGTAATCATGATATTACTAGTTACAACATTACATGTGATTGATTAAATATTTTCCCTAATGTTAAAATTTTTATAGATCATATATTCACCGTATTTATTTTAATGATTATTTTAATTTAGATTAAATGAACATAGATGTGACCTCTTAGACCCGGATTCCACTCAAAGGTGCCCGGAGCATGGTTGGGCACAAGGGCTCAAACTCATAGCCACAAAACTCATAGGCTACCAACTTATAGTGGGGGACTAAGATTTATCTATGAGGAGACTATGACCTCATTACTAGAGTAGAATATAAGTACAACCAATAGATAAATACTGGATACAATATGACAGTTAATAAGTAGGAGCAGATATAATCAACCATGTAATAATAATCAATTTTTAACTAATTAGAGAACCATATATAACAGATGATAATGTATGTCATGCATATATTAATTAAGGAAACATGAATACAAAAATTAGGCTTTAATACAATATAAAAAGGTTCAAAAGGGGAAAAATATATCCCAGTATCTCTAGATCTTGCCCAGTCATCTTCTACTAACTGCATACCATTTCAAGCCAGAAGTGACACAACTATAATAGGTTTATTACCATTATCTATACCTACAAGCATGTAGTCTTCCCGGGTGCCATAGGCATCCTAGAGAGTGAGTGAGATAAATATTTTTAGGTCAGTAAAAAAAGAGTATATGAATATTTGTTCCATATATTTAGTATGATAGTGTGTATGTATACCAACATAATGTAGTAATAAAAACTATAAATGGGTTTTTCCTGTTTCCTAAATAGAAACCAGGCTAACACTACGTACTTTTTCCCCTACCAGAATAACACTGAAATAGAATCATGGGATCTGATTCCTAGTATCAATTTCATAATGGATGCCACACCACATATAATAGTAGTATCATAAGGTATCTCAAGTCTGTAAATAATCATATAATATGGATTCCATGCCTAGTATCATATAGTAGGGACACCATACCTGGTATCAACATATATGGAAACCATGCCTAGTATCAAAAAATTGGGAAGCCATGAAAAGATTCATTGAATAGGTACTCTATGCACCATATCACATATATAGGGATTCCATGCCCATTATCACATATATAAGGATTCCATTTCTGTATTTCCTTATAAAGGGCCACCATTCCCAAATTTCATATTTCTATGGGTTTCCCCATACCCATTTAATATAATAAAAACCTAAGGGTGATCATGCCCTAATTGATAAAATACACACATAGGGGTTTTCATTCCCTTATTTCTTATCATTAATGAAAATAACTACTACCCCTAATATGATACAGTGTATAAACCATTTATAATTTAAATTTAATAATCATATGGATATAACAATTTTCTATTTGATTAGGTAACGTGGGAATACCACTCTCTAGTAACCATTTAAATTAAATATATATAATGAGGGTGTTAGAATTCATACAACACTTCATCCATCCATTTTATTTATAATATCACAATTTAAGAGCAACACCAAACACTCCAATAAGTGATTTTCACATATTCACATTAAATACATTTAGGAATATAAGAGAAAAAACAAAAACATGTGGCTCTATTTTTGGTAGTAGGTCTCATGGTGTCTATTAAGACCATTGACATCCATGAAAAGAAACAAATTTGTAGAAATTAAAATTTAGTTGAAATTAATGGTTAAACCGGAATGCGGCATAATGAAACATGTCATAAAAAAATCAAAACATTAGTAATAACTTATATACCACCTACCTCATACTCTTATGACTCTCCTCATCCAATATCAGCCCTTAGTTTGGCTGTGATTAGAATAAATCTAAAAAATGAACCAATTAACATGAAAATAAGGCATATGAGCATGAATACAAATAGATTCATTGATATAAAGAAGAATGAATTAGTACTAAAAAATAATTATATTATTACCGACAAAAATACAATGAGACAAAAGGGGATAAAATTAGAGTTAGAATAGTGATTGATGATCAAATCCTATCCAGGAGTTCTGAAGAGATCAGAAAATGGATAATGGAGGGTGATATCCACTGGAATAGGTAAGAGAAGATAACTAATACTTCTTTCATTTTTATGGATAGTTTTGTAATTTTACCCATAAATTAAGGGTCACAATGTTTGGGTGCATGGTTTTCAAAAACATGTGCCGACCCTATTCCATATACTGTGCTAATAGGTCACCCAGATGGTTAGGTTACACAGTTATAGAAACCATGTTCTAACCATGAAAAACACCTCTGCTAAATACTGTGGACATTTTTCATTATTCGCAGACATTGGGTCATATTTAGGTAAAATCATGCACCTTTATTTATCCCACTATCCATCCCCACACGGCTAAGAGATACCATTTGGGCTAAGTCACACCATTTCTACTAACCATGGGGCCTATTATTTTTCTCCACTGGTCGGGGATTCAAGTTATTCACAAACCCTAGACACCCCAAAATATTTTATGACCTCATTAAGCATATTTATTAGTTCCACTATAAATAATTAGACCCAAATTTTAAAAATTATTACATGTCCTAAAAATTGGGTTCTTATATTCTTCCTGTGATAAAGGAACTCATCCTTAGCATAACCTTCTAAGGGGGGAAATTCATCTTATGAAAATAATTCTAACCACAGAACATGTATGTCATCCTACCACTTTGAAGGATCACCTTGTATGTAACACCCCAAAATTTTATGAAAAATATTCTTTTTAATTTCATTAATGTCTTGTGCTGTACGCTACACCAAAAGAAACTTTCACAACACCCATCCTTGACTTGCCTTCCATTACATGCAATCGTGACCTTCCTCGATAGCGTGTGTAGTACGCAATAACGAGTTTCACTAAACAGCAATATGCTATTAAAATATTATTAAAACTAGCTGTTATGAATAGTAATAACCACTTTTTGAAATTTTGTATATTTTATTTTATCAAAATGGACTTTATTTTTGGATTCATAATATCGAAATTAGCTTAGGGTGAAATTTTGGTACATTTCAGATAACTTTTATTTTCTGATGAATAGTGAAAATTACTAAATTTTAATTAATAACAACTTTTTTATTCGAAATAATTAATAGTGATAAATTATTAATTTGAGTGGTTTTAAAGTATATTTAGAATATATTTTTACAATTCAATACAATGTTGGTCATTGGATGTAATTTCACATTTACACCAGACATGAACAAGTGTTAATCTTTTGATAGTTATTATCTCTTAAAAACACACTATTTGTTGTGACATCGGAAATTAATTATGAAATTAATTAATGCAACTTATATGTTGGGAATTTTTTAAAATAGTAATCATTTTTGAATTCGGAATATCAATTATATCTTAGGATGAAATTTTGGCATTTTTCTGAAAAACTTCAATTTTTGATGAATAGTGAAACTACTAAGTGGTAGTTAAAAAAATTAATTTTTTCATAAATATTAATTTTACCGCTTCTGTGAATGGAATTTCAAAAATCTGAGAGACACGGTTGATGTCAGTAAGTAAAATTTGGTTCAATGAGATGAAAATAATTTTTGGTGAATAGTAACTTTTTACTTTTATTTACCACGGTTAAAAGTAAATAGGGTAATTAAGGGTAAAATGATATTAATATTACCATAACACATGTCCTAATCCTATTGTACAAGTGTATCTCGACCAAAAACAACCTTAAGTGTAAAATATTATCATTTAGGCCCACTTTGATTAGATTAGGACATTTATTATTATTTAATTTAAAGAAGTGTTAAAAGAGTTAAAATCAAAGTTTATTTACTATAACATTTTTAATATAGGGATATTCATAATATAATTTCGACTATAAATATTCATTAGAAAGATAAAAATATTTCCTACATAATGGTATTTTATTTGTAATTTTTATACTTTAAATAATTTAATTTATTTATGACACAACGATGATGCAGTAATTACCTTTTTAAGAAAATATTAAGATAATTGATGTTATAAATGCACAAATAATTGTAATTTGAGACTTTTTATGACTTAAACTAATTTTCTAGGTTAATATGACATGTTATTGTTGATTTAAGTAACTTGGTTCGAACATATCATTCTGTTAAAAATTTCATAAAAATCATGTACCAAATAGTGTCATAATTGATGTAAATTAGTTTTTAAAACAAATATTATATTATTAATTGTTATTTAATTCCTAAAAATCTAAGGTTCTGCCAAATGACTTAGATAAGGATATATATTTTATTAATAAACAACTTGTGGTTTGTTTTTCTTGATATATTAAGTTTATTAACCATATAGTGTAAGAAAACAAAAAGACACGGTAAAAGTTAAATTATTTAACTTAGAGTTATATCTAATTGATAAGGTTAAAATAATAACCTCAACTTGTATAAATCCTATTTTATGATAGGATATCGACCCATCCCCACTTTATCTTCAAAATAAGACCATTTTTAACCATTATAAACCGAATTTGACCTTAATATAAAATAATATTTTGAGATATTCCTAAGGTGCCCCTCTCCTCCCTTATAAAAGGGCACCTCCTCCCTCTCCTCCACACACAAATTTGAGCATTCAAGCTCGGCCAAACCCTGAAAAAATCTCTTCTCCACTTCCCTAGTATCATCCTAGAGGTCCTGGTCTTCTTCAAAGACCATCCTTAGTTCTTTAAGTGGAGGTTAAGAAAAGGCGCGTCAAAAAGAGGTAATATCCATTACCGATCTTTTTCAATTTCTTTCTTCTTCAACTTCTTCTTCTTTAGTTGTTTCATGATAAAGTAATAACATAAGTATTTCTTATATAATTATATGTTATTATAAATATGAAACAACTCTAATTAACCTTCTATCCATCCTACGGAAAAAGGAAATCACCGCGCGTGCGTACGTACGGAATACCGTCTCCACGTCGTGGTGTAATCTATTTTCCACCACCTCCTTAATTGGATGGGTATAATGGTGTAAGGTGTAACTATATATGATTATTATAGAGTGATATTGATACTGAAATAGTATACATACACTTCAACACAATTACACGACCATGGGAATGATATCATCGCTCATGCGTACGTACTGACTACCGTCTCCACGACGCGATGAGATTCATTCTCCATGTTAACCATTTAAGAATAATTATAAAGTATATATAAGAAATAATAATGAAATATATGACATTATAAGGCTACTGGATTTATGTATATATGTATGTCATCTACTTACATCCATTCAAGACAATGAAGAATGGAAAACAGCGTTCATGCGTACGTACAGACTACCGTCTCCATGAACGGTGTGTTTCATTTCATTTATATATTTATTAAATATATATATATACTGAATATATATGATATATAAATCATGTTTTATATTCTGGAAGTAAGTAAATCATGATATAAGTAATAATAATGTCAATAAAAACAAGTCCGAACACCTACGATAAATGAAATGATTTTACCCAAAACACTTCTTTAACATGGAATTTACAAATGAACGGGTAATATAAAGTCATAAGTGAACCATATATGATATCATATCAATGAATATGATTCTTTAATAAGTTAATGACATTATTTAAATCATTATACAGGAGGTTCGGACACTTACGAAGCAAATCGGACTTAAGGTAAGGGATAAATTTTCAATCTCATTTTTATTCGAGATTGCTTATACGTAAGTATTTACTGAGGTTATGTTTATCATCCATGACCATGTTTTCTAAAAATGTTTTTATAAAATGTTTACCATTCTTCCATGAATTTTTAAAGTCATTTTTACCCTTTATTGACTATTTACCACATTGTATGAATGGAATCTTTCCTTTGGTTACCATATAAGGTACTTTTTTTGAATTTTCCGACAAAAGTACGAGGAGAATGTTATTTTTAACTTATACGACGTGAAAGGATTTTTACAGTTTTCATAATAGCTCATTTTCAAGAAGCTTCATGTACAATATTGCATGATTTTTTTCAACAAAACCCTTATCTTTTAAAATTGCATGAAGTTTTGGGAAAAGAAAATGATTTTAAAGAAGAAAGGATATTTTCCTCAAGAATTCATTTCAAGTGTTTTTCTCAAAACTATTTTCCATCTAAGAAGACAATATTTGATGTGTATGTTTCAAGTAAAATTTCATTATTATTTAAATGGTTTCCATTTTCTTATGACGAAATGATATCCATTGTTTATGGATTATGATGGCATGATGTTTATGAAACCCATTTTACTTATTGGGTTATTATGAATGATGTATGTTTATTTTGTGGCACACATAAGAATGGTATCATTATGAGAGGGGTGGGACCTATATCTCCCTCCAATTCATTGGGTAAAGATTTTATATCTCATTATATAGACATGGCTAGAATGGTAGGTTATACCGGTTCAGTGAAACATGACTGAAAAGAGGGTGACTTGGTTCAGAAAGGGATATTGTCAACTAAGATAGTATTGGAAACGAGTCTTGACTAACAAGAAATGATTATATATGATTATGTGTGTATGCCACAAAGTTTCATGTTTTATGTTATGATTATTGGGATTTCATTTCACTACTATGATTTATCCCATGTTATTAAATTATGCTCTCTTTTGCAGGTTAAGATTTCCAAAAGTTATGTTCTTATGAATATGATGTGATTGATTTTTCTTTTTTTTACCCTTACTGAGCATTTGAGCTCACCCTTTTATGTTTTCTTTTCCCCAGGAGATAAAGAAATGTTTTAGGTAAAAAAAGGGAAGATCTTTATGGGAGATATTGAAGATCTTTCACCATGATTAGAAGATTATGTTCCGAGTTTCCAAAGACACTAAACTATTACGATCCTTGTGTGTCTGTTTTTTGTTATGTAATAATTATTCCGAAAAAGTAATTTAATGTTCATGTACGTCACGATTCGGTTCTCTACAGTTGGTATCAGAAGAAAGGTTTAGTCAACCTTTGGAAACTAGGATGCGAGAACTTTAGTCAGATCCCTAGAGATATTTATAAGGTATGTCTAGGGATGTCCCTAAGGATAAGTATACGTATAGGATATAGTTCTAGAACTACGGTAACGATCATAGAATTTAACCTAAGATGTTAGATATTGAGGATACTCCACCTTTATTATGTTGTTTTCCCTAGCATGATTTTTGCCTCTCACACTATTCTTTTTTGGGTTTTAGAAAATGGCTGGAAACAAGATGATTCACGATAATGGAGGATATGATGGACAATGGAATGATATTCTTCATAATGAAATGGGATTTGGAAGTCTAAACATCATTATTATGCCGAATCAGCAATCTCATAATATGATCAATAAAGTAAAATTTGGTAAGTTTCCTGACTCGGCTAATAAGAGAAAGGTGGAGTTTCATGATGATCATAGAGGAAAGAATGTTCAATTTCCCCTATGTAAATCATGTGGGAAGAGGCATCAAGGAGAATGTTTCAAAGGAATTGGAAGATGCTTTGGGTGTGGAAAAGAAGGACACAAAGCAAGTAAGTGCAAAGGAAAAGGTTCAGTTAACAACATGGATGAGGATAATGGTATTGCTACGACATCAACAATGGTTAAATGTTTTAAATGTGGAATGTACGGGCATTATTAAAACCAATGCCCTAAGGGAAAGTCTCATGAAGATAATCAGTATGGTTGTATGGGAAGTATTTATGTTGATGATGATGAAGAGACTACAAATGATATGTGAGATGAAAGAATTGTTGAAGCTCGGTCAATGGTTTAAGAATGTAGTGGAATGATTACATGTTTATCAAGTGTAATGTTGTATAAGTAATCTCATGGTACTATGGAATAAAGATACATCTCAGGATTGTTACACTATTCTCTTTCCTAAGTTTTTTAAGTGTATGATTAATGTTACTAGTAACCATGAAATGTTATTCAGATATTTTTTGGAAAGTAGATGATATGATCATAATGAAGGAATAATAAGATAATGAGGTGTTTGATTGTATTCATGAGCTCATGACTGATATAAGGAGAAGGTTATATCATGGTTTGAGTATATAGAATTTTTGGATTTTGGTATGTGGAAAGAGTTAACTTTTAACTGCATTCATGTTTTCACTAAGGTTCAATGGGTATTCAAGAGAATACAGGATTAAGGCCTTTGAATGTTTGGAATGTGACCAACAAGACATATCTTATGATATATGGGGATTAACGACAGTATTAAATCTCTGGTAATCGTTTTCACTATGTTATGAGAGTGGACTGCAGTATTATGGATAAGCCTAAAGATTGGAATGGATTATGTTGGACATAAGTTAGTATTGTTTAAGGATATAAGTTTTTTCGATATTATTGATGGGATGTTATAGTAATATAGTTTTAGAAAAAGGAAAACCTGCAGGACGGGCGACAGCCCATCGCGTCAGACAAGGCTGTAGGAATCGAACCCACAACCGAAGTGCGACTGGCCTTTATCGCCTACCACTGGCCTACAGGAAGTCCCTGTTTAGTATAAACTAGTTTTATTATATTAAGCAGCATGATATATGAAGTATAAGTCCATTTTAGGAACCATATATGATTCATCTCACTATAGAATGACTTATGTATATTTAATAACTTTTGCTAACCATTTGTTTGAGACAGATGGAATGACCCGTCATTCTATCAGATGATCTGCTAACATTTCACGAATAACAAATTCAACTTCATTTATTTAATAGATGAAGTGGAAATTGTTCAAGGCACGAACAATAGTGAGATTGTACCAAAATAAAGTAAGTATTTATTCTAATTCAAATTCTTCAACTTTAGAGAAACGATCTTGAAACCAAAAATGTTGTCCTAGTGCCCTTATATCCGATGAATCAGATGGTACCCTAGATCGTCACAAATTTATGGCTTTGTGATTACTGGCTTTTCCATAGCCATGTTCTCTACCACTCTCCATCAGAACATGATGGTTAGATTTCTCTTCCATATCCATACTTTCACCTATGTGGAAACCCAGTGATTAGTTTAATTGTGTAACCGTTATGTTTCATACTATTGTTTTTAAAGATTGGTTTTGGTATTCCTTTTTACTATGTGGGTTTCTATTAAAGAAACTTTCGAATAGTAAACCATTTATAACCCCGACGAATTTCGAGGGCGAAATTCATTTTAAGGGTGGTAGAATGTAACACCCCGAAATTTTATGAAAAATATTCTTTTTAATTTCATTAATTTCTTGTGTTGTACGCTACTCCAAAAGAAGCTTTCACAACATGCATCCTTGACTTGCCTTCCATTACACACAATCGCGACCTTCCTCGATAGCGTGTGTAGTACACAATAACGAGTTTCACTAAACAACAATATGCTATTAAAATATTATTAAAACTAGCCGTTATGAATAGTAATAACCACTTTTTGTAATTTTTTAAATTTTATTTTATCAAAATGGACATTATTATTAGATTCGTAATATCAAAATTAGCTTAGGGTGAAATTTTGGTACTTTTCAGATAACTTTTATTTTCTGATGAATAGTGAAAATTACTAAATTTTAATTAAAAACAAAGTTTTTAATCGAAATAATTAATAGTGATAAATTATTAATTTGAGTGGTTTTAAAATATATTTTGAATATATTTTTACAATTCAATACAATGTTGGTCATTGGATGTAATTTCACATTTACACCAGACATAAACAAGTGATAATCTTTTGATAGTTATTATCTCTTAAAAACACGCTATTTGTTGTGATAGCGGAAATTAATTATAAAATTAATTAATGCAACTTATATGTTTGGAATTTTGTAAAATATAAATCATTTCTGAATTCGGAATATCAATTATAGTTTAGGATGAAATTTTGGCATTTTTCTGAAAAACATCAATTTTTGATGAATAGTGAAACTACTAAGTGGTAGTTAAAAAAATTAATTTTTTCATAAATCATAATTTTACCGCTTCTGTGAATGGAATTTCAAAAATTCGAGAGACACGGTTGTTGTCAGTAAGTAAAATGTTGTTCAATGAGATGAAATTTTTTTTTGGTGAATAGTAACTTTTTACTTTTATTTACCACGGTTAAAAGTAAATAGGGTAATTAAGGGTAAAAATGATATTAATATTACCCTAACACATGTCCTAATCCTATTGTAAAAGTGTATCTCGACCAAAAACAACCTTAAGTGTAAAATATTATCATTTAGTCCCACTTGGATTAGATTAGGACATTTATTATTATTTAATTCAAAGAAGAGTTAAAAGAGTTAAAATCAATGTTTATTTACTAAAACATTTTTAATATAGGGTTATACATAATATAATTTCGACTATAAATATTCATTAGAAATATAAAAATATTTCCTGCATAATGGTATTTTATTTGTAATTTTTATACTTTAAATAATTTAATTTATTTATGACACAACGATGATGCAGTAATTACCTTTTTAAGAAAATATTAACACAATTGATGTTATAAATGCCCAAATAAATGTAATTTGAGGCTTTTTTTGACATAAACTAATTTTCTAGGTTAATATGACATGTTATTTCTGATTTAAGTAACTTGGTTCTAACTTATCATTCTGTTAAAAATTTCATAAAAATCATGTACCAAATAGTGTCAAAATTGACATAAATTAGTTTTTAAAACAAATATTATATTATTAATTGTTATTTAATTCCTAAAAATCTAATGTTTGGCCAAATTACATAGATAAAGATAGATATATTAATAATAAACATATTGGGGTTCGTTTGGCTTGATATAGTAAGTTTATTAACCATATAGTGTAAGAAAACAAAAAGACACGGTAAAGGTTAAATTATTTAACTTAGAGTTAAATCTAATTGATAAGGTTAAAATAATAACCTAAACTTGTCTAAATCCTATTGGATGAGAGTATTTCGACCCATACCCACTTTATCTTCGAAATAAGACCATTTGGAACCATTATAAACCGAATTTGACCTTAATATAAAATAATATTTTGAGATATTCCTAAGGTGCCCCTCTCCTCCCTTATAAAAGGGCACCTCCTCCCTCTCCTCCTCACACCAATTTGAGCATTCAATCTCGGCCAAAACCTGCCAAAATCTATTCTCCACTTACCCAGTATCATCCTAGAGGTACTGGTCTTCTTCAAAGACCATCTTTAGTTCTTTAAGTGGAGTTTAAGAAAAGGCGCGTCAAGAAGAGGTAATATCCATTACCGATCTTTTTCAATTTCTTTATTCTTCAACTTCTTCTTTATTAGTTGTTTCATGATAAAGTAATAACATCAGTATTTCTTATATACTGATATGTTATTATAAATATGAAAAAACTCTAATTAACCTTCTATCCATCCTAAGGAAAAAGGAAATCATCGCGCGTGCGTACGTACGGAATATCGTCTCCACGCCGTGGTGTAATCTATTTTCCACCACCTCCTTAATTGGATGGGTATAATGGTGTAAGGAGTAACTATATATGATTATTATAGAGTTATATTGGTACTGAAATAGTATACATACACTTTAACACAATTCCACGACCATGGGAATGATATCATCGCTCGTGCGTACGTACGAACTACCGTCTCCACGACGCGATGAGATTCATTCTCCATGTTAACCATTTAAGAATAATTATAAAGTATATATAAGCAATAATAATGAAATATATGACATTATAAGGCTATTTGATTTATGTATATATGTATTTCATCTACTTACTTCCATTCAAGACAATGTGGAAAGGAAAACAGCGTTCATGCGTACGTACGGACTACCGTCTCCATGAACGGTGTGTTTCATTTCATTTATATATTTATTAAATATATATATATATACTAAATATATATGATATATAAATCATGTTTTATATTCTGGATGTAATTAAATCATGATATAAGTAATAATAATGTCAGGAACAACAAGTCCAAACACCTACGATAAATAAAACGATTTTACCCAAAACGCTTCTTTAACATGGAATTTACAAAAGAACGGGTAATATAAAGTTATAAGTGAACCATATATGATATCATAACAATGAATATGATTCTGTAATAAGTTAATGACATTATTTAAATCATTATACAGGAGGTTCGGACACTTACGAAGCAAATCGGACTTAAGGTGAGGGATAAATTTTCAATCTCATTTTTATCCAAGATTGCTTATACGCAAGTATTTACTGGGGTTACATTTATCATCCATGACCATGTTTTCTAAAAATGTTTTTATAAAATGTTTACCATTCTTCCATGAATGTTTAAAGTCATTTTTACCCTTTATTGACTTTTTACCACATTGTATGAATGGAATCTTTCCTTTGGTTACCATATAAGGTACTTTTTTTGACTTTTCCGACAAAAGTACGAGGAGAATGTCATTTTTAACTTATACGGCGTGAAAGGATTTTTACGGTTTTCATAACATCTAATTTTCAAGAAGCTTCCTCAACAAGATTGCATGATTATTTTCAACAAAACCCTTATCTTTTAAAATTGCATAATGTTTTGTGAAAAGAAAATGATTTTAAAGAAGAAAGGATATTTTCCTCAAGAATTTATTTCAAGTGTTTTTCTCAAAACGATTTTCCATCTAAGAAGACATTATTTGATGTGTATGTTTCAAGTAAAATGTCTTTATGATTTAAATGGTTTCCATTTTCTTATGACGAAATGATATCCATTGTTTATGGACTATGATGGCATGATGTTTATGAAACCCATTTTATTTATTGGGTTATTATGAATGATGTATGTTTATTTTGTGGCACACATAAGAATGGTATCATTATGAGATGGGTGGGACCTATATATCCCTCCAATACATTGGGTAAAGATTTTATATCTCATGAGATAGACATGGCTGGAATGGTAGGTTATACTGGTTCAGTGAAACAGGACTAAAACGAGGGTGACTCGGTTCAGAAAGGGACATTGTCCACTAAGATAGTCTTGGAAATGAGTCTTGACTAACAAGAAATGATTCTCTATGATTATGTGTGTATTCCACAAAGTTTCATGTTTTAAGTTATAATTATTGGGATTTCATTTCACTACTATGATTTATCACATGTTATGAAATTATGCACTCTTTTGCAGGTTAATATTTCCAAAAGTTATGTTCTTATAAATATGATGTGATTGATTTTTCTTTTGTTTACCCTTACTGAGCATTTGAGCTCACCCTTTTATGTTTTCTTTTCCCCAGGAGATAAAGAGAGGTTTTAGGTAAAAAAAGGTAATATATTTATGGGAGATATTGATGATCTTTCACCACGATTAGAAGATTACGTTCCGAGTTTCCAAAGACACAAAACTATTACGATCCTTGTGTGTGTGTTTTTTGTTATGTACTAAGTATTCTGCAAAAGTAATTTAACATTCATGTACGTCAAGATTAGGGTCTCTACACTGTACATATTCATTCTTCCACATCACCCATACTAAAGGGCCAAACCATCATTAAAGAGGCTTCATTATCTGATCAATGATGTGTATAGGATACCCCTTAAAAGAACAATCAATATCTAGCTCAACATACACATGATCAAATTTATGAGATGGGTCGACATAATATAGGTGAAGTATTGAAATGTGGAAGATGTTTTGAATAGCACAATACCTCTGAGGTAATAGAAAATTTTAGGTTGTCAACCCAAATCTCTCCAGAACCTATTGAAAAAGTGAAGCAACAATTTACATTTCGTCTAAAACACTCTACGCCCAAGTATGGATTATATCCATAAAAATACATTATCCCTAACCTCGAACTATTGACATGATCAGCGGTGATCGACATATGATTTCTTTGTAGACATCTCAGTAGACATACAAATCCTGATAAGTTGAACCTACTCTAAAGTCTCTGAATGAGATGAGGAACTTATAGTGTTTCCACTCTTTCCTCTATTGATTATAGGGGTGGAAAGACGACCTACCATATAGGGACTCATAGGGAAGAATCTAAATAGTCACATAATAAATATTCTTTTCGGAATACTCAATAAGAGTGATATTATTCTTCCAAGAACCTCTGAACTCAAGGATGTTTCCTCGAAGCATGAAAATTCGAACCGGTATAGTTGGATCTGACTAACCATCAGAATGGTGGTGAAAGGCTATGCTTAGAAGAAAATATATACCCATATTCTTCTGCAACCCATGCCATAACATCAATGTAAAATGTGTTTCCCTATATAAAAGGATAGTGTGAGGTGTCTTGTGAAATCAAATAATCTCACATACATATAATATCCCCATCTCATTAAATAATAACATCTTTCAGATAAAAATTATGTGGGATAATTTTTTCTAGTGGCCACTGACTACCCATGTATTGTCACTACCTCTAGGTATACTCGATAAAATAACTATAAAGTCCATGGAAACATCTTCCTAATTCTATTTTGTGAACGGTGGTAGTTTTAGAATTCCTATAGTTCATTTTTTCTCTACCTTTACATAATTATTAGTGTAACACCTAGTTATAAAACATTATATCTAAAAATTCAACCCTGACCCCGAATATTGTCGATGAATATCATGATACATCTTAGAGATACATAGGTAAACTGCCCACTAAGAAGTGTCATACTCTAGCATGATCTCCTCTCTCATATATTTGGGATCCTAGATAACACTTTGTATAATAATTATTTTATCATGATTGATTGTTGAATATAATTTTGGATCTCCCTAGAAATACCCTCTCATAAGACCAAGATGGCATGATCTAATAATTCCCTCATCTTCAACATCTCTGAAAGTAAATAGGACACTGATAGTGATATGATAAAAGATTATACCTAATGATCCTCAACTTCTATATGTATTTTATAGAATTGATCCATACGTTTCCAATCTCTACAAGCTTCTAAACCTGCCTAGGTTTTAGTCCTCCTGATCAGAGCTTTGGCAAAAGAATTACCTTTCCCAAGCATATAGGATAACTTGAATTTCAAGTACTATAGATATTAAACATTTTTTTGTTTCCCATGATTCATTTCTCACTCTATAAATATATACATGAGGCTCTTGTGGTCTGTAAAAAACAAACATTTCTCTCTCAGTAGGTAATTCCACCAATAATGCATGGCATAAACAATAAATTCTAACTCGAGATCATGAATCAGGTAATTCCACCCCTTAGGCTCAAAAGTTGTGACACGTACACAATGAATATATCTTCATAAGTCATGAGATATCCTATATTGATAAATAATTCATTACAATAGAAAATTTTTCTCTGTCCAAGAACTTGATTAATTTGGATTGGTGCTGAATTCAATCTCCCTTTTATCTCATAGAAGGTTGTCTCACAAGATTCAGACCACTGGGCCTTTAAAACCATCATTGTAAGACTAGTAAGAGGTGAAACAAGGTATAAAATGTCTGGCATACAATTATTTTAGTATATTGGTATCCCCAATAAACTATGTCCATTAATTACACTCTCATGATTCTACCTACTAACCATAACTCTCACATTCAATGGTTCATGTAAAACTATGCCTATATGATAATGTGACCCATTAAGTGAAACATGTAAATACAAAAATTACATTTACTATGCCTAGAATATAGATATTTCTCGATCAATGTATTAAAAATGATCTCATTATGAGTGGCATTGTAACTTCGAGTATCATAATACACCAAGATGTAATCTAAAAATACCAAGAGAAAGGAATCCACTGGAGAGGTAAAATCCTATTCATCAAAGCTATGAATATGGATGGAATGTTCATAAGAATAAATGGAATCATGACAGAATCATATATTACATATGGACAATGTAATTACATATATGGAATATCTAAAGTCCTAACTCAAACATGGTGATAGCTTTATCTCGGGTCAATGTTTGATAATACCTTCACTCAACTGTTCTTGTCAAAACAATAATCTATTTGAGGTAAAGGATACCATTTTTCACTGTAATATGATTCAATTTTTTGTAATCCACCAAATGAAAGAGGGTTCCATCCACCTTCTTGGTGAAAAGCACTAGTGAATCCTTGGGATATGTACTAGGCCATTTAAGACCCCTTGATTCTAAATCCTCTACCAACCTCAAGAGGACAATCCTTTCACCAGCGTATTCTACTTGAACATATACATAATGTTGTATATAGTGTCATTACAACACAAGAGTACTCAACATGAAATCTGAGACTCTCCACAAGAGGAACACATATGATAGAATGATATGAACTATTATCAAATTATGTAGAAACCATAATAGAGGATAATAGAATAATACCTCAATCAATAGATGTCCCAACAACCTTATCTTATGACATAAGATGTACTAAATAGATATGGAATGATCCCCTACCCTAGGTTATAACCTGACAAACTGGAGTAGTTCTGCTCTCTTAGTAAAAAACTGGGTAGGGTAGTTCCCCTACCCTGGAGTTCTTCCACTCTCTTAGTGATGAAAAATCTAAAGTCTGTCTACCATGTCTACAACATCCACTAATAACTATAACGTAATTAGTAATCTAGTTACTCATTGTATGAGAAGGAATTGAACCTATTCCTAAAATAGGATCTAACATAGATCCTCTCTATCCTGACCCGCCTTCACGAAGTTGAGAGAAGAGACAGCAGATTGCCTGACCCTTCCTTCTTCAAGTTGAAGGAGAGATAATGACCCCCAAGACCCACCATCAATAGGTCCTGGAGTGGCGACTAGAACCAAGGGTACAGAATCACACACAAGATGGAAGGAATTACCCTTTTTTTTAATAGGATCAGGAGATAAGATAGTAAATCCCAAAAACCCCAAAACTGGGGGTAAAAAGGAAAGGCAAAGAAAACCGTTCCATATGCATGTTAAAAAAAGTAAATACCACAAGTACAATGAGACTACAAGGGTAAAGTACAATATAAAAGGAAAACAAAAACAGCAATTTTCCCACTATCCGAGCTAGTACAGCCCCGCACGATCCCTGATGTCCTCCTAGAAACCTGAAAGATGTTTTATATACGTAGGGTGAGCATAAAAGTATACTCAGTTGGGAAAACCAAAGACTCTCATGCACAAGTGGGGAGGTATTCTAATTCCCTATGAGAAAAGAGACAACCAAGCACCTAACAAGGAAAACTATCCACCCAAGCCTCACCAAGGAACACTCCCCAAACAACGCAATTCAAGTAATGTATAGTAATATAACATAGACATTTGGGTACCCCACGCCACTTTCCCACTGGTTATTGAAGACATCCTACGCATCGAACCAATCCAGCCTTTCTCGACATAGTCCCACTACCACACCCTACCCGCACACACCTGGGCTGCAACCACACATCCCACCCACAAACACCTGTTCCCCATCAACCATCACTCCTGCAAACACCTTGGTGACAACCACCATGCGTAACCACGCCCGCAAACACCTGGTCCAGAACAACTACCGACACGGCCGAAGACACCTAGGCCTCAACCCGAAGACTCTGGGGAAACAACCTGCCTCTACACACCTGGGCCAACCACCAAAACTACCCTAACCAACGAATCATAGGATATAATGGACCTCATCCCATCACCGCTTTCCCGAATTGCCTTGGGCGATTCGGGAAAGGGATAAGAAAAGGAGCTAATAACCCGAAACTCATAGGAGTGTTGGAAAAAACTCCCTCCCCCATGAAATGGGGGTGTTCGGCACCAAGTGCTCAACTCGGGTGGGGCATGAATAAGAATCATAAAAACTAAAGATATATGTATAGGTGACAAGCACTCATCCCAACCTAGGGTTTCCTAAGCAGACCTAAGCATAACACCCTTGTTACTATTCATTCATAAAAGAAGGCACAACACTCTTGGAAATGTCCCAACTAATTCCCAAAACTAATTCCCTATTTAAAAAATTCTTGGTTTCATGTTCAAGTGATCCCATTTAGGTAAATTTTTTACTATTGGGTAACTAACGAGAATAACCACAAGCCAGAGAAAGGGAAATAGCCAAACAACAATTTAAACATTCACACCCAGTTCTCTTGTAAAATAACGACAACAAATGGATCAGTGATATCCCTCGAAGTACTGGAACCAAACCAAGACTCGAGATATAGCCCCACACTACTTCAGATTCACAACCCACAACCGTGTCACAACAGAGGATCCCATCCTCACCCACATCACCCCATAAGCATCAAAAAGTACTACATAACTGCTACTAAAGCACAGTAGGGAAACTTCTAGGTTCAAGCACATCATTCACTGAGATTTCTTCTTTCTATTTGGTTAACCGGGGCGATCAAACAAGGTTTGTTGTTCACTAGACATTAATTTAATCGGACAAGATTACTAAATTAACCAAATTCCCATGTTGGAGCCATTCAATTATCACAGAAGACAAGGGTTTATTAGTACTTACGGAAAGAACACCAACAGCCATGATTTTCAGTGAGCATAGCCCATACAGTTCACAACATATAGAAATTGTAAATGTGTACATAGGAATTTTCAAACACACCCTATCATTCTTTAATATTCTATTTATTATATTTGTTAAGGTCTAGTTTCGTCCATACCTATAGAAACAGTAGCGTACCCACCCCTCATGATACACAGTATGGAGAGATGAAGGAAAATCCCTAGATGGATGATCAAGGATCGAAGTTCTTCTCCACACTCCAAGAATAGTGGATACGCGAGTTGCATGGGAGGAACACCGGGGACTCCAAACACACTAGGAAGAAAGGAGAGGAAAAGAGGAGGAAGAAGAAGAAATTCCCGTGCGATATAAGGATGAGATCTGGTTGTCACATGATATGGAATTTTGAATGGCTATAAGGTCGGGTTTTGGTTTCACCACGTGGTTGGGTGGTTACACACGACTGAATAAATTAATAACTGTCATCGGGAAATGGTGGTAAAAGATGTGACTTTGAAGAACTTTATATAAACAAAGGGGAAACATTACGCGGACACATAGCTGGGTCTGTAGAGGGTCACCACACTCTTAGGAATTCAAATATTGATTATAGGGATAAAAACGGCCTTGAACCACTTCCCAAAAAGGTAAAAAGGGCTTAAATGTGGCGTTACGGGAAATGTTATTGAAGAAAAACTCGACAAGGCTGTGTGACACCGAACGGTCGCACCGATCGGAGACACACCTATCAGTCACATTGATCGTGTCCTGATGGTCAGTCGCACACCGAAATGATGCCCTATCACCAAGGCACCACCCTTAGGATCTTGAATTTGGAAAAGGGATGGGCCATGAGGGTCTAGGACATTACATCAGATACCTTTCAATCTATTCTCACCCACGAGAATCAAAACCAGACCCGAAGAAAAGAGGGGGTCTGAACAACCACCCTGAAAGATACCTCTCAAGAGTAAACTTCTTCAACATATTGAAACACCTCCCCCTTAAGCAACCATGAAACATTAAAGTGGTCAAGTTGTCCAGTCATATGGGTTAGGGATTTTCTTCCTCCATTTCACGATAATATCCGCTTTGGGTGGCACTGACTCACCTGCACAAGTTTAATCGCATCCACTTTAATGCGTCTTGATTACGGATCGAGTCCTCCCCTCCCCTCAGTCAGGAATTTTCACATGCATCTAGAGAATCAAGAAAACCATACATTCCATAGTTAACAAGTTAAGGTGTTCCATCACAAGCAAGCATAACAGAACAAAACTCAAAATAACGATGGTTATTGGGCGCACATCTGTGCCTCCTGTTCCCAGATACTCTCTTCCATCCCACCATGTCTTGACAACACACTAACTAAAGGAATGGTCCGTCCACATAGCACCTTTTCCACACGACCCTCTATCCTTAATGGTCTTTCCACAAAATTCATGTTGTCCTCGATATCAATCTTTCCCCAGTCGAGGATGTGTGAATCATCATGTAGATACCGTCAGAGTTGAGACACAAGGAAGAAGTCATGTATTATCTGTAGCAGCGGTGGTAGGGCTAGCTGGTAAGCCACTTCTCCGACCTGCCGCAACACTTCAAAAGGTCCGATGAACATTGGAGAATGATTACTCCCCATCCCGAATCTTTGTTGTCCACACCGAGGAGAGACCTTCAAGACTGCATGGTCCCTGACATTGAACTCCAAGGGTCTCCTCCTATTATTGTCATATAACTTATGTCGGTCCTGATCCGCCTTCATCCCCCCCCATATAAGCTGAACCTTTTCTGTCATGCTCTGCACCTCGTCCGGGCCAAGAACACCCAACCTCGGTCTAGCACACAGGTGAGCGACATGGCCTTCCATACAAGGCTTCGAAAAGAGCCATGCCAATGGTAGTGTGATAGCAATTATTGTAGGAAAACTCTACCATAGGAAAGTGTCACACCCACGATCCCACAATGTCCAAAATACATGCATGTATCATGTCCTCCATTGTCTGGATGGTGTGCTTTGTCTGTCCATCTGTCTGGGGGTGGAAAGCAGTGCTAAGACATAGTTGGTTTCCAAAAGCATGCTGCAATCCTCTCCATACTCATGAGATAATCTATGCATCCCTATCTGAGACTATAGACCTCGGAAATCCATGAAACTGCACCACCTCATCCATGTATCTCCATGGTAAGGCATCCACTGCACCCAACTCCTTGATTGCCAAAAAGTGAGCCTATTTCATCAACTGTTCCACCACTACCCAGATAGTGTAGTATCCTCCTTGAACCTTTGGTAGCCCTATGATGGAATCCATCGAGATGTCATCCCACTTCCACTTGGGGACGTCTAATGGCTGCAACAAACCACCCGGAACATGGTGTTTTGCCTTCACCTGCTAACACACAAGGAACCTATCCACGAACTCTACCACTGCCTTCTTTACCCCAGGCCACCAAAAATGACTCATTAGACCCTGGTACATTTTATAAACTCTTAGGCGCACTGCTAGGGGTGAGTTGTGAAACTCACCCAGAACTCTCCTGCACATCACCTCTGGAACAAACAACTTTCCTCGGAAAATCATTTGATTCTGACCATACCCCATCAACCCTTCAGGAGCATCACCTTGGATAACCTGGTTGCACATCACATCACTCTCTATGTCTCCCCACTGAGACTCCTCCATATGCCGCAATAGAGAATATTGAACTGTCATTTGATACAGGAAACCTCTAACACCATCCATCCTCGCATCCAGGTGCAGGGTAACTAATTCTTCCATCGCCTCCAAGCATCTTCCGACTCTCGAACCGCATCCTTCTGTGACTTCCTGCTCAAGGTATCGGCCACCACATTCCCTTTTCCTGAGGTGTAGGAATCCTTGAAGTCGTAGTCCTAAAGGAACTCCATCCACCTTCACTATTGTAAGTTCAGGTCCCGCTGGGAGAAGATATAATTCAAGATTTGGTGATATGTGAATACCACGAAGTGCTCCCCGATGAGGTAATTCCACCACAACATTAGTGAAAAAATTACGGCCGCAAGCTCCATGTCATGGGTGGAATAATTACGCTCATGAGGAATTAACGTTCTAGTCCCATAAGATATCACCCCTTTCGGTTGCATTAGAACACACCTGAGGCCTCATCCTGAAGCATCACATAATACTTCATACGTCGCCCCTTCTTCTGGAAACCTCAGTACTGGGGAACTTACCAACTTCTCATTTAGATGGCTAAAGGCTGCCTCACATTTCCCATTCCACATGAATGCCTGGTCCTTCTTTGTCAAAACTATCAAATATGCTGCAACTCAGGATAATTTGGGCACGAACCTCCGATAGTAACCTTCCTGTCCAAGAAAACTACGAACCTATGCCACATTCATGGGTGCTTCCCCAGAATCATCCGCCTCGACCATTGATGGGTCCACCGCTATTCCCTGCTCGGACACCATGTTCCCAAGGAAGTTCACTTCTCGGGTCCAGAACTTGCACATTGACAACTTCCCATATAGTTGGTGCTATCGGAGGACCTATAAAACTGTTCTCAGGTGCTCAGCGTGATCCTCCAATGATCTAGAGTAGATCCAGATGTCATCAATAAACACGACCACGAACTGATCCAGGTATTCGCGGAAGGCGGATTTCATGAGCCCTATGAACATAGATGGGGCGTTCGTAACGTCGAACGACATGACCACAAACTCAAAGATCCCATATCTACATCTGAAGTCAGTCTTTGAGATGTCACCTTCCTTTACCCTCAGCTGGTGATATCTCTATCACAGGTCAATCTTGGAGAACCACCCTGCCCCTATTAAATGGTCAAAAAGGATTCCTATCCTCGGGAGAGGGTAACAGTTCTTGACCGTTACCTGATTCAGTCTCCGGTAGTCTATGCATAGCCTGAGACCACCATCATCCTTCATTTCAAATAATACTGGAGCACCCCATGGCAACGAACTTGGTCGAACAAAACCCTTCTTCATCAAATCATCAATCTGAATCCACAACTCCCACAACTCAGAAGCTACCATCCTGTAGGGAGTCATAGAAATCGGACGAGCACAAGATTTCAAGTCTATCCTGAACTCAACATTACGTTGAGGGGGTAGAGTCACCACCTCCTCAGGGAAGACGTCCATAAACTGACTGATGATCCTTGGGACTTCCACCATTTCTACATCCACTAACTCAACTGATAGTTTATCTAACAAGTAAAGGAGGGGATCCACTTGCCTTCTACTTTTCTGGAAACCCCGCTCACTGATGAAAGTTACATGACATCCATCCAATTCTGAAAACATGACCCTTCCTCAAAACTAGTCAATGATGGCACATACGCAGAACAACCAATCAATTCCTAGGATGACATTGTAAGGTTGTATCTGGAACAGTAGAAGATCCCTGATAGACTGATGTGGCCCTATCATCAATCTACACCCGCAAAAAACATAAAACAAGTCGGTCTGACCTCTGACTGGTGTGATCATCACCAGGGGAACTGGAACTCTCTCAGCGTCTAAACTCAGAGCATGGGTCATACTGGGTGCAACAAAGGAGTGAAAAGGTCTTGAATCAAAAAAGGCATAGGAAAGGGTACTAAACAAGTTGGTCGTACCTCGAACGTCTTCTAGCCCTGCTGAAACAGCTGCCTCTGCGGCGTGCAACTACCCACGCCCAGTACCTCTGCCTCTCGGCTGTCATCCACCTCCCGGACCATGCCCTGTTCGAGGTCCCTAAGGGGAACCCTGGGGTCGGCCTCCTCTAGCGACACCTACCCTCGGAAGAGCGGGAGCTTGATTCCCCTGTTGCTGCTGCTGAAAGTGTCTAGCTGGAAACTCCTACTGCTGAGGTCGGTGTTGATCCTTCCCACCACCGTCGTACTGCACTCTGTCAGGGCACTGATTCTGAAGGTGATCATGGATTCCACAAATGAAGCATCTCGGCCGTGGTCCTGAAAGAAAGGGGAAAGGGCCGGGAGATCGGAACTGGAACTGATGGGGCCTGCTTCCTGCTGGGGGAAACCTAGAGGGCCCTGATTCTGGAGGCCTGTTGCTGAAGGGTTACCCCTTTGACGAACCCATACAGATTCCCTCTCGCGATACACCTCCTAGCGCATGGATCCTCTCCAAAACTTCATCATTCTTCTGGACCTCTAAGTACATCGGTAGGGTGAAGGGAGTAACTTCATACTGAGGAGAAGGTCGAAGTACCTCTTTCAAACAAATCTCCCTAGACTCCTCATCTAGAAAGAGGTCTGGAGAAAAGCGGAGGAGATCCTTGAACTTGATCCCCAACACTCTCACTAACATACTCCCCATCTGGAGGGAGATTAGTTCATGTCTCTTATCAGCCTTCATCATGGAAGAGAGGAATTCCACCCAGAACGCCTTCTTGAAGTCAGTCCACATCACCTCAGCCTCCCTCTTCTCTCCAAGATAATGCGTCCACCACTGACGCGCTGCTCCACGCATCTGGATCACAGCCAGAGGAACCCAGTACTCCGCTGAAGCCCGGATCAAGATGAAACCTATCACTAGATCTTCTAGCCAGCTCTCTGTCTCCATGTGTGAGATGCTACCCTCATACTTCCCAAGGGTCTTCCGCTGAAAGGCTCGAATCATCTTCTTTCACTGATCGTCCACCTCCTTTCGGTCAGACCTCTATTGACCAGCCAAGTCAACCTCATGGGCCTCAATTTCTTGCCTTTCTCATTGTCATCTCCCATGTTCCATAGCTTCATGGTAAACAAGGAATTCCTAATCCTGAGTAGTGTAGAATATTGTTCTTTAATTATCTTCGACATATTATCCATTTTAATCCCCCAAATACCCATGAAACATAAGAACACAAGTCATTAGGATGCATGTACCTTCTATAGGGTCTCTACCCTGCAATCAGCATAGCCTCACTGGGTCATTCGGTAGGCCCAGAGTCCTTGCATCGGATCACGGGGGGGGGGGGGGGGGGGCCCTGAAATCCTTTGTCCCAGCCGGTCATCCCTATCCTATTTCACGCACTAAGATTGCCTAACACTGTTGCCCTGCCATACCATGCATTCCTCACTATGCCTAACTCCATACTCCATCCTATCTCTCAACTTCCCTCTGATACCATTCTATCAGGACCCACCATCACCAAGATGAGAGAAGAGACAAAATATTTCCATACCCTTCCTTCTTCAAGTTGAAGGAGAGATAATTACCCCTGATACCCTCCTTCAATAGGTCCCGGAGTGGAGAATAGCACCAAGGGTACTAAATCACACACAAGATGGAAGGCACTACCCTTTTTATTTAATAGGATCGGGAGATAAGATAGTAAATCCCAACAACACAAAAACTGGGGGTAAAAAGGAAAGACAAAGATAATTATTCCATATTCATGTTACAAAAAGTAAATACCACAAGTACAAGGAGACTACAGGGATAAAGTACCAAAAAAAGAAAAATAGCAACTGCAACTAGCCCACCGTCCGAGCTAGTACGGCCCCGTACGATCCCTAAAGTCCTCCTAGAAACCTGAAAGCAGTTTTATATACGTAGGGTGAGCATACAAGTATACTTAGTAGGGAAAACCAAAGGCTCTCAAGCACAAGTGGGGAGGCATTCTAATGCCCTGTGAGAAAAGAGACAACGAAGAACCTAACAAAGAAAACATACCACCCAAGCCTCACCAAGGAACACTTCCCAAATAACACAAGTCAAGTAATGTATAGTAATATAACATTGACATTTGGGTACACCGTGACACTTTCCCACTAGTTATTGAAGACATCCTACGCATCGAACCAATCCTGCCATTCTCACCGTAGGCCCACTACCACACCCCGCCCGCACACACCTAGGCCGCAACCACACATAATGCCCGTAAACACCTGGGCCACAACCACCATCCTTCCCACAAACACCTAGGCCACAGCCACCATGCGTAACCACGCCCGCAAACACCTGGTCCAGAACAACTACATCCACGCCCGAAGACACCTAGGCCTCATCCCGAAGACTCTTGGGAAACAACCTGCCCGCACACACCTGGGTCAACCACCATAACTACCCTGCCTGAAGAATCATGGGCTATCATGGACCTTAGGCTGTCACATCCTACCCGAAGATTTTTGGGCTATTCGGGGAAGGGAGCATAAAAGGAGCTAATAACCGGCCCCTCATAGGAGTGTTGGGAAAAACACCCTCCCCCATTAAATGGGGGTGTTCGGCACCAAGTGCTCAACTCGGGTGGGGTGCGGATAAGAAACATAAATTCTACAAATATATGTATAGATAACAAGAACTCATCCCAACCTAGGGTTTCCAAAGCTGACCTAAGCATAACACCGTTACTACTATTCATTTATAAAAGAAGGAACAACACTCACGGCCAAGTCACAACTCGTTCCCAAAACCAATTACCCATTTAACCCATTCTTGGTTTCATGTTCAAGTGATCCCATTTAGCTAAATTCTACAATACTGGGAAACTAACAGGTATAACCACAAGCCAGGGAAAGGAAAATAGCGAAACAACAATTTAAGCATTCAAACCCGGTTCTCTTGTAAAGTAACGACATCAAAGGGATCATTGAGAACCCTCGAAGTACTGGAACCAAACCAAGCCTCCAGATACAGCCCCACACCGCTTCAGATTCACAACCAAAAACCATGTCACAACATAGGATCCCATCCTCACCCACATCACCGCATAATCATCAAACAGTACAACACACCTATTACCAAAACAGATTAGGGAATCTTCCAGGTTCAAGCACATCGTTCACTACATTTTCTTCTTTCTGTTTGGTTAACCGGGGAAATCACACAAGGTTTTTCGTTCAATGGACATTCATTTAATCGTCTGAGATTATGAAATTAACAAAACTCCCATGTTGGATCCATTCAATTATCAGAAAATACAAGGGTTCATTAGGGCTCAAGGAGAGACCACCAATGACCATGATTTTCAGTGAGCATGGCCCATACAGTTCACAACATATAGAAATTATAAAAGGGTACATAAGAATTGTCAAACACACCCCATAATTATTTAATTGTCAGTTTATTATCTTTGTTATGGTCTAGTTTCGTCCATCCCCATAGAAACAGTAGCGTACCCACCCCGCATGATACACAGTAAAGAGAGACAAAGGAAAATCCCTACTTGGATGATCAAGGATCGATGTTATTCTCCACGCACCAAGAACGAGGGATGCACGACTTGCATGGGAGGAGAATCGAGGACTCAATACACACCAGGAAGAAAGGAGAGGAAAAGATGAATAAGAAGAATAAATTCCCATGCGATATAAGGATGAGATCTGATTGTCATAGGATATGGAATTTTGAATGGCTATAAGGTCAGATCGTGGTTTCACCATGCATTTGGGTGGTTACACATGACTGAATTAATTAATAACTATCATAGGGAAAAGGTGGTAACAACTATGACTTTGAAGGATTTTATATAAATAGAGGGGAAACACTACTCAGACACACAACTGGGTCCGTTGAGGGTCTCCCCACTCTTAGGAATTAAAATATTGATTATTGGGATAAAAACGGCCTTGAACCACTTCCAAAATGGTAACAAGGGCTTAAAAGTGGCGTATAGAAAAAGTTGTAGAAGAAAATCTTGACAAGGATGTGTGACACCGATCGGTCGCACCGATCGGCAACACACCAATCGGTTACCCCGATAGGTGACACACCGATCGGTCAAACCGATTGGCGACCCACTGATCGGTCGCATCGATTGACGACACACCGATCGGTCGCACCGATCGTGTCCCATCGGTCGGTCGCAAATTGAAATGATTCCCAACCACCGAGGAACCACCCTTAGGATTTGTAATTTGGCAAAGGGATGGGCCATGCGGTTCTTTTCTATTACACACTCCCACTCAAAATAGATTATAAGTTCCAATAGAATTTCTAATGATTCCCCACGTTTTCATATCATTAGAACTTGATGTTTTCTCAAGGAAATGAGGCCTCTTTTTTCTTTGCTTCCGACATTTGTGACAAACCATATAGCTATCCATGGGTTTCAACTAGATTCCAGTGCTCATGCCTGTAGTCTCAAATCACCACGACCAATAGTTAGAGGAACCAATACTCCATTTGGGATCCAAAAAAAAATCATCTCCAACCATCTACATTCCTTAGGTTTCCCTTGGTGATAAGGGTCTAGTTCACCACTTCTTATATGTTATTAAACCAAAAAAAGTGACCTAATAATGAATAAGATGCCTCAAACCATAATCAAATCATCTTTCTATTACTGGACCATTAATAGTACTGATAGGTTCGAAGTATTGAAGATTTGTAAAATGAGGTAAAAAGTCCATGAGTTTCATCAATTATTGTTGTAGGTTCATAAAATCCTAAGAATAATCATCCCTATATGTCTCTATAAAGAAATAATAGATGAATATTGACTGTTATTCCATCCACATCGCTTCATGATAGTACTCATCTTTATTTAGTATACCCCAATGGTGATTTTGGATCCTCTCAACATAGAATTAGTGGGTTTCACTCTCCTCTTGAGAGGTGTCTCTATATTATCAAATATATAAATGAGCATCTTATGCCATAAATTTATATAATGTGGTCATTCAACCCTCAAAAATGTAGGTGGATACTGTAGTTGGAACTACTGAGTCAACTCTCCCATAGAAGGGGCAGAGCATGGGGCTCCCTATACCATCTGAATAAGATGAAGAAATTATCCTCAAAAGTTGAAATTATCACCCATTTTGGGAACATGAAGAGGTTCCATATGAGATAATATTGGGGGTATAACTAGTAGCTCTGGGCTATCCACCTCTTGGGAATGTTCATCACCACCTGCTGATCATATGGCTAGAGGATATCATGGTACCATTGCTCTAAAATTTACATACAAACAACTTAGAAATGATTCGATAATAGAATAATCCAATAAATATAGAAATATGGAAGGTAAAAAGCCTTTATATGTATTAGTTTCACCCATATTTCAGATCAAAGAGTAAGTTTTGGGTGATAGAGGCAAGTATATTGAAAAACAATGACACTACCTACTACCCACTACTAATGTAGCGACTTGGTCAAGATCTTTGTTTTTAAATTTATGTTTCATTTACATTATATTTTTATTTGAATTAACCTTTAAATTTTTAAACTAAATAGTTCCCCACATTGGATCCATATGTTCCCATATACCTTATGAATTTAAATGTGGTTTCCAATAAATCTATACCAGGAAACGTTCATGTACAAGTTACTTGTAGCACCCCAAAACATCATGGAATGTTTCTCTTAAATACATTCTAGTTATAGCCTATATATCATGAATGACTAACCCTCTATCGAAATAAACATTCTTACATATAGTAGATATCAATAACCAATCCACGTAAACCTAATTTTGTCACTTATATGATGTGAATTTTGAAAATCTGACATACATGGTTGTGATCAGTAAGTTATTTAGAGTCCGATAAGAAAAAATCAATTTTTGGTGAATAGTAGCCAACCCTTATTAATATTAACTTAAACATATGAATATTAACATACCATTACGAATTTTAATATGACTCTTATGAATGGTATCAATACCATTGAGTGTATAAATGAATTTAGGCACATTAAAAATGATGATGAAAATTATAAGTGTTTATATATTTTTATTAAATAATCATTTTAAATAAATATTTAATTAATCATATATAGAAACTTATTTTTGAAAAATGGACTTCATTTTTGGATTCTACACAGTGAAAAATTGTTTGGATGACTTTTTGGGATTTTTCTGAAATACTTGAATTTTTGATGAATAGTAAAATCCGGTAATTCAAAATAAATGCTTAATAATGGATGAATTGGGTCATTGATGGTGATATGATGATGTAATCCCAATTGTATATAATTCAAATGCATATATTACATTTCTTGATCATGTAATACTCACTATTGGTTGTCTTTAGAGGAAATAATAAATTAATGATTATAATATTAAGAAAACTTCTCTCCGCTCCACTGTATAAACCACCCCTCACCCCCTCTTCATCCCACACCTCTCAAGCTTCAAGACTGACCTAAATTATCTATATAATCTTCCCAATCCCTCTCCCCACGTCCAAGACCTTATGGTGTCACAAAATGAAAAAACCAAGGCCTTAAGTAGATTCTCAAGGAGGTGTACTCAAGAGGTGATCCTTCATTCTCTTTTCTTTCGATTTCTTTTACAAAGATCCATTATTTTGTTCTCTCCTATCACAAACCCTCATAAATATTCCATGATAATTCCAGTGCCTTAAATTTAATGTATTTTCATTGTTCTAATGAAATATTTCATCATAATCTATTTTTTTCCTCCTTTTATACAATAAATTCAAACACCGTCTGAGATGGGTAAATTTATCACACTTAAAGAATACGGATTTTCAATTAGCATTAATATCTTCAATAATGGTCATTAATCCTTCTAAATGGTTGAACATGGTCATAATATATTTATTTTATCTTTATTAATGTTCTGGAATTTTTACACGCTCATAATATGGAATAATAATACAAAACAAGTTTATTGTGCACAAAACAGCCAAGACAAATCCCAGTGTTTATTTTAACTCATCGAATGAGTCATACTCATGGTATATAACCAGGATCATTATAGGTTAATTTATATTTTATTAATTTCACTAAGAATTTATATTAACAATTATGGATGTTTAACCATATTTCAAACAAACATTCATTCATGAATACAATTAAACGAATCGTGAAACCATGTATGAAAATGCTTCCAAAACAATAATATTGAATCTATTAAACCCATAAAAAGGCCATTAATGAGCTTAATAATGTTATACCATATCAATTAATTGTTTATGAGGTTTTTTAATTATTAAATAATGAAGATAAATTTGATTATTCAGGTTGTTAAGAACAAACAAGAGCACCTTCGAGCGTAAGGTAAGGGATCCTCTCTCTCACTTTTGTTCAAGAATATCCCCTATGTTGTGCCCTTTTAGTTATAATTACTTATTATGGGGTATGTTTTCTCACAGCCACCACACTGAAATTGTGACATATAAATAATTTAATACCCTTTTACCTCTCATTAATACCTTGCAATAACACTTGTTACCATGCCGAAATGTTTGTAAGGGGTTTCTCATCTCACTTTCATTTCTTTGAGATTTTCATTGTTTTCCACTTATTTCATGTATGAGGTATATTTGTAATAAAATTTGATATATAATAAAATTATTGTATTATATTCATGTTATTAAATGATTCATTTGAGGTTTATTAAGTTCTGGTCATATGATTTTTCCGATTACATTGTGGTAAGAGACTTTGTCTCAACTACTATTTTGTTATGACTAAATTTGTATTGTGCACCTAATATTACTTATGTGGTGTACCTACTAACTATTTTAGATCACTTTTCATTTGAAATTTTATTTATATTAAATATCCATAATCTCATATCGTGGATATGTTTGTTGGCTAAACCGTATACCAATTTACATACAGTGTTTATTTGGAATGTTATTTTAATTATGGAAATATTGATGAATATGTCTACTCTAATCTATATGGATATTTAAAAGGAATATTCCTCTTATATTTAATCAATTTATAAATAATTATTTGGACTTTCAGTGGCGTTTGGGGCCTGCTAAAGCCCATCGATGCTTCAGTAGATCTCATGAGATAAATCAGTTGGTGATAAACCCTTTGAGTTTGTTTCCAAAAATCAGACAGGTTTCTACCCATAGAACTAAACCGTTTTTATGGTATTATTGTTTCATGTGTCATATACATGATTTCCAAATAATAATAATTTTATTTATTCATTATTATTTATTATTATATATGAGTTTATCACTAAGAAAAAAATCTATGGATGCAGTTTCATTCTCAGTTTATTAGTGGCGTGAGTTTTTCATCTATTCACCATGACAAATTGATTATGTCAGATTGATTATGATTCACTTATTATTTTATTCATGATTCTACTATTTGTAACCCTTAATGATAATTTGAGATCAACCCTTTCATTGTTTACCTTTAACAGGTGATGAAGAGATGGTCATTTATTAAGATCATGTGGTCGCGGTTTTTAGTTTTGTTATGTATTATATATTGTAACCTTTTTCAATGTAATTTGTGTTACATCTATGTATCTAGTTTCATCAAGACTACAAATGTAACATACCGGACCCAGATAGCCACCCAAACAGTGCCGAACGGGTCGGGTGTTACTACCTTAGGTGCACCTCCCCGAACGCCAAAGGTTTCCGACTAGCAGCGAGGGTCTGTTAGGTATAGTGGGGAGGCTATAACCTCTTGGAGAATCATAATAAGGGTACTGGTCCAAGTATAACTATAAAGATGTAGCGGAAAGAAAGACTCAGTAGACTCGAACCAGACCCGCAGAGCGGAAGCATAATCAATATAGATAAACAGCGGAAGCAATAAATATATCAACAGCAGCAGAAATAAACACAACAGCATGTTGATAACATGTAACTACTACAGAACAGTAAAACATGCATCAAAAGCAGGTCATACACAGCTGAATATAAAAAGGGCGCCAATGGCTAACCAACATTATCTACAACAAGAATACTGATACAGAAAAGTAAACAAAGAAAATTAAACCCCATCTCGGCATGAACTCAATGTCCATACCATCTTCATGAAATAACTAACTCAGCCCTGCTTCTGAAGCTGGCCTCAGTCCTGCACATAAATCCATAAAGTCTGCACGCGTCCCGAAGGCCCATGCAGGGTGTGAGACAAATCTCAGTAGGATCCCACCCAATGGCGTGTACCGAATATAAGTGTTTAAGTAGTCATACATTTACATGGAAATCAGTAAACGGTACAGTGAAAAAGTAAACACAAACTCTACTGGTGCTCAACAGCCACCATGGAGCGTCACCTGCATCGGCTAATGCCGAAATCTCTGTCGTGTAACCCAGCACCATGTTCCACCTGACACCTCGTGTCTCAACTACCGACGTCCCGAAGGCACTTCAAAGAATAGTATCCTAGCACCATGTGCCTCCTGACACCACGTGTCTCAAGTACCGACGTCCCGAAGGCACGCCCAAAAATAGTAACCCGACACCATGTGCCTCATGAAACCTTGTGTCTCAAGTACCGATGTCCCGAAGGCACACCCATTCCCTAAAGGCTCCTCACCTCCCATGTGGCTTTCTACGGCAAGCACCCCCAACCAGAAAACCTAACCGCAACTTCAGGGGCCTCTACCCACACGAGTGTTCAAAACTACCTCATCATGAAGTATCTCGATGTGAACACTACTCAAGTCCCAGTGAGCGATAATCACCCAAAATAGTCCTAAGCCACCAAAACGTCTGACACCTGGTGCCCATGTGACCATGTAGCTCAAGTCCTATGGAAACACCGTCCTAGTAACCCGGGCCATGCCCAACCAGACAGTCGTACTGCCTCAAGCCGACGTCAATGATGCCCAATCCTGTGGTCAAAACCACACAAAGTAACCTGGGAAAATCCCCAACCTGTGATCTGCATCACTCAATCGTAACCGGGCCAAGCCCAACACAACCCAAAAGGGTCTAGCAGATGCAATCCATCAATTACATATATAGCATATTTAAACAAAAAACATGAACCAGAAAAACAAACTAAACAACTGAATTGCACTCTACCCGATGTTGTCCCATACCAGCACTGAGGTCTTAAATGCCTCTAACAATTTATAACATGATTTAACAAATTAAAATAAAAAGTTTACAACAATAATATTTCGATTAAAACCATTTTGGCACTCCCCGGCCCTGCTCACGCAAACTGGTAACCAGGAATACCCAAAAGCATCCTAGAGGTCCCATAAGCATTACATTATGAAAAAGCAGATAAAATGGGTCCCGCTCAAAATACTCGAAAATGCGCCGTAGGCCGCATTACCCAAACAACCACGAAAACAAAAAATAAAGTGTGCACCACCTACCTGAGACTTGCACGAAGCTACTCCTCCGGTAACACCCGCAAATTCGGTCTAAAACGCGGTAAATCTACAAAAAATTCAATACTGTTCAAATGCCTATAACTCATTCTAGAACGAAAATCAAACAAAACAGCCAAAGAGGAATCAAGGCCTTACCGAGGGGGTTCCAACGCATACAACTGACATCGGATCAGAGTTCAGACGAAGAACTGGGATGCAATTGAAGATCTGGCTGACTTGGTTCACTAAACACGGCCAAAGTATTGAGGTTCTTCCTCAATAGGAGGCTACTGCCCGTTTTCAGTGAAAAAAAGAAATTACACAGCATGTACTTTGGGACTACATGCTGTCTATGGTTCATTTAACTGTTCATTAGATAGAAAGATTCTGCCGAATTACTTTCCAACCCTGCCGACATGAGTACACGGCGTGTACCTAAGGCTACAAGGCGTGTACATGGTTTGTCTTCCTTTCCGTGCTGACAGACTCACACACCATGTGTATCCCTTATAAACGGCTAGACTACACGACGTGTCCAATGGGGACACGGCATGTTCCTGGTTCTACCCAGGGAACGACCTACATGCCATGTATGGCTTCACAAGGTTTGGGGTATACACGAAGTGTTCAAAACTACACGCCGTGTAGTAAGAAAATTCTACATGATCACTACACGGCATGTCCTCAACGAGCACACGGCCGGTCACTCGCCTACACATACACAGAGTTTACTTAAAGTACACGGCGTGTAGTCTGGAAATTTCCAGAAACTTCCCATTTAGTCCAGTTTTCTCAGAAACCAGTCAAAAATTTAAACAGGGTCGGGATTTTGACCCGTTCGGAGAACATGTGTCCCTAAAAACTCCCCACCTTAACATAGCTCATCCCCGAGATACCAAATGAAACCCGGAGATAGCACCTAACATGCCCATCCTGGTAAAACAACCTGGACTACCCCGGTCCCAATGGTTCCAGCTAAATTCCTCAAGGGGGATCCCCAACTTAGGAATCGCATTACCCTGTCTCAACCCAACAAAACATAAAGCAAATAGGGTTTACTAAGCAATTTTCCGGAAGCAAAATCCTCCCGTGACACATCATCACCCCTACACCTCGTCGGTGCTCTTGTGTCGCTTCCGACACCCAATGTAACCCGCACTGCATCGGTGTCTACCTCCACGATGTCCTGGTTCCTAGAACCTCAAGTAACCCGCATCCATGATGCCCCGATTCCCATGGCACCTCAAGTAACCCGCATCCGCGATGCCCCTATGACTTTGGCACCTCAAGTAACTGGCATCCTCGATACCCTGATGCTACGCATCTCATACATACATACATATATATATATATATATATATATATATCACGCACCCGATATGGTGCCAATCCCACTGAATAGAATCTAGTCAGTCCATAATGATCCTGTGGACCTCGTGCACTCAAAACAGACATGCCTCTATAGGTCATTCCAAAAAGGAAACATGGAGATCACGGTCACACCATGGTGTACCTCAAACCGTCAGTGGCTCACCAGCCTGCTCAGCCTCTAGCAGCTCCACGACATGCACCTGGCCTGAAACACGATTGCTTGACGCCTGACCTCCTAATACTGCTCCAGTCACCGGCCACTGACCCCTCAGCTGGGTCCCACCATCTCTGTCATGAACTCCATGTTTAGCTGAACCTCGACTACCCTCTCAGGGTACCGTACCTGAACCAACTCCCTATGCCACAGTCTGTCCTGGTCCCTTCCTGCTGGCTATCTGAGAAGGCTGGCTGCAAAACCTCTCCAAATTTATGTCCTGTCCACAAGCCCGACACTCCTTCGGAGGCCTATCGCACTGAGCCCGAACATGCCCTAACTGTCCACACTGAGTGCAAATCACCGAATAACTACCACGAGGTGGTCTAGCTAAATCCCTGGCCTGACTGCCCTACTAGAACTCATCCCGTCCTCGCTTACTACTGTCTGAACCATCACCTAATGTTTTCATCCTGCCCAAGTGATATTTCTCTCTTTCGTTTCCCTCGGCTATGAGCGTTTGATTTACTGCCTTGGAGAAATAACCTAGCCGGAAGATATTCACTTGGATCCAAATGGCGTGTCGTAATCCATCCTCAATGTGCCTCACCCTAGGTGTGTCGTCGCTCACCATACCTGGTGAAAAACATGACAACTCTGTAAAGGTAGTTGCGTAGTCCATGACGGACATATCTCCTTTCTGAAGACTCAAGAACTCCCGAGCTCTCTCTGCCCTCAACGTCGCGGGGTAGAAGTTTTCAAAGAACCTACCCTCAAAGTCCTTCCAAGCCTGTCCCTCATGCCTACGAGCCTATACCTGTACATCCCACCAACGCTTCGCCTGTCCTCTCAGCATGTATTTCGCCCGTTTGACCCTCCACCCTGGAGGTGTCTCGAGCTGCTCAAAAATCATCTGCATGCTCTCTATCCAGTTCTCAGCCGCCTGCGGGCCACCCTCACCCTGAAATAGTGGTGGGTGCTGCGACTGGAACTCCCATGTCAGATACGCCATAGAAGGATCTGTACCCTGCGCTCCTCCATCAAGCCCCTGCAAGACACATACCAGGATAGCGTGGAGCTGCTCGTCGATCCACGGCCCGAACGATGCTAAACCTGACTGTTGTCCTTCCTGCACTTGATCCTGAACCTGTTCCTGTCCCGGAGCCTGTACCTGCGGCTCATGCTCTACCTTTACCGAATTCTGACCCTCGTCATGCGGCACTGTATCATCTCCTACATGACGCTCCATCGAGTTGTGAAGGAGTAACCCGCTGAATACCATAAATGTTCAGCCAGACCATCCATATATATAACAATATATTCTACGTAGATAAGGAAAGAAGTAAACGGAAGTGCATAACAACTACCCTTACTCCCCCTTACCGCAACACATGCCTCATGGCATCCCGGCGTCATGGCCTCCTTACCCGCCATCAACAGAGCCATGTATCAAAGTACCTCAGGCCATGCCCGTCCCGACAACTCACATTGCCTCAAACCAACGACCGAGTCACCCAATCCTGACAGTTACACTTCCTCAGCCATAGTACCTGCCTTCTCTCATTAGAGTCGGACCCAAATATCATTCCACATGCAATTTTATAGAAATAAAGCATGGCATCACATTTTCACAACTAGAGGTTCTATTGGAAATTTCACCAATTCACATTTTAAATCATATAAAGCATGGAATTTGTTTTTTTATTCATTCACATAGTATTATCACTTCACAAATCATACGTGCAATTATGAAATTGAAATACCCAAAAATGTGCCTATCAAAAGCCAAGAAACCAGTCTTTCCATACTGTGCCAAGGTCCAATTCTCCCTTACCATACCAGGTCAAGGGTCACATATCACAATCATGAACATCAAACATCAAGTGAGCCACCAAGGTGGAAATAATATAAACTGTAATCTAAGAAAAATCTAACAGAAATTCCTACCCGTGACAACTAGGTCCATCCCTCGCACCTGGGGCTGCAGGCACCCAAGAATAAGCTAGAAACCCAATCCCTATAACAAACTATCTCCAGTCTCCCATATTCCCAAATAGTAAAACCAGCATAAATAAACGAGACACCTCAAACTCATTAGTATCCATTAAAACACTTCTACTAAATCCCTGTCAAGAACCTGCCTCTGATACCACTTTGTAACATCTCGAACCTGGCCAGCCACCCAAAAAGTGATGAACGGGTCGGGTGTTACTACCTTAGGCGCACCTCCCCGAACGCCAATGGATGTCGACTAGCAGTGTGGGTCTGTTAGGTATAGTGGGGAGGCTATACCCTCTCGGAGGATCTTAATAAGGGTAGTGGTCCAAGTATAACCATAAAGATGTAGCGGAAAGAAAGACTCAGCAGACTCGAACCAGAACCGTAGAGCGGAAGCCTAATCAGTATAGATAAACAATGGAAGCAATAAATATAACAACAGGAGTGGAAATAAACACAACATCATGCTGATAACATGTAACTACTAGTGAACAGTAAAACATGCATCCAAAGTAGTTCATACATAACTGAATATAAAAAGGGTGCCAATGGCTAACCAACAGTAGCTCCACAAGCATGCCGAAACAGAAAAATAAACAAAGAAAATTAAACCCCAGCTAGGCATGACCTCATGGTCCATACCATCTCCATGCAATAACTAACTCAGCCCAGCTCCTGAAGCTGGCCTCTTTCTTGCATGTAAATCCATAAAGTCTTCATGTGTCCCGAAGGGCCCGTGCATGGCATCAGAAAAATCTCAGTAGGATACCACCCCACGGTGCGTACCAAATATAAGTGTTTAATAAGTCATGAATTTATAAGGAAATAAGTAAGAAGAAAAATGCACAAGTAAACACAAACTCCACTAGTGCTCAACAGCCACCATGGAGCGTCACCTACTTCGGCCAACGCTAGAATCTCTGTCGTGTAACCCAGCACAACGTGCCACCTGACACATCGTGTATCAAGTACGGACGTCCTGAAGGCACGCCCAAGAATAGTAACCCGGCACCACGTGCCTCCTGAAACCACGTGTATCATGTACCGACGTCCCGAAGGCACGCCCAAAAATAGTAACCCGGCACCATGTGCCTCCTGACACCTTGTGTCTCAAGTACCGACGTCCCGAAGGCGTGCCCATTACCTAAAGGCTCCTCACCTCCCACGTGGCTTTCTGCGGCAAGCACCAGAACCAGAAAACCTAACCGCAACAATGGGGGCTTCTACCCACACGAGTGGTCAAAACCATCTTATCAAGGAGTATCTATGTGTGCACACTACTCAAGTCCCGGTGAGCGGTAATCACCCAAAATAGTCTTAAGCCACCAAAATTTCTGACACCTCGTGCCCCTACGACCATGTTTCTCAAGTCCGATGGAGATTCCATCCTAGTACCCTAGGCCATGACCAACCAGACAGTCATACTACCTCAAGCCAACGTCCATGATGGCTAATCCCGTGGTCAAAACCACCCAAAGTAACCCGGGAAAAGCCCCAACCTGTGATCTGCATCACTCAAGCGTAACCGGTCCATGCCCAACACAACCCAAAAGGGTCCAGAAGTTGCAATCCATCAATTGCATATATATAATATTTACATAGAAAACATGAACCGGAAAAAAAACTAAACAGTGGAATTGCACTCTACCAGGTGTTGTCCCATACCAGCACTGAGGTCATAAATGCCTCTAACAATTTATAACAGGCTTTAACAAATTAAACTAAACAGTTTACACCAATCATATTTTGATTAAAACCATTCTGGCGCTCCCCGGCCAAAATACCCCAATGAGCAACGACCCCTCACCCAGCCCTGCTCATGCAAACTGGTAACTGGGCATACCCAAAAGCATCCCAGAGGTCCCATCAGCATTACAGTATGAAAACGCAGATAAAACAGGTCCCGCTCAAAATACCCAAAAAAGCGACGTAGGCCGCGTTACGCAAACAACCACGATAACACAAAATGAAGTATGCACCACCTACTTGAGACTCGCACGATGCTACTCCTCCGGTAACACCCACCAATTCGGTCTAAAACGCGGTAAATCTACAAAAGATTCAATACCATTCAAATGCCTATAACTCATTCTAGAACAAAAATCAAACAAAACTGCCAATGTGGAATCAAGGCCTTACTGAGGGGGTTCCAACGCATCAAACTGAGATCGTATCGGAGTTCGGACGAAGAAACGGGAAGCAATTGAAGATCCGACTGACTTGGTTCGCTAAACCCGACCAAAGTATTGAGGTTCTACCTCAATACGAGGATAATTCCTATTTTAAGTGAAAAAAAGAAAGTACACGACGTGTACTTTGGTACTACACACCGTGTATGGTTCATTTAACTGTTCATAAGATAGAAAGATTCCGCCGACATACTTTCCGAACCTTCCGACATGAGTACACAGCATGTACCTAAGGCTACACGGCATGTACTTGGTTCCTCTTCCTTTCCACTCCAACGGACTCACACGCCATGTGTATCCCTTATACACGGATAGACTACACAGCGTGTCCTATGGGGACACGATGTGTTCCTGGTTCTTCCTGGCCAACGTCCTACAAGCCATGTATGGCTTCACACGGTTGGGGGTATACATGGCGTGTTCAAAACTACACGCCATGTGGTAAGAAAATTATACACGATCACTGCACGACATGTACTCGGAGATCACACAGCCGGTCACTTGCCAACACATACATGGCGTGTACTTAAATTACATGGTGTGTAGTCTGGAAATTTCTAGAAACTGGCCATTTAATCCAGTTTCCTCAGAAACCAGTCAAAAATTTAAACAGGGTCAGGATTTTGACCCGTTCCAAAAACCTGGGTTCTTACAACTAATCTAATAATTCCTTTAGTATTTTTCATTCCTTTTAACCATTCCAATATCACATGTAATGCACTGTCTCCATCATAGAGGGTTTGGGGTGTTATAGTTGGTATCAGGGGATGTTTAGTAGAAAAATTGGAAACTAGAGTGGGAAATGTTTAGTAGGGAACAAAGCCCTAAGGTAGTATTTGAGGATAAATTTAGAATAACATCATGGTATTTTTGTAAGGAATAGATTATGTGGATATTTTAAACAATATTTCGATGTCTGGATATGAGCTTTTAGAGGCAGCTTTGGCCCAGATGTATCTAGGGGTAAAACCCGAAAACACCGCTTTGATCTAGACTCGAATGGGAACTAGTGCACGAAAATGGGCCTTGCTTCACTCATGGATACGACACTCCTACGAGATATGCTTAAGATAATTCACATTTTCTTTACAAGACATTATAAAGGATTTTAATGTAAATTTTTCCTCAGAGAAACCATGTTTATAATATTAGCTATGCATAGAATTTCAATCTATGTTGAGTGATTTTCTATTTGAGCATCATAAACTAATATTGTGTATCCCATTATTTTGAAATGGAATTTAATGGAATAAGGGGAATCAATAATCGTGGGAAATATAAGGATCTCCCCATTGAGCAGGTCAACACTGTCAATGTCTGAGTAAATTAGATTATGACCATATTTTGATAACTTACTCGGATTATGACGAATAACCATGCTACACCTATGTTGGAACATTTCATGTGGAAGAAGCCCCCATATTTTAGTGGGACTACTAATCTGATAGTATCTGAGTAGTGGATCAAGTCACTTGAAAATATATTCATGTAATTAAGATGAAATGAAAATAAGAAGGTAGTGCTGGTAGTATATTGTCTCACGGGTGACGTAGATCAATGGTGGTCTTTGATCAAGAATACCATGGAGGAAGATGAAATAGAAAATATGGAATGGAGTACTTTAAAGGAAATATTCTTCAAAAAATATTTCCCTTGAGAGGAATTTACTAAAATGAAGAGGAAATTATTTTTCCTAAAACAAAGGGAATAAGACAGTGTTACATAGTATGAGGCTACCCTAACAAGGCTGGCCAGGTATGCCATAGATTACGTATGTGACTCAACAGACAATATTGATCATTTCTTTGAAGGTATTAAGCCAAGTATTTGAAGGGCACTGTATACTCAATAATTTTCAACATATGATGAAATTGTATCAAGTGCCATAAAAATAAGGAATTAATTTTCTAGATCAAATTTGTTTAGGGGAAACCATGATAAGAAACGGTACTTCTAATAACAAAGGTTAATGAGAAACACCAAAGAAGAGAAAGGGAACAAAACTATTCCCATTATCTGAAAATTGTGGAAAGAATCATCTCAGTAAATGCTTTAAGGGCATGGGAGTCTGCTATCTGTGTGGAGAAGAGGGTCGTTGATTTGATGAATTCAAGGGGAAGAAACAATTCAATGATATTCAATGCTAAAATTTTATAGATATGGGACTCTATGAAAATGAGTGTATGAAGCGTCAAGGAAACTTGACTCAGAAAGGGAGAGGAGGGAAAGGGAGAGCTTATGCGATTACAACCACAGAGGTTGAAGTTCCTAAAGATGTGGTGACAGGTACTTTAATTATTTCATCAAACTTATCCAACCCTTTATTTGATTCAGGATCATCGCATTCATTTATATCTTCTCAATTTCCCAGGAAAATTAGATACGTCCAATTTGATTTAGTAAAGTAGTTGTCAGTCACAACTCATAGTGAATGTATCATTGCAACAAAGGCATGTCTATTAGTCCCCCTCCAGAAATCAAATCATGCTTTAGTTTTTAACCTTTTCCTTATACCAATTATTGAATTCGATTATATTATCAGTATGATTTTTTTGTCAAATTATGATGCGAATATTTATTGTAAGAAGAAGGAAGTTACAATTTGTAGAGAATCGTGTAGAATCCCTTATATTTAGAGAAGAAACCTTGCAACCTATTTCATATCTAGAACCAACCCAGTAGCTCAACTGAATGAAATTCTTGGAGAGGAAGACAAACAAATATCTATGGGTGAGGAAAGAAATATTTAAATTGAATATGTGCACATAGTGCAAGAGTACATTTATGTATTTCCGGAGTCTTTTCCTGGACATCCTCTAAAGCGTGAAGTTCATTTCTCTATTTATTTGATTCCTCGTGCAAGGCCTATATCAAAGACTCCCTATAGAATAAAAACTATGGAATTAGTAGATCTAATGAAACAATTAGAGTAATTGAGTGAAAAAAAGATTTTTTTGACCTTGTATTTCTCCATGGGGAGCCCCTATCCACTTTTTCAAGAAGAAAGATGGATCCATGAGGCTTTTCATTGATTACATGGAAATAAATGCTATTACAATAAATAATAGGTATCGCCTATCCCAGATTGATGATTTATTTGATAAACTTCATGGAGCTCAATAATTTTCGAAGATTGACCTTCGATCCAGATATCATTAGTTGTGTCTATGGAAGGAAGATATTCCTAAGAAAACATTTTGGACCAGGTATGGGAATTAAGATTTTGCAGTAATGACTTTTAGATTGAAAAATTCACCCTCTGTTTTCATGGATTTAATGAATAGAGTTTTCAAGGAATATCTTGATAACTTTTTTTTGGAATTCATCGATGATATCATAGTATACTAAAAAATCTATGAACACCATGAGAATAACATGCGGGTTATTCTACGAACTCTTAGAAGAAATAAATTATAAGGGATGTTTAGCAAGTACAAATTCCAGCTTCAATCAGTTTCTTTTCTAGGACATATTGTCTATAAGGATGGAATCCTAGTTGATCTTGAGAATAAAAAGGCAATCCAAGAATTTCCCACACCACTAAACATAACTGAGGTACGCAGTTTTATTATCTTAGGAGGTTACTATCGGCTTTTTGTTCAGAATTTTTCCTGACTGACTAACCTGCTAACCAGGCTAACAAGTAATGGAGTTATGTTTGTGAGCACAAAATAATGTATAGAATGTTTCAAAGAATTGAATAGAATATTGTTCACTGCACTAATTTTGACTCTTCCATCGTAACGTGATGGATTTCTAATATAAAGTGATGCATCAATGAATGGATTGGGTTGCATCCTTATGAAAAATGATAAAGTTATTGATTATGCATCAAGAAAATTGAAGAATCTAGAGAAAAATTATCCAACTCATGATATTGATCTTGAGTTAGCAGCTATAATCTTTTTTCGGGAAATACAGAGGCATTATCTCTACGAAGATAGATTTGAGATTTATACGAACCAAAAGAGTTTGAAATACATTTTGACACAAAAAGATCTCAAAATGAGGAAAAGAAGATGGCTAGAGTTACTCAAATATTACAATTGTTCAATACACTACCACCCAGGAATGAAAAATAATGTGGGAAATGCATTAAGTAGTAAAGATCATGGACTTTTGACCCAAATGAGGATTGAGAGAGATCCTATATTTTTTGATCTACTAAAGAAGGATATGGGAATTGTTAGGGAAAGGGAAACATATTTACTCTTTAAAATGATTGCTAAACCATCTTTATTAGAGAAGATAAAAAGATCTTGATCTGATGATGATAATCTGAATAAGAAAATTAATATTTTCAATTATGAGAGACTGGATGACATTGTTTATGAAGAAGAAGTTATGAAATTTGGGAAGAGGTTTTGTGTTCCATCAGTACCTGATCTAAAAAGGGAACTATTAGATGATGCTCAAAGCTCAAATTTCTCTATACACTCGAGTAGCACCAAGATTTATAGAGATCTGAAGGAATATTTTCGGTGGGATAATATGAAGAGGGAAATTGCTGACTACGTGTCAAGATGTCTAGTTTGTCAACAAGTGATGGAAGAGAGACAACATCCCAAAAGAGAGATCCAACCTCTACCTATTCTTATGTGGATGTGGGATAACATTATGATGGATTTTTTCACCGGACTACCAAGGAAACATAGAAGGAATGATGAAATATGTGTAATTATTTATAGGCTCACAAATTCAAAACATTTCATTCCTATAAGAGAGAATTTTCCACTTGAGTGCTTACCAAGGATTTATATTAATGAAGTTGTAAGACATCATGGTGCACCACTATCAATTCTATCTGATCAAGATCCCTGGTTTACATCAAAATTCTGGAAAAGTCTCCAGAAGGATTTGAATACTGAGCTTCATATGAGTACTGCTTATCACCCCCAAACTGATGGATTGTCTGAAATGACTATTCAAACTCTAGAAGACATGCTTAGGTCATTCTATCATGACTTATAAGGAATGTGGGATCAATAATTTCCTTTGGTGGAATTTTCCAACAACAATAGATTCCATTATAGTATTCAAATGGCTCCATATAAATCATTATATAGAAAGATATGTTGAACTCCAACTTGTTGTAATGAAGCTGGTGAGAGGAAAATTATAGGCCCCGAACTTATTAAAGAGACCATGGAAAAGGTGAAGATAATACAAGCCCATATTAAATCATCCCATTGTAGGGAGAAGAGTTATGATGACAACCGGAGAAAGGATTTGGAATTCCCAGTTGGAGATCAAGTATTTCAGAAAGTATCTCCCTGGAAGGGTGTCTAAAGGTTCTGTTAAAAAGGGAAATCAATCCCCAGGTACATTGGGCCATTTGAAATCATGGAAAGAATCGGAGTTGTAGCTTACCATTTGGAAATTCCTCTAATTATTTCCAGAGTTCATGATGTGTTCCATGTGTCATTGTTGAAGAAATACATGCCAGACCCAACACATGTACTCACATATGAAGAAATTGAACTGGAACCTGATTTTTAATACTGTGAAAAGCCTATTAAAATTCTTGACACCTTGGAATGGGTGATGAGAAATCGGACAAATCATTTAGTAAATGTTATTTGGAGGAACGTGAATATGGTGGGAGAAACATGGGAACAAGAGTATTTCATGAGAAAGAACCACCAACATATTTTTTGTGAGCTTCTTACATAAAATTTCGAGGATGAAATTTCCGAAAATGAGAATAATGTAGCACCACAAACACTTCATGGTATGTTTCTCTTAAATACATTCTATTTATAGCCTATATTTCATGAATCACTGATCCTATATGCAACAAAACATGCTTACTTATAGGAGATATCAATAACCATTCCATGTAAATCTTATTTTGTCACTTCTATGATGTGAATTTTGAAAATCTGACATACATGGGTGCGATCAATAAGTTATTTAGAGTCCGATAATGAAAATCAAATTTTAGTGAATAATAACCTACCCTTATTAATAGTAACCTACCCTTATGAATAGTAACTTACCATTATGAATAGTAATATGACTCTTATGAATGGTATCCAAACCATTGAGTGTATAAATGAATTTTGGCGCCTTAAAAATGAAGATGAAAATTTTAAGTGTTTATATTTTTCTATTAAATAATTATTTTAATTAAATATTTAATTAATCATATTTAGAAAATTATTTTTGAAAAAAATACTTTATTTTCGGATTCTACAGGTTGAAAATGGTTAGGATGAATTTTTGGGATTTTTCTGAAATACTTAAATTTTTGATGAATAGTAAAATCCTATAATTCACAATAAATGATAAATAATGGATTAATTGAGTAATTGATGATGATATGATGATTTAATCCCAATTGGTTATAATCCACATGAATATAATGGTTCTTTTTCATGGAATACTAACTATTGGTTGTCTTGAGTGGAAATAATAAATTTATTATTATAATATTAAGAAAACTCCTCTACCCTCCACTATATAAACCACCCTCACCCCCTCTTCCTCCTACACCACTCAAGCTTCAATCCAAGCCTAAATTATTCCAAATACTCTTCCCAAGCCCTCTAACCATGTCCATGTCCTACTAGTCTCACCAAAAGGCAAAAAACAAAGGCCTTAAGGAGATTCTCAAGGAGGTGTACTCAAGAGGTGAACCTTCCTACTCTTTTCATTCAATTTCTTTTACAAAGTTCCATTATTTTGGTCCCTCTTCTCACCTCCACTCATCCAAATTCCATTATAATTAAATTACCATACATGTACTATATTTTCATTGCGATAGTGGAATATTTCATCATAATCTATTTTTCCCCTCCTTTTATACAATAAATGCAAACACCGTCCGAGATGTGTAAATTTATCACACTCAAGGAAGACATGTTTTCAATTTTCATTACTATGTTTAATACTGGTCATGAAACCTTTTAAATGGTTTCACATGGACTTTATATATGTATTTTATCTTGATTATTGTTCTGGAATCTTTACACATTCATAATATGGAATAATAATACAAAACAAGCTTGTTGTGCACAAAACCACAAAGCCAAATCCTAGCGTTTATTTTAACTCATTGAATGAGTCATCCTCATGGTATATACCCAGAATCCTTATAAGATAATTTATATATCATTAATTTCACTATTAATTTATATTAACAATTCTATATGTTTTACCATATTTCAATCAAACAACCATTCATGAATACATGTAAACAAATCATGAAACTATGTAACAAAATGCTTCCAAAACAATAAAATTGAATATCTTAAACCCATAAAAAGGCCATTAATGAACATAATAAGGTTATACCATATCAATTAAATGTTTATTATGTTTTTTAATTATTAATTAATTATTCTAAATTTGATTATTCTGGTCATTAAGAACAAACAAGAACACCTTCGAGTGTAAGGTCATGGATCCTCTCTATCACTTTGGTTCAAGAATATCCCCTATGTTGTGGCCTTTTATTTTTAATTCATAATGATGGTGTTTTTTTATCACCTCCCACATACTGCACTTGTGACATAAATATAATGTAATACCCCTTTACCTCTCATTAATCCCTCACAATAACAATCGTTACCATGCCAAAATGTTTGTAAGGGGTTTCTCATCCCACATTCATTTCTGTGAGATATTCATTGTTCGCCACTTATTTCTTGTATGTGGTATATTTGTACTTCCATTTGATTTATACTAACATGATTGTCTCTATATTCATGTTTTTCAATGATTCATTTGAGGGTTATTACGTTCTAGTCATATGATTCGACTCATTACATTGTGGTTAGAGACTTTGTCCCAACTACTATTTTGTTGTGACTAACTTCGTATTGTGCATATAATAATACTTATGTGGTGTTCCTACTTCCCATTTGAGATCACATTACATTTGAAATTATATTTATATTAAATATCCATAATTTCACATCATGGATATGCTTTTTGTCTAAACCGTATTCCATTTTTTGTACGGTGTTTATTTGGAAAGTTATTTTAATTATGGAAAAATTGATGAATCCCTATACTCTACACTATAGGGTCATTGAAAAGGAATATTACTCTTGTATTGAATAAATGTATAAAGAATGATTTAGACATGAAGTGGTAGGTGGGGCCCTTTATATCCCCTCGATGAATCGGTAGGTCTCATGAGACAAATCAGTTGGAGACAAACCCTTCGAGTTTGTTTCCAAAAATCAGACGGGTTTCTACCCATAGAACTAAAGAATTTTTATGGAATTATGGTTTCATGTTCTAGATACATGTTTTCAAAATAATAATAATTTTATTTATTCATTGTCAGTAATTATTATCCATGAGGTTTTCACAATGAAAAAAATCTATGTATGGAGTTTCATTCGCAGTATATTAGTGGCGTGAGTTTTTTATCTATTCACCATGAAATATTGATTATGTACAATTGATTATGATTCACATTTTATTTTATTCATGCTTCTGCTATTTTCAACCCTTGATGAGCATTTGATATCACCCCTTTCATTTTTTACCTTCTATAAGTGATGAAGTGAAGGTCATTTATTGAGTTTATGTGATCTCAATTTTTATTTTTGTTATGTATTGTTTATTGTAACCTCTTTCAGTGTAATTTTGGTTACATTTATGTGTCTAGTTTCTTCAAGAATACATAACCGATCATTCCTTTGGGATTTATAATTTCTTCTAATTATTCCAATATCACAAGTAATGCACCGGCTTCAACCTAGAGGGTCGGGGTGTTACATTACTAATTTTCTATGACTCAACAATCCATAGTTGACTACTTAGGGGTTTTTACATAGCCAATGTAGGAATAAATAGTTAGGTTACAGAATAAAATCTAATAACTAACTTTGTTTTCAAAAAACCCTATAAGAATTTGTAGCTAATAAAAATTTATTTATAGTATTAATGAACTCATGGAAATCATAGACGATTCTAGCAACAAAATTCTTCTATAGGGAATGGCATATTAGGTATTTGAAATTTTCTACATGGTTTGTTATATGATGCATGCTCAATTCATCCATTCCCACATCTCATCAGGCCAATGATAAATTATATACCTTAAATATATCAATATTAATATCCCAACTCAGGTGTGTCACCCAATAGTAGAATCATATTAACCATAATAAGAAAAAAGTATAAATTAAAATTTTCAATTTGAGGCAATTGTTCTTGTCTCCATACCTGAGACAACTATGCACAGACGCAACTCATTACCAAAAACCATATCATTCCTAATCTACTAAATATTGTCTCAAAATGGTAAAACAATAAAATAACCTACATTTAATACCACATTGTTATTTCCTGGACCAGGATTCCCCTCAATGGTTCCCTGAGCCTGGTTGGCCACATGACCACAAATGAATCTCTCCAAATTCTAGGGGATGATGAATAATATCATGGGACTAGGGTTTGTTCATAGGTAGACTATACCCTCAATACCATAGTATAAAAACTGTACAACCAACAGATAAATAGAAAAATTATTATAATAGTGAATAAGTAGAAGAAGATATAAAAAACCAAGAAATTTAAATCAACTATTAACTGGAGAATGATTCATATACAATAGATGATAATGTATTTCATTTATCTATAAACAAAAAACCTGAATGAAAATAGTAGGCAGAAGAACTATACCAAAATTTAAAAAAAAAGGAAATGTGTATCCCATCATCTTAGGATCCATCCTAGTCATCTTGCACTAGATCTATATTGAGTTAAGACATATGTCTTGCATCTGTATGAGGATGCTTCCAATAGTCTATACCTATAAGCATGTAGTCTTCTTGGGAGACATAAGAGGCATGAATAGGGAGATAAAACATAGTTATCCTTCATTAAAAAATTCTATAAATATACACTTTGTGTATAAAATATGACATTGTGTAGATATAACAATGTAAATTAGTAATAAAAATTGTAAATGGGTTAGCCATGGTTTCTGAATGGAACCCATGATGAAACTACCTACTTTATCCCATGCCAAAATTACTCTAAAATATTATCCAGGGACTCAATACTGCATTTAAAATTTATAAGGGACTCCATTATTAGTATCACTGTAGTATCACAAGGGACACCATGCCAATATATTATCATTAAATAGGGACACCATGCCTGGTATCACATAATAGGGATTCCATGACCAGTGTCCCATTCTAGGTATTCCATTCCATTTATCATAGAATAAGGATTCTACACCTAGTATCAAAAAATATGGATGACATTCCCAATATCACATATATAGGAAAGTCATTCTTGGAATGAAAAATATAGGGAAACCATGCCCATATTTTGTTATTAAGGGTCACAATTCCCATATTTCATATTTATGTGATAGTATCCATGCCCATTTAATATAAGAAAAACATACAGGTCGTCATTCCCAACATGATATAATACATTCATAAGGGTCATCATGCCCTTAAATATTATCATTTATTAATACAACTATTTCCCTTAATATGATCCTAGATATAACCCATTTATCAGTTACATATAATATTTAATAGCATGTAACCATTTTCCAACAGATTTAGTGAATTTGTCCTACCAATCAACTCTCACCATTTCAATTCAATATGTATTACTTGGGTTGTATCCATGCTACAAAAAATCCATCCATTTAATTTTTAGTATCACATTTTAGGAGCAAGAAAAAACCAACCAACATGTGCTTTGTCCATATTACCATTACATAAATATAGAAATTTATGATGGCACACTCAATGGGGTGGTTCGATCTTTGTTAATTAGTCTCAAGGATTCTAATAAGATTATCAGATTTCCTGAAAAGTAATCAATTTAATTAAATTAATGTTTAGGGGAAACACATGGTGAGATAGGCATGTAGCATAAAGGCATGTATTATAAATAATCAAAACATGAGTAATAACATATATACCAACTAACATGTAATTTTATGACTCTCCCCATCTTGTATCATCCTTTAGTTCGTACTGTATTGGAAGAATTATACAGAACTAACCAAAATCAAAAAAATAGGGCATATGAGCCTGCATCAAAATGGAAACATCGATATAATGAAAATTGATGTACATATAAAAAGAAATTAAGATCTTACTGATTTGGATCCAATGAAATGAATAGGGATAGAATTAGTGTTTAGACAATGACCCATGATCAAAGTCTATCAAGGAGGGATTATGTTCTCAAAAAGGGAGAATGGAGGGTGTTGTCTGCTGGAATGAAAAGGGAAGATAAGTAATAGGATAAACATTTCATTAGATCCATTTGGGTAAATTTTCCAAATAATAAGGGGTTGTATTGTATAGTCTCATGGTTGGCCAAATGGTTCCCAAACCATGCAGCACATTTCAGGCTGAGGTGGCACCTGTATGGTTAGGCTTTATGATTTGAGAAACTACATGCCAACCATAAAAAGCTCTACTAAAAACTGAAAACATTACTCATGGTTGTGTTTACCCTAGTATTAGGGAAAAATGTGTTCCATATTTTACCCCACTTTCTAGCCCTGCATGGTCAAGAAAGACTATGTGGTCTGGGTCACACAGTTTCTACTAACGATGTGGCATTGTGTATTTCAGCATCCGATAGGGTTCTAACCACTAAAAATTCCCCAAAAACCAATTAATTCTTTATATCATCATTAATAATCTGTATTATATCCATAATAAGTAATTACAAAAAAATTTAACAGATAAATACCTGAGAAAGAAATCGAGTTCTTACAATAGATGGGTCATCTAGAATTGATCAAAATCTGGGAAGTTCATATGCTTTGTGGATTTTGGATCAGTCCCCTAAGATGGGTTTCCTACAAATTAATATTGTTTTAATTAGAACCCATGTTGTCTAGATTCAGGTATTGGGGAACATTATACCTTTTATGGTCATCTGATGGGGGACCAATGAGGTGTATTTTGAGGTCATGAATCCATTATCAAATGAAATTAAATTTATGGATGTCTATCCTCTATATCCTAGATAATAGGAATCATTGCCCATATATTTTAGTTTTCATAGTTTATGGTCATGTGATAAAAATAATACATTTAGATTAACATCATTTAGAGTGGATGAAATTTTTGAAAATATTAGAATAATAGGATATTGTGTGGGGATTATTCATTATCTTCCCTGTCGGGCTCATCTTATCCATTTGTAACAAAACAATAATGGGTATGTCTATAATAATAAGTGGTATGGAACATTAACCAGAATATTATTATAAGGAGGATGAAATAATTGTGAATGTTTAATCCCATTTAATATGAAAATTTTAGGGATATTTGGGTCTACCACCTTTCTGTCCTGTATATATGTTGGTACATTATTGAGTGAACCAAAAGAATAAAGATGCCATTGAGGATATGATTGGGAATTACACCTGATGAGAGTGTCATATCCTACTTAGGAGTGAGAAGGTTATATGTGAGGATTACACAATTGTTTTATAAAGGTTTTCAACAGGGGAGGTGATTAAAGTGAAGGTATATTTTGGGGGATTACATTGGTTTAAGGGCCTATATATTGATCCCTATATATTTGACTAGATGAAATTGTTCTATTATATGATGGAACTAATGATATGCACAAATGGGGAATTCAATATGAACAAAAATACCCAAGATATGTTTAATTGGTATCCTTATGATAGGGACCATCATTATCAAGGGAATACATAATCATAATTACCCTAAGGGTCCTATGAATTTGTTAAGAAAACTAGATAAATATCTGTTAATAAAAGACTACATGATTGAAAGGGTTCATGATGATGTCCTCAATAACGTCATGTATCTCATGTGGTCATGGGGGAGTCCTAAGTAGGTTAGTGACCATGTAATACTTGATCATATTGAAAATAGATATGGAGGTAATAGTTTCACTAATTTCTAAAAGTAAAGGGCCCACATCATTAATGGAATACATGATCATAATTAAGATCAGGTTCCTATTGGTTTTGGAATAATACAAAATAATGATCCATTATCAATGGAAGACATGATCGAAATGGTATATACTAATGTATGCATCCCAGTCATGTGTCTCAATAGGTCATGGAGGAATTCTTGGTAGTTAGGCACTAAGGTGGATGACATTAAAATAATGGTTTCCCATGTAAGAGGACTTGGGTGAACTTTAAACTAGTAATGGGGACCTGGAAAAGTGGTTACTAGGTGAATAGATGCGTAAGTGATGCTCCACCTATCTATAGGGTTTGGGTGAGGTTTCTTCAAAGTGTTGGATCAAGGTTATGTACCACCCATGTATAGATACCTGGTGTGACATTATGTCTTGAGTTCCACATGTTGGTGCCCCGAGCCAGTTGGTCACATGACATCATGCATGCCCCCCCTATATGAAGAAGGCTACCAAATATTATAAAGGGTATAAACCAGTCATTTGGGGAAATTATACTCTTTATTAGTTTAGTATAGTAGAAGAAATAAATAGAAAATAACCATGGAATTATATAACAAAACCTGTATAAATTAGTATCACAAAAATAAAATATCAAAACTGAATAGTAGATATTCCATTCTATAGTATGTTCCATTTCTCAAAATGTAACTCAAATGTAAAGTCACTTCAAACTCCCAAGAAAGTCGCAAACCATGTCCAATTCCCTCATCCACACTCCATCCAAAATCATCCATCTATCATAGGGCCTTTCCCCTTATCCTTTCATGAAAACATGAAATCTACTTGTGTTCCAATCAGGAATCCCAATTATGGTGTGAGTACAACATTCTTATCCACCACCAATGGTTTTTATGAAATATCTAGTCAAATAGTGTAGGCAATTGTATAAGGAATAAAATAAAATCAATTATTAGTTTACATTTATCTAATTATCCTTTTTTAACAACTTATACACCATTGGGTTCCCATGGACACATGTATCTCAATATATGCTTTTGCTCGTGCTGACATCTGCACTGTTTTACATTTTCAATTCAAAATTCATTTAACGAATGGTCTTTCATTATACATTTCATTCTAATTTACAATAAGTACAATTTGAAATGTATTCCAAAGCCAATATTTTGGGTGGAAAATTCCATCTCTAGAACCACATGAGTATTTAGAGTATCAATCCCTATCTCAATCCTCATGGATATTTAGAGAATCAGTCCCATTCCCATATAATTTTAATTCATGCCTCGGGTCCTAGAATGCCATAGCGAGGACCTCGTGCGTGTTTGGAGCATCACTCTATGTCCTAAAACCATTTTATCAAAAAAATCACACATATCACAGATATGACAACATTACATGTACCGAAATATCACATGTTTCACAATATCATATCTATCAAGATTAATCAAGATTAATCCTCTATCAGATTTCATTATCATAATCTTACATTAATTAATTCATCAATTAATTAACCAAATTTACATAAATTTCATCATCAAAATAACACACATTAATTATTATAAAAATTAATCATTCACATTCTTTCCATGAATTAATTAAAAAATAAATTAATAACATCAATTCAATTAATTAATTCAATAACTAATTAATCATGAAAATTTACTAATTAACTCAACAATTAGTTAATCTAACATAATATCATTATTTCAATAATTTTTTCAATAACTAATTATCCAATTCCAAATCCCAATATCCCATAATTAATTTAATGATTCAATATACAAATAAAAATTCATTTTTTCAATAATTAAATCAACAATAAATTATTCTAGAATTATCCATAATTTAAATATTCTGATAATTAATTCAATAATTAATAATTCCCAATTCACAAACCCTTAATCAATTAATCTACCTAAATAAATTAATTCAATTAGGAATCTCAATTTCTAAAATAACCCTATAAATTATACAATTACATAAACATAATTGAAATTATAAATATAGTATTTTAATAATAGGACACATACCTCTTTTCAATAACGAGCGATCGTCCTAAAGAAATCCTAAATTTTAACAGAATAATTATGTAGAATTGGATATGGATCTAAAAACCTAAATATATATCAAATTATTCAAAATTAAAAAAATTCTATATCTATTTCCAAAAAACAGGGAATAGAAATCCTATAATAAATGGGAGAAGAATGAGAAAGGGAAAGAAAACCACATAGGATGAGATTCTCTTACCAGGAAGGGTGAAGATCCTCAATCCATGATTAAAATCAAAAATATCAGAGATCATAATGGATTAAAATACCTCTAGGAGGCTTTGAAATTTGGAGAAATTGATTATGGGTTGAACTAGGGTGTTCAAGGTTATAATATTGGGGTTTAAGATTTTTTTTTTAAAATAAAATTCATGGGACTAAAATCATGTGTGCACGGTTTTCTAAACGGGTGTGTGGTTTCCTCTAACTATGTTCCTTAACCATGGTCCTCTTCTTGATTGGGTTCATTGTTTCAACTTTTAGGGTTAATGGTTTGAAAAACCATGTGTCTGTGATGAAAAATAACTCTGTCTCGGGTTGCACCGTTTATTGCGTTAGGGAACTTAGATAAAGAATAACATGCGCTAACTGTGAACTAACCTCTTTCTTCCATTTTTTCCAAAACGTTCACCCAAAAACAACCCATGTTAACACGTAAAATATAATAAATAAATAATAAAAAAAGGGTTAAAATATATGAGAAAAATCCATATTCAAAAAATATAGGGGTTTTATAATATCTCCACCTTATAACAGCTCATCCACAAGTTGTACTACCAAGAATTAATAAGATTCTGAGTCAAAATGATCCGGCCACAGATCCATTATATTTTATTCTCTCTCCAAAAAATTTTTCCTACACATGTGCATTTCTTTCTCAATATACAAACTCTCAACATAGTCTTTCCCTCCAACACTTTCTCATTGTGATCTGAAATGTATATAGGTTGCTGCTCAATTAATGTATCTATATCAAGATGAACATCATCAACATCGATAAAACGATAATGGTTGGGTGATATCATTGAAAATTTGATGCATGGAAAAAATCACTAACAACACTTTATAAGTGTGGAAGAGCCTATCAGTAGGCCACTGACTCGATTATCTTCACACATTGAAACAGTCCAATGAACCTCAGCGCCATCTTGTCTGATTTCTATATCCTATGAATACCCAACCTAGGTGAAACCTAAAGTAATATAAGATAAACCTATGTAAACTTTAAGGGTCAATGAATTATTTCCACATATATCATTCGTCTACTCTGATCTATGTCTATACACTTACGAATCAAATATATATGTTCCAACATCTCCTGAATGTGACTTAGTCCCAAAAACACTGACTGACCCACTTCCATCTAGAATAAAGGTGATCCTCATGACCTATCATAAAGATACTTATTTGGTTTTATATATATATTCAATATAATTTTTTTTATTGGAAAAGTAAAATAATGAAATTTTCTCCTCTCACGACCCACCATAGTAAATAAAACAGGTGAGAAACATATCCCCAAGAACCTATATAACTTGCTCTAACTGCCAATATTACAATGGATGGAAAGTCGTACACATCAAAACATGTGTTCCAAGAACCTTCTATAATCCCTTCCATATACAAGAAGTAAAACTCAAGTTACGTTCTAAAACAATAGTCCATCGCATCCTATTCAGACAGACTATCTCTCGAACATACTGATTTCCTAGCTGCTCCACTAAGAACTTCTCCTATATAGGAAATAAATGATCCACCATTTTTGTTCAATCCATAATAAACCAAACAGAGTAATTCGTCTAAGGATTCATCAGGTGACCAACAACAAAATCCCTTATCAATTAATCCCACTTCTATTCTGAAATGGGAAATGACTATAGTAAACCTCCAGGTCATTGATGCTCAGCATTCACCTATTGATAGGTGTAACTTCATTTCACAATACATTCTATCTCATTTTTAATTCCCATCCACCAAAATTATCGATGTAGCTCATGGTTTATATTAATAATAACATTATGTAACACCCACATTGAGGTAGGAAATTCATCCATCAACTATTCTCGTATAATCTTAGGTACAACAAATCAATTATTGACATTGACTATCTCATTATCATCTATGATTCAATCTTAAGATAGATCCCCAGCATAAAGGCATTCCCTCATGGTCAATCATAATATATCTTAATAATACCTATCTATAATCCTACTCAAAAGTGTAAAGCGTACTAAAATTGATACCTGATTCATCATCTACTAATTCTCATGAACAACCACATGCATCTCAGCCAGTAAGGTCATCATTTTCAACTCATCATTTAAATCATGAACATCCATATTCTGAGTTTTCCTAATCAAATTTACATCCATAAGTTTTCCATTCCATGGTATATATTATAGAACAAATTCATAAGACTTAATATACTCAACTGATGTTTTCTGCTAAAGATTCAAATGTCATTGTGAAAATATTTAAATCAACATCTTGGGATCTATATAAATTGAAAAATTTTCACCCAATAGATAATTATGATAACACATCAATGAATAATTCTACAGATATATCTCAAGTTCATGTGTAGGATAATTATATTCATGCAACGTCAACTACCAAGACACATATTCCATAACTCGTTATCTCTGCCTCAACACTACTCCAGTTCCAATCCCAGAAGCATCACAATACACCATGTACTCCTCACTTGGCATATGTAGGATCAAGATCAATGCTAATGTCAGGTGATTCTTAAAATCCTATAAGGAATTATCACAGGATTCCAAACCATCAAACTTTATCCCTATATTTGTAAATCCTAAAAGGATCACTGCAAATTGGGAAAATTCCTAGAAGATTCTCCAATAATATCCAACTGATCCCAAATTTCTACAGATGTAGAAAATGTTATTGGGATACTGCAAAGAATCCACTATGAGAACATTCTCTAGGTCTATAGAAACACCTTCCTCTAATATGATGTCACTCAATAAATGTATATAATAAATCCAAAATTGACACTTTCACATCTTGGAATATAGTTTATTATCCCTTAGTGTACTCTGGGCAATGCGAAGATGTTGGGAATGATCATCATGAGTCTTAAAGTACACCAATATGGAATCCATTAAAAATACAAAAAATTAATCTAGGTAAGGATATAATATTATGTTCATCATGGAAAAAAACTTTATTGGGGCATTTATCAACCCAAACTAAATTATGAAAAAACTCATACATGCCATAATTGCTTTTAAAAGAAGTACTCAGTATATCATAAGATCAAACGCTCAACTGATGATACCCTGATTTCACGTAAATATTTGATAAAATATAATCTCTCCACAAATGGTCAAATATATCATAGATACATAGAAGAGGACACCAGTTCTTGACCATCATCCAGTTAAAATTCTGGTTATCAACACACAAGAAAAATATCTCATCTGAATTCATTGAAAAAATCACTAGTGAACCCAAAGGTGATGCACTTGGATGGATTAATCCCTTATCCTCAGAATTCTCAAACTATTTTTTGAGATCATGATGCTCTTTCAGTGATATTCTGTATTGTAGAATATAAAATAGCTTATATCCTGGAGTGATATCAATAGTAAATCCCATTTTACTCTCTAGTGGAAACCATGATAAGTCTTTAGGAAACACATCCTAAAATAGGTCCACAATGAGTAGAGAGAAAATTTTATTTCCAACCCCATCATCCATAAAAAAAATTCAACATGAACTATGATATCTCATAATTGTTGAATAATTCCCCATTCTCAGACTGCATGGATATCCCACTCTCCGTGGTTGATATATTTTTCACCCTTATGTGATGCAAATGTCACTATCCCACATTAACAATCTATGTTGGCTTGGTATGTTACTAACAAATACAAACCCAAATTAGATTGAAGCCTAACATATCTATAATATAGAGATCACATTGAAAAAAAATTCTCCCAAATCTCTAGAGATCACCCATGGCACAAACAAATATCTCTCGACCAAACTCTCAATGGATTATCTATCATCATAACCCCACCCACGAACTCCACCATCATGCTCAAACCATACACAAGTTGTGAAAAATTGATGATTGAGATGAACTAGAATTAAATATTTTAACTATATAATATATAAGCTACAAAAAGAGTTCCATGCACTTTTTATGGCCTAACCTCATTATTTAGTGAGGTAGGATGAATTACGTCTAACTATCCAAACCCTCTTCCATGTGATGAAATCTGAACTCCCTAAGCTACACGACTCTACTGGTATGATCACTCATTCCCAAAGGAAACTCATCCACTATATTCATCACCATAACCCATAAAACTACTTCTTCTAGACTGATATGGTGAAGAAGATCCCCTTCCCACGCTCTAGTTCTGTATATCTCCTCCATCACTACCCCTCTTTAACTGATTCCTTTTATACATATATAGCTATCAAATCCTGTCAAAGGCCCAAACTCTACTGGTGGATGAGTATAATGTTTACCAAATTTTCATGGACAACATTACTAGTGGAAAAAGACATTGTTAGGACCCTGAGTTACTGGTACCTCCATCTGGCTACCCCGCTTCCCACTACTCTAACTGACATTCTCATAACCAAATTTCCTACTCTTGTAATTCATACCTCCCGATCACCTTGAGGAATCAAAATATCCTCCCTTGGAAGACTCCCATAGGTTCCATATAGATATGAGAGCCTAATTCACCACTTGTAAAAGGTTTTTCAGCCTGAAGATATTAACCTTGGACTTAATCTCACATTTAATCTCATATTGAATCCTTCTTTCCATAGTATCCACGTCTCAAACAAATTTTTAAACAAAGAACATAAAATATAGAAAATGTCTAGTGTAGTCCATCATGGAAACAATCCCATGATTCATACCCATAAACTCAGTAGTTCTCTCCTACCTGAGCATGTTTAGGTAAAAGACCTCTAAGAAGTTCTCCTAAAAGTCCTTTTACTCCATATTCTCCAACTATCTGTATAGAGTGTAGATGTCCCACTATCACTTTTCATGACCATGTGATATGTATTCAACTAATATCACTCTCTTATCTGAAATATTCCCTATGTGGTCATGTATAGTCAAGATAGACTCAACCCAGAACTCAGCTACCTTAGGTAATCCCAATATAGTGAAATTCATAGGGTGTTGTAACTAAAACTCCCATGTGAGGTCAGACAATATTTTCACAATCCTTTTTGGGTCCCTTTCCATAATGTGGATGATGTTAGTGATGTTCTCTCAAAACATTGTTCCATCTTTCACACCTGACATAAATGGTTCCTCAGGTTCCATCACTAGAGGATCATCACTTTCCAGGTCCTCAAGTAGTTCTATCAAAAAAAAAATTTCATAGCAGCATAACTCTAAAATGATCGATAAAATTTTTAGGAAACATAACAACACTTTTTAATATTTATTTTAGAGGAGAAAACAATATTAAATAAATATTATTTTCCCCAAACCCTGTCACATAGTCAAAATCTAGGTGATATTACTACCCTTCACATCCAATATCTAGTTCATGGTTAAAAACTGTAAAATCATTTTCAATAACATTTCTCATTAGAAAAAAAATTTATTGTCACCTTGCATCATTTTTAAATTTTCAATTTTATGTTAGGAACACTTTCATTTTCATCTCACAAGTAAATACAAGTTGTAAAAGTTTAACATCTTACCCATAACCCATTTTCTTGTACATGACTAATATGATTCATGTCAAAAAATAATCTTGAGTGCTGGAAATGATGCATTCATACTAAAATATCATAAATTATAGGGCCTTGAGTAAAAAATTATAAAATATCAACATCAATAATCACATCACAGAACAAGTTTCTGGACAATGGTGAAATAATATTCAACTATACCAGAAATTAACAAGAAAGAGAATCACACCCTAGATACTTGGGTTCTCCCCCATAAATGGGTATCCTACACCCATTCATGAGATCATAAACATGGACCAAATCATTATAGTATCCTATATTACTTTCCCAAATATAAATACATAACAAAATAAAAATATAAATATTCGGATACCACTTCATTATATCTTGGACCGGGTGCCCGACACCAATGCCCCGATCTGGTTGGTCGCATAACCTCAAGAGTGCATCCCCATATACCAGAGGCTTCCAACTAGTATTTAAGGCCTAACATCAATCATGTGGAGACTATATTCTCGTTATCTGAGTAATAAACTAGTGGAAATAAATAAAAAATAACCAAATAATGATGTAATATAACCTGAATTAACCAGTTTCACAAGTTGAAAAAACTAGATATAAAATAGAAAAAATAAATAGTAGATATTCCATGCTAAATATGTCTCAAGGGTCAGTATACAATCCTACCGTAAATACACTGACAACTCCCAAGAATATCTCGAACCATGTACAATTTCCCCATCTGGGATCCATCTCAAATATTCTATCTAAAACATGACCATTTCCCTTATACAATCCTATAAACATGAAATCAATTCATGTGCAGATCAGCAGCCTGAGTAGGGTGTGAGTACAAATCATTAAAACACATCCAATTAAATTTAAAACAAAATATAGTGAAATTGTGTATACAATTTAATAAAAAATAAAATAAAACCCATAAAATAAACAATTTTCCTTAATTCTATTATCCTTTAAATAATATCTTAAATCAATGGGTTCCCAAAGGCACTGGAATCTCAATATCTTATTCGGTTGATTCTAGAGTCTAACTTGTTTCACATTCTCTATCCACAATTCATTTAATAGATGGGATTTCATTATACATATCATTTCAATTTAAAATAAATATAATTGGAACCGCATTCCAATTCTAATCTTTTGTGTGTAGAATTCCCTAAATAGTACCCCATGAGTATTTTGAATCTCAATCCATGTCTCAAAACACATGGGTATTTGGATCATTTCTCCATATCCCATAAAATTTGCATGCATGCCCTGGGTCCTAGAATGTCATGGCTAGGACCCCGTGAGTATTTGGAGTATCAGTCATTATCCCATGCCCCATTTATAAAAAAACCACTCATATAAAAATATCACAAATAAGACAATATACCATGATTCACAATATAACATCAATCATGAATAGTATACAATAATATTCTATTAACTTTCATTATCACAATCTTCCATTAGTTAATTCTTCAAATACTAATCCAATTTCCATGAATTTCATCATCGTAATAACTCCAATTAATTAATGAAAAAATTAATTAATCTCATTCATTACATAAATTAATTCAATAATTATTTATTCACATCAATTTAATTAATTAATTAAATGATTAATTGATCACATCAATTTTATTATTTAAGTCAATAATTAATTAATCCTTCATTATATCATTATTTCACTATTTAATCAAACAATTAATAATATAATTCAAATTAAAAATATCCCATAATTAATTTAATTGTCAATTATACAAATCACATATCAATATTTCAATAATTAACTCAAATATTTATTATTCCAAAATTCTATATAATTTTAACTTCCCAAATAATTAATCCAACAATTAATTATTCCTAGTTCACAAACCATTAAATAATTAATTTAACTAAATTAAATTATTAAATTATGAAACATAGTTTCTAAAATAACCCAAGAAATAATAAAATTACTTATAAGTAATTGAAATCATGTATATGGTATTTTATTTATAGACAATCTACCTCAATCTGTTGATGAGTGATGACCCCTAAGAAATCCCCATTTGGAATGGAATAATGATATTGGATGAGATCTGAATCCTTACCCCTATATTAAGATCATTGGAATGAAGATATCAAAATTATAGATCTAGATCTGAATTCTTAGATCTGAATCAAATAAAATATGGAAGAATAATCCTAAAACATAAAGGAGATGAATGAATAGGAGAATGTCAACCACACAGGATGAGATCCACTTATCATAGGGGACCAGATCATCAATTCAAGCTTCAAATCATCATGAAAAAAGTCTATAATGGCTTGGAATCCCATAAGGAGGCTTTGGAATTAATAAAAATTATTTATTTATCAACATTGGGTGTTATAGGGTATAATAAGGTTGTTCATATTGTTTTTATAAAATTCAGGGGATTAAAATCCCATATACCTGGTTTACTTCTTGGGGAGAACCATTACCCCTAGCTTTGTGCCTTAACCATGATCCTCATCTAAGAGGGAGGGGTGTACCATTTCTCTATTAGGGAGCATAGTATGAAAAAATTTGTTCCAGTCACGAAAACCTCTCTATTAATGGTTTCACAATTTGTTGTTCTGTGGTGCACAGTTTGAGAAAATCTTGTTCCAACCGTAGATTTCCCACATTCATACATTTTTTTCAAAAATAAACCCAAAAATACCCCAATTTGAAACCCAAAAAAATTACAAATCAATAATAAAATGAGTACCTGTAAACAAGCCCAAGAAATCTTCAATAAAATGTCATGGTTTTATACATGGTACAAGTGACCCCCAAATGGGGTACCTAGGTGAATTGATGCTCTAATGGGGTACATGAGTGAAGTGTCTCCCTAATGGGATATATTGGAGAAGTGTATCAATAATGGGATACTTGGGAATAGTGTTTCCATAATGGGGATCCTAGGTGAAGTCTCTCCCTAATTGGGTAATGGGTCAAAATGTCGCCTTAATAGATAACCTCAGGATATACTTCGTGTGTGGTTCCTTAGAGATAATCCCTTGGTGAGGTTGTGCACAAGGTTACCTAGTATTATTCTTATATGATGAGGCCCCTTAACTTATTTTTTATGCGAAGTTATCAACCATAATGTTTTAATTATTAACTTGTCAAATAATATAATTACCATTAATTTGTGTTATTAAACTTAGGTTTTTGACTTAAGAATTAACTTAAAGGAGATGAGAAGAATTAGGTGTTCTTGGAATCAACTTAGTTCATTCGGTGTCTCCCCTATGCATATCCTCCTTAATAATTAAAGGCCATCAATCCTATTTGTTGTAAAAATTATTCTATGACATGGAACTAGGAGGGTTAAACCCTCTTGTGACCTTGGGTATGAAAACCTCACAATCAGGTTCCTGAGCAAGGTATAGAGTCACAAAAGGACTGTGTGTATGAACTTTGAAAAAGGAAATTGAGTTTGGGGGCCATAATTATATGGGAGTTGATCAAGGAAGGACACATGATGATGGAGGTTTGGAATAAAAGGGTGTTGATCATGGAAGGTAACATGAGTGTTGATACTAGGAATAGAATTTAGTAGAGTGAGGAGTTTAAGGACTTGGGTTCACTGAAGTTACCTGATCATTTCTTATATTCCCTTTCTGAAAAAATTTCTTCCACCTTATTAATGTTTATAATATAATCAAATAGTCAATCACAAAAAAAAATTCCTCCACATAAATGGATCTGATTATAATAAGTCGGTTCAAATTCTAAGTTCAGCATGAATTTTATTCAAAGGTGGCTTCAAAGAAGGATGTACACATGTAGGTTTAGGACAAGGGAAGAAAATATGGCCATGTCATGAATGACATGGACACTTGTATCTGAGCATGAATTTTTTATTAAACATATTGGTTGGATATGACACCCATTTATGAATACCTTGGCTCCATATTACATATATGTATTTGTTTGACTTCATTAAAATATAAAGCTTCACAATATTTTTTCTCTAAATATGTGCACGTTAGCAAATGTGAATGCACAACATATGTTACCCTGACCACAATGCACCAAGGATGGTTATACAATTGTTTTTAATTGAAAACGATTTAATAATTTCTCAACATTATTTGTTATTATATATTATTATCCTTTAACATCCTATTAAACTCTCAATTGTTTTAATTAATTAATAATTTTTAGTTAAAAATTTGTAAAAAAAGTTATGTAATTTTTTTTAGTGATGTTATTTGTAAATATTTTATAATCATACTGAATCTAATATTTTATATTTACTCAAGTATAATTTTTAACTTAAAAAATTATTCCATCCTTATGAGGAAAAATAACTATCCCATCAACCCCATAGGGGACCCCTAAGTTTCAACCCATTTGGAAGGATTTCCTGAGGGAGCCCCAAAAAGATGATTTGTTTTTTAGGTGTATATAGTGTACTTCTAAAGAATGAGGCCCCATTTATAAGGCCCCACAATGCGTACCCATAGCACATCAATGGTCTTGGTAACCTAATAGGGAATGGATCGAGTATGTGGGCCTTTTTATTTAATCTGAACCGGGAATCCACTCTTCTTTATTGATATAACTCTCAACCATTGCTTCTTCATTTTAATGTGGGATGTTGTTTTATAAATACTATTCATCCAAAACATAAAAATTTATATACACAAAAGGCCATAGAATATGCTTAGATTAATATATTCGATCTATCATTCTTATTCCACACTAAAATTTGAACTCATGTGTGTTATATTATTCAATTTCTATTACATTCTTCCAGAATCCACCTGAACACCCATGACCTAGAGTTCATTAGTACACCGGTGTAATGTCCCAGATTTTTCTAGATATTATTTTAATATTATACATGAATACATTCAAGACCAGGCATTGTGATGGCGTGCAGTTCTGAGGCCCGATGAGCCCAAAACAAATGTTTGAATTTAATTAAATAATTAAATAATGTGTGCATATGGTTTTCCAAAAAATGTGGAATTACTCCTGAATAAATACTCAGATCAGAAATCTGAGGGAACCGTTGTGTCCATATCAGTGGGTTTACCCTAGGAGAGACCTAACATCAGCTAGCATAGGTCAGGGGTGAAATCCAGTTTTTGGACATATTCGTAATAAAATATTTAATTAAAATATTTTATTAAATCTTATTGCAGCAGATATATTTTTATCCTTTTTAAATAAAGGCTTGAACAGGGTTCTAGGGTTACAAACCTCATAACCCTGAAACCCATAGAGGCTTTGGGATAGCACTGGATGAAACCCCCAAAGTGGCGACGACGTTCTGGACGAATTTCGCTGGCGACGACGATGCGGAGACCAGATCTTCTCCAATGAACACCGCGAATCCAGGTAGGATGTTTGATTTTTATTTTCCTTTCCTTGTTCTTGATTCCTATGATGAAAGCAAACTAATCCTTGAATAGATTAGCCCACAGATCAATCATATTTTTGTGATGGGATTTTGCAGGGATTTTGGGGATTTCATTCTTGGAATTAATTTTGTTTCGTTCAAACATATAACGGTGACCAACCAAGATTGACAAGAACATAAATCTAGGTTCATCCCTCTCGATTTTTGGTGCTTTTCTTCCCTGATTTCTTGCGTTATTCATGTGCGTTCTACGTGTTCTTCGCGGAGGTATGAAAGACGGATCGTTGTGCATCTATTGTGCGACACAAAAATACCAAATTGAAGATATATCATCAGTACAACCCCATGGAGGTGCGACTGTAGTGGCAATAGACGAATCGAAGTGGATCTAGAGATATCGTTCATCGAATGATTTCTACACGGATGACCAGAATCGGATTTTGGAGCTGATCGAAGGCCTGAAACCAACGGATTCAGCATCACGATGACGAGGCATACCATTATCTTGAGTTTGATAGAAAATGAACATCAGAATCAAGATCCAGGGATCTGGCCGAGGCATGAGGAGGAAGACGAAGGTTCTGGAGAAATCCCGACTACACGGCATGTAGTATGGTCTACACGGCCTGTGTTCATCGGTGGACTACCTGATGTGTACTCCGGGAGTACACGGACACGGGTTGGGTACACGACCAAGGACATGGCATTTATACCCTTCCCTGACCAGACCCGACCAGACACACTAGATACCCCATGTACTTGTACATGGGTAGGCGACACTGACAGAGACGGTGTACGGGAAAATGGCTAGCATACACGGGGCGAGCCCGGGTGCTCGAACACGGCGTGTAATCCTACTATATTCCATTTAGTTCCTTTTCTGCATCACCTAGATTTCAGACATGGGCCGTTTATACGAGAAGTACCCAGAGTCGAGGAACAAAACGTGTGATCCTTCTACACGCTGTTTAGATGAGTTTTACAGAGCTTGTATGGATGACACGGGCCGTTTACACGAGCAGTAGCCAGAGTCAAGGAACACGGCGTGTAACCATATTACATTCCATGTAACCTGTTATACATGGCTTGAAACATTTTTCTTATGTGACTTGGACTAGCTTCCTTAGGGTTCATTCCATTGGTCTTTCCCCTGAGGGATTCTAGTATCATTTCCTATGTACAAGAGAATGATACCTTATCCAGGACTTCCTGAATAGAGTTTATGGAATCACCTCTGTGAGACATAGAGATGGTTCCTCTATTCATTCCTAGAACCCTAGGTAGAGTTCTTGGTATCGACATGACCAACATTTCCTCGGCGCTGATTCTCCACTTAGCGGATTAGTTTAGACTGATTTGTTGGAATCACCCCATATCTATTGGTTGTGATCCTCATCTGAACATTGTACTCTCAAGTACATGTGCATTGTGTTCTCCAGGATTGAGTACTTTGTATCTCTCTCTTCAGAACTAGGAGAGTGTTCTTCTTGTTACATGCTTAGAAGAATCTTTGAGCTGGATCTTAGTGTTGGTTTCGCGATGGTCAATCATGTATGTGTATATATGGATATTCTTGTTATATGTTCTGTAAACATATACAGCTTAGAGGTGAATGTATCTTTCCTTTGTGGTATTTTCCCTTTCTGTATTCCTTTGTGGATTCGGGGTGTCCTACTGGGTATTGTTATAATCACCCATGCACGGTCTTTTCCCGCACTTGTCATGTCTTGTGCAGATGAGTGGGCCTTTGAATGGATTCTAGGTGTACCAGGACCGGATGGTGCTCAGTCAGATCAGGAAGGCTGAGGTGTGTTCCTGTGGCGACGGATTGCAGTCCCAGTACCTTACATTATAGGTTGTACTTTGTTGTGGACTCTCTTTTGGTGGGATTGTACTTTTGGCCCAGGGATTTACACATACTGTACTTTACTTTCCTGTCGTACTCTGTTGGTTGGGATTTTTAGTGTATGCATGAATTTCCATTTTTAGTAGTTTTTACTCTTCAGCTTTATGGGCTTGGAGATGTGTGTGTGTGTGTACAGGTTTATAGGCAATGCCTCCCTTGTTAGTAACACACATATTCGTTGCTAGTCACCAGCCACTAGCCTATTGGAGGAAGGCATGTGGAGTTGTGGATTGGGCCCCATTGGGACGGGTTATAATAGGGTGGTATGAAAGGTGGTCGGTTCCGCCATAGGACCGAGAGTCTGTGAGTTGTTTTAGGGTAACAATGTTCAGTTTTTTAAGGTCGGATTTCAGACCAGGGACCCCAGTGTTAGTGCGGGCAACTGACTTATCCATACACCAGGACTCTGATAACTTTCTTTTCAACATGGAACATGAGAACACTAGTTGCATGGGAAAAATAATGGTACATGCATCATATAGGAATGGGTTGTGGTTTCCATGTCCTTCTTGAGTCAGATCTCCAGATATACTCACTGAATGAGATACATCTTGTTTCTTTACAGGATGCATCCAAGATGCTCACCCGCTAGTATCCAGCAGCTCGATCATGAGGATGACACCCTCTGTGTTGAAGCTTCGATACAGGGACTAGATCCCCCAGTTTTACCTCCGAGTGGTGTGCTTGTTGTTCCACCACCAGTGGAGTAGTGTTTAGTGCCTTCTATACCAGTGGAGGAGGAGCGCAGGCTGAGTGCACTCCACGAGTTTCAGAGATAGATACCCCTTAGGTTTCGAGGTGAGCTTGAACCTTAGGCAGTAGAGGACTGGCTTGAGGTAGTGGCTAGATTCTTCTGTTTGGTCAGGACACCAGCAGACTAGATGGTGATCCCGGTAGCGAGCCTTCTACAGGGCTCAACAGGGCGATGGTGGAGTTTGGTTATCCAAACCCACGATTAGGAGACTCTTGTGTGGTCATAGTTTGATCATCTCTTCAAAGAGGAGTTTTCACAGGTTACCCTGAGAGCCGTACGTATATAAGAGATTCTACAGCTCCAGTAGGGAACCATGATGGTGGATGACTATTCATCGAGGTTTACTGACCTCTGAATTTACTCGATGGATATGGTCAGGGATCAGTACATCAAAGATCAGACTTTTGAGTGGGGCTTGTGCAGAGACAACCGAGCTAGAATCATCCCTATGAGCATTGCTACTTATGCTGGGGTGCTCGAGCAGGATTTGGTGTTCGAGAGCATCCTGGCAGAGCAGAGATAGCCGACAATTGTCAGTAGTGAGTAAGCTAAAGTAGAGACCTCGGCAGTAGGGAGACGACGTCAGGGACCCAGGTGTGGGAGATGTTTTCATAGGAGATCCTAGGACAGGGGATCTACCGTATAAGGTTCACAGGGCGCATCTAGCAGTCCTCGAGAGAGGTGATGCTACTCATATAATGGCATAGGACATCTCGCTCGAGATTGTCCGACCCGCCGTACTACTTACATGGGAGAAGTGGATGGACCACCGAGGCAGAGGAAACGTGTGGAGAAGACAAATTCTCAAGGTGTAGGACGTGGTAGAGGAGGTAGGAGAGCAGCTGGAGGTGGTCGGTGTTTTGGCATTTTACCAAAACCACCCCCAAGAGGTCTACCACCAAGATTAGGGAGCTAGTGGATAGAGGCAGGGACAGCTGCAGGCAGTAGAGTCTTATGACTCAGGTACTCCTGGAATGATTAGAGGTACAAGTCGTGTCTTTTCTACTTTGGATAGCGTACTGATAGACACAGGTGCTAGTCATTATTGTTTTTGCTGCATACCTTGTTCGAGACCTTGAGATTCTAGTTGAGCTTTTGAAACGACCCTTACACTTATAAACACTGACTGGTGAAGATTCATATATCAAAAACCTTTGTAGACAGTGTGACCTGACCCTTGGAGGTGAGAGTTTTGGATGGAACCTCTTGGTTGTAGCGTCGAGGCCTTACGATGTCATTCTTTGTATGGATTGGATATCGATAGTTCATACCCAGATTTACTATTTTATGTGAAGGGTGTGGTGTGTCCATAGTGATGGAATGAGGTTCTCCGTCGTCAGTGAAAAGGATACCCAGGCAGCGCAGGATGGACTCGTGTGTAGGAAGGCACAACTGATTTCTCTACAGTTGGATAGCCTAGCCCTTGGAGCAACAGATGTTACGAGTTTCTAGTTTCTAGCAGTAGTGGATGAGTATGAGGACGTCTTTCTGGAGTATGTCCCCGTACTACCTCTCCATAGGGATATAGACATATGCATTTATTTGCAACCAAGAATGACACTAATATCACTATCAGCATATCAGATGGCTCATGAAGAGCTTCACAAGCTGAGAGTGCAGTGGAGAGACATTCAGAGGAAGGGCTTCGTGAGACCCACTGTCTCACCCTGGGCGGCCCCAGTATTGTTTTCCAAGAAGGAAGATGGGAGCTTGAGGCTGTGTGTGGATTATCAGCACTTCAATCAGGTGACCGTGAAGAACCGGTATCCACTACCGAGGATCGATGACCTCTTCGAACAGTTAATAGGGGCATGATGGTTCTCAAAGGTTGATCTACGATCAGACTATCACCAGTTGTGAGTACGTGATGAGGATATACCGAATACCACTTTCAGATGTCTCTACAGTCACTACGAGTACATGGTGATGCCCTTCAGCATGACGAATGCCCCCACAGTGTTTATGGGACTCATGAACTGTATCTTTTATCCATATCTAGACTGGATCGTGGTGGTCTTTATCGATGATATCCTTGTGTACTCTGCGTCTGAGGAGGAGCATGCGAGGGACCTAAGGATGGTTCTGGACACACTCTGAGAGCACCATTTGTACGTGAAACACTCTAAGTGTCAATTCTAGATACATGAGGTCCACATTCGGGGACACGTTATCTCAGCAGATGGTGTATCAGTGGACCCAGCCAAGGTAGAGGCTGTGTTAGCATGGGAACCACCCCAGAGCGTGGCGGAGGTGCGGAGTTTCCTTAGGTTGGCAGGAAACTATCGGAGATTCATCCTTGATTTATACATGATTTCATCACCCATGACAACTTTGACCCTAAAGGGGCGGAATTTTGTATGGACCGAGAGTTGCCCGCAGGCTTTTCAGAAGTTGAGACATAGTCTGATAAGTGCCCTGATCTTGAGACTACCAAAAGAGGGTTTCGAGTATGTAGTGTTCTGTGATTCATCAGGAACCATGCTTGGTTGTGTCCAAATGTAGAGTAAAGTGGTTATTGCCTATGAATCACGTCATTTGAGGCCACATGAGAAGAGCTACACGACCCATGATCTTGAGTTGGCAGTGGTAGTTTTCGCGTTGAAGATGTGGCAGCACTACCTGATGGTAGAGTGGATTATCATCTACTCTGATCACAAGAGTCAAAGATATATCTTTTCTCAGAAGGATCTGATTTTGAGACAGAGGCGATGGATTGAGTTCTTCCATGATTATGACTTTGAGATAGTTTATAGTCTTGGGAAGGGGAACATTGTGTCTGATGCTGTCAACAAGAAATCCAGTTCACGGTTGCTGGATGAGGCGACGAGGCAGTTGGACTCTTTACAGTTATCCTTCGTTGATACAGATGAGGGAGCTTTCCTTCAGTCTATGGTTGTTACCCCTCACTCTTACAGTTAGTCAGGGAAGCAAAGATCGAGGATGCCAGCTGTGATACACTGTGTGCTCAGATATCCACAGGTGATGCTGCTGAAGGATATTCAAAAGGTGGGGAGAACATTGTTCTTTTCAGAGGGTGCATAGTAGTACCAGTGACATGGAAGGAGGAGGTTCTGAGAGAGTTCAATACATCTCCTTTGGTGGTGCATCCAGGTGTGGAAAAGATGTACCAGGACCTACGACATCAGTTCTGGTGGCTAGGAATGCAGAAGAGTGTGGCAGAGTTTCTTTCTCGGTGCCTTACTTGTCAGCAAGTAAAGGCTGAGCACCAGGTTCTAGCAGGTTTTACTTAGCCCCTTGAGGTTCTAGAATGGATGTGGGATGGGATATCCATGGACTTTGTGATGGATTTACCACATACGTCTAGGGGACACGATTCTATCTAGGTGGTCATCGATCGACTAACCATGTCGGCCCACTTCTTAGCTATACGGGAGCAGAGTTCAGTACAGAGATTGGGACGCCTCTACGTGCAGGAGATAGTTCGACTTCATGGAGTTCCATCCACGATCTTCTCAAATCGTGATGCTCATTTCACATCCCGATTGTGGAAGGGATTGCAGGAAGCTTTTGGGACTCAGTTACGCTTGAGCACAGCATTTCATCCTCAGACTGATGTCCAGACAGAGCAGACCATCCAGGTCCTAGAGGATATGCTATGAGCTTGCATACATGAATTCAGTCGTAGTTGGGAGGATCACATACCACTAGTTGAATTTGCTTATAACAACAGTTATCATTCCACTATTGGTATAGAACCATTCGAGGATTTGTACAGGCGGCCATGCAGGTCACCACGTTACTGGACTGACCCAGGAGAGTCAGCGCTCATGGGCCCAGAGATGGTGCGAACTACTACAGAGAAGGTTCAGGTCATCTAGTAGTATATGAAGACTGCACAGAGTCGGCAGATGTCTTATGCCAACAGGAGATAGAGGCCCTTGATGTTTGAGGATGGAGACCATGTGTTCCTTTGGGTCTCACCTCGATGGGAACTATGGAGATTTGGCCGAGGCGACATGCTATCTCCGAGGTTCATCATCCCTTTTCAGATTCTGAGTAGAGTTGGAGAGGTAGAGTACCAGTTGGGTCTGCCTCCTCAGATGGACTGGGAACACAACGTCTTCCTTGTGTCGCAGCTGCGGCGGTACGTGCATGATCCATCACATGATATCGACTGGGACGAGCTAGACATTGATGATGGAGCAACCTTTGCTGAGTACCCAGTGGAGATCGAGGATCGGAAGGAGAATATCCTTCATGGGTGATTTATTCCTTTGGTGTGTGTCTGGTGGCAGCACGGGAATCTCCAGGAGAACACGTGGGAGTGAGAGACTTAGAATCATGTGCAGTACCCACAACTTTTTGAGTAGCCTTTGTTTTTTCTTTTCGGGGACGTAAATCCCTAAGGTGGGTGTGATGTAATGTCCCAGATATTTCCATGTATTATTTTAATATTATATGAGAATTCCTTCGAGACCCGGCTTTGTGACGGTGTGCAGTTCCGAGGATCGGTGATCTTGGAACAGTTGTTTGAATTTATTTAAATAATTAAATAATGTGTGTGTATGGTTTTCCTGAAAAAGTGGTATAACTCTTGAATGGGTGCTCAAGTCAGAAATCCTAGGACACCGTTGCATCCAGAGCAGCTGGTTTACCCTAGGAGAGACCTAACATCGGCTGGCACAGGTCAGAGGTGAAATCCAGTTTTTAGACATAACTGTAATAAAATATTTAATTTAAATATTTTATTATATCTTGTTGCAGTGGATATATTTTTATCCTTTTTAAATAAATGCTTGTGCAGGGGTCCGGGGTTACAAACCTCATAACCCTGAAACCCCTGGAGGCTCTGGGAATGCTCTGGAGGAAACTCGCAACACAATGACGAAGATCTTGACAAATTTCTCCAGTGATGACAACGCGACGACCAGATCTTCGCCAATGAATGTCACGAATCCTTGTAGGATTTTTTATTTTTATTTTCCTTTCCCCATTCTTGATTCCTACGATGAACGCGGAAAAATCCACGAACATATTATCCCACGGATCGAGCATATTTGCGGGATGGGATTTTGTGGGGATTTTGGGGATTTAATTATTATAATTAATTTGGTTTTGTATAACCTTATAACAGTGAAGAACCATGATCGACACGAATATCGATCGAGGTTGGTACCTCTCGATTTGTTGTGGTTTTCTTCCTCGATTTATCGCATTCTTCGTGTGCATTCTACGCGTTCTTCTCAAAGGAATTAATGATGGATCTTTGGGCATCTTTTTTGTGATGCAATGATCCCAAATTGAAGATCTAGCATTGGTACAACACCATAGAGGTGCGGCTGCAGTGGCGACGGAAAGATCAATGTGGATCGGGAGATATCGTTTTTTGAATAATTTCCACACGGATGACCAGAATCAGATTATATAGTCGATCAAAGGCATGAAACCCACGGATTCGGCATCACAACGATGAGTCGGCCCATGATCTTGAGTTTCACAGCAAACGGACATCAGAATCAAGATCTGGAGATCTGGACGAGGCGTGAGTAGGAAGATAGCGGTTCCGGAGAAATCCCAGCTACACGGCGTGTAGTATGGGCTACACAGCATGTTTTTGTCAGCGGACTACCTGAAATGTACTCCGGGAATAAACAGACATGGGTTGGGTACACGGACAAGGAAACGGTGTGTATACCCTTTCCCCTTCCAGACCTGACCAGATACACGGGATACCCCATGTACATGTACATGGGTAGGCGACACGGACACATGCCATGTACGGGAAAATGGCCAGCATACACGGGGCGAGCCCGGGTGCTCGGACACAGCATGTAATCCTACTAACCGTCATGTAGTTCCTTTTCTACACGACTTAGATTTCAAACACGATCCATTTACACGAGCAGTACCCGGAGTCAAGGAACACAACGTTTGATCCTTCTACACGCCGTGTAGTTAAGTTTTACACAACATGGACGGATGACACGGGTTGTTTACATGGGCAGTACCCGGAGTCAAAGAACACAACACGTAACCATAATACATGCCGGGTAACCTGTTATACATGGATTGAGATATTTTTCTTATGTGACTTGGACTAGCTTCCTTAGGGTTCGTTCCCTTGGTCTTTCCCCTGAAGGTTTCTGGTATCATTTCTTATGTACAAGAGTATGATCCCTTCAGCAGGACTTTCAAAATAGATTTGATGGAATCCCCTCTGTGAGACTTAGATCCAGATCCTCTAATAATTCCTGGAACCCTAGGTAGTGTTCTTGGTATCAACGTGACCAACATTACCCGGGCGCCGATCCTCTTCTTAGCGGATTAGTTCAGACTGAGATATTGGAATCACCCCATAGCTATTGGATGTGATCTTCATCTGAACATCGTACTCTCAAGTACTTGTGGAGTGTGTTCTCACGGAATGATTACTTCGTATATCTCTCTTCATACCTAGTAGTGTGTTCTCCTTGTTACATGCTTAGTGGAATCTTCGAGCTGGATCTTAATGGTGCTTTCGTGATGGTCGATCGTGTATGAGTATATCTAGATATTGTTGTTACATGCTATGTAATAATATAGTGTGTAGGGCTGAATGTATCTATCCTTTGTGGTATTTTCCCTTGTTGTATTCCTTTTTGGTTTCGGGGTGTCCTACTGGGTATTATTATACTCACCCCTGCATGGGTTTTCCCGCACGTGTTTTGCCTTGTGAATATGAGTGAACCTTTGACAGGATTCTAGGTGGAACAGGACCGGGTGATGCTCAGTGAGATCAGGCAGGCCGAGGTGTCCTCCTACAGCTGCATATTGCAGTCCCAGTACCTTTCTTTAAAGGTTGGACATTGTTTTAGACTCCCTTTTGGTGGGCTTGTACTTTTGGCCTAGGGATTTACAAATATTATACTTTACATTAATTTCATACTCTGTTGGTTGGTATTTTTAGTGTATGCATGCATTTTCATTTTTACTAGTTTTTAGTCTTCACCTATGTGGGCTTGGAGATGTCTGTGCGTGTGTACAGGTTTATAGGCAATGCCTCCCATGTTAGTAACATTCCTATTCGGTGCTAGTCACCAGCCCCTGTCCTATTGGAGACGGGCTTGGGGTGTTGCGGCTCGGGCCCCACTGGGATAGGTCATGAAAAACAGTTTTTCAACCAAGCTTGATTTCATTCATCATTATTCTTCAATCTCTTATACTGGTCTTCATTTATTCTTGAGGTAAAGTTTTTCATTTTTTTTGTTTAAACATATCAGGTGTTTTATTATTTTGGAGGATTAAAATAAGAAATTTATTCATCTTTTTCATTATTCTATTCTACTAGTTCATTGACCATCCCCTGTTTTTGTATGATGCTAAATGGGGCCACCGCTAGACACTAATAGTGAGTCCCGATTCACCATTAGAACTCAACTGTGAGTCAGGATTCACTGTTGGATACCAACTATGAGTCTTGATCCACTATTGGTTCCCAATGGTGTCTTAATGACCTTCCACCATAAATCGATGGTGGATATTTTTACTCACCATTGTACAGAAATTGTGGGTCCTATAACCCACCATTGAACATCAATGGTGGGTTAATTTTTAACCAACTTAGTTTTATCTTTACTTCATATAGAGTCTCCACATGATCAATTTCTTCATCAAGTATTTTTATTTTATTTTACCTATAGTTTTTTTGTTACTATATATATATTATTTTATTTATGTTGTTTCTTTTCTTATCTATTGTGGAAACCCATATAAGAATTTCATCAATCTTAACAAGTGCTCTTCATTATTCTCATTTTTAGTGGGTTTCTTTGTATTTTTCTTATATTTTCCATCTTATATTTATATTCTACTCTGGGTTACTATAATATTATTCATCTTATTTAAGGTTGTTATTTATTATTCATTCTTTAATAGGATTCTATAGAATATATATTTCTATTTAAATTTTATCATAATATTATAGTATAATTTATTTTCATTCTATTTTTACTTACATTCTAATTTAATTTTCAGTAGGTTGTGTAGGTTTTTATTATATTGATATATAAAAATAGTTTCAATGAGCCATCATTGTAATTTTCTAGTGGTAGTTTATAATCTGCAATTGGATTCATGTAATGGTGGGTCATGAATCCCCATTGGACTTTTATTATTAGTATGGTTTTATTTCTTCAAATTAAACCTTTGACTAATATATTTTCTAAAATATATTTTCTTGGTTGCATGCTTTTATTTTTAATTAAAATATTAATTGTATGTCATAATTCATTATTATCTATTCCATTGGTTGGTTAAGATCCATCACCCTCAATTTTCATTGGTGGTTCATGAGTCACTGCCATTAATTTTATTAACCCACTATTAGATAAAAGTTATTTCTAAAAAAGTTAATTTCTCATTTAAATCAATGTTGTTATAAATAAATTATTCTAATTATTGTTTTATTATTTTATGTATAGTTTTATTTTTGGAGTATGTAAAACAATAATCATAATATTGTGGTTTCATTTATTCATGTGGTATTATATTGGTTTCATGCTCTGATTTCTAATTTTTTTCGTATGGGTAATCTAAATGATTATGATTTTTTTAATTTTTTTTATAATTTTTATTTTTTTTAAAATGATTTTTTTTCTATTCTTTTATCCAGGGCATGCATTGTTTTGGTGACACATTCTTGTGTCCTCCTACTCCCTCTTTCCAAAGGAGGACAAAATTCATCACATCTTCAACAATGTAAGATCTTTCATTGAAATGAGAGGAAGGGATGTTGGTTTCTGCTTTTGTGGATTCCTCATTAGAAGTCATCACCTACTACAGGTCCCCCTCATAGATTTGTGTCAGTATTCATGAATCTTATTCTCAGTTCCATGTCATTGTGGATTCTAGTTAATTATTCTTATTTTTTCTGGACATTACAAGGTTCACGATAGGGAAGTATCCTTCTGTCAAAGTAGATGGTAACATCAGGTATGTCGGGGAATCTATGGATGATTGAACATTGGTCACAAGTATTGTCCCTTATCATAGAGCTTCTAAATATCATGGAATCCTGATGTATCCCATGTTGATTGTGGGGTATCCTATGTCAGAGGCATGTCTCCATGATTTTCATCAACTTCTTGTGTTTAACACGTGGTATTCAACAACATTATTTTCTTGTGGAGATGGATAAGACTGAATAAAACATTAAAGAGAATGGATCAGTTAGGCACATACTTTGGAGGGATCACCTGAAAGGTTTACTCGATGGACATATCCAAACACCTAATGATGTCATACCTAGGATGTAATGTCCCAACAAGGGAAGGTTTCTCAACTTTAAGGATGATATAGAAACTAAAAAAGGTGGATCAAAAAGGATGGGGCCACACAAATGGGGATAGCAAGGATTACCATTGGATGTGATTGAACCTCGGGGAAGCATAATATGTGCCCTATTTCGTACACAAAGATCAAAACCCCTATAGTTTGAGAGGTGTGATTTGGGACTTACACATCGTTAGATTCTCAGGAGAAAAAAATGTAGTTAGATGAATGGGGCTTACACATGGTCAGTTTCCCATTTGGATGGATCGAATTAACCAGAATGTGGAGTCCTGGGTAAAATCTGAAAGGATGTAGATGATGTGTTGATGGAATGGAGGAATGAGATAGAACTGATGTGCCGATGAAGGTGTTGAGATTGAATCTTAGGGAGGTTTCCAATGTATCATAGTGAAAGGGAATCAATGTCCATGTAGTTCTAGAATGGGACGATGAGACGCCATAAGAGGTGAATCATGAGATTTGATACATGGTTAGGGTCCTGAAGGAATTATATCCTTGGTGATGTGTCATGATCTTCCTCAAACACAAGGTCTCCAGGGAGAGACTGGGATGGTACATGAGTATTGGGATTGAAACTTAGGGAGGCTTCCTACATATCAACATGGAAGGGTATCGAATTCAAGATAGATCAATAACTGGGAAAAGAAACGAGGTGTACAAAAAGGAAAATGACCTAGATTCATGCTGGGATTATCTATGGTTAGCAGGCCATCACAAGAGGGAAACTTTTGGTTGAAGGAGTATGGATTGAGTGCGGGGATTGTGAATGGTTATCTACCCATATGGATAAGCACACCTCATAGAGGAAAATCCGGGAGATGTGTCTCAACAAGGTAAGATTTCACAACTAGAGGGTACGTCCCTAGGAGGAATCAAAAAAGATTACCATTTGTCTGGATTGAAGCTCATGGAGGTGTCTTATGTACCTTTTATATATGATAGAGATTAAAACCTGCATATTGATACATCGAATACATTTTAACATCATGGGAGTGAGTAGTGAACCAATATGAAATGGACGAAATTGATGGATGATGTGATTGAACCTTAGGGAGGCTCCCTATGTAAACTGTATATATTATAGGGATTAAAGTCCACAATGTTTTGTAGAAAATGGGGTTATGGAAACTATTCATGGTCATTTTCCCATTTGATGGATCGGAACATTCTACGGAGGTGGATTTGGGATATGTGTCCCAAAAGGGAATATGCCACATCATGTGGGTACATCCCTATCAGGGAGAACCATATTTATCCAGTGGTTAGATCATAACACCCGATGAGAACGAACGTAGGGTGGGGTATCCCTTAAAAGTAATTTGTGATGCCATGAGGGTTGATCTATGCACCGATGGAGGTGGATTCAGGAGCATGTATCCCTATGAGGGGGAACCAATGATTACAATTGATCAGGACTAAACCTCGAAGAGGCATCCTATGTACCATGTGTAGAAGACATGGATCAAATCCTACGTAGTCTAGAATAAGTGTGGATTCATGGTCATTATAACCTCTATGATCACGTGAGTCATGCATGGTGTGAGAAATAAGACAATGTAGTATAATATACATGGATTTCACGAAAATCATGTTAACAGGAGATGGTGTGGTGATTACACATAAAAATGATCAAGGTGCCTCTATGGAGCATAAAATGTGAATGGTGATTACAAAAGGATGTTTCCCTGGTTCCACTATGGAGTGGATTGATTGAATGGGGCTTACTCATTGAAGCCGACATGGTGTTGTTATGGAGTAGTAACAGAGAATGTAGATTGCGCATGGAAGATGCTTGGGTGCCACTATGGAGTGGTAATGGTGAATGGGGCCTATGCATGGAATCTGCCCTGGTGCCGCCAAGAAGCAGAAATTTTGGTTGGGGAATACCCCTGAATGTAGTCTAGGTTCCACTAAGAAGTGGAAATGGTGAATGAAGATTATGAATTGAAGCATCCTGTTATGTCATTCCCATTTCATTCCATGAGGGAATCCCATGTTAATTGTAAGGGGTATGGATTCAGATTAACTTCATTTAATTGCCTAGGTTTTTAGGGCTTATGTAATGATCTTCCAATTCTATCTTCCTTATGTCATCCCATGTGGGAATATTATTCATGATGAATAAGGAATATTATTAATGAATTTTAGGGTATGCTGTAGAAAAAATAATATAGAGAGGACTATTAGGAATAAGCCACCTAGGAAGTTCTGGTTTGGGACTTACGCAAAAGAGCACCTATCTGGTTCAACTCAGCCTAGACACCAAGTGATGGGGGTTTAAGGGGTTTCTTGAGGAATATCATATCTCAAGGTATTTGGGGAATCCAATATGAGGATCTAAACTGATGACATGGGAAGGGGATCAAGATGAATAGGTTAACTCAAGTGTTTCATGGAGTACATAGGGCTATCTTGAATCATGGTTTTCTATAGGATGAAGGTGGGTTTGCATAAAGGTGCAAGGTAAAATATCAGCGACTATGACTGCAAAGTTCATGGTGAGAAACTCCATTAATCATGGGTGTTAGTGAAGGTTTCAAAGGGATTGGCCCGAAGGGACGGGACCACAGCTCTGGCAGTGATCCCTAGTGGGGCTACGATGGAATATCCCTTGGAGTATGGACCAATGGGAATGAAGGAATTATATTCAAGAAGGCTATTTTCAGATCACAAGGCTTTCAGAGCTCAGGGGATTATACATAATTCCTTAATTTGTAGGCGGAGTACTTCACAAAGGATGAATGCTTCACGAATCTTCAATTACCTTAGAGGTCCTTCATCCTTTTATAAGGTCACAAGAATTAAAGAAAGGTATATACACATGGGGTGGATACACTCTAGAACATAAGTAAAGTGTTTTCATGGAGTTTTGGAGGTCCTTATAAGAGGATCTCATGGAGAACATGAGCATTATGAATTTTGAGCCTGACGGTTAAACCCGACGGTGTATGATTCTGAAATGAAGACAAGTTGGGGATATTAATAGGAAAGGTGAGAGTTTTGATTCAAATAGGTGATACATGAAGAAAATGGTGTTTTTTAATCATATGTGGAATAATTGGACTAGTAGAGCCACCCGTCACTAGTCTACGGTAGTCGCAATGCTTGTTAGACTTGCAGATCGTCCTGTCATTACTCCACGACTGTGGAGGGAGATCCAAATATGGGCTCTGAACAATAGTTTTCCATCCTAACATCAAAATACCATTTCTTATATCCTGTAACTTAATTCATTAATGGTGATTGGTCAAATCTAAGCTCACTTAATGGGCTATGATCATGGATCAGGTGTGGAAAAATTAATTTCATCTCATGGAGATGATCTTCAGTGCCAACAGGAAGAAATTAAAATTTTTATTGTTTTATATTAACATTTCATGAGGAAATTTAATTCTCTAATATTTTATTTTTTATTCAAGCATGGTTTTAAAAAATAATGTAAATATTCATAATATTACACCATAATGCATCAACAAGAGTCATGTATAAATTGGACAAGGATTTTCTCCTAGAGAATCTTGTTTTAATTATCTCAAATACATCATTAAGGAATAAAAATAATACCATAATAGACCAATTTAAAGATATAATATGATATATTTTCCACATTATACTACTCTCAAATGTTCATGAACTTTTTCATCTTTTGGAATCTTGTTCTGATCACCGAAGGAATCAATTATCGACATTTAATCCTTCCATGTGATTAGTGATCATCGAGCTTTAGCTTCATCCAAATTATGATCATATGTTACAATTATTATATTTTTTTAATCATTTAATATATTTTTTTTTTATGAAATTTTATTTGTGTCTGTTTTACGAATTTTACATAAAAATAAATTATTTCCTCTATCTAGTAATTATACCTCGTAAAAGTAATCCAAGGTTCAGACTCTCGATAAAAATTCATTTATGACAAACCAGGTTTGTCTCCTATATCAAGACTATGTTTGGCCTACAGGTTGTTCAAAAGGAATGGTCTATAACAAGGTTCTCACCACATTAAAAGTAAGTTTCATAGTGTGTACCAGTGTCCCTAAGTAATAGAGGATATTGGAGAGTGTAATTGGATATTTCTAATCTAAACCAATATAAATCTTATGTTTTTTACTTATTATTTCCACTAACAAATAGCTTATAACACTACACTGAATAATTTTTAATATTTCATAAACTATGTTTTTTCTTTAAAATTATAGATAGAATATTCATCCACTTCAAGTCGTATTATATATCCATAAAAATCCAAAAATTGTTATCATAGTCACATTAATGACCGGTTAGCATCATGATTTTTATAATCACTATGAATATTATTTCTTTTGTTACTTTTTAACTGTATTAAAACTTGATATCCTTGAATTAATAATTTTTGAATCCCAATAATGTTATTCTTTCAATATGGTAGGTATCAATGCTAATGATGCCTGGATACGACACAAATCCCCATTTATTGGTGAGAGTGACTATGGATACTAGAAATGTAGAATAGAATTATAAATTAAACAACTACTTTTGGATCACTGAATTACATTTTGAAATCTATATGAGATATGAATGTTTTATCCAGATACTCTAGTTGGTAATGAAATCGTAAAATATGTTTTTTATTAAAAAGTTAAAAATATTGTGTATATTGCTCTGGGTAGGAGTTTCTATAGACATGTTTTATATTGTATGATTACCCATGAATTATAGTGGATACTTCAAGTGAATAATTATGGAACATAAAAGAAAAAGAGAAATAATATTGGAATGATCTGAGAAGAATACTTATATGTCATAATGGGAGATAAATAATCTATTAACAAATTGTTCCATCGAATCACTATTATTACTCATGGGTTTTGTTCCCCTGGAGAGGTCTTGGACGACACTGGTCAAGTGGAATGAGTAATAAGAGATCTTACAAAGAGATTTAATTCAAGGAAAGTGGCCATCAATTATAGTTTAGAATTTAAGGATTGTACATTACATGAAAATATAGGCTCTTTACAGCAGTATTCATTAGAGGTAAAAAACATTGTTGATGAGGACTATAATAAAATAAAAGGTATTGATTTAAAATCCAATATTTTTAATACCTTTAATTACTTTTAATTTTAAATATATGAAAGTGACAAGGATATATCCCACTATAATATCATTTTTTCATGTTTTTGAAAAAATGGGGAAAGATAGAGTTCAAGAAGAAGTCCAAAAAGGATTATAAAAAAATGTAATAATTTTAACAATAATGATGTTTCATAATTAACATGTTAATTGTATATAAAGAAGGGTCACGTAAGGTATGATTTACCTAAAAATAAATATCCAATGAAATATAAGGATATTATAATAAAGGTAAAAAATATATTTTTGGTTATTCACACTATTCAAACAATATTTAGTCAAGTGATAATTTTGGAAGTGAAAAAGAGACAGAGAATCATGACCTAAGGGGTATTGTGTTTGATGAAAACGATTATCTCTTTAATAGTAAATAACTCTTACAAAATTTGATCATATTTGATTATTTATAAATTAAAATGAAATTGTTTCTTAATCATGTTATGGTTTTGATTCTGAAAATTACAATGTTGGGAAATTAAAAAATAAAAATATACAATTATAATATGGTAATTCCTGAATTATTAAAATGATTACTAATTTGAAAATTATGAATAATAAGTTGAATAAAGATAATAATTAAATAAAATGATAATTTGATAATCTAAATGTTAGTACTCCCATGAATAATAAAACATAATTAGAATGTAATTCTAAATTGATAAAATTAAAATATGGAAAATGAAAGTATTAAAAACATTATGCATTTTAATTGTGAAGATCATTATAAGAGATTTAATTTAGTTATTGATTATCCAACTAAAGTATAAAATTAGTTTAATAAATTAAATAAATGAAATAGTAAATTGAGAATAAAATAATCTTGATCTAATTTATAGAACATTATTGATTTATAAACAGTAAAAAAGAATAATATGGATATGAAAAAAAATATTTTAATCAGAAATAAGAATTATCTAATTTTTTAAAAGGTAAAATATATGATAAGATTAAGTATATAATGAAATTAATCAACAATAAAAATGGGTTTGTGTATAGAATTCCAACCCCAAATTAAATAAATCTAACATTGTCAAATGCTTAAAAGGATTCCTTTCAAGTGTAAAATATTTTAAATAATAAATAAAAGTGAATTATTTCAATGAGTGTTCACTTCTATTTAAAAAAATTAATTAGACACACTATAACTTCATTACAAAATATTTACATTATAAAGATCCAACTAATAAATTCGTTACATCTATTTGGGTGCCTATGCTTTCATATAATAATCCCATTGGACCCAAGTTGGAATAGGTACAAAAACGGTCTGTTTGATTGTTTAATTTCAGGAAATCCAACATAGACGTATCAATGACTCTTGTTACTTAGATAGTGTCTCCTCCATGAAAATGACATGTGATATTTCAATTTTTCCATCATTTAACTCATGTGATGGCGACCTTTTCAATTTTGGACAGAAATAAAGGGCCTGGTTAATGGAATGAGTGAATTTGGTTGTTTCAAAAGTGTTATAATATCATAAGTATTATATTTACATGGTTTGAAAGATAATATTATATGTATATCATTGTTATGTGCTGGTGGCCTTTTTTCTAAATGATAAGTGTACAATATTGAAAAATAAATCACGTTTTTTTTCTGAAAATAGAAAAGAAAATGTATATACTATTGAATTTTAAGATCAATCTAAACAAAACATTACATGTGTTATTTCTGTTGAAGAAAATGAAATTATATTCCATCAGAAGATTGGGCATAAAAATTTCAGATTGTTCCAAAAAAGTTCAAATAGTTAACCGGTTCTACAACTACCCAAGTTTCATAAAATAAAATATTTTAACCAAGATTCCTATTAAAATGGTAGAAAACAAAAATAAATATCCAAAACTATAAATTTTGTTAGCACTTCTAGATGATTAGAATTACTAAATCTGGACATATTTAAACTTAAGAAACTAACTAATTTTGCTGGTAAAACTTATGTTTTTGTAATTTAGATGAATATAGAAAATTCTTATGGATTTATTTCTTATCTCATGAAAATGAAGGTTTATCGAAATTTTCTACTTTCTATAAACTTATTAAAAAGTTTAAATATAACTTTCTCATATATATCATACATGATAGAGGTGTTGTATTTTGGAATTTAGAATTTGGTATCTTTTTTTTATCAAATGGATGTACAAATTATTTCTCATCCTCTAGTAAACCATACTACAATAACATGGTATGAAGAAAATAAAAATATGTTCATGTAAAGGATATGTCTATGCTAATTGTATTTTATGTACTGAATATTTTTGGGAAGAATATGTAAATAAAACATTCCTTGTTTTAAATAGAATCTTAATTAGAACTTTTGATAAATAAGACCACCAAGGAACTTTTAAAAGGGTCTTAACCTTAAATTGGATATTTCATCATCTTTGGATATAATGTGTTTATCTTAAATACAAATTATAATTTATAGAAAATTGGATTTATATCATATAAATGGTTATTTTTAATAAATTCACATGAAAGTAAATATTATATAGGTTTCAATAGGAAAACATTAATTGGTGAAGAATCATTGTATGTTATGTTTAATTAAAAAAATTCTAATAAAGTGTATTCTGAATCATTCAATGTCAATAATGATTAATGATAATTTATCTTTGGTGATGATAACGACCAAGATAATCATAATTTATCAGTTGGGGGAGAGAATACATATTCACATATCGATAAAATGGAATGGAAATGCTTAAGGATCACCCAATATAATATTTAATTTGTAATGTAAATGATAGAATTCAAACCACAAAGTATATTTTTCTTCATTATTCTAATTTTACATTTTTTGTTGACTTTGTTCCTATAAACGATGAAAATTATTTAATTGATTCAATTGGAAAAATTCTATGCATGATAAATTAAATCAATTTGAAATAAATAAATTAGGGGGCTTAGTTTATTTTCCTTAAGGTGAACCTATTATAGGAACTAAATGGGTTTTTAGTAATAAACTTAGTAAATTTTTGAAACATAGATAAAAAGATAGAAATACTTGTAACTAATGATCATTCCCTAAAAGAGGTAATTGACATTGAATTTTGTTTATTTCTGTGAAGGAATCAATTAGAATTGTTTTATATTTTTCTATTTTTCAAAATATTAAATTATTCAAAATTTATATAAAATGTTATATTTTAAATTGAACTATTTTAGAGTAAGTATATGTAATGAAAACCACTAGATTTGAAATTGATCATTTTCTAGAAATTTTTTCTAACATAATAAAGTGTTAAATGGTCTTTAAATTGATATAATTTATTGAAACGAAAAGATTACACTGTTTTTATTAAAAATAGAAGTTGTAAATGTCAAGGTTGATTGATCATTGTTTATAAAATGTGTTTAAAATGATATAATAATTATACAGAAATATGTTAATGATATAATATTTTGATAAATATTATATTCAATTGATAATGATTTTCTTAAGAAAATGTCAAGTTAATTTGACATGAGTTTTTTGTGAGAACTAATATTTTTTCTTTTTTAAAAAATTAATCAATGAAAATAATGTACTTTTTAAATCAATCCATGTATGCTAAAGAACCAATAAAAAAGATTTCACATGATTATTTTAAATATATGAAAACACCTATGAACACTAATTGGAAATTGGAGTCATAAAAATCTACTATGTTAACTAATATTAAACAATATAGAGTCATGATAGGAATCCTTTTGTATCTCCATGAATTAAGACTATAAATCTTGTTTTCAGGTTTCTTATGTGCCATTTTTTACTCAACCCCTAAATAAAGTCACCTTAATGATGTTTAAAGAGTAATCAGATACATTAAAGGTATTGTATGTACTAGATGACTCTATTCTAATTATAACTATTTTAATTTATTATCTTACTCTAACTATGATTTTTTAGATTTCAAACAAGACTTCAAAATAACAACATGTATTTATTGTTTTTTGGAAAATTATTTATTTAATGGAGGTCTATAAAACCACATTCATTTCCCCTATCAATATCAGAGGTTGAATATATTGGTGTTTCATGTTTTTGTTCACAGAGAATTATGAATAAACAAATAGTATATTATTTTTGTATCAATTTTGATAAAACTCTTATTTATTATCACAAGTCAAATGATATTTAAATTTCTAAAAACACTATTTAGTACTCGATAACTAAACACATAGATGTAATATTTCAATTTAAAAATGTTCATGTAAATAATGGCGTTATATGGATATATTTTTCCATTTATAAACAACTATATGACATATTTACAAAACCCTTATATTAAATTAAATTTGAGAAGAAAAAATTTGAATTGGGTATGTTAGAAACTCAAAATATTTCTTAGTATGATCAGTATTCTTAATTATATATATATATATATTATGTACTTAAATATTATTTTCAACAATGATCAAATGATAACCAGTTCTTAAAATTTACATATTATTTGTTAAACGATAACAATATCTTATTACTAATTATATTGAAAAGTGTATCTATCAATATATTATCATAATAATTAAATTATTTGTTTCTTTCAATGATGTTTTTTTATAAAAAAGGAGGTTTCTTTTATATATTAATTTTTAATGTACTTTATTATAAATTTAAAAATTTGGGATATTTTTTTTGAATAATTAATAAATGCCTTGTTTTTTTTAAAAAAAAGTGGGAGTTTCATAGTATTTGAAAATTATTTAATAATTTATCACTACTATTATTTTTTGACAAATTACTCTACATAAAAATATTATTACAGCCTCAATTTGTTTTATTAATTAATAATTTTAAATTTAATATTTATAATAAAAGTTATGCAATTATGTTAGTGATTTGATTAAATAAAATGATATAATAAAACATAACATTATATTTTTTATTTATTAATGATTAAAATTTTTAAGTAAAATATAATTCCATACTTATGAGTATCCTTTACCAGCCCATCGAACACATAGTGGACTACTTAGGGTCAATCATGTTGGATGTCCTACCTGAGGACTCCCCACAATGAAGATTTGTTTTTATGTGAGCATAGTAAACACCTATAGCATTAAGGCCTATATATATGTCCATATGTTGTTTTTCTGTAGGTGAATAGGTGGTCTAGTTCACCCGTTGGGGCATGAACCAAATAAATTCCCTTTGTATTTTATGTTGAACCCAGAATCCATTCTTATTAATGGATTAAATCACAACCGTCGCTTCCTCATTTCAATGTGGGGTGTAGTTTAATGCTTATTTTTCATCTAAACATAAAAACTCAGATACATGTGTGGTCATAGGATCTAGTTAAAACAAGTTTCCTGATCAAACTTCTTTATCCCAGGATCACATTTGAACTCCCATGAATTCCACTATTCAATTTCTTTCTTCTTTTGATGCACACATTAAATTCTGTGTACCAGTGTTCTTTAATACATCAGTTTTCAACCTATATATCTTTCAACCTTCATTATTCTTCAATTTCTCACACTACGATTTTCGTTTAATGGATTCTATAAGGATTTATGTGGTTTCTGTTCAACATTGTTTTTTTAATTATTTTGAGTTTTTAAAATATGTAATCTTTCGATATTCTTCCTCGATCTGTTCTAATAATTATTTATCCATGCTATGTATTTCTATTGGTTTATCAATGGTTTCATTGTGGGACACCATCAGTGAGTCACAAGTCATGGTTGGAACCCAATTGTGAGTCATGGGACATTGTTTGAAACCAATGGTTGGTTGTGATCACCTAATGGGACCCAATGGTGGGGCAGGTACCTACCACCAGATATTAATGATGATACTTTTACTCACCATTGTACATCATCAATGGGTTAGTTTTCCCACCATTAGAAATTGATGGTGGGTTGTTTTTATCCAACCTGTTATTTATTTACTTTCTATAAAGAGTCTTTATAGGAGATTTTTCTTCGTCAGGTATTTTTATTTTCTGTTATTAGTTTTTTGTCAGTTTATGTATATATATTCATTTATGTTTTCATTTTTTAATCTTTTTTGTGAAAACAAGTTGATGAAGCACTTCAAGAATAATAACATCTCTGCCTTTTTCTTATTTTCTATAGTTTATTTATTTTAGTTTATCATAGATTTTAATGTTTCTATTTAGTGTTAGTTCTTGAATACTATAGTTTTATTCTTATTATTTAAGGATTCTATTTAGTATTCCTCTTCAATTAGATTCTAAAAAATATTTATTTCTATTGTAATTTTTTCAGAACATTATATTATTAATTGTTTTCTTTCTATTTGAAGTTACATTAAAATTTAGTTTTAACTATATTATGTATCTTTTTTTCATTCTTCTTTTTATAAAATACATTCATTGATCCACTATTGAAATTTTGTAATCGTATTTCATAAGAAACCACCTACTTCATACAATGGTGAGTTATGAGTCATCGTTGGACTTCCAACAATATGAAATTTTTATTGCTTCTGTATAATCCTTTGACTAGTAAGTTTTAGGAAATATTTCTTTTATTTTGGATGATTTTATATTTTATTAAAACTAAAATAGTCAGTCTTTATACATTGTTCTCTATTCTAGGAGGTATGTCTTGATCCAATGCATCATGTTTTATGTGAGGGGTTATGAGTCACCGCCAAAAAAACTTTTAAGCCACCGTTAGTTAAAAATTGTTTAATTTTGTTTCATTTCATGACTAAATTAGTATATTTAGAAATAAACCATTTCTATAATTGTTTTATTTTTTATGTGAAAATATATTTGTAGACTATATAAATTTTTTTATCAATATTATTTTTCCATTTATTCATGTTATTTGATATTCATATCAACCTACTTTTTTTACATTTTATTAATATATGAATAATATAAATTATTATATTTATTTTTAATCATTTTTATAATGGTGATTTTTATACAACTAATTTACATTAAATTTTGATTTTTTTCATATTTCATGAAGAATTCTAAATCTTAAATTTATTACTTGTTATTCAGATGTGGATTTCAAAAAAAAAATACTAAAGAAATATTTTTATATTTTTATTCAGATACAATTATCTTGAAAAAACTAAAAATGGACCCTCCAAAAGAGGGTCTTGTTTTAATAATATTGGATAAATTATCATAGAATAAAAATATTACCTTTACAGCTCATTTTAAAGATCTCTTGTGATATAAAATTTACATTATACTCCTATAAATTGTACATAATCGGTTCCGCCTTCTACAATCTTGTTGTGATCATGTAAGGGATCCTTATTATACATTTCTTCCTTCTATGTGATCAATGATCTTAATTCAAAATCCTATTTGACATTTTAATCATCAACTACATTTTGTGTATTTTCTAATTCATGTAATATTTTTTTTATGTTTGAAATTTTGTTTGTGTCTAATTTACAGTTTTACTTTCAAAACATAGTCTTTAATTTCTATAGATATTTTACCTCCGAAATTTAATTTATGGTTGTGACTCGAGATCAAAATTCAGGTATAATTAACTATGATGGTGTCCTGTATCAAGACTCGGTTCTATCATATTGTTTTTCGAAAGTAATGAACTCTAATAAGGTCCTCACACCATAAAAATATGGTTTTATTGTAAGAAATAGTCTCTTCAAGAAGTAGAGGAGATTGAGGAGCGGAATAGAATATTTTCGTTTTAAACCACTATAAATATTTTCTTCCTTAATTTTTATTTCTACTGTGACATAACTCAAGAACTGTGCTCTCACTATTGTTTAAAATATAAAAACTCTAATTTTTTTGTATTTATTTTTTTATATAGTTTATTCACCCAACACTAGACATAATTGAAATCATTTATGATCTAAAATTTTTATCTTAGTGTGTAACATTATAATATGTTAGATAAACTATGTAAAATGGGGATGATAAAATAATCCTATGAAAATTAGGTCAGGAAAGGACACATGAGTGAAAATTATCCCTTTCCAAACTTTTATTCACAATTACTCATATGTGGATCATCTTTCAATCAAAATTCTATCATTTATCTCATATTTCTAAACAAAAATTTTATAATGAAATTATCTTTTTTAACGAAGAAAAGAAAAAAAAAATTAAAAATAGCAAAGGTATATAGGCTTCCACCCATATATATATACTAATATATTATGTTGAAAATGTATACATTGGTTATTGTATGACACACCTCTTAGTGTTCACACAAGTTATCGGGATCCATCACCATAACTTATTCGTTTTATTTTTGTTCCCATGGTTTAAGAATGATTTTTAAAGGAATATATGTGTGTAGGATACATGATAATCCTTCATCTACTTGGTTTATAGGGTAAAAATTTATTTGGAGTTTCATGATATCATCCCAAGGGGTGTATATCATTGAGGGGGAGGTCACCCCTGAAAACATACTATATATCTCCAAGAAAAAACTCAATAATCCACCATACATATGAAATCGAATAAAACTGCTATATGTATATATTTAATCAATGATTGAATAAATAGCTCTATATGTGGAGTGAATGGGGTCTATGTCTCATATATGGTGTCTAGACAGAATGAAAGTGAAAATATTTTGTTATATTCACAAGAATCGGGTTTTAGAATAAATTCAATTGAGTGGTGATCAATTAGTTGGTCTAGATTGATCAAATGTATGTATACCATGGCTCTGATCAAAGCCTGAAATTTTTAGCCAACTAGACTATAAAGAAAAAAATATTTTACCTATCACATAAGAAAATGTGAATAAACAAATGAGATGTGTACAAGTTATCTAGGGTTCCAATATTTGGAAATATGTTTGATGAGTTACACTCATCAAATTACACATGTGGAGATATAAAATGAACACCCTCATTAGTTCAGAAATTATTGATATATTTCATAAATATTGTAGGTAATGAACCCCATCCTTGGATTTACCACATCGTTGAATATTTGATGGAAATTAAACAATTAAAATAAAGATAAAACCTATATTAAATGTTCCCAATAGGGTTATTTTATTTCAAAAAAAGATGAATCATGAGTAAATTTTTGCCCAAGAAGGATAGGGGTATTTTTTAGAATTGAGATATGTCATCATCCCAGAAAATTACTACTAATAATCCCCATGATAACATCCTTTCCATGTGGCTATGAAAATACATTTTACTAGATGTAAATTTGTTCAGTGGTTCCATGAACTAATTCATAATATCACAATAAGTAAATTTTATTGTTATATTCCCTATAATATTTGTATTTAAATAAATTTTTTACATTGATTATTTATTATTAATATTTATATAAATTTTTCATTAGTTATTATGTTTTAAGAGTTGATATTATACATTTTTCATTATGTTTTACTCTGTTAAATATTTCATTTAATACACCTAAAATTTATTTATAATTTTTTGTACTTTTACCATGTACCCAAATGAAAATCTATGAATCTATGTTTTATGATTTACTTGCCTTATATGTTTTGACCATAAAATGGAATTAAAAAAATCCAAATTAAGAGATTTTTTATGATTTTTTATGATAAAAACAGCAGCTATATTTTATTAAACTAAAACCAATGATATATATATATATATATATATATATATTTATCATGTATTAAATTGGAATTCAATTCAGTGCATATTTTCAATTGTAATTCTGTTGTTTTTCAAAATTCAATTTCTACTATATTTTAGTGATGTATCATGCTAAATTGGATAAATAAATGTCATTTTAATGAGTTATAAACATTAAAAAATATATTATATTTATGATAACAAGAAAAATGATTAAAATTTTATTTTTTTTATTTTTTTCTTAAATATAGTACCGTGTACCACCCTATAATCCACATAATGGTGCCCTGAGATGGAGGACACAATACATCAATCATGCCTACCCAAATTCTAGATTGTACTGAATATCAGGGAGGGCCTAGAGAATGTATGTTGGGAGATTATTCTCTCATTGAACATAATTGAGATAAAATAATTCAAGGATTAATAAAAATTAGCATAAAATTTTGTATGAAAGGGCCACTAAGGCAATGTAGAGGAAGAAATATCAATAATGAGATAGAACTGGAATAATAATAAATAGGAATGTAAGAAAAATAAATAAATGGAAGAAGATAAATAATAGGTAGATATAATATGATGAAAATCACGGTAAAGTATCTATGGAAAAGTTTTCCTGTGAAATATGGGATAAAATAATATATCAAATGCTAATAAAATACAAAAAATAAAAAAACTACAACTTCTAGCATCTCGAGAATATTATTGTTACTTTACTCCCAAACTCCATCTTAGGAATCAGAGTAAATAATTGAAAGATGACTTCTTCCCTTTTCTATATCCTTAACCAAGAAGAATACATGGGTTCCAAAGGCAGGCCAAGAAGGGTGTGAGATAAAATCCCAGTAGACCACCACCAATAATGTCCAGAAAAATCCATTACATGAAATTTAAAATGATAAATATACCCTTTATACTAAATTAAATACATAAATAAATAACTAAATATATTTGATTATGTTCCACTTATGGAACCTATCCAACATTACCTACTACGACCTAACTTGATGTATCAAAATTGAGGAATACTACATAAGTTAATTGGGTAATATAATATATAAAGAGGTGGACTATCCCCAATATTTTAGTTTATATTGAATGAAAAGTCCTTGATGTTACAATTTAAAAATTTCATTTCTTAATTTGAGATATTCATTGAATTTAATAAGATTCACCCTATGCCCGTCCATAGAGGACTAGGTGCAACCCTAAGAATTTCTCCTGGGGATCTATATATTCGCAATTCCATAGGATTCAGAATAATGTGACCCATGTATGAGATCACAAGAATCCCTCCATGCATGTTTTTATATCATTATGAAATAACATTCGATCATGTTCCATGTATCACTCGTTGGGTCCCATGAATCTCTAGTGGCATGATAAAACCATCAAGACACCGGTACCATAAATTGGGTGTCAATTATGGAACCAGTGTCACTATTCTAGAGGTGAAAATGGTAAAAAAATATCTCATCCCAATTATAACTATTATTACCCCCACCATGTTAAAAATAATTTAAAAACCAACTATTATTACCAATATGCTCATATTAGGGTTCTTTAATTTAGAACCCATTGTATCACCCTCAATACTAAGGTGAGGATACAACCTGGTTAGAAAATCTACATTGTTTAACAAAAAAAATAACATAAGCAAGTCAGTCGAAGCATGTAATTAATCATTCCATCAATGGATTAAGTCATATGATGTATGACCTAACCACATAAACAATCATTTTTTATAATAAAAATTCTTTAATGAAATCAATAGTTGGGGCCCACATTATTTTTATTCATTTAATCAATTCACATAATAAGTTAAAAGTATCGATTATAAGGGAAAACCACTCATGGTATGATTATAAAAAAAGACAATGGAAATTAGGAATCAAGGGAAGGTCACACTCTATTTGGTGGAATAAATTAGGGTGGTCAAACCAAGGGTAGATTCACCCCAAAATTGGATCCAAATACACTTCAAAAACTGTCTAAATTATTTATTATTTTGGACGCACAACCGGAATGGTCCATCACATTGAACAATGGAACAAGATAAAAACTGAAATCAAAATTAGATGAAATAACTAAACCATGGACCTTAGCTCTGTAGTGCTTCCCTTTCCAAAAATCGATATTTGATTCATGCTAGAACAGAAGATATCAAAGAGATATTCAAATGAACTGAAAACAAGATAAATTATCTTTCAATGAAATAGCATAGTATAGATTTCGAGAAACAATAAATTTAAGGGATATGATTCAATAGATTACTAATATCCTTCCCATGATTCTGATGGTGAGAGATTTGGAGTTTGAAAGAGCGAGATATCTCAAAAACTATGGTGGAGGATAGGAAGAGATCATCCATTAGAGAGGATAAAGATTCCCCTAGAAAATAGAGGGAGAGGAGAAACATAGGGAAAACACTCATTAAGGGAATAAGGTAAATTCATCCTCATAAGTAGTGGATAATGGTTTGGCCACATGATTTACAAAACTATGAAAAAATAGTGAAAATGTCCCTTGTCTTGGAGGCCCAGAGCATCTCAAAGCCATGAACCTGGGGTCGCATTGTTTTAGACAAACTGTACAGCCTCTAGCACCCCATTTCCTTAAAACACATTGATTGGGAGACCATGTGGGACGGACTGTATAGATTCTACTAATTTTTTATCTTAGTCTTACTTTTAATACTTTGGGGCTCTGGTACAAAACAAGCCCCAGATAGCCCCGATACATCCTTGAATCCAATTTTTATCATTATTAGTTTCAAGATGAAGATTTTAAACCACTAGATAATGTTATGTTACTTTGATAATATCCAATACATTACAAACTCTCATCCTTAAGATAGATCATCCATGAGTTTCTACTAAGAGGGTGTTTAAATGTATTTGGAGTAGTTTTCTGGCTAATATGCATGTACATTATCCTCCCACACCCAGGTATCATCTTATATGTGTATGTTCTACCATAAAACCTAGACTAAGGGAACTCACTTGCCTCAAAGTGCATTTCATCTCTTATTAGTGATATGTGTCAGATTATCCTCAAAGTATTCATCCACCTCCATCATAATATCCATAGGGTTAAACAAATTAGAAGGGTCATCATGATAATTATGAGGTGGCAATACATTGAAAAATCCATGCATGGAATGGTACCTATTTGGTAACAATAACCGATAGGACGCCCGGATGACCCTATCCACAATATTGAAAGGCCCGACCTATCGAGGTGATAACTTGCACTATATCTATATCAATATATGACCCACTATAGGTGATATATCAAGAAATATCTCATCTCCCACCTCACACTCTAAAAGTCAATGATGATGATAAGTGTAAGACTTCTTCCAAGATTGAATTGTATCTATATGCATCTAAAATAGTTGATCCATCTCTTATGTGACCAAAATAATATGAGGACCTAGTAGAGGTACCTCACCATCTTATAAAAATAATTGAGGTGAGAAGAATAACCTACCATAAATGACTTCATACAAATCCATCTTAATTGTTTCTGGAAATATTATTTTATGAAAAATCAACCAGTGGGATATGATTTTTCCATCAACTTCTCAAATAAATAATACATTCCCATAGCATATACACAAATAGATGTATTTTCTTCTTAGACTAACCTTTGGTTTGATTGTGATATGTTGTACTCAATACCACATGTGAACCTAGTTCCTTTTTCAACGCTTTCTTGAATAGTTATGTAAAGAAGGTTTCTTTGTCTGAATAAATAAGATGGGTGACACCATGGAGGAAAACAATAACCTTGGTATAATGCCTCCCAAATTCATCAAAAGAGAGGGTATCCCTGATCGGTAAGAAGTGTATAAGCTTTTATAACTTTTCAATGATCACCCATACTAAATCCTTTCTATTAGGGGATCTTAAAATGCTTTTCACAAAATCCATGGGGACTTTGACCCATTTTAAATAAATAATGGAGTGGAAACATAGAGTTCTATTTGGTGTATGGTGCTCTTCCTTTACATTTTTATAGGCGGGACACCTCATGAAGAATCCTTTTATATATTTTTATATCCACAACATCCAATATTAATAATGAATGACTCAATAAAACATGGTGGGGCCAAGGAGACATATATGAAAATAGGAATGAGATTCCATCGTTATCTCTTCCCATATATTAAAATTCACCCAAACATTCCCATGGAAGAGTATGGTTCCATTCTCATCAATAACCCAACTTGGATGTGTGTTCTTACCTATGATGCTCTCCCTCAAGATGAGGCCCTTGGAATCAAATAACTACCTCATTCAGACTCTCTATATATGAGAGAATTTCACTTCCAGATCAACTAATACCAATTTCACATGTTTTTCTTGAATTCCCATCTTGATTTTATAAAACAGATCCATAAACTTCCATTCACTACTATCCTCCCTTATTTCTTATGTCTGAGTCTTCTAGATCAAGGAGTCAGCCACTATGTTTCAATTATAGGTGTGTAAGAATGATCAATGTTGATGGAATATAGGTATTCAACCCACCTACACTATATAAGATCAAAATATCAATATTTTGATATGTATTTTAGACTTCATTTATCCTTTTAAACAAAAATCACTCAAAAATAAACATTTCCTCCAATATCATAGAGATTGAACCATGACTACTAGATTTATATCATGTGTAGGGAAATTCCACTCATGATCCCTCGTAATTAATCAACCATATTCCATTACTCAATCTCCCTGCATCATGACCTACCACTATCCCAATACCCAATGCACCACAGTAAACAATACAGCTTCTTCTTGAATCTGGTAGAATCCAAATCGGGGATGATGTTATTATTCCCTTTTACGCCTGCAAAAATATCACACAAGCTTAAGTATTTTCGAATTTCAAACCACTATTTTTCAAACCCCTATGTGGTGGTACAAGGTATGAACAATCGTGAATGAATATCTGGTAATAGATTTTTAACCAAAATAATTTACATATATCAAACACATTCTTAGGTTTCTCTCAATAAACTATGGCACTAACAATTCTCTGGGTCACATATACATCTTCCTCTGATATGAACTGGCCAAATAAGTGAACCTTAATGATCCAAAATCTAATTTGCTGAGAATTTCATATAGATGTTTCTCTCTTAGTTTAATCAAAATTATCTCAATATGGTTGGCATAGTAATTTCTAGAGAGTGAACTAACTATGATGTCGCCTACAAAGACTACAATAATGAAATCTTGATATAGGTTAAAAAAAAGATACATCAAATCCATATGGACATTTGGAACATTTTTCTGGCTGAAAAACATAACCAGATACTAATACAAGATATACCTTTTTCGTAACAATATATGTGGTATGCATGATGGTCTAACATGTACATGATGGTAGCCTGAACTCAAATAAATCTTAGAGAAAACTGTTTCTCCTTCAAGATTGTCAAAGAGGAAATATATGTGAGTAATTTTATATCATTTCTTCATGGAAATATGGTTCAATAGGTGGTATTCTAGACACAATTTAAGGGTGCTGTCTGACTTTATGAATAAAAGGACATGTGATCCCCATGGCAATGTGTCAGTTCAGATGAACCCAATTTCCACTATATCTTCATGATTATTTTTAAGTTCTTAGAGCTCTGTAGATTCCATCGTATATGGAGTAATTGAAACTAGTGTTGCATGTGGAACAAGTTCAAAATTGAACTCAGCCTCTATCTCAAATTGTGAGGTAGAAAAATCCTAAGGGAAGACATCCCTCAAACAATCCACAACAGGAGGGGGGTGAATTTTATAACACTCATTCCATGGTCACTCATATTGTGATTGGCCATTAGGGATGTCACTTTTCCTAGACTAGTATGCTTGATTCCATCTCATCTTTTTGTATATCCCATTTGACATTGTAGATATATGTACTATCCTCAGATGATGTGAGTGGCACCCGATGGTGATTGAAATACACATGGGGATAATTAAGCATAATCTAGTCCATGCTGATAATGATGTCAAATATGGGCATCTATAAAAAGAAACTCCAATGAAAATTGTACAAACCTATTTCAAAGGGGAACTCCTTACACTATCATATACCCTTAGCCTGAACTCCTTACATGGTTCCAAGAGTCATTACAGCACAAGAATACTCTATCACCAGGCCCATAACTCCCATAGTTATAGTAGATAAAAAAGAGTGTGTTGAACATTTATCAATCAAGGAAGATACTAAAGATACATATAATAAAATAGTACCTCGAACCATTGATGGTCTTGAACACAACTTCTCTAGATTGAGAAACATCCCATATCTATATCATGAACCATAACCCAAATATTATTCATTAATATCGTGAGAATGTCCATTCTGCTGATGCTAAAACTCTCTGGCCTGAATTCATTGTCCACAACCACTAGCTCATCCCAAATGGCCTATAGAAGAACAACTCTCAACATGATGTGGAGTCGTTGATCTAGTAACTAGGAGTGGTGATGGTAATGATCCCCATCCACATGGCATAAGACTAAAAGATTGTAAAAAAATTGGATGTGTCCCATCTATCTGTAAGACTGAAAATCGATATAGTTTCTCATATAATGGGGATTTTTATGTCTTATCCTACAACACTGGTGACACAACAGAAGACAGTCGGTGCATTCCACCGAGCTAGTACATCCCATGGGTGTTCCCCCAAAACAATACTTCTTGCCATTGGATTTTCCACTACTCATCATGGAAGCTAAAACTCCCTAGATCACACTACAATATTCATTCAGGTTTCACATAGTGATGAAGGTTTGGTTTGAGATTTTTGAGATGGTGGTTAGCTAAAAGATATTCACCTATGATCATATGTCTTATAGACACCCATTCTCAAATAACCTCATAGTCATTGAATCATCACTGAATAAAGTTGATGAAAATGTATAAAATTTAGTGAAGATATCTAAATATTCCACACTAATTTGTCACACTGATGATAGTGAATGAATTACCATGTACAATCAATTATCATGGTCTATGGATTGAATTAGTCTAAGATGGTTATCTATAATTCAACCAAGACCATATCCTGATGTCGACTATCCTTATTAAGGACATCCCAACAATGCTTGTTGGAGTCACTATGAAGACAAGTGGAATGTTTGACACTTATATTTTGAGGAATATCAATATTCTCAAAGATATACATCATATACTCTAACCATGAATATGAAACTGATCGTCTATCATCCCTTGAGAATGTGGGAGGATATAACTACTGGAACTCCTGGATCAGCTTTTCCATAGTAGGGGTAGGATGAGGAGAACCATGCCCAGACTGTAAGAATTGAATGAAACCATCCTAAATCTAATAATCATCACCTAGTAGAAGATATAAAAGAGCTTCCTTGGGTGGTACTATAGGAGGTACTATGGGTGGATCAGGGACCACCACCTCTGAATTGTAATCTTTGCCACATTACTAGAACACCACACAATGTCATCATGGTGGAATATCACTAAACTTTTCAAGAACACATATCATAATGGATTTATTCTAGTTAGAGAAATAAGTAATTAATGGGAAAGTACAAGACCAACTATAAGCACATCAAAAAATATAGCCTACTCCATGAACTAGGTATAGGTGTTCTGAAAAGGTCACAGAATGTTCAAGGAGACACGTCATACTTCCAACTTGAAATGTAAATTTAGTTCTAATGTATCATATCCCAAATATAAGATAACCATTTCATTTTTAAATAATAACAATATGGAATTCTTGTTCTCATTTATTTGTTTAAATCCCTTTAAATGGTTGAATTAAATGGATTTCCATTTTCAATTTATAAGGTCTCATAGACCATATAAATCGAAATGCCTCACCAACGTAATTCTAACCATTACACATTCCATCCCAGGATGCCAATGGTCCATGGATAAATGTGTCATAACCTACTACATAAGGTGTATTTTTTAAGTGATTCAAGAAAAAAATGATTGGTTATGAAAGGAAAAATAAGTGTCAATTTTGTTTTCACCGTACTATTGGGAATTTAGAAAAAATTTAATATAAACTAATAGAATAACTAAAATAAATAAAAACCAAATGACCATAATAAGCACATAAAATAAAATCAATGAACTCCAAAAGTATAAAAAACACAGCATAATGAATGACATTTTAATCCAATGGTACGTAGTATGATACATGATTGCAAATTTTCTTTCATATCCTCGGTCCATGGGAAATCTACCCATGATATTTAAAATTTTATTATTATTATTATTAATAAAAATCTTTTGTGTCACCAAATGGTGAAGTCCATGAAAATATAATAGCATAAGAAATAACAACATTTTCCCACCCCTGGTAATTTGGGTTTCCCCTATACAAGGGTTAGCTACTCTCAGACCTAGTATCATTACCAATTCCCAATATCATATTATCCTACCAAAACCCAAATATTAAGAAAAAGGAATGATGGCTCTAATACCACATTTTAGTGTCCTGACCATGATGGAACTTAATGGTTCTCTTTGAAAATGTTCACAAGAACTCAAGCGCACTTCCGAAAATAATAGATTATACCAACTAGAAATGAGGGACTAGGGAGTGTTTATGGGGAGATTGTGGCCTAATTGAGCAGAGTTAAGTGCAAAAATATACATGAAATAGTAAAAACAAAACCATATGACCATATGACCATACCAGTATCCAACCATTGCAGAAGCAGTATCAACACAAAGATATAGAATTAATAATAATTAATAAATTTGAATGCTAAAAAATAACTAGTGAAAGATAAAAAATAAATTCATACAATATTATGATGATTATGAAAATGAATCTTTAAAAAAGTGTGCATAGTAATCAGGGGATACAAGAATATACCAAAATCTAAAAAAACTATAAATACCAAAACAACCACTACTAGAATCTCAAGTATAGACTTGATACTATTCCCCAAAACACCATCCCAAGAATTAGAATCAATCATTGGAGGATAGATGATTCCCTTTATCTATACCTGCAATACAAAAACACTAATCTTTATTACACACATAAACATGATTTATTTCATAAACATCCATTTAATAAAACCCAGAAGATTAAGAGTTCTAGTGTATTTGGGGATTTAGAACATTAAATGACAACTTGAGAAACATAATACAACATCTTTATTGAAAAAAATATTTTACATGACCACAAAAATCCTTCGTACTTAGCATTTCATGTGATAATCTGAGGACATACTTAAGAAAAGGGTGATCTATAAAGCCCAGTAAGAGAGTAAACAAAAAAATAAATAATCAATACAATACATGTGAAGAAATAGGAATATCAATGGATAATAATGGATATATAAACATAAATTCATGATATATCATGATTATCATATCATGGAAATTTTGGAACAACATACAACATGATATTAGTACAAGAAAAGGCTCATTGCACATGGATTAGCATGAGTAAACCCTCATAGCACATTAACTAGCATATGTAATCCATCATAGAACCTGAATTAACATGAGTAAACCCTAATTTGATAGGGAATATCATGATACTAAACATTACCCAATGCATTGGATTTCTATCAGAGTGCACCCTTTATAATCATTTCATTTCATGCATAAGTGTTCCACATGGATTATATAACATGGATTCATTCAACATAATATGTTATTCCATGATTAAGGAATGTATAATACATACATTTAAGTACCATTCATAAATTATATGTGCATAAAGGTAAATAACCTTGATATAGAAATGCGTATGGTATTCAGTACATGGAAATTTTGGTTTGGAAAAATCACAGTGCAAATTCGGCAACATAGCATTGTCATATGGAAATTTATAAGTTGGGTTGATAAGAGAGAAAGGGGTATCTAATAGTTTATATATAAAATAGATAGGAAGGGTATCAAGTAACATAATATCCCAAAATATTAAATAAAATTTATATGCATAATATGAGATAAATACTTGAATGGAGATAAGAAGAGAGAAATCACTTACGAAATTTCAGCATTGTAACAGGTGTACACAGAATGAATTAATGAGAGAAAAAGTGGTACCTAATAATTAAAACATAATGAGGGTAGTGTGGTTGAGGTTATAAATCATACCCCAAAATTGTTAATTGAATATAAAATGGTATAACAATAGGAATAAACTTGGATAAAAATGAAAAAAGAATCCCTTATTGAAAATTGGCATTGTAATTGGTGTACATAAGGGATCATAAGAAGGATAAATGAGAGTAAAAGGGGATATCATCATTTCTATATAAAATGGAATTTAGGTATGATATTTAATAACATATACCAAAATATAACAAAATTTAATATACATAACAAGAAAAGAAATCAAGATAAAAGAGGAGGGTTGAAGATCCGTTATGAACTTTCGGAATAGTAACGGGTGTACATAAGGCTTCATAAGGGGGATAAATGAGACTAAAAGAGGATATCATCATTTAAAAATAAAATTGGAAGTAACTATGTAATTTAATAACATATCCTAACTAATTAATAAGAATAATTAAATGGCATAACAAGAAAAGAATGCTTGATAAAAGAGGAGGGTGGAATATCCCTTAGTTGAGTGTGTTACATCAAAATCTTGAAGAGGGGATTCATGAGATATTAGGGAACCTTGGGTGGATCTATAAAGAGTAGGGTAGATTAGGGACTTTCTCCACATGTTTTTAGTGAAGTTAAGTGTTATATTGGGTGGGTTTATATAGGAAATGAGAGGATTTTTCATTAATATTTCACAATCTTAGGTTTTAGAATCAGTATAATTAAATATTGAAAACCACCATCCTTCCCATGATATTACCCAATGGTTTATTCAAAGTGTAGTGGAAAATAGTATTTTATAAGTCCAATGTCCAAACATATAAAAAATATTTTCCATTATTATGTGGAGGTGAGTCGCATTATTAAAGAGATAAATTGGAAATCATAAAATATATTATACATTGTGGAGAACTCACTAAGAATTAATAAAATAAGTAAAAAAATATAAAATCACATTAATTTAATTATAAACCATATATTGGGCTGATAATACCTATTATAGTATTTATTACATCAATTTGGGGTAATTATGTTGTCATAAAACACATATTTTATTTATAAGGTATTTAATTTTTACCCAAAAATTCCATTATCTCAGAAAATTATGAAAAATTTACCAATGGATAATTTTGACTTCTTGATTACAAAAAAAATATATTCATTTTATCTAATTTCTTTTCTAAATAATTGAATTTTCACTTTTAAAATGAAAATCGATATTAAAAATTCACTAGTTTTGACAGAAAATGTTTTCAATTATTAATAAAAATTACATTTCACATCATAAAAATTATATAGTAATTTATTATTCCTAAATGTAATTTGATAATAATATTTTATTAAAATATTTATATTTCCAAAATCTATTAATTCCTTAAAATAAATTATTTAAAAATTCACTTCCTTGATTTATTGTATAAAAGATATAACTCTTGTCAATCTAATTAAATAATCATTTAAAGATAAAGAATTGTTGTAATCATCATTTATACGAATTTTATATTATAATTTTATTAATAAAAACCATTTTTTAATATAATTATGTATATATTTCTCAAAATTACTAGTTTTACCTAATGAGTCAATTTATCAATGTCATCATTTTTTAAAGAAAGGCTATTATCATAAAAGAATTTATGGAATAAGACTTTTTTTATAAAAATGGATTACATAATATTTAAAAAATATCTTATTACATAACCCCTTATGACACCCACGTAAGTACTCAGGGTAAGGTGTGTGATGTTGAGAGACTCTTGGGGAGGCTCTGATAACATCGTTATTGTGGTAATATATATTAACTAGAAATTATCATGTAGGTGATTACATTCAAGCTTAATGCGTTGAAGTTTGGCTTGGTATTGGTCAAGAGTGAATCCCAGTGATGCTACCACATTTTTTTAGCTTTGAAAAATGAGATTTGTATGGCCTGAGTCTACTATATGATGCCATCCCCTCCATTATCTATGCCAAAATGATTCTTTTTAAAAACCATAAATTTACATCAGTGGAATTATCACTATTAAACGAATATATTATCAATGGTAATGATACATAATGGTCATTTAAAGCCATTAATAATAATAATAAATGGGTTCATGAATTTTCTAAATTACATTAAAATAAAGGGAATTTCCTTCATAAATGATTGGTTTGTTACAACATTCCCTCCTTAAGTAATTTCCCCCTCAAAATTTCCTTTTACCATACTAAAATAGATTAGGGTAACTCTACCTCAAACTTTCTCCAATTCCCATGATGATTCTTCAAATGTTTGGTTTCTCCGGAATAATCTTATGAGGTGCATTATCTTATTTCGTAGAAATTTTTCCATAAGATCTAATATCTTCACCGAAATCTCTTTATAGAAGATATCAATCTCCAATTCTTCCACTTCTAGATTGATTACATGTAATGGATCAGGTATATATTTCTTCAATATTGATACATGGAATACATCATGTACTTGAGGTAGGTTCGGTGGAAGTTCTGGTTGATATGCCACTACTCTGATGCAATCAAGGATATGGAGCCGATGTGCCTTGGTCTATGCTTAACCTTCTTCAAAAATCTCACAACCCTCTTCCATGGTGATATTTGGAGGATTACCTTGTCCCCAACATCAAAATGCAGGTCTCATCGACGATTGTCAACATAGTGTTTTTGTCAACTCTAAGAAGCTTTAATGTGTTCGTGGATGGTCTTTAACTTCTCCACGATTTCTTCAACCATTTATATACCTAGAAGTTTTCTCTCCCTATCTTCATCCCAACATGTCTGTGTTCTACACCTCTTCTCATAAAGTGATTCATAAGGAGCCATTTGGGTTCTTGTGTGGAAACTTTTGTTGTGAGAGAAATCAACCAGAGAAATATGTTGATCCTATCATCCATTGAATTCTACTAGGCATGCTCTAAACTTATTCTAAAGTGTTTGGATATTCTGCTCAGATTGGCCATCAGTTTGAGGATGATAAGAACTAATGAATTTCAACTCAGTATTCAGATCATTTTGGATACTCTTTCAGAACATAGTGGTGAATCTTGGATCTCAATTGGAAAAAATAGATGATGGTACACCATGTAGCCTTACCACCTCTCTGATGTATATTCATGTTAGTTTATCCAATGATAAATCATCACAAAATTCAATGAAGTGTGAAGTCTTTGTATGATGATCCCCAACAACCCATAGAGAATTATTTATATCGGATGTCTTCTAAAGTCTCATGAAAAAATTCATTGTGATGTTTTTCCTATTCCATGTTGGTATGGGAAATGGTTTCATCATCCCCTTAGACATCTTCCTCGTGTCCTTCACTTACTAACATAAAATTCACTTTTATGTATACACAGTGATCTCCTTCTTCATGTTATCCCACTAATAATTCTCCTATAGATCTTGATACATTGTTGCGTTTCCTGGGTGAATAAAGAAATTTGAAAATAAGTTCATCATCCAAATGATATTTCTGTAACGCCATATTTTATGGAGCACATAGTCTTTACCCAAATATCAAAACTCCTTATTTATTAGCATTAAACATCATGGATTTCACATTTTTATAATTTCAACTTTATTTGATTTTCCACATCATCCTTTTGAGCATCCTTAAAAATTTCCAAAAGAGACGGTAGAGCAATCATTTTTGAAGGATTGATAGTGTTAATTTATTTAATATTCCCATATCCATCTTCATCCAATCAAATAATATTGTATCATTTTTAATTCTTATAAAATATGGAATCAATGGGTCCTTTCTACATATATCATCTTCCACATTCTTCGCTTTCCCAGGGTGGTAATGGATTGAGCAGTTATAGTCTTTGATCAGCTCTAACCATCTTCGTTGGTAGATATTCACCTCTTTATGGGTGAATATATACTTGATGATTTTTCAATCCATATAAATTTCTCACTTCTCCCCAAAGAGGTAATGTTTCCAAATTTTCAAAGAAAATATTACTACATCCAACTCCATGACATGTGTTGGATAGTTCTACTAATGAACATTCAATTGTATTGATGAATATGGAATGAATTTGTTATTTTTTATCAACACATAGCCCAAGACCTTCTTCAAAGCCTTAGTGAATACCATGAAAAGTTCTCCACTTATGGGTAGTGTGAGCACAATCATAGTTATAATACTCTTTTTCATCTCCTTGAAGCTCTCTTAGCATTCAATATTCCAAATAAACTTGACTCCCTTCCAAATTAGATTGTTAATAGGGTTTGAAAATCATGAGACATTTCTAAAAAATTAGAGATAATAGTCGGATAACCAAAGGAATATATAGATATCCTTAATAGATGTTGTCCTCATACATCCCACAATTACATTTGTCTTGGAGGGATCCATAGATACCCCATTTCTTATTATGATATTACCCATGAATGGGACTTCCATCAACCAGAATTCACACTTGCTGTACTTTTCATAGATCTTATCCTTTTGCAAGGTCTATAGTATAATGAAAAGTTTCTCCTCATACTCCTCCTTGGTTTTTCAGTATATTATAATATCATTAATAAAGACTACCATAAATTTTTTGACGTGATCTATGGAGACACTACTCATCAATTCAATGAAGATTGTTGAAGCATGATTGAGTCTGAAAGGCATTACTATGAATTCATAGTGCTCATAGCTTATATAAAAAAGTATCCTTGGTGATATCCTCCTTCTTCACCCTTTATTAGTAATATCCTGACTAAATATCCTCCATGGAGAAGTATTGTGCTCCACATATCTGATCAAACAAGTAATCAATTTGTTTAAAAGGATACAAGTTCTTTCTCATGATTTTTTTGAACTCGTCATAATAAATAAAATGGTGCATTGCATCATCCTTTTTCTTGACAAAGAGGAATGGTGCACCCCATGTTGAAGCACATAGGAATATAAACCCATTATCAAGATTATCATATAGTTTTTTCATTATCTCCTTACGCTGCAGAACAACTATTCTATATCGATTCTTGGATATTGGCAATGTCTCATATATAATATCAATTGAGAATTCAACATCTCTTCTAGGAGGAATACCATTCAATTCTATGAGAAACACATCAGTGAATTCCCTTAAAAAGTCATGTATTAAAGGATGGTTCCCTCCTTAGACTCAATAATTTAAGAAAGATAGGTGCGTTCATAGGGCATTACTATCCATGCTTGAGATGATGGTGATAAACAATATTCATCATCCTCTTTTCTCTTGTACAGAATTGGGGGGTTGATCTTCCATATGGATTTTGATTTCTCTCTCATAGAAATTTAGGTTAGATATATATAGGGAAAGTCAATCCATGCCAATAATTTTCTCAAATTCCACTAGAGGGATTAGGATGAGGTTCACCGTGAAATTCAATCCAAAAATTATTATAGGGGAGGAGTTATATTCATGGGATGCAATAATTTCCCCAACATTCATTCTCACAGAAATCTCTACTTAAATGATTTGGGGTCATGTTTGGATTTTTTCTACCAAAAAATTCAGGATATAAATGAATTTGTAGAACTAAATAAAAAGTAAGATTTCTATTCTTGGGTGAATAACAATCATACATATTTCAACTTCTTTTTTGGGATTTTCTTTGGAAATAGTGATTGAAAAAGATCCTCCTTGATGACTTGGAGGTTTTTGGTTGCCTCAGAAGACACTTTTCTTAGTGTAATGGTATAAAAAGTTCCATGGTTCCTTGTAGTTGTATTAATGAACAATGTGTTGAGGGTCGAACGATGTGTTCCTCTCCTCTGTCGTAGTAGCAGGTTTTTCATGTCAGAAATTATTTTAAAGGTTACCTTCTCTTATTCACCTTAAGCATTTCCTAGTCCCCATCATGCAATTTATGAGGTGATTCTTTTCACACCTTTAGAAAGTGGGGTGTTTGAATTTCATAGTATCATTGGATTTATCCATAAATCAACCATAATTAAAGTCCAAATTCTTCTTTTTATTCCTATGATACCTCTGAGGTTTTCTGATCACCATTTCAACTATGAGGGAAATCAAGAAATTTCATCATAGCTATCAGATTCAGGGATTGCTGGGGCTATTTATGTGCTAGGTTTTATCCCACCAAATAATCATAAAAAATTTCATTCATGGGTAACGACAATGTTGGAGGTGTATCATGCATTCCTTGTGAATTTTTCTTCACACACTCTAATGTATTCTTCATCTTTTTGATTGAGGTCAAAGAAGTCCATTTACATCTAAAGTCGGAGGATGCAAGGAAAATATTTATCAAAAAACTTTTTTGAAAATCCTTCCATTCCAATGCATTGATAACTTCCTCGGGCTTCCGATATTTGATCAATGTCCACCATTTATCAAAATTACCCTCTATAAAATAAGTATATAGAAGAACATTCTCTTGTTTGGAACATTGGAATATGGAGAATATCTTCTCAATGGAGATGATCTATTGTTCATGGATTGAGGGATAATATAATCCATCGAAATTTGGAGGCATTTGTCTCATGAAGCTCTCAATTGCAACTTTTTATTTCTTAGGGGGGTTTTACATTCCTCTTGACCCGTGTTTCTATTCAAAACACAGGTTAACAGGAAAATTATCATAAAATGTTTTCAATTCCCCCTCCTATCGGATTGGAAATCTAATGAGAACGGTCATCACATTGATATTCACATCGGTTGTTAGCCCGAGTCCACATACTACCAAACATTTGATAGAATAAAAATAAAATTAGGTGTAAGTATTTTAAAGTATTAAAAACATAAGGGGAATCCAATTACAGAAATGGATAACTAATGAATTACATGGTTTATGTTAATTTTTGAATTTATAGGTTTCATTATAAGTTATCCATGATCTACATCCCAACATATATTCATATGGTATTTTTTTATTCCCTTAATAATTTTTCACACTATGATTATGAATTTACCAAATCATATCCCCTAAGAGTGTTTAACCAAGAGTGTATCAAGTCCTATTTTCGTGCACTAGTTCCTGTTAGAGTCTATCTCAAAGCAGTGTTTTCAGGTTTTACCCCTAGATACATATGTGCCAGAGCCACCTCTACTTGTTTGTATCCAGACATGGATGTATTTTTTGGATAACCACATAATCTATACCCACTAAAATTTAGGGATAATTTACTTTTACTTAATCTTACCCCAAACGCATTCACTATTGTTTTATAAAACTAATAAAAAAACTAAACCTGTCCTCTAATGCCATCTATAACAACCCTAATCTTTATTACACAGTTAAACATGATTTATTACATAAAATTGAACTTAATAGAACCTTGAAGATCAAGATTTATAGTGTATTTTGGGATTAGGAACATTATAAGACATCCTATGATAGAAATTATAATATCTTTTTTGTAAACTTTTTTTAGATGAACACAACATTCCTTCGTACATAGAATTGCATGGGATAACCTGAGAACATACATAAGAAATGGGTGATCTATAGATCCTATTAAGGGAGTAAATAAGGAATAACATGAATAATAAAATACATATCAGGAAACAACAGTATCAATGGAGCATAATAGAAACAGTAATATAAAGGCATGATATATCATGATTATCATAACATTGAAATGTGGCAACAACATAAAAAATGATATTAGAATGAGACAACGCTGATTACTCATGGATTAAAATTAGTAAATCCTAATTGCACATTAAGTATCATGCTGAAACCCTCTTTGCACATGGTGTATCATTATACTAAATATTACTCAATGCATTGGAGTGCTATCAGGGCGCACACTTCAGAAACAATTCATTTCATGCATAAGTGTGCCACATGGATCATATAACATGGAATAATTCAACGTCATATGTTATTCCAAAATTAATGAATTTGGAATAAATAAATGTAATTAACATTAAATAAGTATATGTGCAAAAAGGTGAATGTACTTGATTGATAAATGGGTATGGTATTCACTACACAATGATTTTGTCTTGGAAAAATCACGGTGCAATTTTGGCAACATAACATCATCATATGGCAATTTATAAGCTAGGTTGATTAGAGATAAAGGGGTATATAATCATTTATATATAAAATAAACATTATTGGGATCATGTAATGTAATAAATGTACATATTAAATAAAATTTATATTCATAATATGAAAGAAATACTTGAATGTAGAAAATAAGAGAGAAATCCCAGGAAGAATTTTAGCATGATAACATGTGTACACAAAAGGAATGAATGATAGGTAAAGTGGTATATAATCATTCAAAAATAAGGAGGGCAGTGTGGGTGAGTTTTTAAATTACACTCCAACATTTTTAATTTAAAATAAAAGATTATAACAACATGATGAAACTTGGATAAAAATGTAAAAGGAAGGAATCCCGTACAAAAAAACGGCATGGTAATAGGTGTACATAAGGGTTAATAAGTGGGATATATGAGAATTAAAGGAGAAAAAAACATTTATGAATCAATTGGGAAGTAAGGAGGATATTTAATAACATATCAAAAAATAGTAATAAATGAAACTAAAATACATAACATGAAAATAATGCATGATAAAATCATAGGGTGGAAGATCCCTTGTGGAATTTTGGCATAGTAATAGGTATACATAATAGGATATATGAGATTGAAAGGGGATAAAATCATTTATAAATAAATGGAAATTCATGAGGTTATTTTATAACATAACCAAACATGGCATTGAACAAAATTAAAATACATAAGAGGAAAATAATGCTTGATAAAAGAGGAGGGTGGAAGATCACTTACTTGATTGTGTGACTTTAAAATATATAATAGGGGATTCGTATGATCTCAGGGCACCTTGGGAGGAATATATAGATGATAGAGTAGAGTAGGGACGTCCTTCAAGGATTTTGATTGATGAAAAGTGAGATATGGGTTGGGTTCATATAAGAAATGAGAGTATTTTACAATCTTATGATTTCGAATCTATATAATTAAATATTCAAAACCAAAAACCTTCCAATGGTTCTTTAAAATGGTTTTTTTCCAAATTTGTGTGTAAAACATTATTTTATAATGAAAATGTATGATCATTTTAAAATATTATCCTAGCTTATGTGGAGGTGAATCACAATATTAATGAAATGACTTTAAAATCATAAAACATATTATACATTTTGGAGGATTCACAAACACTTTATAAAATAAGTAAAAAATATATAATCAATTAATTTTAATGGTAAAAAATTTATTGGGCCTCTAATACCCATTATAGTATTTATTACATCATTGTGGGGTCATTTTGAAGTCTTAAAACACATTTTATTTATATAGTTTTTAATTGTTACACAAAAAATCAACTATCCAAAAAAATTATGAAAAATTCACCATTTGATAATTATGACGTCCTAATTCCAAAAAAAATATTCATTTAATCTAATTAATTTTTTAAATATGTTAATTTTCACATTTAAAATGAAAACTGACAATTATTTAAAATTGACAGGGTTTGACAAAAATTATTTTCAAACCATAAAGAAATTACATTTCACTTCATAAAAATTATATACAAATTTATTATTCCTAAATGTAATTTGATAATAATATTTTATGAAAATATTAGTTATTTTATAAATTCATTAATTACTTAAAATATATTCTTAAAAATAAAATCTTTATTTTATAGTATAAAAAATATAAATCTTATCGAAATGATTACCTAATCATTTATAGATAACGAACTGATATAATCATAATTTATAAGATTTTTTTCTGTATTATTTTTAACAAAATATTTTTATAATATAACAATAGATATATTTTTCAAAAGTACCATTTTTACCTGAAGTGAATATTTATCAAAGTCATCATTTTTATAGAAAAAATATTTTATCAAAGGAATTGGTGGAACATGACTTCTATTCATAAAAAAGGACTAAAAAATTAAGTAACTAATACCTTATTACATAACCTCTTATTATACCTGCATAAGATCTAAGGGTATGGTGTGCGATGGTGATAGACTCATGGGGAGACATGGATAACATTTCTATGGTGGTAATCTCTATTCACATGAACTTCTACTATAGGGGAATTCGTTCAAGAATAATGTGTTGAAGTTTTACATAGTTCTAGCCAACAATTAATCCCAGTGACTACCTCATTTCCATGCTTGAAAAAATGAGCTTAGTGTAGCCTAAGTCTACTGGATGAGGCCACCCTCTCCATTTTATTTGTCTATAGGACTCTTTTTAAAAACCTTAAATTTATATCAGTTGTTTGATCACTATTCAATGGCTATATTATCAATTTCCATGATATATAATAATAATTTAATCATGATAATAGAAAATAGAGGGTATGTGTTTTCAATAAGACATTAAATGAAAGGGAATTTTATTCATAAATTATTGGGTGGTTACAAGAAACCAAGATTATTGATTAGGTACACAAGGATGCCCATGAAGTGTGTCACATACAACCCCAATTGGCCCCCAACAATGGTTTCTAGACCAATCCATTTAATGAAAGATAAAATCAGTAGTGTGGAATTGATATTGAATTATTAATAAATATTGATAACGAAATTAAGTGGACTAGGTTCAACTTGTGAAACCCATCGAAATTTACCTGCTTCGGCCTAAGATAGTGTTTCTAAACCATGGAATCTTGCACATGTAAAGTGAGTAGTAAAATATATTACGATATGTATTTTCCAGAAGATTGTTATTTGTCATGGTAGACACATCCATGAACTTCCAGTTCAAACGTTTCATTTATTATTTTGATTCATTAATTGAATTTAGGAAGATTCTCCCTTAGCCCATTCAAGGAGGTCTAGGTTAGACCCCATTTATCACTCTGGGGGCTCTATATATTCCCAAATCCATAGGATTACATCTATGTTAACCCATTTATGAGAGCCTAAGGGTCACTCTATGCCTGATATTTTAACATTATGAACCAACCTCTGAGTCCATAGTTGGCATCGTACATAGGGGCCCAAGACTCTTTTGTGGAATGGTACAACCATATCACCACTAATCTCATCCATTAAGTCTTCTATAGAGAACCAGATTCACTAATCTATTGATAAGAAGGGTAAAACCATGGTGAGTCCATCCCAAGAATAGCTGGTTTCTGCCCCAATGTGTAAATAATAATTAAAAAATTATTTATTAATTGCAAAGATCCCTTCTATATATTCCTTAAGTCAGTAACCCATGTATTTTCCATTACACTAACGCGAGTATATGTATTTTTTATCAAACCCACACCATTTAACAGTATAAAAATTTAACATAGTCAGTTCGGTTAAAGACTTTAATTAAGAATTCCATTTATGGATTGAGGCAGCCGACATATAACCGAACCTCTTGAAAAATCCATGTGGTTTAATAATTAACATTACTCTTTGAATTATACGGGAGAAAATCTTGGTTAATAATTTGAAAAATTAACAAAATAAGTTTAATGGGTCAATTATAAGGCAACTTCCATGAAGTGATTTTTTGACAAAGAATATAAAGACAATTATGCCTCAAGGGTATCTGACACCCAATTGGGTGAAATACATCAAGTGGGTTAACATAATGGGTTATTATACCCAATATAGGATAATAATACATGAGTGAACCCATTTATAATAAATTAAATAACATTTTTGAGTTGTCACCATATTGGTCTAGTGTGAGGCACAACAAAACTAGATATAAATTGTGAAAAAAACATGCATGAATAAACTAGACAACCTACCTTAACCCTACAGTGATTACCATATAAATCATCAGTATCTGATTTGATCTAGATTAAAAAATATCAAAGAATTAGTCAAATGAAATGAAAATAGAGAAAATTATACTGCACCAAAATAGCACCAAAGAGGGGAAGAGAAACATGAAATTGGAGGGAGATGATTGGATAACATACCAAGAGATATTCAATGCTTTTGATGGAGAGAGATTTCATGTCTGAATGATGGAGATATATCAAAACAAATGGTGGTGGACGGGTATAGATCATGTAAGTGATAATAAAAAGAGTCCACTATAAAAGAGAAGAAGAAGAGAGAGGGTAAGGAAAACAGTCATTAAGGGAAAAAAGATATCAATACACACAAGTTGGGGTGCATGGTTTGGGCCACACATATTTCAAAACCATTTTCAATCCACGTAAATGGAATCTATCCAATAGGCCTACAACACCACATGTCCATGTTACTAGGTTCACACGATTGCAGACAAACCATGCAGTTCTGAGCACCCCATTGCCTTAAGCCCATGGATATGGAAATTATACAAGCTAGGTGACACAATTTCTTTTAACCATGACACCGAGTCATCATTTTCAAATATCTGGGATCCAGACATCAAACACAACCTAGACACTACCAAGACATCCTTGACTCCCTTAGATATCATTATTTTGAGAAAATTAATGTATTTTATAAAAACACTAATGGTCTATACTTTTGAAAAAACACAAGATGTTACAAATAGAATTATCTTACATATGTTTTTTCCTATATAAAAATTTTTCTTATAAAAAGTATGTTATGTAGGTGATATAATTTCAAAATCCATTTACATTCATACACATCAATTTATAGTATTTTTTAGTGAAAATTTTAATATGTGACATATTCAGATTCAAAGAACCTGATAGGTAAAATCTACTATGTAAAAAAATATTACATGGAACTCGTCTATTTAGAATTGATTACATGATAATTTGGTTAGGTGAAACCTATTAAAAACACAGATATCATTTTTAAATTAATTTTTAAATATTCATTTATATAATTGTTTTCATTCATGATTTTTTCATTCCAATATATGTTTCTAAAACAAAAAATAATGCTATTTTTTGTATCATTTTATATTTCCATTTTCTAAATAAATATATATTTTTAATATATTATATAATTATTAATTAATTTTGAAAAAATATATAAATATTTTTTATTTTTGTTAAATAAATAATACCTAAATGGGTTTTAATTTTTATTAGTAATTAAGCTAAAATTTTGGAACTTGAGATATTTAAATTTCAACCAGTTCAAATTTAAAGAGTTTGCCTCAAATATTTTTAAAATATTCCTAATAATATTATATTAATTATTATTAAATAATTAATTATTATATTAAATCTTTTAATTATTTACATTGTACAATGTTTATTTTTTTATGGAAATTTTAAGAGGACTCGCATGAATATTATTTTTCATTTATAAAAGAAGTACATGTGAACCAATATCTTTGGATAAATAATGAAAAACTCTAAAGAGATTAATTAAAGTTAAATGCATGAAATTAATTAAAAAATTCTTAATATAATGAACATAAAATATAAATTATTGTGTTGAAGGAGAAACTATTTATAATTTGTTGACATATTCATTGAATATTATAACTGATATATATTTACTAGCATTAATAAAATCTGGAATTTGGTGTACTTGAGTACACCATGTGACCCTTGATTCCATTGTAAACATTTCTTCCATGTCACTCATCATGTAATAGGTCTTCACTATATAATATAGTATTATTGTGTTGTAAGTATTTCTATTAATTTTTTGTGACATAACATGTGTTTGTAATAATAACCCAACAAAATGTGCATGTGTGTGGGTTGTAACTCCACAATAAAAATTAGTTTTTGGTTTTGGCTCCAAGAGAAAGAGGAAAGACTATTTCAGTTGTCCCTCAAGGTAGAAAGATGGAGGTTAGGCGTGGATTTAAGCCTCTAGGGAAAAATAAATTCAAATTAGGTTGTGTCCCTATTTTTGAAAAAGACTATTTAAGATTTTGTTGTTTATAGTAGGTTTCATTTTATTCTATGATTAAGATGAATGATGATTTGGTATTGGATCAATTTGATATGACATACTATAAATAAATATTTGGAGAAATTATTATTATTTCCTCTACTTTAAATTTAAAACTGTGATACAATAATTAAATTCATTTTTAAGGAAAATTCTCCCCCTTTGGTTATTCTACCATCTTTCCTCCTACACTAACAATTGGTATCGTAGAATGAAACCTAGTTTGATTATTTTGGTGCTAACCAGTTATAAAAACAACCATCTAGGGGAAAAGTTATATTTTGGATGGAATTAATAAGTTCAATTGATGGATGAGTTAATCAAAGATCAAATAAATTTAGTGTTACTTATTATATATATTTAAAGTATTACATGGAAACATTCCTAAATTAACTTATCCCTGATCATTGGATGTTCATGGAAAACACATTGAAACTAACTTAAGGTGAACATAAATTATTAATTATAAATGATGTTATTATGTAGGTGTTGAGTTAGAGTGTTGGGAAAATTTTATAAAATGTAATAAATAAATTTTTTATATTCAAGTTTTTTCATGTAAATATAAACCTAACATTTAGAATATCATGAAAGTTAAAATGTTGGATCAGATAAGATCAGTATTACTATGTTATGCACATTTTGATTTGAATACAATGAATTTAAAATTGGTGAAGAAGAAAGTATTAATCAAATTATTTCATACATTAATATGTACTATAAATATTTTGAGTTTATGTGGAGAAACTCTAGAAATCTGTTTTCTTATTGAAAGAGTTATTAATGAAAATTTTTAATTGTTGCATGATAAAAAAATTTCTATAAATAATAATAATTAATATACACATAATGATATTATTGAACCTCTTTTAATATGAGTTATAACAAAAAAGCATTATTTTAGAATATAATAAAATAACGATGGGAATTACTTTAAAGTAAAATAGTTCAACATACTCTATCATTTCCAAATTATAATGAAGTGATAGAACTAATATTGTAAATGTAGATAATAGAGGATATATTAGAGAGAAATGATATTCAAGAAGATTTTGAGAATACTATACTAAATATGTTATAAATAATAAAAATAAATACAATTTTATTTCTAATGATTCCCAATTTATAATATTTTACGAGTGCATTAGTAGAGGGGATATCATTCTAAATTACCCACGATTAATGAAAGAAAGAAATATCAAGATAAAATAATATATAGATAATAATAAAATGGAAACAAGTTTTATTTTTAAAGGGAATTCATATTTTAATTGAGAGACTAGTATATAACAAGATTTCGAAACTAGTTCTTAATGGATTAATCAAATAATGTAATTGATTCTATGTATTATTTATCCTTTGAATCTGATCTTGATGAACCCAAAATATAGGAATTGAATAAAAAGGTTTAAATTCTGGGTAATAATGTTGAATATGTCACTTGTTTATAAAAAAATTAAAAATTAATATAATAATATTTTTAACTTAACGGAAAAGCTAAATAAATCTATCCAGGAAGAGAAAAAAACAATGTATATATGTAAATTCATCTCAAAAAAATCATAAAATATCACTTCATTAAAATGAAACGTTAATGAGACAAAATAACTTCATTTAATAATGCACTGAAGCGAAAATAAATATTTTTGATATTTATCATAAATATAATAAACAACTAAGAAATTAAATTGAATTATTATAGTAAAATATTTCCTTTTTTATTCATTGTGGAGAAAAAATTGTTAAGATGATGAGTTTATGTAAAATAAACCAAAAGTGATTCATTAATGGATATGATAATATGTCTCTTGAAATTTATTTGACATTATTTTACAAGATTTATAATATAGGTACATTTTTTACATCATGTTTTAGACATAATATGATAGTTCATTATTATAATGAGTTCTCCTTGAGATTTTAAAAAACTCCTAATAATACTAATTCACTCATTTATATATATTTATCAAGTAGATTTACTATTTTCATAATTTTGAAATCATTTTGGGTTCCCTAGAATTCCAATTCTAATCCCATATGATATAATTTTTCAAGGGTCCAAAATAATTATTATATTTATTATTGTATGAAATGTGTCATGGATGAATCATAAAGGTAGTTTAGTATATAAATAGTTGGGTCCATGACATATGTTTAGAGATATGTCAAAGGTATTGTCATTAAATTATTTTGATGGAGGTAATTCTACTTTTGGTGATAATTCTCTGGGAAATTTAAATGGTTGGTTGATATTGAAATTTCAAATTCTTCAACTATTAATAAATTTTTATATTTTTGAGGATTGTATCATAATTTAATAAATATATAAAGATTATGTGATGGTGTTATGTTTTTCAAATTCCAAAATTATAAGTATGTTGTATTTAAAGAAAAATATATATTATTCCATGACAATAGAAAAGAAGACTTTTATACAATTAATTTTTCTAAATTCGATAATTAAACTATAAATTTTTTAAATTCAATTCATTTATATAATTTTTATGGAGTTTTTGATTAGTAAATTATAATATTAGATTATTATATATATTGTGAAAAAAATGGTTTTATAGTTACTAGTGTTCAATGAAGACATTACACATATATGTGACTCATGTATGAAAGGCAAAAAGACATAGAAGTTTTTTTATATCTATTGAAGGTATATGCTCTATAAGGTGTCATGATCTTATTTATTCAGACTTCTTTGGACCAATAAAACCTTATAGTTTTGGTGGTAAGAGATTATTTTTTCATCATTGATGGTTTTTATAGATACATATGGTTTTATTTATTTGTACTTAAATATAAAAAATTATCTAAATTTTACATTTTTTCTAAATTGGTTTAAAATTAAAAATTAAAAAAAAAATATATCAATTAGAAGTAATCATTGTGTTAAATTCCAAAATAATAAATTTATTTAATTTTTTATTAAAATTAGTATTTTCATTACTTTTCATCTCCCAAATGACCCTAAAAATGATGTTTACAAATGAAGATTATGAAACATCATGAAATAGTTAAAACCCTGTAAAATGAGATTAAATATTGATAATATTTTTTGAGTGAAGATAAAAATATATATTGTTATTTTACCAACAAAATTATTCTAATTACAATTTTGAAATGGACAACTTATGATAATTGGAAGGGGAGGAAACCTAAACTAGACTATTCTGGAGTCTTTGGGGTCAATGTTTTCATTCTCAATACTAAGGATGTATTGGATAGATTTTTATTTATAATATGATGAAGGAATATTCTGATGATATTCAAATAATAGTAATTCATATTGTGATTATAATAAATTTACCATGGTTGTTGATTTATTGATTCATATAATGATTTTAGAAAAATTATTGAATAAAAAGGATGTATCCCATGTCTGATTCAACCCTCTCATTTGGTCTAGAATATATATCTAGCCAGGATTCTATATTTATTGAAGAATAGGTGTTGTGTGGGTGGATTCATCCCCCTAGACTGACCACGAGAATCTCTGTGAATCAATATTCTTATACAGCCATAATAAGACAATATTTTGTCTCACAAAAGTTATTGTACACCCTGAGTGAGAGTTCAGATGAGAAGGGTAATATTATAGTAATTATTATGAAAACTAAGTATATTTTCATAGATGCTATTTTTTCAGCTATGAGGAAGTACTAGATGATCCTATAGATACCAGGGATGAATCTCGAGAAATATAAGATAGTGATCTTACCACTCTAGATAGTGAACTAGAGAGGTAATCTTGAGAAATCATTCGATCAGATGTGAATAATTTGTAAAGGAGATGTTTTGATCAAGGGAGATATTGAGTTAACAAGTCTAAGTGAAACTGTGTTATGATGTACTATTACTGTATTTTTAAACTAATTGATATAATATTGGTAAGGAAAGACTTGGATTTAGACCAAGGCAAAGATGATAGAATGGAGAATAAGGATAATTCCACAACCATTGGTGTGAATTATGAAATGCTTAGTCCTATCAATATGTTTTAGGATGAGGTGTTTTTATCCTTATTATTATAGTATTACAAATATTTTGGTGAGAATATAAATCAAGTAGAAAAGGGCGTAAATAAGAGGATCATTATAGGTTCGGATGAGATGGAGACCAACACAAAGTGTATTTTTCATCTGGTATATGGAGGATATTTGGATAAAGATCATGAAGAAAATTACTAGGAGCCACATATACACTCTAATGAAAAGATAATGGAGGCGGTTTTAATGGAATGTCCCCTTATGGTCCATTCCTTTGTGACAATCTAGTGCTTGAGGTGTTCTGGGAGATCATGGTGACTTATTTTAACACTTCATGAAATTTCCCAGTTTTCCAGGTTTTCTTATGGTGGCTCACCATGGAAGTCACTTGGGGGTGGTGACTCACTAGCAGTGACATCTTGGAAGTTTCTCACTAGTGGTGAATCACTGGTTATGTCTCATTGATGGTCTCTCCCAAGTGTTCTCTAATGAAATAGTCCCTTTTACCAAGATGTCTCCCCTAATGGTGACTCAATGACGGGGGTATGCATTTAATTTGATTGTAGCTCGTGAGAAATTCCTTTCTAAATGATGACATAAAGAATGGAGACTTGAAGAATAGTGAGTCTTCGAATTTTGTCTCTCCAAGTAGTTACTCACTGAATAGTGACTCAAAAGTAGTGCCTCACTAAGCAGTGAATCGTGAACAATACCTCACTTAATGGTACATCATGAATAGTTCTTCCATCTTCATAAAGATTCACCATTTTTCTATTATCTTCAATGTAAAATTCATTCCAAGATTTTATTGTTGATTTTTTAGTCCATTTCGAAGCCCATAAATAATATCTTTATTTTCCTAAGGGTCCAGGGCCTTTAACTAGGTCCAAATTCATTATCTTGACCACATCTGGATTTAATGGAAAATCAAAAACATATCTAAACCACTTCCCTATTTAGGTCATTCGAAGGATGAGATAAATTTTCCCCCATTTTCTTTTTTCCTGGATTCCCTTGGTATGAGATGCACTGAATGATTCCTCTTGTAGGAGTTTTTCAATCATTTTATGGATTTTATATTGTGATTTCTTAATGTTTTCTTATTGTATGTGTGTCTCTGTCTTTGAGTAGTCAAGAAGTTCCACCTGCCTTTTCTTCCAAGTATGTTTTATTTTGTGCATCTCATATTTTGTATCATGTGGGGTGGGTATGAGAATGTTTATTTTTGATGATAGTTGAGTAAAAATTAAGTTAAATATAATTTAACCCATTTGATATTAGTATACAAGGGGTGGGAAAATATGACGTATGATATTTTTGTTACTTTTTTATTATGGTGACTTGTATGGGATAAATACCCACTATATATCATGGTTGTTGGGGGTCATTGATTGCTCATATAATGGTTTATAGGATGCATGATGTTTTTTCATTGAACAATTATATATGAAAATTATTAACCTTGTATATTCAGGTAATAAATGGATGCCCCCAAGATCATATTGTTTTTATGATAACACCTAAATTAACAGGTTGAATTAATGAAGTAATTAATTTTTAAATATGAATATGATTTACTTTACCATGTGTGGTGTTTTGTTTGTGGGTATTTTTTTGCACAGGGGTGGGTTCTATGAATTTGGTAATCTTAGTGTGGTATTTTGGTGTAACACATCATGCTTCCACGGTATGCTTCTCTTTGAATAATACAGTAGCGTGTGTTGTATGCAAATTTGAGTTCTAACACACACCACAACCAATCAAACTAGCCGTTATGAATAGAAATACTAACTTTTTGAAATTTTATAAATTTTATCTTTCAAATTGGACTTCATTTTTGGATTTGGAATATCGAAATTAGCCTAGGGTGAATTTTTGGTATTTTTCTGAACACTTTCAATTTTTGATGAATAGTGAAAAACATTGAGTTATTGGTTAAAATCGCCTTTTTATTTAAATAATTAATTATTTTATTTAAATTTATTTTACGTCAAAATAGTTACTTAATACCTATATAAGTTCAATTTAATTCATTCGAGTCAGTTTATAATAATTAAAGACATATAAAAATTTTATTGAATTTTTCACCCTCTTTTACACATCTCCTAGGAGAATATACAAATTCACATAAAATATAATTTTCCCACTTCTGTGAGTGGAATTTCAAAAATAATAGAGACATAGTTAATATCAAGGAGTAATATGTGGTTCAATAGGAACAAAATAATTTTTTTTAATAGTAACTTTTTACTTTTATTTACCACGGTTAAAAGTAAATAGGGTAATTAAGGATAAAAATGATATTAATATTACCCTAACACATGTACTAATTCTATTGGAAAAGTGTATCTCGACTATACACAACCTTAGGAATAATATATTATCATTTAGGTCCACTTGGATTAGATTTGGAGATTTATTATTATTTAATCCAAAGAAGAGTTAAAAGAGTTAAAATCAATGTTTAATTACTAAATCATTTTTAATATAGAGGTATAAATAATGTAAATTCGATTATAAATATTCATTAGAAGGATAAAAATATTTCCTACATAATGGTATTTTATTTATAAATTTTCGACATTAAATAATTTAATTTATTTATGACACAATGGTGATGCAATAATTACCTAATTAATGAAATATTAAAATAATTAATATTATAAATATCAAAATAAATGTAATTTGAAACTTTTTATGAATTAAACTAATTTTATAGGATAATAGGACATATTAGTACTGGTTATATGAATTTTCATCAACGTAATAATGATGTTATGAATTTATCAAAAACAAAATACCCAATAGTGTCAAAATTGACATAAATGAGTTTTTAAAACAAATATTGTATTATTAATTGATATTATGTTACTAAAAATCTAATGATCTTTCAAAGTACTTATATCATGATATTTATATCATTAATGGAAAAATTGGGGGTCGATTGGATTTATATAGTAACTTTATTAACTATATAATCTAAAAATACAAAGTGACATGATAAATGTCAGACTAATTAACTAACAGTTAAAACTAAACGATAAGGTTAATATAAAGACCCAAACCTATCTAAAATATTTTGGTTGAAAGAATTTAAACCCATCCCCAAATCATAATTTTAATAATCCACTTTGGAGCCATTATAATCCTAATATGAATTTATTATAAATTAATACCTTAAGTTTTCCCTAAAGAGCCCCTCCTCCCCCTTATAAAAGGACACCAAATCTAAACAATTCTTCACACCTTAAAAGCCTTTTGTCTCGGCCAACCCCTACCCAAATATTCTCTCAACTTAATTAAATTCAAACTAGAGGCCTTAATTTGATCATAAATCCAACCTATGGTTCCCTTTTGATCAAATCAAAAGAAGAACCCGAAGAAGAGGTAATGTTTTCACCACCCTCTTTAAAGATCATTTCTTCTTCAACTTCTTCTTTATTTGATATTTCCATTCTAAATTAATAACTCCAATATCATATATATACTTTTATGTTATTATAAATATAGTAAAACCATATTCATCATTATATCCATCCTTTGAATGACATTTCACCATACGTGCGTACGTACGGCCGACCGTCTCCACATCGTGGTGTAATTGTTATGCAATACATTATTATTTTTATGGGTATAATCATGATGCGTAATTCTTGTAAATAATAAATATAACATGATAATGATTCTATATATATTATATAACATCCAATTTTATATTATTTTTATATCAAATTAATGATATTGTTGCTCGTGCGTGCGTACGGATTGCCGTCTCCACGAACGCGATGAGATTCATCCCCCATCATATCCATTAAAGATTAAATTTTATTTGATGATTAAAAATAATTTTTAGAGACATGATATAATTCTGGATATGAATAATATACATCCCATCTATAACAAATATGGCTCACATAACAAATAATATAAAGAAAAACAAATCCGTTAACAACCGAAATGAAGATAATACTATGATATTATTAACAAATCAATCCTAAAAGATCATATATGATATCATATTAATGAACATGATTCTTTTATAATTTAATAACAATTATTTTACCATTATAATGTAGGTTACCCTACCCTCAACCAAGGGAATGTACAAGGTAAGGTTTCATTTCACAATCTCTTCATTATCTGAGGTTGTTTATAAGTAATTATCTACTGGGACCTCTTTATCATCCACATCCATGTTTCTTAAAAATGTATTTCAAAACATTATTACTATTTTATAGACTATGGGTTAAAGTCATTTATACCCTTTTTGACTTTTTATAATATGTTTATAAAGGAATCTTTCCGTCATTTTCCAAACAATGTCCTTTTTAACCTTTTCGACAAAATTAAGGTGAGAATGTCTTTTTTATCTTATACGGTGGGTGCGGCTATTTTCTACCATTATAGACTCGTCGAATCTTCCCTTAAAACTTATAAGAATATTTTCAAGTTAAATGTTTTATTTTATATGAATCTTAAATTATTTCAAAATAGAAAGAGATATTTCTCTAAAAAGTTTTTTGATTTCATCTATGTCAACATCCTTTGATGGATTTTAAGATTATTTGATGGTGATATATTATGATACAAAACGTCCATATTGTATTGAAGGTTTTGTGATATTTTTGATTGTGGGTGTGATATTTTTATACTATTCATGGTTTATGGTTAATGTATTGACATTTTTTATGCAAGTTTTAATACAAATTTTTCTGATAGGCTTAAATCTTTTCATATGAGGAATGTGTTGGACTTATTAATTGACGTGTGGAGCCTGCTATAGCTCCTTGATGAATCGATAGGTCTCATGAGACAACTAGATGTGTAATTGTCCAAGGCCCTTTCCCAATTTGATTTATGGTCTTGGCTGAGGACTTAATCATTTTTAGATGTCTTGGTTGAGGCCTTGACAAAATGTTTAAGAATGTTTGGCATTATACATTCCCTCCTTATGGAAATAATATTGATGGTTCATGTGGTCATTCAACTAGTATAATACCCATGATTATGTTTTATTATGGAATTATTTACTCATATCATATTCTTTCCATAAATTGTTTCATGTTTATTATTGGTAAAGGAATGTGGTTTCAATTATTTACCAAGATTAATATTTATGTCATTTTCCGTTGTATTACATACCCTTACTGATCATTTGATCTCACCCCTTTCTTATGATTCATTTTCACAGGATATGTAGAAGTTAGTTATGAGTGACCGGCATGCATAATCTATGAGGCTTGGATGTTTTTAATTAAATATATTTGTGCTGTATTTCTTTTCATGATGTAAACTTCAACTTATGTATGAATCTTATTTCCAATATTAATAAATTGATCGGTCTTTTGAGACATGATTTACTTCTGATCATGCTAATGTTATGTAATAATGCACCGACTCTGGATAACTAGGTTCAGGGTGTTATAGTTGGTATCAGAAGATGTTTAGTATAACCCCTGGAAACTAGATTCAGATAAACTCTGATTAGAGAACATAGACCTGAGATGGACTTTGAGGATTAGTATAGAAGAACTTCTTAGAAAATTGGTATTGTATATATTTTGTGAGTTTTACGAGAAATACATCCATGTCTGGATATGAGCCAGTAGAGGCGGCTCTGGCACAGATTTACCTAGGGGTAAAACCCGAAAGCACCGCTTTGAGGTAGACTCAAACGGGAACTAGTGCACGACAACGGGCTTTGCTGCACTCTTGGTTACGACATTCCTGGAGGAGATGCTTGGGATAATTCTCATTTTATTTACAAACCATTATGAAGGGTTTATGAGTATATAATTCCTCAAAGAAAACTTTTTTATGATTATGGATTATATCCGTAAACTGTTCAATTTATGTTAAGTGTTTTACAAGTTTGGATTTATGTATTGTGATTCATACACTAATCGAGTGTATGAAATTGTTTAGAAATGGTGCCTAGTGGAAGAAATGTGAACCGTATAAATGCACGCACTCCATTTAGGGATTTCCCTCCTTCTCAAAATAATTATAGTGGAGCTGGTGATGCAACTCGTGCTGATCAGCTAATCACCATTCTGGGGAAACTCACTCAGGTTATGAATAATAACCTTACCCGTATGGAGAACCCTAATCCACAGCGTGGAGGATCAATGTTAGATATCTTCCTAAGGAAACAACCACCAACATTAAATGGGAGTATAAATCCCTTAGTATCTGAGCAAGGGATAAATTTTTTAGAGAAAATATTCTATGCCTTGGGGAGTAGTGAAATGGAAAACGTTATCATAGCAGTCTACCGCCTCACTGAAGATGCTGATAAATGGTGGTCATTGATTAAAAACACGAAGGAAGATGATGAAGTATCAAATATGTAATGGAGGGAGTTCAAAGATATGTTTTTAGAAAAATAATTTCCTCATGACCATCTAGAAGATATGGAAAGGCAATTTCTGATTCTAAGACAAAAGGAGGATGAGAATGTCGCAATGTATGAGGATAACTTTTCAAGGATAGAAAGGTATGATGCATACTATATACATAACCAAAGAAATAATATTGGTAGTTTCTTTGATAGGTGAAAACTGTTTCTCCACCGAGCATTGGTCTCACAATCTTTCTCATCATACGAAGATATTGTCTCGTGTGCTATCAAGACAGAAAAAGAATTCTCTATGTGTTATGACTTAAAATCAAAGCAATAGAAGAAGAGATCTGCGGAACACTCTGGGAAAGGAAATAAGGAAACTAAGAAGAAGGGAAGAATTGAATTTCCACCTTGTGATAATTGTGGAAGGAAGCACCCAGGTGCCTGTCTAAAAGGAAAAGGAGTATTCTACAAGTGTGGACAAAAAGGCCATCTAGCGGGTGATTGTAAAGGAAATAAAGAAGTTTCCAATGTTCAATGCTATAATTGATGGGAGATGGGACATTATGAAAATGAATTTCCAAAGCGTCAGAGAAACGTACCTCAAAAAAGGCCTAGGGACCAAGGCCAAGATTATGCAATCACTACTACTGAGGTTGAATCCCTGAAAGGAGTGGTGGTAGGTAATTTAATGGTTTCCTCAAGTTTAGAAAATGATTTATTTGATTCTGGATCATCGCATTGTTTTATATCTTCCTAGTTTGCTAAGAAAATTAGATATTTCCAATTTGATTTAACAGGGGATTTGTCAGTCAAAAATCTTAAGGGATGTATCATCGCAACAATGTTTTGTGAATCAATCCTCATTAGAGCACAAAAATGTTCTTTATCTGCTGATCTCATCGTCATACCCATGACATAATTTGATATAATCCTTGGTATGGATTGGATTTCCGAACATGATGTGAAAATTTATTATAAGAAGAAGGAGGTTTAGATTTTTGATGATGGTGATAAAGAACACCTTATCTTTAGAGCAGAATCGTCACTACCTAATTCTTATCTAGATCCACCCCCATTAGCTCAACTAAATTCATTTATAAGAGAGGAAGATAATGAAATAACTATGGGTGAGGAATGGAATGTTCAAATAGAGGATGTACATATTGTGAGAGAATATGTTGATGTGATTCCATAAGATTTACCTGGACATCCTCTAGAAAGAGAAATTGAATTTTCCATTGATTTAATTCCTAGATCAAGTCATATATCGAAGACCCCTTATAGAATGGCCATTGTGGAATTAGTTGAACTACAGAAACAACTAGAGGAATTGAATAATAAGGGATTTATTCACCCTAGTGTTTCTCTATGGGGAGCCCCTCTTCTTTTTGTTAAAAATAAATATGGATCTATGAGGTTATGTATCAACTACAGGGAGATCAATGATATAAAAATAATGATCAAGTTTCCCCTACCTTGCATTGATTATTTATTTGAACAACTACATGGAGATCAATACTTTTCAAAGATTAACCTAAGATATCGATACCATCAGTTGTGTGTGAAGAAGGAAGACATTCTGAAGGCAGCATTTCGAACCAGGTACGTGCATTACGATTTTACAGTAATGCCTTTTGGGCTGACTAATGCACCCTCTGTATTCATGGATATAATGAATAGAGTTTTCAAGGAATATCTTGAAGAATTTTTGGTGGTATTTGTTAATGATATCTTGGTATACATAAAATTCTATGAATATCATGAAAATCACTTGCACATTATATTGAAGACTCTGAGAAGACATAAATTATATGGGATGTTTAGCAAGTGTTAATTCTAGCTTTAAGAAATTTATTTTCTTGGCCATATTGTCTCCAAAGATGGAATCTATGTTGATCCTTCTAAGACCATGGAAATCCAATAATGGATAGTACCGACGAGTATAACTGAGGTATAAAGTTTTATTGGTTTAGCAGGTTATTATCGACGTTTCGTCGAGAATTTTGCCCGGTTGGCTAACCTATTAACAAAACTCACACGTAAAGGGGTTAAATTTGTTAGGACAAAAGAGTGTGATGAATTTTTTGAAGAACGTAAGATAATATCAGTCAATGCCCATATATTGACTCTACAATCATGGAATTATGGGTTTGTTATTTATAGTGATGCATTGAATAAAGGACTTGGTTGTGTCCTTATGCAGAATGATAGAGTTATTGCCTATGCATCACGACAGCTGAAAATTCAGGAGAAAAACTATCATACTCATGATATTGAGTTAGATACTATAATATTTTCTTTGATGATATGGAGACATTATATCTATGGTAAAAAATGTGAGATATGTACCGATCACAAGAGTTTAAAGTATATTTTCTCATAGAAATAACTCAACATGAGGCAAAAGCGATGGCTTGAATTACTAAAGGATTATGATTTCACGATACACTACCACCTAGAGAAGGCAAATAAGGTGGAAGTTGCTTTGAGTAGAAAGGATCGTGGCGTTTTGAACAAGATGAGAGTTGAAAAGGATCCTATATATATGGATCTAGTAAAGACGGATATGGGAAACACCATGGAATGTGAAACATCAATACTTTTTCAAATGGTTGACAAACCATCTTTACTAGAAAGGATAAAGAGTTCTTAGACCTTTGATGATGAATTTCAAAATAATATTAAAGCTGTGAATGATGGGAGATTGAGTGACTTTGTGTATGAATATGGAATTTTGATGTTTGGGAAGAGTCTTTGTGTTCCCAATATACCTGATCTAAACAGGGAATTGTTAGACGATGCTCATAGTTCCAATTTCTCTATACACCCCAGGAGAACCAAAATGTATAGATATTTAAAAGAACATTTTTGGTGGGACAACATGAAGAGGGAGATTGTTGATTTTGTGTTAAGATGTATGGTTTGTCAACAAGTGAAAGCTGGAAGCCAACAACCTGGAGGAGTCATGTAACCTCTTCCCATACCTGAGTGGAAATGGGATAATATTATGATGGAATTTTTCATGGGGCTACCAAAGACTCCTAGAAGGAACTATACAATATGGGTTATTGTTGATCATCTTACCAAGTCAGCACATTTTCTTTCTATAAGGGAGGATTTACTACTTGAACTTCTAGAAAGAATATATATATTAATTAAGTTGCGAGACTTCATGGAGTAACCCTATCGATAGTTTCTGATCGTGAACCCCATTTTACTTCAAGATTCTTGAAGAGTCATCAAAAGGCCTTGGATACTGAGCTTCGTTTAAGCAATGCCTACCACCCTCAAACAGATAGAAAATTAGAACAGACTATTCAAACCATAGAAGACATGTTGAGATCATTCTCACTTGACTTGCAGGGTATGTGGGATCAATATTTACCTCTGGTATAATTTTCTTATAACAATAGCCTCCATTCAAGTATTTGGATGGCACCATATGAAGCGTTATACAGAAAGAGATGTCTCACACCAACCTATTGGGATGACGTTGGTGAAAGGAAACTTGTAGGCACAGAACTGGTGGAGGAAACAATGGAAAATGTAAAGGTGATCCAAAACCACATCAAAGCAGTTCAAAGTAGGCATAAGAGCTATGCCGATAACCGGAAAAAGGATTTGGAATTTCAGGTTGGAGGTCATGTTTTCTTGAAGGTATCTCCATGGAAGGGTGTTATACATTTCAGTAAGAAGGGAAAATTGAGTCCCAGGTACATCATACCTTTCGAAATTCTAGAACGAATTGGGGATGTAGCATACCATTTGGAAATGCCGCCAAAATCTCTCCAAAGTTCATGATGCATTCCACGTATCATTGTTGAGAGAATGCATACCTGACCCAAAGAATGTACTCACTTACGTGGAATTAGAAATGGAATCCAATATATCTTATTATGAAGAGCCCATCAGGATTTTGGATATGAGAGAACAAATGCTGAGAAACAGGATGACTCGTCTGGTAAAAGTTCTATGGAGGAACCATAAGATGGAAGAGGCAACGTGGGAACCCGAGGAACATATGATGAAGAACCACCCGAGTCTTTTTATGTAGTAGTATTCAAGAAATTTCTAGGATGAAATTATTTGGAGGGGAGAATGTAACACCCCAAGATTCCATGGTACGCTTCTCTGTGATTAATATAGTAGTGTGTGTTGTACGCAACTTCGAGTTCTAACACACACCACAACCAATCAAACTAGCCGTTATGAATAGTAATACCCACTTTTTGAAATTTTACAAATTCTATCTTTCAAAATGGACTTCATTTTTGGATTCGGAATATCAAAATTAGCCAAGGGTGAATTTTTGTTATTTTTCTGAAAACTTTCAATTTTTGATTAATAGTGAAAAACACCGAGTTATTGGTTAAAACTGACTTTTTATTTAAATAATTATTTATTTTATTTAAATTTATTTTAGGTAAAAATAGATACGCAATACCTATATAAGTTCAATGTAATTCATTGGAGTCAGTTTATAATAATTTTAGACATATAAAAATTTTATTGAACTTTTCACCGTCTTTTACCCATCTCCTAGGAGAATTTGCAAATTCACATAAAACATAATCTTACCGCTTCTATGAGTGGAATATCAAAAATAAGAGAGACATGGTTAATATCAAGGAGTAAAATGTGGTCCAATAAGATAAAAATGTTTTTGGTGAATAGTAACTTTTTACATTATTTACAAAGATTAAAAGTAAATAGGGTAATTGAGGGTAAAAATGATATTAATATTACCCTAACACATGTGAAAATTCTATTTGACAAGTGTATCTCGACCAAAAACAACCTTAGGAATAAGATATTATAATTTAGTTCCACTTGGATTAGATTTAGAGATTTATTATTATTTAATTCAAAGAAGATTTAAAAGAGTTAAAATCAAAGTTTAATTACTAAAAAAAATTTAATATAAGGTTATAAATAGGATAAATTCGATTCTAATTTTTCATTAGAAAGATAAAAATATTTACTACATAATGGTATTTTATTTATAATTTTTTGATATTAAATAATAGAATTATTTTATGACACAATGGGGATGCAGTAATTACTTAATTAATGAAATATTAAAATAATTGATATTATAAATATCAAAATAAATTTAATTTGATACTTTTTATGAATTAAACTATTTTTATAGGTTAATATGACATATTAGGACTGGTTATATGAATTTGGTTCGAAGTAATAATGTTGTTATGAATTTATCAAAAACAAAATACCCAATAGTGGAAAAAATGATATAAAAGAGTTTTTAAAACAAATTTTATATTATTAATTGATATTCTATTCCTAAAAATCTAAGGATAGGCCAAAGGACTTATATCATGATAGGTTTATAATTAATTGACCATATGGGGGTCTCTTTGATGTATATAGTATGTTTATTAACTATATAATATAAAAATACAAAGTGACATGGTAAATGTCTAACTAATTAACTAAGAGTTCAAACTAATAGATAAGGTTAATATAATGACCCAAACCTATATAAAATCTATTGTTTGAAATTATTTCTACCCATACCCCAATTATATTTTTAATAATCCACTTTGGAGCCAATAGAAACCTAATATGAATTTCTTATAAATTAATAATTTATGTTTTTTCTAAAGATCCCCTCCTCCCCCTTATAAAAGGATACCACTTCTAAACAATTCTTCACACTTTCAAAGGATTTTGGATCGGAAAAACCATACCCATATATTCTCTCACCTTCCCTCACTTCAACCTAGAGGCCTTAGTTTTATCAGAAATACAACCTAAGGATCCCTTTTGATCAAATCAAAAGGAAGAACCCGAAGAAGAGGTAATGTTTTCACCACCCTCTTTCAAGTTATTTTCTTCTTCAACATCTTATTTCTTTGTTATTTCCATTCTAAAATAATAACTCCAGTATCATCTATATAATGTTATGTTATTATAAATATGGTACAACCATATTCAGTATTCTATTCATCCTTTGAATGACATGTCACCATACGTGTGTACGTACGGCCTACCATCTCCACGTCATGGTGTAATTATTATTCAATACATTTTTATTTGGATGGGTATAATAATGATGTGTAATTCATGTAAATAATAAATATAACATGATAATGATTCTGTATTTAAGATATACCATCCAATTATATATTATTTTAATATCAAAAGAATGATATTGTCGCTCGTGCGTACGTACGGATTACCGTCTCCACGAACTCGATTAGATTAATCCCCCATCGTATCCATTCAATAATAAATTTTATTTTATGATTAAAAATAATTTTTAGAGACATGATATCATTCTGGATATGAATAATACACATCCCATCCATAAAAAATATGGCTCACATAACAAATAATATAAAGAAAATTGAATATGCTAACACCCAGAATGATGGTAATACTAATATATTATTAACAAATCAATTCTAAAAGATCATATATTATATCATATTAATGTATATGATTCTTTTATAATTTAATAACAATTATTTCACCATTATACATGAGGTTAAACTACCCTTAACCAAGGAATAGTACAAGGTAAGTGTTTATTTCACAATCTATTCATTATCAGAGGTTGTTTATATGTAATTATCTGCGGGGACCTCTTTATCATCCACATCAATGTTTCTAAAAAATGTATTTCAAAACATTTTTACTATATTATAGACTATGGGTTAAAGTCATTTATACCCTTGTTGACTTTTTATATTATGTTAAAAATGGAATATTTTTATTGTTTTCCAAACAATGTCCTTTTTAACCTTTTCAACAAAATTAAGGTAAGAATGTATTTTTTAACTTATACGGCAGGTGTGGCTATTTTCTACCATTATAGACTCGTCAAAGCTACCCTTACAATCTTATAAGAATATTTTAAAAGTAAATTTTATTATTTTATATGAATCTTAAATGATTTCAAAACAGAAAGAGATATTTCTCTAAAAACGGTTTTGATTTCATCTATGTCAACATCCTTTGATGGATTTTAAGTTTTTTTGAAGTTGATTTATTATGATACAAAACATCCATATTCTATTGAAGGTATTGTGATATTTTTGACTGTGAATGCGATATTTTTATAACATTCATGGTTTGTGGTTAAAGTACTGACATTTCGTATGCTAGTTTTAATACAAATGTTTATGATATGTTTAAACCTTTTCATATGAGGAATGTATTGGACATAGTAAGTGATGGGTGGATCCCACTATAGCTCCTCGATGCATTGGTAGGTCTCATGAGACAAATATATGTGGAATTGGCCGAGGCCCTTTCCCAATTTTATTTATGGTTTTGGCCGAGGCCTTAATTATTTTTAGAAGTCTTGGATGAGGCCTTGACAAAATGCTTCAGAATTTCTGGAATTATACATTCCCTCATTATGGAAATAATATGGATGGTTCATGTGGTTATTCGGATAGTAGAATACCCAAGATTATGTTTTATTATGGAATTATTTACTCAGCTCATATTCTTTGCATAAATGTATTTATGTTTATTATTGGTAATGGAATGTGGTTTCAATTATTTACCAAGCTTAATATTTATGTCATTTTCCACTATATTACATACGCTTACTGAGCGTTTGAGCTCACCCTTTTCTTATGTTTCATTTTCCCAGGATATGAAGAATTTAGTTATTAGTGACCAGCAGGCATAATCTAGGAGGCTTGGATGTTTTTAATGAAATGTATTTGTGTTGTATTTCTCTTCAAGCTGTAAATTTGATCTTATGTATGAATCTTGTTTCCAAAATACTAAACTGATCTGTCTTTCGAGACATGATTTCATTATGATCATGCCAATGTTATGTAATAATGCACTGACTCTGGGTAACTAGGGTCGGGGCTTTACATTTGGTGTAGTGTGGCTGAAGATATGATTTTGGTTTAGTGTTTTGATGGATTTGGTTGTGGATATGGGATTTTTTGGTTTAGATGATGGATTTTGAGGAATGAATTTAAAGTATAATAGTAGTGGTTGGTATGGGATCTTCCATATTAATAAATTGTACGAATTTTAACCCCATATATGTAGGTTGTGATATGATATGTTTTTATTGTGATGTTTGTTAATTTTCAATGATTGTGATTGTTTTTATTATTGTGAGTGTTTCTTAGTATTTCCCTGGGTTGTAATGGAATGAATAATAATTTTTTAATAGTGTTTGTCGTTGATTGGGCTGGTTTTTTTGGAATGAGAAATGTGGTTTTGGATTATTTTTTGGTTTCACACATTTAGAGGTTTCAACAAGGATAATAGTATTGTGAGTTGGTGGTTTGTATGAAAACCCATAGGTTGGGATTCAGTGGCTGGAACTATATATTTATTATTGTATTTTCCTTGCGAATTCTATATTCATCCCACCCTAGTTGAGAACTATCATCTGAACACCCCCACCATCATGGGGGAGGGTTTCTTTCCCAAACATCATGGTGTGAGGATGGATGGTTGGAAACATGATCTTCCATGATCATTCTTCTTGGCCGTGAGATCCCAAGACTATTTATGAAGGTTGTGGTTTCTGAGGCCCAAGTGTGTGTTGGTGAGTTGTTATTTCCTAGGTGTCTTCATAATTGGATCTGGGTTGTGTCCCATGTTTCAACAGGTGGGATGGGATAGGGTTTTTATCCCATGTGTCTTCTGGAAAGTCGTGATGTTGTTTGTGGATCAGGTGTCTATGGGTGGGATGTGATGTGATTTGTGGCCCATGTGTCTTCGGGTGTGATGTGATGTGGGTTTTGGACCATGTTTGTGTGGCCGTGTTGTGATTTGGTACTTTTGTAAGAGGTGGGAGTGTGAAAACATTTTACCTTAGGAAGGAGTGGCTAATAAAAGGGAAGTGGTGAAGAGTACCCTATCATCGATGATCATTATATTACATTACATAAATTGTGTTATTTAGTGAGTGTGGCTTGGTGAGTTTGGGATGGTCAGTATACCTTGTTAGGGGATGTTGGTTCTACTGTTTTCTTATGGGTGCACAAGTATGTCCCTTTCATATGTGAATGATAGATTTTGGTTTTCTTAATGATTATACATGTATGCTCACCCTACATACATAAAACAATTATCAGGTTTCTATGAGGATTTCACAGATAGCGATAGACCCTACTAGATATGATCCTAATTGTGTCTGTATAGTTTCTTTGCTTTACTTTTGGTATTTACCTAGGAGACTTTTGTTCTTATAATAGTTCTACTTTATGCATACATGTGGGATTGTTTTGGATTTATTTATATATATACCTTTGATTTGTTTTGGGGATGAACCATCTTATTCTCAATTTGGTTTCAAAAAAATTGTAATGCCTCCCATGTTTTTAGATCTGTATAAGCTTGGTTCAAGTCTCTATCCCACGGCTTAATAGAGGTGGGACTCAGGGTTAAATATAACCCTTTCTGCATTTTTATCCTTGTAGGGGTATCTTTGGAGGTAGGGGTCATGATAGAATGGTGTCAGAGGTGATGGTTGGGAGATAGGATGGAGTTTGGAGTTTGGAATATTGAGGATTTCCTGGGTTGGTAGGGTAATAGTGTCATGTGATCTTGGATTGGGATAAATTATAGAGAAGACATTATTAGAAACAAGATTTTATCCCCCCCCCCCCCCCCCCGTTATCCAATTTATGGGTTCTGATCCTACCAAATGACTATGTGAGGCTACATCGTTTGTAGGGTAGAGACCCTAGGAAAGGTGCATGCATCATAATGGATTCTGTTATCATTTTAATTGGGTTGTTTTTTGTGCCTTATAGAGGTAGGATTTGAGAATGTGTGAGGGTAGTGTTTCAGACATGTAGATAGAAAGATGGATCGGTGATCTTGAGATCACCATTAGTTTGATCTAGGAGTCGATAGAGTACATGGATCCTTTAGTAGCCAGTCATCTTCAAAGAGATGTGCCTCAATGGTGGTTGATTTATCAAGGGGAGAGAAATAAAGTAAGAATTTTGTGGGTTGACTTTGGGAGATAATTTCAATCATAGTTCCTTTCATTGGCCATGAATTCTGATAATTGGAAAGAGATACCCTCCCTTCAGTATGTGAGTATGTATGTGTTGGATCTTGGGATCAAGTTCAAGGAACACCTTCATTATTCCCTATATCTCTTTCCAGATGACGATCATCGTGTCATATGACTTTATGAGGAGCTCTATCCTTTGATCCAGTACTTGGTGACTCCTTTTACATTGCCAATATACGAAGAGGTTCATATGGATTAGGTGATCAAGTAGATCCACTTATGAGGATGTTTACCAGGAAAGGGGATCCATCAGAGTTCTTAATATGGTAGGGTTACAAAAAAAGTATTTATCATCCAGTACATTCAAGGTTTCAATCATTAGGGATTCAATCTCAACAGTTCCCTTTTCAACATTCTAGTCCTTGTGTCCTTTATATGGGCATAGGTTTGAGGTGTTTCTTATTTAGAAATCATGCCAATATTTAGAACCAGTGTCTATAATATATTTAATGTTGGTGTTCTTAGTAGTGTTTCAAGTGTAATGGGGTACATGAGAGGTGTCTCAAGGGATGGTTGTTTATACCCTTCCTTGATTTATTTCATGGTTGGTTTTTAATTCTCGAGGCTGATAATAGTTTGATAGGTAAATGATGTAATGTCACGAAACACTCCGGTCTATTCTGTTTTTAGAATATAGTGTTTGAGGTTTTTTAGAATATCATGGGGACTCATTTCAACACATTGTGAAATTTTCCCTCTTTCATAGTTTTCTAATAGTGGCTCACCTAGGTAGTCACTTGCTGGAGATGACTCGCTTGCAGTGACTCGCTAGTAATGGATCAATGGTGGTGGATCACTGTAGGAGACTTATGGGAGGTGTCTCACTGGTGGTGTCTAACTAATATTCACTCATTTGAAATCACTCGACCAGTAGTGCATTTCCTATAGTGTCTCATGGAATGATGAATCACTGGTGGTGGCATGTATTTCATCTGATCGTAGCTTCTGATTTGTGCCACACAGAATTGTGACTCAACGAATGGTAACTCATAGAATAGTGAATAATAAAATGGTGTCTATCTTATCAGTGACTCGGTATGTGGTGACTCGCAAGTGGTTTCTCACAGAGAAGTGACTCATGAATGGTGCCTTGCCTAATGGCGGGTCATGAACGGTGTCTCTAGCTTCATACAGTGTCTCAAATTTGGAGTTCTCTTTGACATAAAATTCTTTATAAGCCATGATTGTGGATTTTTTAGACCATTTAAAAGCCCAGAAATCCAATAATTATATTAAAAATGGTATGGGGCCTTTTACTCGGTCAAGATAACTTATCCTGATTAGATCCACCATTAATGTAAAATAAAAAACATATCTAAACTATTTCATTATTTAGATATTCTAAAGGATGACATACATTTTCCAATTTTTCTTTCTTCTTTTATTCCATAAGAATAAGATTCCCAAAACCCTTCCTCCCAAAGGATTCATGAGATAATGTTGTGGATTTTCGATCATTTTTCCCAGATGTTTTCATGCTTCATGCATGCCCTTGTATTGGTACAAGTAAGATTTGTATATCACCATTTCTTCCAAGAAGGTTTTACTTCATCTATCTCATATTGTGTATCAGGTGGGGTGGTAGTGTGAATGTTAATTTGTGAAGAAATTTGATTCAAAATTAATATGAAGATAATTTAACTGGTTTAAGATCAATATATAGGGACTGGGGAAATGTGACTTATGATCTTCTTGTTAATTTTTTCGTTGTTATGGTGAATTTTATGGGATAACTACCCACAGAATATCATGTTCTTTGGGGGTCCTTATTTGAGATCCTAACTGTTTATGGGATAAATATTTTTTTTTATATAAAACTTTATATATAAAAATTGATAACAACTTATATTAGGATAATAAATGAATTCCCCCAAGATCATATTGTTTCTATGATGACCACTGAATTAATAATTGTAATTAAAGAAGAAATGCATTGTTAAATCTAAATATTGTTTTATTTGATCTGTGTGGTGTTGTGGTTGTAAGTAAGATTGCGCAAATGGGTTTGGATTTGTGAATGTGGTAATATGGGGTGGTATGTAGGTACAATAGGCCTGAAGATATGGTTTTGGTTTAGTATGTTTCCAGATATAGTTGGGAGTAGGGGATTGTTGTGGTTGAGATGATGGATTAGGACAGATGATTTTGAAGAATTATGGTAGTGGTTGGTATGGGTCATTACACAATAATAAAATGTAGGAAGCTTAACCCAGTAATGGGAGGTCAAGATATGATGTGTTTTTAATGTGAAGTTCATTAATTTAACATGACTCTTAATGAGTTTCTTACTTTTAGTGGTTTTTAGTATTTTCCCAGGTAGTATTGTAATGTGACAATATTTTTTAATGATTTTTTAGTGGACTGGTATGGTTTGGTTGGGAATGAGAAATGGTTTTTTGGAATCATGTGTGGTGTCATGTATATAGAGGTAGCAACAAAGGTGGTACTATTGTGAGTTGGTGGTTTGTTTGAGAACCCCTAGGTTCAGTGTGAGTGTTTGGGTCTATAAATATTTATTTTCTTGTATTTTCCTTGTGATTCCTTTATTCACCCCACCCTAGTTTAGTACTACATGATGAACACCCACATAATCATGGGGGGCGGGGGTGTGTCTTTACCAATAATTCTAGTTGATGGATAGATGGAATGCCACCCACTCTAACATGATTCTTTCTTCCAGGTAGTGATAGCCAAAGACTCATTGGGTAGTTTGTGGTTCGTGAGGCTCGTATGTGTGTTGGAAAGTTATACATTATCATGTGTCCTCAGGATAGGATATGGTTTGTGTTCTAGGTATCTATGGTTGGGATGGGATATGGTTTGTGTACCAGGTTACTGTGGGTGGCATGTGATGCAGTTTGTGGACCAGATGTCTACTGGTGGGATGTGACAGGGTTTATTGTCTATTGGTGAGATGTGATTTGTTTTGTGGACCAGGTGTTTGTGGACAGGTTGTGATGTCATACATTCAGAAGAGGTGGGAGAATCAGTAAATTTTTCTACTATGTAGGAGTTGAAAATTAGTGGCAAGTGGTGTGTGGAACCCTATCATCGGTGTTCATTATAATAAATTACTTGACCTTCATTATTTGGTGAGTGTGTGGTGCTATGGTTGGGGTGGTTTGTGTAGTTTCTATGGTGTTATTTGTTCTACTATTTTCTCACAGGTTCATTCGTATTACTCTTTCACATGAGCATGATAAATTTTGATTTCCTACTGACTGTAATTGTATTCTCATCCCACATATATAAAACTATTTTCAGGTTTCTGGGAGGATTTCACAGACCGTGATGGTTCGTACTAGTTCAGATATTGAGTGTTTATGTGTCGCTTTAAATCTTTACTTTTGGTATTTACCATGTGGACTTTTCTACTTGTAATAGTTATACTTTATGCACGTACATTGGACAGTTTTTTTCATTATATATATATATATGTGTGTGTGTGTGTGTGTGTGTTTGTGTGTGTGTGTGTTTGTGTGTGTGTGTGTGTGTGTGTGTTTGAGTTATTTTGGATATGAACCATCTTATCTCTTGATATTGTTTCACTGAAAAGGTTAATGCCTCCCATATTGTGAGATATGTATACCATTGGTGCTATTTTCCAACCCAGGGCATATTGGAGGTCGGACTCAGGGTTCATTACCTCAATTTCTCTATTTCCATCCCATGAGGAGGTTGTGATAGATGTTTACACTATAAATGTTTCTCTAGAGTATGCCTATTTAATGTTTGAGAGAAAGATTTATGTTGACCTCAATGATGATAATGACTACCAGGTCAATAAATAGTATAATATTGTGAACTGAGGTTTCAATGATTGAAAAATGATCCAAGAGGATTATATTTAAACTTTTGACAAGATATTGCATCATTTAATGAATATCATCAAATATGAAGTCACCCTGAATGTATCCTAAAATGAATGTATCATATATAAGGTGAATGACGTAAACACTCTGAAATTTTTATGGAATGATCTTGTGATATAAATTTGGTTTGATATTATGATTTTTCATGAATTTTTTTAAGGATTCCAACTTTTTCTACAAAAGGTGATTTATTTATTTAAAATTTATATTAAATATTTATTTTGATGCCATAAAATTCTAATGAACATTGTATTTAATAATGTATATAAAATGAAAAACCAAGCCTATAAGTGAATGTAATATGTCGAGAATTTATAATATCTTTACTATTTTGAAAAAAATAATCCATGATATATCTTGATGTTTATGCAATACTAAGTTAGCATGTGTTGCTCATAACAATGAGTTTCTCTAATGGAATGTGTTACATGAATGATCACCTTTTACCAAACAACAATATATTAATAAAACATTATTATTTTCTATAATAAGATATATACTAGACATAAATTTATAAGATATTACTAATACAAACAAACTTATGAAAATATATGGTCTATAAAAATATATGATGAAATCAATGGTTACCAGTTTATTAGAAATGAAATTATAAACCGATTGAATATAAAGGACTTGTATACTTCCATTAGTGTGTGGTCTATATAAGTTAAAATAATTACCATTACTAAGTTATGTCAATGATATATATATATATAGTTTCAATCAATTTTTTTTACATTTATCTAATATATTCGATCATCATAAGACATGAAAAAATCCAATAATTCCCAAAAAATGTATTCTTTTTTCTAAAGGAACTTTTACTCCCTTTTAATAGAGAACCTAATTTAAATATAATTTTTGAAATTTTTATAAATTTTATGTGTAAAAATTTAATTCATTATCGAAATATAAACTTTAATATTGTTTTCGGATTAATTTTTTTTAATTTTTCTTTAAAGTTTCATTTTTTATTAATAGTGAAAAATACTGATTTTTAATTTATAACTGCTTTTTAATATTATCTATTTATAAGGTTAAATTTTTATTAAATATTAATTAGAATATTTTTATATATATTAATACTATTTAATTAATTATAATCAATTTAAATTTAAAAATCAATATGAAAACATAGAAATCATTTGAACATTTTTATTTTAAAAACCTGCTTTGTTGTCCCATCCAGAAGATTAATTTTAAAATAATTTCTACCACTTATATGTTTGGAATTTGGAAAAATAGAATAAATATTTTTAATCATTAGAGTTTATTATTTATAATATATTGAACTTAATTTTTTACAAAATATATATGTGCATGTGACTAAAATTAATTTTAGTGATTAAGAGATAAAAATATCATAGCAAGGGAGTAAATATTAAACATAAGAGTAAAAATGACATATAATATTGTAAAAAAAGAATTTTTATGTTAATATTTAGATCCTATAATACCTTTTTAAATTTTTTTATTGGAATCCAATTTTGATAGTAAAATCATTTCTAGAATTAAATTTTAAAAATTTAAAAGAAGACCACTCCTTCCACACTATAAAAGGCACTCACCCCTCCAACTTATTCACACATCTAAATACCTTTTGTCACCCAAAATATAATCAAATAATCTCCCCAAATCCATCCCATCAACCTAGAATCTCTAACTAGGGTAGAAATCCATCCAATTAATCCCTTTTGTGTAATGCAAAAGGAGTTTCCCAAAGAAGAGGTATCATCCTTCCTCATCCGTTTTGTTTTATTTTTATTTTACACCCCCTAAAATATTTCTATTACATTATTATATAATAAAATCAGTATCTTAAATATTTTTTTTTATTGTATGGTTTCACCATTCAATTAAATACACATTCATTTAATGGGAAACAAACTTACCATTTATGTGTACGATGAACTACTGCCCTGTAAAATGATGTTGCTCAGTTTTCCATTACCACCTCACAAGGTTGGAAAAAATGATGGAATCACTATTTATATATGATATATATTATATTTCTAATTTATTTGTGATTCTAAAATTTCAATATAATACATTACTCTAGGAATTCCTTTTTTTGGTAATATAATAAAATCATTTATTGAAGTGTGTACTACTGCCTCCTCAAAATGATGTCCTTCATTCACACAACAAATGGATTGTATAAATGATGGTTTTAATAAACCTATAGGAAATACAGTACATAGAAATGATACATAAACTATAATATACATATATATCATTTTTTTCATTCTTCTAAAAGAAGAAAAAGAAATGAAAGTAGTATTCATGCATATGTACAACTTAATATCTCAAGGAATGGTGGTTTTCATTTCCTATAACCAAATATTATTGATTATTAAAAATACATATAAAATGAATATAAATTATATTTGAATCATGGTTTAAAATCCTAGTGATAATTAAATTGTGATCTAATTAATAGTAATGATAAGTAATAATTCAAAACAAACCCAATAAACGAAGTAATTATCACCCGAAATGATGAAAATAATGAAATATTGTTAACAAATGAGTAATAATATAATTTACGAAAATTATATATGATATTATAAATATTATTATAGGTTTTTAATAATTTATTAACATATTTGATACCATTAAATAGTAATTCAAAGGATGTTAACCTGAAATGAAATGTAAGGTAAGATATTTTCATCTTACTTTTTTGATCTATGAGATAAATGGAATATTCACCACTTACTTCTTTTATGTGGTGTATATATAGAACATTTTGATATATTACATAATGAATTATTATAAATTCATGATATTTTTGGTCTCAATTTGAATTATTTAAACTAAGGGGATTTGAATTAATCATTACTATTTTGAAAAGAAATTAAGAACTTAATTTCATTCCATTGGGATATATTACAAACTCATTATCATTAATATTCTAAGATTATGGGTGTAATAAATTTTTACTATATATTTTTTGTATTATAACTTGTTATTTGGGTAAATAAATTTTACACACATAATATATTTATTGATAAATTCTCATATCAACATTATTATCTTTTCCAAGGTTTACTTCACTATCTCATTTTGTTTGGTCTTGTTTACATAGGAATCCCCTTCATAAAACAATGATTAGATCACTGATTATTAAATAATTTCATTTTCTCATCCTCCTGTTATTCATGACTTTTTACAAGTAAAAGTATCATTTTTTCAACTCTTTGATTCTCAAAATGATTCAGAATATGTTTTTAAGAAAACCAGACATCGTTTCTCTCTTTAGTCATAGAAAACAATTCCTTCTACAATTCATGTTTTATTAAAAAAAAATTAAAAAATGTTTTTAAGAATTTAAAAATTATGTATTATTGAAAATTTAACCCATTTATTTAAAAATGTTTTAAAATTAAATTTCATTTGTCTTTCTGAACAACGAATTATTATATCATTATACTTGGAAAAAGGAATTTTATTTTTACCTTGTAAGGAATGTATGGATTTAACTAAAATTATTAATTTAAATATTCCATTGAATTCGTAAATGGGTAATTTTTAAAGAAAATGTTTTCTAAATATATTTTCAAGGAGGATAATATTCAAAATGAATTTAAAAATAAAAAGGATATTTTCATCCAGATTTTTTTCAAATGTTCTTTTTATAAAATTTGTCTTCATCAATGATAAAAAAACATCATTTTTACTCCACGTGGGACATGTTGTATTTATACCATCATTATTTTTCCTGAAGATGGTTTAATATTTATTTCTGGATCATGCAGAAAACATGATCCATTTTTATTAATAAATAATTCATTTTTTTATAAAAAAACCAAGATAAAAAAGGATTATCATTTTAGAAGGTCCAGATACATTGGGGAATTATAATTACAGAAACTATAAATATAGAGTCCAAAAGTATTCTAATTTTTAAAAAGGTTTAAAACCAAAAAATGGCCTTAACCACTATCTTTCTCTTATTCATCATTATTACCTATAAAAAGTTGTTTTAAAAACATATTGTGCGCAACAAAAATAATATAAAGGGTTTTTTAAAACAAAAACAAACCAAATTGAGTATTTCAATTCAATATAAATAGTAGAAAACGTTATCAGGTATAATAATTCAGACTTAAGAATTTATTTGAACTTCTCAAAATAATTTTTTTTAATTTATTAAAATATATATATCTTTTTTAAAATCAAATTCATTCATTCATAAAGATATAGAAAATTCACATGAAAACTTATAATCATTCATGATTAATTCTCAAAGGAACCATTGATCATATCATTGATTCTTAGTTCACTCTCGATACATGGTGGACATAATCCCATGATTGTCTAGGTTCACTACTTAATCCAATAATGTGCTTAAGATACATCTCCCACACACCATACCAGGCATCCCATGAGATTAAGACATTACCAATTGTATTAGAGTTCAATATGTGAAAACCCATCCTAGGATTGTAAAAAATCCCCATAATGGTTTTGGGTTGACTCCCCAAACCCTAAATTCATTCAAATAATATTCATGTGTGACTCTTTGGAATTAAAAATTCTATTACATATATTTTCCATCATGAGGACTATGGAATTTATATTAAGCCATGAGATTTGAGAACTATTTCATAAATAAGTCTTTCATGATTATTCCACTATCATTATAAAGTTATTTTCACATTAAAACACATATGTAACTATACCATTATATATATATATTTATATGTACAAACGAGTTTTTCATAAATATATATATATACATATATGTATACATTTGTTTATATATATATAGAAATTATAATAAAACATAATTTCATGTTCATAAACATGTGTGTGTATATATATATATTTAAATTACCTTCACATAAAAAATTTAACTTGTATATACCTACAAAAATATTAAGGAAAAATTAGTTATTCATAAATTAATACATATATACTTATATTTATATAGTTGTGAATAGTGATATCAAATAAACATTTTGTTTCTATTAAAATATCATGTATGTAGTTATATATATATACAAATTTTTTTCAAAATGTTTTCATATCAAATGACATATTTATATATACATATAATTTTTTGAAAATAAAAAGATTTTAACATAAACATTAATCATTGAAAATTTGATAACTTCACATGCACTTTTATAGGTCTAACTAAGATTCCTTAAACATTAAAAATCATTTATGAATAGAAATATGTAGGAATATTTGTTTTTTAACATGAAATTTTATATATATATACACACACACAATCATTTACAACACTATTATGAAAATAATACTATGGAAATCTAATAACAACGCATGAATTTATAGGATTTATACCGTGGTTATTTTATTATTCAAAATAATGTTAAGAAAAACAAGTCTCACAAACAAAAGAAATTTAAATATTTAAGGTAATAATAACACATAACATTGAGGCATAATATAAAAATAATAATCATTTTCCATCATCACAACAATAAAATATACTATTATAAATAAAATGATGTTGGAAGAAAACAATTTCACTAATTAAATCCAAAATTTAGAAAACATTTTAAATGTTTAAAATAGTTTTACTTAAATTACATTAATATCCTAAATGTATAATTTAAAATTTTAAAAACAATCAAGAGATAAATAATATTAATATCCCCAAAAAATTTGACTTAGAAAAATATAATAATGTAGAATCCATTGAATTTTTTTGGTAGTTTTTCCCTAATGAGATGTTGTTACACATAAGTAAATAAGTTCATGAAAAATAATTGGTTTCCTTGCATTATATTTTCTTGAACACAAAAAATAAATACCAAAATGAAAAAACCATTTGGATGAACCATTAAAAAATTAATATCCTTATTATCATAAAGATACATTTAAATTTTTTTAAGTAATCAAAAGATAAATAATAATGATATACTAAAAATGATTTGACATATAATCCCTAAAGCGTAGAATCCACTTGAATCAAGGGAGAAAATTTTCCAAAAGCTAAACACTCCATTTCACATAAATATATTTAAAAATGAATGACCATCATAGGAAGAGTTTTAAATGAATAAATGTGTGAAAAATACATAGTTTCTATTACCATAGGAAAAATAAAAAACAAAATTGCTTTAAACATTTCAGAATAGTTGTAACATCCTTTCTCACTATATAATAGATATTTACATAAAATATATTTAAAATATAGATACATATTATTAATTGGATAAATATAATATACATATTGTATGTAGAAACCCATTGATTTTTTTGACCAATTTTTCAAGAAGTAATATCATTACATGAAAAAATGTCTTCAAATAAAATATCTTTGATGTAAGAAACTAAAATTAATTAAAAGAATATATATAACCCTTATTTCATAGATTACTACTTCCGCATTATTGGTATCAAGAGGAGTCTCTAACAATAATTAAAGAAAACTAGGAAAAGTAACATCTATTATGGGGAAAATTAAACTAAACTACTATATGGGGATTCTGACGAAAATGCCATCATACAGACCAAATCACTATGTAAAAGGGAAATATATATATACACACACCTTCAATCAATAAATTTAACATAAAATAAACATAAAATAATGTAGTTTGAACCGTATTATTTCAATCCTATCACATAATCTCTACTTGATAATAAAAAAATTATCATATTCCAATTGAAGAAAAACATGAAACCCTAAATTGGAAAATTAGGATTTTATAAACCCTCTCAAACTTATCTAATTCTTCCATATCATGTGATCCAACTCATTATGTTATTCATGTTGGATGATTCTAGGAGCAACATGATGCTTCAAGCCACCATAGTATTTCATCATGGGTTTCATGTCATATAACTATCAACAGTATGAAGAATTAGATGAGGTGAGTGTTGGCTTCATCAACACACAACCATCCCGAGTGGTGGAATTCCCAAATGATACATGTCTCACTCCACAGATGAACACTATAGTTGAGTTTTCAGCTACATTCATGGTTCACCTCTCTAGTTGTGGAAGATGACATAGGGTAAATCAAAGAACCCCTAAACCTGACCCGCTCTTTTTTGTTATTTAATTTATTATTATAACTTATTTTTATATTAATAACAATAAATTTTATCAAAAAGTTAAATTATGGTCATTCATATATATTTTTATAATTTTTATCTTATTAAGGTTATTATTTTTTACTATTATTGACATATATATATATATACATTTAAAATTATACAAATTCTTTAAACATATAATTTCCATCATAAAGGTAAAAATATTATTATTATTTTGTTATCAAAAAAATATATTTAAATAATTGAAAATTTTCTCCATTCTCTATTAATATGGGTATAAAAATCATAATCGAATGCATCATTTAATTTTCAAAAAATACATATGTCATATATTACTGTTTTTTTATGTATTTCATTTTATATAATTATATTCACATATTTATTTTAAATTACATGATAAATAATATATTTTAAAATAATTTACGTATAGAAATTTTTTTCTTACATGAAAAATTAAATTTACGATAAATTATGTTTTATGAAAACATATCTTTACTCATTGAAAAAAACATAGTTTGAAAAAGGATTATAAGATTTCCATTAAAAATAATAATAAATTCCAATATATTGAAATTATATTTTATTAAGCTATATTGCATTTGGATTTAAAATATAAATTTAAAAAAAATATTTAATTTAATAAATATCAACATAAATCTTTATATTTAAATTAAATATTCATTTAGATAAGAAATATTTTAATATATAGATGTACATAAATAAGAACCTTTTAGATTTTAATTAATTTCTATATAAACACAAAAACACATGTACACACACACATATATACTTGTAATGGCTATTTTTAGTTTCATTTATTTTCATTTTATTTTAAAATGGATTCTATTGATATATGAAACAGTCTTTTATGTATAAATACATAACCTTAACCAAGATTTAATTTTAACCAAACTCATAGAATTTTTAGTTCCTCAGTCTGAAAATATGATTCCTATTTCTACATTCCTCAACACTCATACCATTACTCACTTAGTTGGGTTTCTACTCAGGGAAGAACTCAAATGAAAGTTCCATGACATTGTAGTTATCCAATATATCTTTTTTATTTTAAAACAATTTTAAAAATAATGTGAGAACCCTCACAGAAAGACAGTTTAAACACCAAATGATATTACATTTTTGTTGAAGAAAAGTTTGAAGCAATTAGAATTAAACACCCTAAATAGTATCCAAGGAATAGAATTTACCTTAGAGATAGGGTCATCCTTCAAGATTTCTTCATAATGTCTCACCAATATGACCCAATATTTCAGGTATTCCTCCATGTTAATCTTCCCCATGTTTAAGCCTTTAACCAAGACGTGTTTATTATTATCAATCCTTTCACATTACCCCTTTACAGTTTTCACTCTAAGAAATATTCCCATCATTTGGTTGATCACTACATGTGACACCTTAATATCTTGGAATTTATCCACCATTTCATCACCTGAGTACAAAATATGATCCAATGTTTTTAGCTCCAATGGTATCTTCCGATGAGAGTAAAAAAGGGAGCATATCTCATGTTGCTTCCTAGGAGGGTTTTCAACCTCCTCCCATCGCAGATCCTCCAAATGAAGAAGACTCTCCGCTTGTTGGTCCCTATTCATCTCATCAGCATCCCCATGAGAAGTTTTATCCTCAACCACTGGGGGGATCAGAAGCCACAATGGTCACCTAACCAACCCCTATATGAGATTGAGACTCCTTAGAGGTGACAACCCTCACAGTCTTTCCAATGCCTTTGAACACCATCGAAGTTGGGTTCCCTTTACTTATGGACCTATTTATATGAGGATAAAGTATGTTAGAGTAGTCTTTCCTTGGTCGCATCCTCTAGGTATGTTTGATAATGCCTTTTGAATCTGTAATAAAGATCATTACCTTTCTTGAATAAGATCTAAAATACCCTTATGACATTCCCACTTCTTTGGACTCAATAGGGGAGTCTGAAGCTGAGTCTATATCTACTGAATAGCCTCACCTACCATAGACGGATCCTTACCAAGGCCTGTCTCCATCTCAGTACCTTCCCCAAGAGTGTGACCCTCACCTTCTCCCAAAACTGCAAATTGTTTTTGAGAATTATTAAAGAATCCTCTAGATTTAACCTTCTCTACCTCTAATGGTTTGTCCTACAATGCCTTCACTAACATGTTTGAACCACTTTGATATAAAATTCCACAACCCATGTATTGGAAATGAATTCAATTTTATTCTAATACCATGATTTCAGGATCCTAACCCATGGATAGATCTATATGAACAACCTCATTGATGGTATATTGATTGATTGAAGCCAACTTTATACCCAACCCATCAACCAAGTGAACCTCCCTCTCCTCTTGTCCAACCCCTTCCAAAACCATACCAACAATATTATTGACCACAATTCTCCCTTTTAAAACCACTCTAGAATCGTAGGGATCATCAAATTACTTTTTAGACTGTTGAAAATATCAGAGTCTTTTGGATTCATATGACTATCCTTTGCAGATTTTCTGGGAACCTCCACTACTTTAGAGAGGCTGGACCCAAAAGAGACCAGAAAAAACCTTCAACCATCATCATCTCTATATAATTCCACATCCAAAGGGTATTCGTGACTAGTACCATTTCACATCTCCCCTGGTATATTATTCCTTCCTCATCGGAAAGAAGAAGACAGATTCCCAAGGTGAAAAAATGCAAATAGAAGTGTATCCAAGACTCAAACACAACTAGTTTCTTCCACCAAAACACCTCTCCAACCGAGATCCAAATCCATTCAATTGTCAATTTAGATATTCGTAATTTAACATAGATAGTTAGAGAGATTCGGTGAAAAACAACATTGTTTGTCATGTCGATATAGAGATATCTACTCTCCAAGTTCCCAAGAATACAAATAATAAAGGATTTTTGAAAGGGGAGAGGAATCTTAAGAAATATTACCTACAGAGACTTTTTCAAAGTGTATCTTCTCATAAAAATATAAAAGGACCTCCTTAATAGATGAAAGTGACAATCCCTCCCAGATTGTGGAGCCCTGAACCACATAGATGTCATGACTTCTAACGATGTGAAACGAATCATGATATGTCTCTTCTCGAGGAGACCCACTGTCTCATGTTCCTGAAGTCCCCAAGAAGAAAAATGAAATCGATCGAAGATGTCAATCATTGGGTGCCGTGAGCCGAAACGAGTGACCAAGTTCCTACTATGAAGAGCTGAAGCATCATTATATTCGTAGATCAAAAGTTCGAGTTAAGGGGAGTCACCGTGAAGATCAAGTATCTTATTCAAGACACAGTCTGTATAACACAAATAAAACTAATGTAAAATATGCATCACTTTTTAAAAATAATTATTCCTAACATATAGTCTCAAAGAATCAGTATGTGCTAGGTTTTTATAAAATAGCGTAATATATATAGTTTTCAAATTTTTGAAATGTGGTTCGTCTAATATATTGACTTGTTTTACAAAATATTTGAAATCCAATACTAGATATATATAATATACATGAATATATCCCTCCTCAAGATCTATTCTAAAATCAAACAGGGCATCAAATTCTAAATACATGATAAACATTTGAAAATTCCTAGTGGTATCTCCCTTGGAGAGAAAGGTGGAAGAGTTGGGAGAAATTTAATGTCTCGGATTTTTCCGTTTATTATTTTTAAATATTATATGGAATTATTTTGAGACCGGGCGCGAAGACGGCACATCATTCCGAGGTCCAGTGAGCCCGGAATGGTGGTTTGAACTTTTTTTAGTTAAGTGAGTTGGTGCTTGTGCGCGGTTGTGGAAATTTCCAAACGGATGCCCGGATTAAAAATCTGAGCACACCGTTGCGTCCGGGATGACAACTCTACCTAAGAATGTTGTTAACCTCGACCAGCGCGGGTCGAGGGAGAAATTTATTTTTTCGGACGTTTTAAGTATAATAAAATAAATTAAATTAACCAGTTTATTTTATTTTCATTTAAGGAAACATCCGCTGCAGCGTTGCGATGGTGCAGCTGTTTCCTAAATTAATGACGCGTCATAATAACATCAAAATGAAAAGTCAACATTATTAATGCATCTGCGTAATTAAATGTCAACTTTTTTCCCTTTTAATTGGTTAACCAATTGTTTAATCGTTGGCAACTCTTGGGATGAACCTCTGCCGAATCCGCGAGGTGTTGGAGAAATTCTCGACGACGAATGACAACGAATCGAAACCAAGGATCATTGCGCCGGCGTTGAAGGATCACGATGACAACGGCAGCATGGATCTTTCTTCAACGATCAATCCATTCAAAAGGTAGGGGTTGTTGTTTTGATTTTCTTTTCCCCATTTTGGAGTTTAAACGACGAACACGGATCAACCACGAACAAGTTGATCCGCGGATTCGTACGTTCTTGCAGGAGGGGTTTCTTTGGGTTGACTTTGGGGAATTAATACATGCTTTATATTCATGTTGATCTCTGCTCCATTTAAGCATATTAACAGGAGCGGATCAATGCCGTGACGAACAACGGTGGAGGTTCGTTCCTCATTTTTTTTATGTGGATTCCTTCCTCCTTTTCCCCGCACGTTCTTCGCATTCTTCGCAGGGTGATGAACAACGGATCGTTGCACATCCGTTCTGTGACGCAACGATCCCAAACCGAAGGTTCGACATCGCAACGTTCTTGTGGAGGTGCGGCAATTATGGCGGACTTCAAATCGGACCAGATCAGAAAGGGCGTTCTTTAAGCGTTCATCGCGCAGGAAGACCAATCATGGTTTTGGAGCCGATCAGAGGCCCGAAAATGATGAAAACATCTTCGTGGTGTCGGGATGACCAAAACCTGAAGGTTTCGTGATGATCAGATGGCCAGATCAATGATCGGAGCACCATGGGAGAAACGACAGCAGAGGTACGCATTTTTGGAAATTTCCAGAATACACGGCGTGTACATCCGAAGAACACGCCGTGTCGTTCTGATGGTGGCGGCTAGGGTTTCGGGGTCAGAGAAGGATCACACGGCATGGGACCCCAGTCAAACGACATGTTGGACCTTCCCTGAAGCTCAGCGTGTACTTCAGGTGGTACACGTGCACATGATGTTATTCACGGCTTCAGGCGGCACGGCGTGTACAACTCGGCAGAGGTGGATACACGGAGCGCGGCGTGTATCCCGAGGATACACGGACACGAGATGGAGTACACGACCGTGTACTCCCTCACCCGACCAGGCGAGGTCACCAGCGCAGGTCACCCCGTGTTCATATTGCACGAGTTGGAGTACACGGGTTGGTGACCGTGTACGGGCACATGTCCAGAGTACATGGAGCCAGCCCTAGTGACCCAGACATGACGTGTACACCGTACTACATGACGTTTATAAAGTTTTCTACATAACCAGCCTCTCGACATGGGCCGTTGTACACGGGTAGTACCCGAGGTCGGACAACACGGCGTGTATCATTTCTACATGCCGTGTACTTTTTCGAGAACAGCTTTGTCCTTTTGTTCACCCTGCCTGGAACATATTTCATTTGAGTTAGTGCCCCCTTCTTCTTTTCCCCTGAAGGTCAGGAATCATTCCCTCACACTGTTTTATGATCCCTTCCGCAAGACTTTTCTGTGGTAGAGTCAGACATCCATCCAAGAGGCCCGGATCAAGATCCTCTATCCATTCTAGACCCTAGGTAGAGTCAGGCATCGACATTACCAAATTTACCGGGAATTGATCCTCTACCTAGAAGGTGAATTCCGGATGAGTCGTGGTATCCGCCATGGCCCTGGCAGTGATCCTCATCTGTCTATCGAGATCTTTCCCACTCAGAAGTGTGTCTCCCGTAATGAGTGCTTCTATCTATCGTAACCCTTCCACTCAGGAGTGTGTCTCCCGCAATGAGTGTAGCTATATATCATGACGGTTCCCGACAAACATCACTACTCAGACGGATGTCATCAGAACTATAAGACTCGTGGTGTGTGTTCTCCCGGGATGAGTGCATCACGAAATCTTCAAACAGAATCCCTATCGGGGTATGCGGTTGCGTGACTTGTCTCTAGACCTCGGGTCTGGGTTTTTAGTATATCTGGTTTGTTTATATGTTCTATAAACATATACTGTGCATAGCTGACTGTACCTTTACTTTGTGTACTACATTATGGGTTTTGGGGTCATCTACTAAGTATTTTTATACTCACCCCTGCACAGGCTTTTCCCACACGTCTGGTGTCTTGTGCAGACGAGCAGCCTTTTGATAGAGTCCAGGGAGGACCAGGATAGGACCGAGATTTCTGAGTTTCCTACAGGCCGAGGCATTCCTACGGCTACGAGCAGTAGTCCCAGTACCTTTGTGCTTACAGGTTGGACTTTGTAGTTTTTTAGACTCTTGTTTTTGTTGGGCTTGTATTCTGGCTCAGTTTACTTTTACATTACTCTACCTTTCGTCGTGCTCTATTGGATGGGCTTAGTTGTATGCATGCATTTTTTGTTCCTTAGTGTTTTACATTTCAGCATTTCTGGGCTTGGAGATGTGTGTGTGTGTGTACAGGGACCTAGGAAATGCCTCCCATCTTAGTGACATGCCTACTCGGTGCTAGTCACCAGCCCCTGGCATATTGGAGGTGGGAATGGGGAGTCACGGCGCGGGCCCCACCGGGACGGGTCTTGACGGAGTGGTATCAGAGGTGTTCGGTTCTACCATAGGACCAAGAGTCTGTGCATTTGGTTGGGGAAACAGTTTTGAGTGTTTCGGGTTCAGCTTTTAGGCCAGAGACTCTAGTGTTGGTGCGGCGGCCGACATATCCATACACCAGGACTCTGATAGCCTGATTTTCAACTCGGTTCATGAAAACACTGGTTGCGGGGAAATAAAAAGGTACTTACATCATATAAGAATGATTTGTGTCTTCCATATCCTTGGTGTCAGCTATCCAGATATACTCTTTGACCGTGACACATCTTTTTTCTTTACAGTATGCCTCCGCGATGCGTACCTACTAGGATTCAGCACCACGATCATGAGGATGACCCCCTCAGTGACGAGGCTTCGATTCAAGGAACAGTTCCCCAGGTGTTGCCACCAGGTGGTGCACCTGCTATACCACCAACATTGGAGCAGCCAGTTGTACCAGTGGTACCGACCGGTGAGGAGCGCAGGCTCAGCACGCTCCATGTGTTTCAGAGACAGAGGCCCCTCAGGTTCCGAGGTGAGCCCAACCCTCAGGCTTCTGAGGACTGGCTTGAGTCGGTGACCAGAGTTTTCCATCTAGTGAGGACACCAGCAGACTAGATGGTGATCCTAAGAGCGAGCCTTCTTCAGGGTTCGGCCGGACGATGGTGGAGTCTGACCAAACAGACTCACGAATAGGAGACTCTTTCATGGACAGAGTTTGAGAAACTCTTTAGGGAGGAGTTCTCTCCGGTTACGCTGAGAGCTGTGCGCATCATGGAGCTTCTTCAGCTCCAGCAGGGCAGTATGACAATGGCTGACTATTTATCGAGGTTCACCAACCTCTCCAGGTACTCGATGGATATGGTCAGGGATCAATACATCAGGGCTCGGACAATTGAGTGAGGTCTATGATAAGACATCTGAGGTAGTTTTGTGCCTCTATGCATATCAACCTATGATGGAGTGCTCGAGCGGGCCTTGGTGATCAAAAGCTTCTTGGCGGAGCAGAGACAGTCGTCGGCAGTCACCAATAGGCAGACAGGTGCGGAGACACCGGCAGTAGGGAGCCGACGTTATACACAGGGATCTGTACATGGGAGACGTCATAGGAGGACCCATGACAGAGGATCGACAGTCCAGGGCTCTCAGGCTGGATCCAGTCAGCCTAGGGAGAAGCGATTCTACGCATGCGACGGTAGGGGCATCTCGCTAGAGATTTCCCAACACGTCGGGCTGCTGAAAGGGAAGTGGTGGATGGGCCACCGAGGTAGAGGCAGAGAACGGAGTAGGCGGATCCGCCAGGCGGCGGACGTGGAAGAGGAGCAGGGAGAGGTGCAGGTGGTGGTAGACACTTCGACTTACTTCTACCACCACCCCCAGGAGGTCCGCACCTAGCTCAGGGAGCTGGGGGACAGGGACTGGGACAACTGCATGCGGCCGAGGCATACGACCTTGGGGCTTCAGGGATGATTCGAGGTATGATCTGTGTCTTTTCTACCTTAGCATCCGTACTCATAGACACATGTTCCAGTCATTCCCTTATAGCCACATGTCTTGTACAAAACCTTGAGATTCCGGTAGAACCGTTGACTCGATCCTTACGCTTGGAGACACCAATGGGAGGAGACTCGACGATCACACACCTTTGCAGACAGTGTGATCATACCCTTGGAGGTGAGGGTTTTGGTTGGAACCTCTTGGGGGTAGCATCGAGGCCTTACGGCGTCATTCTCAGTATGGATTAGTTATCTTCAGTACATGCCCAGATTGACTGTTTTAGGCGAAGAGTGTGGTGTGTCTGCCGTGATGGAACAAGGATTTCCTTTGTCGGAGAAAAGGAATCCCAGGCAGCACAAAGTGGGCTCATCCATAGGAGGGGGCAGCCGATCACTCATGAGTTGTCTAGCCTTACCCTCGGAGCAGTAGATGTTGTGAGCTCTCAGTTTCCAGCAGTGGTGGAGGAGTATGAGGACGTCTTTCCAGAAGATGTCCCAGGGTTACCTCCCCGCCGGGAAATTAACTTTTGCATCGAATTACACCCCTGGACGACACCGATTTCCTCATCGGCTTATCAGATGGCTCCCGCAGAGCTTCGTGAGTGGAGGGTGCAGTTGGCGGATTTGCAGAGCAAGGGTTTCGTGAGACCCTGTGTTTCACCATGGGTGGCCCCGGTCTTGTTTTCCAAGAAGGAAGATGGGTGTTTGAGGTTGTGTGTGGATTACTGGCGCCTGAACCGGGTGACGGTGAAGAACAACTATCCACTACCGAGAATTTATGACCTCTTCGATCAACTAAGAGGGGATCAGTGGTTCTCGAATGATGATCATCGATTAGGCTATCACCAGCTATGAGTGCGGGACGAGGATATACCGAAGACGACTTTCAGATGTCGCTACGGTCACTATGAGTACTTGGTGATGCCCTTTGGCGTGACGAACGTCCCCGCAGTGTTCATGGGGTTGATGAACCGGATCTTCAAGCCATACTTGGACCGGTTTGTAGTGGTCTTCATCGACGACATCCTTGTGTACTCGGCGTCAGATGAAAAGCACGCGAGACACCTGTTGATGGTTCTAGACGTACTACGAGAGCACCAGCTTTATAGAAATCTCTTGAAGTTTCAGTTCTGGATTCAGGAGGTCCACTTTCTAGGACATGTCATCTCAGCAGATGGAGTAGTTGTGGACCCAGCCAAGGTGGAGGCTGTGTTAGCATGGGATCCACCTTGGAGCATGACAGAGTTGCGAAGCTTCCATGGGTTGGCAGGATATTAACGAAGATTCATCACTAATTTCTCCCAGATATCAACACCGATGATGGCCTTGACCATGAAGGGGAAACCCTTCGTGTGGATAGAAAAGTGCCAGCAGGCTTTTGAGCAGCTAAGATAGTGTATGACGAGCACCCCAGAATTGAGATTGCCGGAGGAGGGTGTCGAGTACATAGTTTTCTGTGACGCATCAGGGACCGGGCTCGGTTGTGTCCTGATGCAGTGGCACATGGTGATTTCTTATGGTTCGTGCCAGCTTAGGCCGCATGAGCAGAACAATGCAACCCATGATCTCGAGTTAGCAGCGGTAGTGTTCACACTGAAGATGTAGCGACACTACCTTATGGGAGAGACGTTCATTATCTACTCTGACCATAAGAGCCTCAAGTACATCTTCTCGCAGAAGGATCTAAATCTGAGGTAGAGAAGTTGGCTCGAGTTCCTCCATGTCTATGAGTTTGAGATCATCTATACTCCTGGGAAGGGGAACAAGGTGGAAAACTCTCTTAGCAGAAGGTCGAGCTCACAACTGTTTAGTGAGGCGACACAACAATTAGTCGTGTTACAGTTATCCTTCATGGATGGTGAGGTAACAGCCTACCTACAGTCGATGGTTGTCACCCCTCCACTCTTACAATAAGTTAGGGAGGCACAGCTTGGGGATGTCGACTGTGTGGCTTTACGTGCTCAGTTAACCACAGGACATGATCCTGATGGATTTTCTCAAGGTGGGGAGCACATACTTCTTTTTAGAGGATGCACTGTTGTACCAGTGGAGTTCCAGGAGGAGGTCCTGATAGAGTTTCATACATACCCTTTGGCGGCACATCCTGGAGTGGAAAAGATGTACCAGGATCTCTGACGACAGTTCTGGTGGTCAGGCATGAAGAAGGGAGTGGCCGAGTTCGTTTCTCGATGCCTCACATGACAACAGGTGAAGGCTGAGCACCAAGTTCTAGCAGGGTTAACTCACCCCTTGGAAGTTCCATAGTGGATGTGGGATGGAATATCGATGGACTTCGTGACGGGCTTACCACGGATGTCCAAGGGGCACGATTCCATCTGGGTGATCACTGACCGACTCACCAAGTCGGCCCACTTCCTAGATATCAGGGAGCAGAGTTCCCTAGAGATCTTGGGACGCCTCTACATACAAGAGATAGTTTGACTTCATGGCGTCCCCTCAACTATAGTCTCCGACCAAGATTCCTGCTTCACATCCCGGTTGTGGAAGGGATTGCAGGAGGATTTTGGGTCTCATCTACGCTTGAGCACAACATTTCATCCCCAGAGAGATGGTCAGACAGAGAGGACCATTCAGGTTCTGGAGGATATGTTGCGAGCCTGTATCTTGGACTTTGGTCCCAGCTGGGAGGACCACCTACCACTGGTGGAGTTTGCGTACAACAACAGCTACCACTCCACCATTGGCATGGCACCATTCTAGGATTTGTATGGGAGACCCTGCCGGTCACCGATTAGCTGGACCAACCCCGGAGAGTCAGCACTCATGGGTCCAGAGTTAGTGTGAACTACAACAGAGAAGGTGATGATCATCCGGGAGCGAATGAAGACTGCACAAAGCTGGAAAAAGTCTTATGCTGACAGACGACGGAGGCCCCTGGAGTTCGAAGAGGGAGACCACGTTTTTCTTTGGGTCTCACCTCGACGTGGGTTGTAGAGATTTGGCCGAGGCAGGAAGCTATCTTCGAGGTTCATCGGACCTTTACAGATCCTGGGCAGAGTTGGTGAGGTGGCGTACCGTCTTGCTCTACCGCCACAGTTGCATTGGGTACATGATGTCTTCCACGTGTCGCAGCTGAGGAGGTACGTGAATGACCCATCGCATGTCATCGACTGGGGCGAGCTGGACATCGAGGATGGAGTGACCTTTGCTGAGTACCTAGTGGAGATCGAGGATCGGAAGGAGAGGATCCTTCATGGGTGATCGATTCCCATAGTGCGCATCCGGTGGCAGCACGGAAATCTTCAGGAGAGCACATAGGAGAGGGATGCCCAAATCCGTGCCCAGTACCCTCATCTTTTTGAGTAGCCTTTGTTTTGGCTTTTCTGGGACGTAGAGCCCCAAGGTGGGGAAAATGTAATGTCTCGGATTTTTCCGTTTATTATTTTTAAATATTATATGGAATTATTTTGAGACCGGGCGCGAAGACGGCACATCATTCCAAGGTCCAGTGCGCCCAGAATGGTGGTTTGAACTTTTTTTTAGTTAAGTGAGTCGGCGCCTGTGCGCGGTTGTGGCAGTTTCCAAACGGATGCCCGGATTAAAAATCTGAGCACACCGTTGCGTCCGGGAAGACGAATCTACCTATGAATGAGGTTAACCTCGACCGGCATGGGTCAAGGGAGAAAGTTATTTTTTTCGAACGTTATAAGTAAAATAAAATAAATTAAATTAACCAGTTTATTTTATTTTCTTTTAAGGAAACATCCGCTATAGCGTTGCGACGGTGCAGCTGTTTCCAAAATTAATGACGCATCATAATAACTTCAAAATGAACAAGTCAACATCATTAATACTACGGCGTAATTAAATGTCAAACTGTTTCCCTTTTAATGGGTTAACCAATTGTTGAGTCATTGGCAACACTTGGGAATAACCTCATCCGAATCTGCGAGGCGTTGGAGAAATTCTCGACGACGAACGACAACGGATAAAAACCAAGGATCGTTGCGCCGGCATTGAAGGATCACGACAACAACGGCAGCATGGTGCCTTCTTCAATGATCGATCCTTTAAAAAGGTAGGGGTTGTTATTTTGATTTTATTTTCCCTGTTTTTGAGTTTAAACGACGAACGTGGATCAACCGCGAACAAGTTGATCTGCGGATTCGTACGTTCTTGCGGGAGGGTTTTCTTTGGGATGATTTTGGGGAATTAATCCATGATTTATATTCATGTTGATCTCTTCCCCGTTTAATCCTATTAATGGGATCATATCAATGATGTGACGAACGACGGCGGAGGTTCGTTCCTCATTTTATTTATGTGGATTTCTTCCTCCTTTTCCCCACGCGTTCTTCGCGGGGCGGCGAAAAACGGATCATTGCGCATCCGTTCTATGGTACAATGATCCCAAACCGAAGGTTCGACATCACAACATTCTTGTGGAGGTGCGGAAATGATGGCGGACTGCAAATCGGACCAGATCAGAAAGGGCGTTCTTCGAGCGTTCTTCGCGCAGGAAGATCAATCATGGATTTGGAGCCGATCAGAGGCCCGAAAATGACGGAAACAGCTTCGTGGTGTCGGGATGACCAAAACATGAAGGTTTCGTGACGATCAGATGGCTGGATCAATGATCGGAGCACCATGGGAGGCGTGACAGCGGAGTTTAGTGTTTCTGGAAATTTCCAGAATACACGGCGTGTACTTCCGAAGAACACGCCGTGTTGTTCTGATGGTGGCGGCTAGGGTTTCGGGGTAAGAGAAGGATCACACGGCATGTGACCCCGGTCACACGGCGTGTTGGTCCTTCCCCGAAGCTCGGCGTGTACTTCGGGTGGTACACGGGCACGAGATGCTCTACACGGCTTCAGGCGGCACAGTGTGTACAACTCGGCCGAGGCAGCTACGCGGAGCGCGGCGTGTATCCCAGGGATACAAGGACACGACATGGAGTACACGACCATGTACTCCGTCACCCGGCCAGGCGAGGTCACCAGCACAGGTCACCCCGTGTGCATATTGCACGGGTTAGAGCACACGGGTTGGTGACCATGTACGGGCACATGGCCAGAGTACACGGAGCCAGCCCTAGTGACCCAGACACGGCATGTACTCCGTACTACACGCCGTGTATAAAGTTTTCTACATGACCAGCCTCTCGAAACGGGCCGTTGTACACATGTATTACCCGGGGTCGGACAACATGGCATATATCATTTCTACACGTCGTGTACTTTTTGGATAACAGCTTGGTCCTTTTGTTCAACGTTCCCTGAACATCTTTCATTTGGGTTAGTTCCCCTTCTTCTTTTCCCCTGAAGGTCAGGCATCATTCCCTCACACCAGTTTATGATCCCTTCAGCAAGACTTTTCTGTGGTAGAGTCAGGCATCCATCCGAGAGTCCCGGATCGAGATCCTATATCCATTCCAGACCCTAGGTAGAGTCAGGCATCGGCATGAACAACTTTACCGGGTGTTGATCCTCTACCTAGCAGGTGAATTCCGGATGAGTCGCGGTAACCACCATGGCCCTGGAAGTGATCCTCATTTGTGTATCGAGATCTTTCCCACTCAGGAGTGTGTCTCCCGTAATGAGTACTTATATCTATCGTAGCCCTTCCACTCAGGAGTGTGTCTCCCGCAATGAGTGTATCTATATCTCGTGAAGGTTCCCGACGAACATCACTCCTCGGACGGACGTCATCAGAACTATAAGACTTGTGGAGTGTGTTCTCCCGGGACGAGTGCGTCATGGAATCTTCAAACAGAATCCCTATTGGGGTATGCGGTTGCGTGACTTGTCTCTAGACCGCGGGTCTGGGTTTTGAGTATATCTGGTTTGTTTATATGTTCTGTAAACATATATTGTGCATAGCTGACAGTACCTTTACTTTGTGTACTGTTTTGTGGTTTTCGGGGTCCTCTACTGAGTATTTTTATACTCACCCCTGCACGGGCTTTGCCTGCATGTCTGGTGTCTTGTGCAGACGAGCAGACTTTTGACAGAGTCTAGGGCGGACCAGGACAGGACCGAGCTTTCTGAGTTTCCTACATGCGGAGGCGTTCCTACAGCTACGAGCAGTAGTCCCAGTACCTTTGTGCTTACAGGTTGGACTTTGCAGTTTTTTTAGACTCTTGTTTTTGGTGGGCTTGTATTCTGGCTCAGTTTACTTTTACGGTACTCTACCTTTCATCGTGCTATGTTGGTTGGGCTTAGTTTTATGCATGCATTTTTTGTTCCTTAGTGTTTTACATTTCAACATTTGTTTGCTTGGAGATGTGTGTGTGTGTGTGTGTGTACAGGTACCTAGGAAATGCCTCCCATGTTATTGACATGCCTACTCGGTTCTAGTCACCAGCCCTTGGCCTAAGAGAGGTGGGCTTGGGGAGTCACGGTGCGGGCCCCACTAGGACGGGTCGTGATAATAAAAATATTTGACCATAGGTGATCCATGATACCTGATGAGTCTATGGTATGGAGGAGGTGTTGGATAGGTTATAATGTGTCTTGTATGATAGTGGGACATTGGAAAAGGCATTGATACTATAAAAGTTTTACTTCACAATAATTATTAATAGTAACTCAAAAGGAAGGGATGACAGTGTAGTGCATGGTTCTTCCCCATCCATCTCAAGACTATCCTTTATCCTACTTATGAATCATAGAAATTTTTATGATACCCCATAGATAAGATAACCTTGTGGTATTAACCAACTCTATGTCAAATGATTTCTTACACCTTAATGAAAATGAAATATGAAAAATCAATGAAATGTATCTAAAGGATCAAAGGGGTTCTCTATATCCTATCATCAAAATTTATATAAACATCGGATCTGATAATATCTATGATGACCCAAAAGACCCAATCCATTTTTTCTATAAATAAATAATTCATTTATTTATAATAGTACTTGATATTAGAATGGGTTATATTATTATATGGAATGTTTAAATTAGAGAATTCTCATTACACAGCCTATAAAAATAAAATACCAAAACAATTTTAAAAATTTATTAAGTTTAAACACCAAAAAGGGACTTTGACCACTATCTCACTCCTATACATCCTTATAACCTTTGAAATGAGGTTTTGAAAACCTAGAGTGTGAGAAAACAAGCATTGTAAGGGGGTTTTAAAAAAAGAAACAAAATAGTGTTTTTTAATTAAATATAAAAATTAGAACATGTTATTATGTCCAATAATACTGAATTAATAAACCATGAGTACTTCTCAAAATAAATTGATTTTTAAAAATTAATTCAATATATATATCATTTATAAAATGTAATTCATTAATTCATTTCAATGTAGAAAATTCAATTGAAAACCTTTTATCATTCGTAATTAATTATCAAAGGCACATTGAATCATATCATGGATTCTCGGTTCACTCCAAAAAAATGGTGGACATAGTCCCATGATTTATTATGTTCGCTCCCTAATATCATAATATGATAGGATACAACTCATGCACACCATACATGACATCTCATGAGATTAACACATTACCTAATGAATTGGAGTTCTATCTGGATGCACCCATCAAATGATTTCAAAAAATACCCTAAGGGTTGTGGGTTCACTTTCCACACCCTTAATTTATTTATAGAATACTCAAGAGATAATATTAGTTATTAAAAACATTTTAATTTATATTTTTGATCATAAAGACCATGGAATTTATATTAAACCATGACATTTGAAAACTATTTCATAAAATGGGCTTTCATGATTATATGTGTATTATGATTAATGTAGTTTCACATTAAAATAAAAATGTAACTATTCCTTCATGTACATATTTATAAACACAAAACAGTTTTTCATGCAATGTTATGTATACATATATGTATACATTCATTTATATGTATGTATACATTGGAATAAAACATAATTTCTTGTTTATATACATTTTTATAAATATCTAAATTACATTAAGATAAAAAATTGAACATGTATATACGTATTTAAAAATTAAGGAATTTTTATTCATAAATTCATACATATATACTTATATTCGTATAGATGTGTCTAATAATGTCAAATAGATATTTTCTTTCTCTTAAAATAGCACATATGTAGTCATATATATTTACTCATTTTTTTAAATTTTTTCATATGATATTACATATTTATATATATAAGAGTTTGAAAATAAAAATATTTTAACATAAAAATTAATATATAAAAATTTTATAACATTCGATTTCACTTTTAGAGGGTTAACTAGTATTCTCTAAACATTAAAAAAATTATGAAAAATAATCCATGGGGAGACATAGTTTTTAACATAAAATGTGATATATATACACACAAACATACATTTACAACATTATTATAAAAATAATAATTTTGGATGTCTAATAAGAACACTTTAATTTTTAGTATTCCTACTGAGGTTCTTAAATTATTCAAAATAATTATAAAAAAATTATCACAAACCAAATAAATTTAAATATTTAAGGTAATACTAACATGAAATATTAATGAATAACACAAAAAAATAATCATATTTTTGTCATCAAAATATTCAAAATACTATTAGAAAAAAATACTTCTGGACCAAAAAAATTTCACGCATAAAATAAAAAATTTAAAAACAATATTAAATATTTACATGCAGTTTTAAAAAATATCAAATACTATAAAAATGTTATTATTCAGAATTATTTCAATAATTAAGAGATAAATAATACTAAGATCCTAAAATGATTTTATTTAAAAAAATATAAAAGTACAGAAACCATTTTAAATTATTAGTATTATTTTTTCCCAATGAAAATTTATTACACATAAATAAAAAAGTGAACGAAAAATAAGTGGTTTCATTCCATAGAAATTATTTGAGAACTTAAGAAATAAATATCTAAATGAAGAAACCATTTTTATTATACTTTTCAAAATGAAAACTCTTATTATCTTAAATATTTAATTTAATATAATTTACTAAAACAGAAGATGAATTTTAATAACATACTAATAAATATTTGACATAGAATACCTAAATAATAAATACCACTTCTGTCATTTGAGAAAATATTTTACAAGGTAAACACTCCATTTCACATAAATAGTTTTGAAAATAAATCACCGTCATAGGAATATTTTGAAAGGAATAAATTCTTAAAACTTACATAGTTACCTTTTCAAAAGAATAATTAAAACCACCATTTCATCAAACATTTAAGCATAGTTTTAATATAATTTATCATTATATCATAGCTATATAATTCAAAATTATTTATAAAATAGATAAATATCAGTAATTAGATAAATAAAATTGATATATAATGTATAGAAACCAATTTAGATATTTGAATATTTTTTTATAAAGAAATTTAATTACCATAAAAAAGTGTTAAAATAAATTAACTTCAAAGAAAGATAATAAAATTAATTAAAAGAATATATAGAACCTATAATGGTTACATTATTTTTGGAGATTTATTTTTCTCAAGAGTAGTCCCTCAAAATATTTAAATAAAAATAGGAAAAGGATCTATGACATTAGAAAAAATTAAACCAAACAGCTGCAATGGGATTCTGAGGAAAACACCATCCTCCAGAACTCATCTCAACATAAAATGGTTATACCTATTTATATACACCCTCCATCCCAACATTCACCAAAAAACCCTTACACTAAAGAAGTCTGAACCATAAGATTTCAATCCCCACACAGAATCTCTACATACTAATAAAAAATTATCCTATTATAATGGGAGAAAAACATGGAAACCTAAACCGACAAATTGGAATATTATAATCCCTCCCTTAACTGATGGATTCATACATATCCCATTATCTGACTAAATAAAGTATTCATGGGGGATTATTCCAGGTGAAAGAAGACTCCTGAGGCCATCATAGGATTATAGCATGGGTTGTAGGTCGTCTGATCGTCAGTAGTAGGATGTTATAGATGAGGTATGTGATAGCATTATCTATAGGATACCGTCCCGAGTAGTAGGATTCCCAAATGAGATGTGTCACACTCCCCTTAAGAATAATAGAAAAGAATTTACAGTTACATTTCCAGGTTATCACTCTGGTTGGGGATGATGATGACATAGGGGAAATCGCAGAACCACTAAACATGATCCCCCACTTTTTTAATTTAATATATTTTTGAAAACATATTTTTATTTTTATAAAAATAAATTATTATCAATGTTTTCACATATTATCATTAATAAATATAAATATATCTATTATTACTTATTAACCGGATTTTTTATTACTGTTATTAACATATATACATATTTATAAGAATATTAATTCTTAAAAAAATACCACTTTAAAGAAAACATATAATTAATTTCATATAAAAATAATAATATTTATAAAATATTAGTTTCTAAATTATCTTTTAATATTGGTGTAAAATTTATTATATATTTTATCATTTAATTTCCACTAAATATTGATGACATATAATACCTTGTTTTTAAATATGGCGTTTTATGTACTTATATTAATGTTTTTTTTTATTTCAACATAAGTATATTGGTGTAAAATAATTTTACAATAGAAATATTTCATTACAATATAAATAATATTTTATATAAACATATATGTAATCCTTGAAAAAAAATGTAGTTTACAAAAGGTTTATATGATTTTCATTATAAATATTAATAAATTTTAATGTTTTGAAATTACATTTTAAAAAACACTATTTCAGTTGAATTAAAAATATAACTTCTTAAAATTATATTTAATTTAATAAATATCAACATAAATATTTATATTTAAATTAAATATTAATTGAGATTAAAAATCCTTATAACATATATATGTACTTAAATAATCTACATTATAATGTTAATTAATTACTACTTAAACCCACACAAAAACACACACACATATATTAAATTGTGTGTTACTGTTATTTTTGGTTTCGTATATTATCATTTTATTTTAAAATGGATTTAATGGATATATGAAATGGTCATTGTATGTATAAATAAAAACCATTTACTAACATTTTATTTTAATCAAGCTAGTCAATATTGTAGTTCCTTTGCATGAAATGATTATGACTATTTTTATATTTCATTACAAACATACCCTTATTCTCTTTGTTGGGTTTTTACTCATGGAAGATCCAAAAGAAATGGGCTATGAAATCATAGTTATCATGTTTTTTATATTTTTTCCTTGTTTGTTGATGATGATAGTTATAGGTTTAATATTACCACCTTCTAAGTCTAAGGAGACATTCCTCATACAATTTTTAATGTGTAGCAAGAAGTTTCTTCTATTAAATATTTATAAATTACTTTTTTATAGGATCCATATTATATAATTGTTATTAGATAAAAACGATTTTTTTTCAAGGATAGTACTTGTAACATCCCTAGCCAGGTAGACACTAAACCAATTCTCTAGCTAGGTTGTCACATGACCTGAAGCACGCCTCCCTATACACCAAAGGTTGCTGACAATCAGTGAATGTCTAAAGGGGACATTGATGGACCATAAATTCTTATTAAAGTGAATCCACAACAGAAGTAACATCAATAGATTACATAAAAATCAGAAACAAAAAAATTGAAAAATTTCCATAGTAACATATATGTAGATAAATACAGATTCTATAACTGAATCTTTTGAATAATCTACATTCTAAGAGGTCATACAATAAAAACCAATGAAAAAACAAGAAAAATAATCTGGTCCTAGACCCAAGTTCCAAACCGGTCCTAACCTCAATGATCTAACATTTCATCCCATGCACATCAAAACACCAGGTCCCCATCCTGAACATATACCAGAAAACAAGTAGCGTCTACTCGGGTTCCCAAGTTCTTTGGGGGCCCGAGCAGGGTGTGAGTAAAACTCAGCATGCCACCATCCACTATGTCTAAAGAAATGTCCATTCTATACAATGTTTTATCTAGGTAAAAAGGGAAAAAAATAAAAAAATACTGAGGATAACATTTAAGTAACATTTTATTATTTATTTACCCCTTAAGTTCTCTATAATCAGTAAATTAACCAACTGTGCTAGGTCACACTAGGGGTATTATTTAGGGAACAATGGATGAAACACACATATAACCATAGGGTATTTAACTAATCTGAACTCATCATCTAGACCCTTTATATATTATTCATTTAATCTATTTTAATCATTATTTTCTTTTCATCACCAACAATAACATAATTCCTAAATTCATCTTCATCCAGTGTAAGTTTTTCTAGGAATTTACCTCAAATACACTTCAGCTTGAGCTAGTAAGATACCCTGCACAATGGATTAATCCATGTCCCAATCTCACTAGGGTTAAACACATCACAACACCACATTATCCTCCGCATGAATCCTCAGCCCGGGAGGAACGAAACTATTTGGGTAATAGAGCTCTATCGGTTTCCCTATCATTTTCATTGTGAGGTGTAGTTTAGAGAATTAGTCTTCCCTTTCTATTTGAGTGAATAACCTTAGTCCATACCCCACAATACCAAGCCATGTGCACATGCTTATCTGTCTAGGGGTAGGTTTGAGCATCTCTCCAACTCGACCCATGTGAGATGCCTCAGTCCTTTATCCTACACCAACATACCAAAACCATATTTATCAAATACAACTAATCAACCAAAATTCAAAACAAACATGGGAATTTATATTATGCCACAATCTATTAACACATTTACATTTAAAATAGATTTTCATTTACATTATATTTCCAGTTATCCCAATTTCACATTTATTATACCTAACTCATTAATAATTTTAATAATTCCCATACATTATCCCATTTAATGTATTCACCAATTTCCATATGTTAACTCACATAACCCATTCATCATTTCCCATGTTTTATCCAATTATGAATTTTAAGTACAAATCCAAATCTATTGTCCACATTCACATTAATTTCATTTAACCCATTTCCACATCATGCAAAATTCCCCCTTATTCTATATCATTAACCAAGAATACTCATTAATTAGTTCATTTCATAACAATGTTAACATTCCAATAAAAGTTTCATGGGTCCAATATCACGAGCCTAGAACTCAATTCGATGAATATGGTACCAACAGATATTTAAGAATATACCATGGTGTAAAAACACAGTTCTAATTACTTACTTGAAATCATCTTGAATCCACCCATTAGAACATGGCCTTTAACTTTGAAAACTAAAACATGTCTAAGACTGTCCTTTTCATTACCACAATCCAAAAAACCATTAAACCATGTTCACAAAGGGATCCTCATACCCATTTCAGAGACCACTTGAAATATATTAGAAATACCTTTTTTAAATCATCTTATGTTCAAAACCTCCATTCAAAACATTTATCTTTTCAAATATCATTTTCCATCAATAAATTTAATATCATTTCAAATCCCCAACCATGACATTAAAATCATTCTAAAACCATTCAATCATTTATGAAATCCTAATTAGAAATTACTCCAATCATTTTTATAACCTTACCCATGCATCAATTACATTTTTAAAACCCATTCAACCTCAAACTACTTCTATATCAAGGATTAATAATTTTATTCATCATTTACAAGTGTCTAGCTAACTGCATGGCTAGCCCTAGGTTTGGTCTCACACCATCGTCGAACCCAATGGGGCTCGTGAAGGTCCTCACACCTCAATATAAGGTCCAAATTACTTTTTAGAATCCAAGAAATCAAAACCCATAATTTCAATGAAATCAAATAACTACATACATATTTTACACAACAAGACTATAGAAAAAATCATAAAGACCACATACCTCATGATCGATGAAGAATGATTTCTTAATCACAACCGTTGATTTGAACCCAAATTCAAAATAAATATAAAACATAAAATACACTGGATAATTGAAGGTTATGTGGTTTTAGAAGAAGATTATAGATCCTACAATCCCTACTATGGAAAATATGGCAAAGGGGACTGTGAGACTCACCCGGGTCTTCGATTCACACTGAAATACACTCCAAATTCCCATTAATTGGTGGAGAATCGTCCATGGAGGGAGATTTCACTACTGGTTCATCATCGATCGTATAGGGGGTTGAATTTGAAGGAAAATAATAAGAGTATATAAAAATCCCGATATGGGAAAAATGTAATTTTTTTAACTTTTAATGGGGCACATGGTTTACCTGCAAGATTTTCCAAGTCATGCAGAAAACCTGTACAAACCACTATCTAAGGAATTTTAGGTTTTATGGTTACATGGAGATACCTACATGATTTGGAAAACCATGGAGTAACTTTTCTTTATCTCACAATCCAGAATAGTTCCCATATGAATGGTTTTCTGGGCCAAGTGGATAATTTTCACTAACCATGCCCCAACTGCATGCTCTTTGTTGTTTGGTTTCTTTTCTCTTATTTTTCTGCCCCCAACGCTCTAAAAGATTCCAAAAAACCTCAAGCACAAAAAATAACTTATTTAACCATAAAATAAAGTTTGAAAAAAAATTTATTCAATGATGCACCTTCACTAAAGATCAGGATCTTACAACCTCAACACCTTATAACATCACATTATCAAGATCTAATTCCATAAATTTTAAAGCCCTCAAGATCATGAGGTTTATACCAAATTACACCAATCATCCTTCACCTTTTGTGTTTCTCCCAAAACTCATCCATGATATAACAATCAACAAACAATGGAAATATACCTACCCCCGGAGAATTACCCTCACTAGGTCCTATAACCACAATCATATTCTCCTTTAGGACACATCCACCTTAACTAAGAATTAATGACACCAAGATCAAAAAAAGGGTCAAGTTAATGATACTAAACCACTAAAAAATAATACTAACCAGACGCTATATTATCCTGGAAGAACCGTCTAGAGCACTCTTGTATGATCCAATTCATAGATCATGGAACAAATTGCTTGGCATCCCCTAAAATAGATTCTTTGGAAGCACTAACTGTGATCCAAGACCGATGTCACTAGATGAAACGTCCTTATTTTAACCACATTTTATGACCTATCCTGATCCACAACACAAGGATCAATAGCCTCAGTTCATTTCAAACATCCAAATAATATAACACGACATACTCTTTTTCTATATATACTCAACCATTCATCTCCCAAGCAAATTACTATCATCAACATCGCTTATCCAAGATGTTTCTTACCCATGTCTATTCAATTCTAATAGATGGTCACGAAATTAACTGACAGAACCTCAACCCAACTAAACATTCCAAATTTACCCAAATATCTAAATGTCCATGAAAAACGCCTTAATCACTAGAATTCACTACTCTTAAAATAGTTTTCATGATCTATAGTACCCTCAATGCATCTCTTACATGACCAATTTGATTTACCTTACAAGTATCCTGAGCCCAAGGTCATCGCTCAGCTCAATCGACTATCACATCTGAAGACATCCCAGTTTTCCACTATTGAATTTTAACACAAACATTACAGGTATCTCATTGGAATATTGATTTCACAACATCCTCTTCATGGATTTCTCCACACATTCATGGAATAACATAATGCTTCATACCTTAGGATTATCATTTCCCGACATTATTCATGAAATTTATGTCTCTACGATTCACACAAAAATACGAATTGAACCCCAAAACCTAGATGTAGCTATCTATCTCCCATTGTACCAAAAAACATCACTCACCACTCATCAATGATTCTTGAGGACTATTACTTGGAATATATTGGAATCTAGTCCATTATGAGGACCTCACCCATAATAGGTCGATAATGTACACCCCCACCATATAGATCCCACACACATACCAATTCTCGAGCATTTAATCCAAGGTGTCCCACATCATACCAAAACACACTCAAACCACTACGCATAATAACAGAGCCTTCTCAGCACACCTGGATGATGTTAATATATTGGGCATGATCATTTCTAGATAAAATTACACCAATAAGTCATCGATGAACACAACCACAATTATCCACTATCATTGTAACCTCTTACCATGAGGGGACATAAAACTACCAATGGTATCAGGTTTCCCCATCCACTGATGTCTTCTCTAAACTATAGAAATATAGCATTAAAATATTTTCCAACCATACTCACCACCACATAATTCCCCTTTTCCATGATATAGTGACCCAACAACCTTTTTTGATCCATTATCATCACCCTACTCAAGTTTTTCTTTCATGGTTCGCCTGACCAAAATCAATACATCCTGAATCATTCCACCAGTCCAAAACCAAAAATTTTCTCTCAATATTCTATTATCAAACACAAAACCTATCTCTATATTGTGTGGGACATATATGCCAATAGGTCTGCCAGAATCATTAGGTGTAATACATTTTAATATATTTCCCTACAAAATCTAGTCTGATGAACAACCCAACCATGCATTGATCACTCATCCCTTTTCCACCCTAAAACAATATTAGTTCCCACATCTGACTCTATAAACCATATGGTTAGGTCTCTGATGGATCCTTCCATTCAAAAACACTCTGAAGACAAAAGATAGGATCACAAGGGCTTCATGTAGGTGAGTCTAAGGCACAAATATACACTTCTATAAAACTAGATGCCACCCACCACAAATTGATTTCAACTCTAAACCAACCATTTATGTTTCACACTACATGGAACCTACAACCCAGGGTCATCCACCCTCATGGAATCCCTTGATTTATTGAGATTATCAGCTCATATCCACAGCTTGAGGCACAAATCCAAAAACCAATAATATTTCCACTTATCTCTCAAGGTTATTCCTGCACTGGGAAACACACTACATGTGACACTTACAAGGGCCAAATAATCCAATTATTCATCATGCACCCAAAAGCACAAACACCTTGAATGACCTCTCTAAATTTCTTCTTCAAAATATAAATAGTACCAACATCCCAAATTCAAGCCACACCATGAAAAGTTCATCAAATCTCTAATTCATTCACACCAAACCTTAGACAACCAGAAACTCATAGGGGTAATCCTACTCTTATTCCTAACAAACTATTCCCAATTCACCAAACAAATAATTTCTCTAAATCCCACACCATGGTCACTCGCACACACATTAGAACCATGAACTGTACACCCACTCTACGATCCAAACACAACTCACAAGGTCTCAATCCAGGAGAGTCACCATATTCAAATTAACATAAGACATTTCTATCTCCACAATCACATCTTGACTATGGAAACAACAACAACATCCAACTACTTGGCACACAAGACTATATAATATCTCACATACCATTACCAGAGGTTCAAAAAATATGGAAATATCACTACCTGAACCACTCGTACATAGGTACAACAACGAACACAAGGAAAAACACCCTTATAATCACTTAAAGATTCATTATTCTCCCATTTTTGCACATAAATAAACTTTCCATTTAAACCTAGTATTTCACTTCTAAATGAGTTTCAATTTCGAAACCCAAGAATTTACACAATAAAAATCCTTTTTACAAACCCATCATTTTAAAAATCCAAGCATTATTAGAAAACACTATTCAAACATTTTCAATTTTAAAACCAAAGGATTTTAAAATTACCAAATCCTTTGTGTCCCACATTTCAACATCCAATGATTATTTCAATTACACTTTTTTATATTAATTTATTTTATCATCGGGTCAATCAAATTTTAGTCATGGGAAACATACAGATGACTAATCTGTCTTATTTTCCAATAATGATGCATGAACTCACACACCCTATCTTTCTGCATTGTTACAAGAGATAAGAACAAATAAATCAGTAACATCACATCCAAGAATTCCACCCAAGTGTGAATTATCAACCAATAATAAAAATATAAAATATAAAATAATTTACTACCCTAGAAACTTTTGTTTTCCATCGTATGTGGGTATGCAGGGACCCCAACATGATCTAATTTCAATGTACTAAAAAGATCCTAGTGACTTATATACCATTCCCAAATGTTAAGAAAAAAGTCAACCCGCTATGATACCACAGTATTACATCCCTTACCTAGTATCCACTAAACCGGTGCCCCAGCCAGGTGGTTACATGACCTCAAGTGTGCCACTTTATTCTCTAGAGGCTACTGACTAGCATCGTGGGTGTATAGGGAACATGGAGAGAATATTCCCGCTTATCAGAGTGAGGAAACAAAAAAAGTAAAGTTAATAGATAAGATAACCAATTGAAAAAATAAATGAAATGGTAGTCATAACAACCAATAAGTAATCATGTACAAATTCTATAATAGAATCTAGTGAGTGATGTACATACCAAGCGGTCATACAATAAAAACTAATGACAAGACTTGAAAATGACTTTGAACTCTGACCTGAGTCTTAACCTGGTCCTAACCTCCATGACCCAACCTGTCATCCCTTGAACAACTGAATACCAGTTCGAAGTCCTAAATATATACCTAAAAACATGAAGCATCTTCTCATGCAGCTCGGTTCCATGGAGTTTAGAGCAGGGGACAAGTAAAACTCAGTAGGTGACCACCAATAGTTAATAAAGTGATAAGCATTTTTTATAAATGTGTATGCTGGTAAAAAGTGCAATAAATAAAAAATAACCAAGGAAAATTTTATGTATTTATTTAATATCTATTTACCCCTTATGTTCTCTAGAATCATCAAATCAACAAAATAACTCATCCACTCTATGAGCCTAAGCCAAGGAAAATTTTTTGAGATGCACATACAACCATAATGGATTTAAATAATCACACCTCATCCCATACCCCTTTTCTAGAGTATTCAATTGATCAATTTTCATCATTATTTTCTTTTCATTAATTATTCTATATTCATTACCGTCTCGCGGCGTAGGACGGGGTCATGGGGGAGAAACATGTGCTACCCAACGGTTGATTAGAGAAGATTGGGTTCTACATAATCACTCATATCGGGTGCACCATTTTCAGCTCGAAATGCCAAATGGTTCCATATCCAGAAATACGTGGACCCATTTTCCAAAGCCAGGCATTCATTGGTTGATTTGACCAGCAATGCTTAAGAAATCACATTGGTCGATAGGATGGGAAGTTGGGCTCATCGCACCCTATTAGGGGGAATTATTTCTTATTCCGGGACTTTCTTATAGATTTAAGACGTATTCATATCTTCGCGAATATTTGGTTTATACCCAAGAATAGTATCCATGGATTACTCCTGGTTGGCAGTGGTCAGCTGGACGTAGGGGTTTAGAATCATTTATCCCAGATGTTTACCATCCCTCATTTGATTAATGACCCTGAGGAGTCTGTACTCACTGAGATGACACTAATTTAAAGCCTCATAACCAGGCACTCTGGAGCTTTTTGTCATCCATGGGGGACGGATAACAACCTGAGCATTTGGATCGAACCTGTGATACAGGCTTCCTACGTATCCTCATAGGAGGAATCAAAATCCATGCAGTTCGGTTTGGTATGGGGCTTATACTCTAAGGCAGTCCAGGAGAGTATTCCATGGTCGATGCTTACTATAAGCCCACGTGAGTCATGCTCGGTGTGAGAAACAAGGTGTTGTAGGGACCAGACGATCACGTCGCGAAAGGTGAATCCATGGGAAGTGGAGTGGGGCTTACGCATGGGGGCAGCCCAAAATGTCATGGCTTACTCCGAGATGGACACCCATGGAGACAAATCACAATGGGAGAGGGACTTGGCCCCAAAGAAGAACGGAGCAGCACCCTTCTCCACAATGCCCTTCCTTGGCCATGGTCGTGGGAATGTAAGGAGGTTCATGGGGGCTTCCTTATTATGGGTAGTCTTCCACGCCCCAGGGAGGGGAGAATTTCCCCAGTCCTAATAAGTGGAGGGGTAGAAAGGGGACTCCCAGGCTTGGACTCCATATTACTGAGGGAATGTGAACCCAACAATGATTCAGAAATCCACTCAAGGGCTGGAGAAACCCCTTCTCACTCGCTTACCGTGGGTATGTGAACTCAAAACGGTGCAATGATGTGCCTGAAGGTTACATCACACGGGTCCGGTGTCCCTAGTGGAGGCCTCGGCTCGGGGCCGAAAAATTGGCCAATGAGGGGGTTGTGGAGATTCAGGCCGGATTAGAAGGATTTTATCTGGCATGAGGAATGGGAACTCCAAAGGATCCAGCACGCCACATTGGTGTATAAGTTATGGCATCCTTCACATAGGGAGGTGCTACATGGCTTGAGAGGCCATCCGCGAAACAAGGAGGTTCGTGGACTGGTGAGTATCCTGCGAACTAGGGTGGTTCGTGGCTTTGGGTTTGGCTCGCATACCAAGTTGGTACACGGAGGGGTCCATGCGGGCAGTGGCGGCCGAGGGTGATGCTGGTCGGGGGTTCATCGGTCTGGGGTTCACCCGCGTAGGAGGGTGCTACGCGGTGTGACAGATTGGAAATGGGGCATAAACTCCCTGGTCCGCGGGGAGGGCATCCATGGAGGGGCCATGGTTCGCGGTCTTCTTTTCCTTATTATTTTATGTTCGTGGTTCTCCAAGTTGTTATGCATTTTTGGTTCCTTATTAATTCGCTTCCAACTTCATACCTATTCTGGTTCACGAACTGGAACTTCACTGTTTTCGAAATCCTAAGCTCCTTCCTTCGAAATCCTTCCACCCAAATCTGATCGATCTCCAATTGCCTCTTTTCCGCTCTTCTCCCTCAATATCCTTTTAGAATGTGGGGAAAGAGATGTATATGTGGTCATGCAGAACCTTTTGTGGAGGCCCATGATCAAAAACCCAGTTTACGGATGACTAGGTCAATCCGCAACTCTCGGGGGGCATTTAACGTACCTCCTCGGTGAACCAAACTAGCTCGGGGAGTGCTTCGCGGTCGCGCAGGGTTCCACCTCCATTCTGAAAATGACAACAGATGCGACCGAGGCTAGTCGACGTGGTTCACGGATGGGGCAGTTCATGATGGTGAAACAGGTTGGCGCCCATCCTACTTCGCACCCATGGAGGATCCCCGCCTCTGTTCCGCAAATGATTGAGGTCCGTGGAGGGCATGCTTCGTGGAACAGACCGCGTACCGTTATCATTGGACCGTTCAGTGGACTGGTTCGGCTTCTGCCATCCTTTGAGTATTCTCCACACTTTTCCCCAATTATTTTTGGGGGAAATTGGGTAGAATATCCCTTGGATTAAAGGGGATTCTCATTCTCCTTTGAAAATTTTTCAGGACCCTAAAAATTCCCCCCATCAGAATGGGGTCTGATTGGGATAAAGAGGAGGTTATTCCTATGTAGAGTGGTACTGAAACTTGGATGGTTTAAGGTAGGTAAGTGGACCCGGTAGGGGACCAATACTATAAATATGGGGTCCCTTCCTTTTTATTTTATTGTATTATTTTCGAAACCAGAGCTCTCTTGTTTTTTTGTCTCCACGTGCTCATTCCTTTGAGAAATGCATTGTATGCGAAAAAGCTGCAACTTCCACGAACCATTCCTCATTTGTGGTCGCCTTCACACGCAGACTAATCTCACAGCTGCGAACTAACACTTTTAATTAATTAAAAAGTAATCTTTGACGGGCCATGTAAGAACTCTCTCTTCAGTTTTGATGTTCCATGGTCTGAAATCTTCCAGACTTTGAAAATTTCTTATGTTTTCCGAATCTAATTATTTAAATATGGGATTATGATTCCGCAGAGCAACCATGTTCTTAGTTTTCTGGCCAATGCTCTATGGGCCAGAGTACCATGGACCACTTCTGCGTAGGGTTGGTTCATGGGATGCAGTCATCATGAACCACATTTTGAGGCCTTCTTGCGGACCTCATCATGTGGGATTCTTGACTCCTTTATCGTATTCTTGTTATTTTTGTCTAGATTTTATTTTTCCGGACTAACCATGTGCCTGGTTTTTTATAATGTAGGGAGAAAATATGGTTCCCCTTTCCATGCACCCTGACCTGCTACCGAGAATATCCCTATTGGTTTAGGGAGACGTCTAGCTATGTTTCGCAGAGCGAAAAGCATCAAAGAGGACCCTAGTTGGTCCATCATTCCCGACGATGGTGTCTTGAAAGACATTCTCTATCCTGATCTCTTGGGTTATCCACTATCAAATCGAGTTACACTTTATGGATTCAGTCTTCAAGAAGACGTCCCCACCCCTACCTTCTCAGGTCTTCTGTCACCTTTCTTGGAAGCATCACCGAAGCACATTCAGGTGAACCTCACCCGATCGGGGGAGATAATCTCTGATCCTAATCCAAAAGACACATTCATTTTGGGAGGCTCTGTTTAGAACCAAAGTGATCAGTAAACACAAGAATTCTCTCAAGATGTTGTCGTCAAGAGTTACCACTTCATAATCAACCTTGCTCGAGTGGATCCTGATGCTGGGTGGATTCCTAGGTGGGATCTTCGGTCTGGTGGAATATTCACGAATGACTGGGCCTAGGATTTCTGGGTCCACCATCATTGTCGAGAATCTCCTGAGTCACTAGAAGCAGTCAATCTGTACTCCACAGTGTTGGATTCCCAGTTTGCTGTTTACCCACCATCTTTGATCCTACCTGACCTACTATGTCGTTGGTGTTCCAGCACTAATACCTTCCACCTCTCCCATGGTGAAGTTGGAATTAGTTTATGGAACATATACCTATTGGGAGGGATTTATATCATTGGGGAGATGTATGAAAAGTTTCTGCCCACTCCTGATGCATGGGATGATGTCTAACAAGTGCCTTCGTTGGCGAGTGATCTGCTAGTTATGGCGGATCGGTCACTGGGCCAGGCCTTGTGTGCCCGCTCTCTTATTCCCTATAGCACTTGGATAGAGTTATTTCTGGACACCACTAGTCCTGTGATGATGGACAAGTGCCCCAGGACTCATCCTTCTCAACAATCATGAACCATCCCAGGTTCATACTGGGTGGTTCTAGAGGCGGGCGACTACCTTTCATGGGGTTACAAGGTCGCCCCGGTGTGCCACCTATGCTCAGGCTGGAAGGTCTGTTTACTAGGTTTTTGAGTCAGTGGGTATTCCTTTCTCGGGATATCAACCCAGGTGTCAGGGCTTGCACCTTCATGATGGCAGTTGAGGTTGTAGAGGGCCACCCGGTGAATTTGGTAATGCCCACTTTGGCTCGTATTTAGGAACTACTGAGCCACTTGCAGGAGGGAGGGTCACCCTACCGTCTTAGTGGGCCATTTAAATTCTTATACGACTGGATAGATAATCATTGCCGCTGTTATGAGTATTGTCATCACATAGTCAGCCCACTTTTTACCTTTCGGCCTACCTTGCGTGATATAGCTGGGGTTCGCTTGAAGTTCCTCAGTTATGAGGAAGTCGTCAATCTTCTGAGTGACTTCTCCCAATTTTCATTCAATCCCTACCCCACTCCATCTAGCAACGTGATTAGAAACCACAAGGGGATCCTAAAAGAGCATTCTTACATGATTTCACTTGGGTATGGGTTTATGTCTGCGCGGATTGACGTGGTTTCTCTGTGTGAGTTGTATGCCCCCATCGTTTTTCCTGCCAGTTATGGTGTATGCAACTCCAAGTTTCCCTTCCCCCTCCTCGGGCTTGAGGATAGCACCTGGCCACTCTTTGTCAATGGTGCTTGATGCTGATGCAGGAGGGATTTGACACAAGCATTCCCTTTCCTGGAATAGGAGCGACTACTAGCCTATCCTTGGAGTATGCAATAATGTGGGTAAAAAATTATCTGGATGGGACCCTGGGTAAGGTTTCCCGATAGGTTCCCAAATCAGGAGTCATTATAGCCACGGTGCCTACCACACCTTCCTCATCGGCTCTGAGGGAGTACCGACTGATGGATCATCGGTCAAAGCGACTCCGGGGATTTTCCTCTCCCAGCCCCCCTGCGGCTGAAGTTCAGATGGACCCAACCCTCTTGGACGGGGATGAGAATGACCCAATGGATTCGGGTCCCAGTGACACATATTTTGATGTTAAGTCGGTCGATACCGGACTTAGCAACATGATTCCCAATCCCGAACTGGGGTTTGAAGCTTCAGACCTTCCAGCTTCGGAACCATTTTCTAGCATGCACATGTCTGCATTGATCATAATTCCAGACTACGTTCCCAGGCTATCTAGAGAGGATACCATAGATCCTCGTGTCATGGCGGACCACTGATCAGTTTCAAGATTTTCACAAAAACTACTCTAGCTGGCAACTAAAACTGAAGTTCTCTGACAACTCTTCATGGGTTTGGGGTCAGGTGGCTTTGACTATTGGAAATTTCATTTTCTCTCTTTCCAGGTTTTCACGGCCCATGAGGAAGCTTGCACTAATGAACACAAACTTTCTCACTTAACTGCCTCTCATTGTGGGACCTGAGCCATGGAGGAAGCCATGATAAAGCTCCATCATCTGATAACATAGGTGGCGAGCTCTCTAGATCAGTTGGATGGCCGATCTACCGAGTTTTATGAATGTGAAGTATGTGCAGTGAAGTTGTGGGATCAGTTGTTAGATCTGACTAGAAACCTTGAAGCCACAAGAAAAGGGATCAACAATCTCCAAATAATAGTGGGGAACACTTGTTCGGTGGCCGAGTTTGAGGCCAGGGAGAGGGTCATGCTAGAGCAGACTTGCAACAACCTCCACCGCACGGTTACCGATCTGATGGAGAGAGCGAGCCAGGCTCCTTTATGATGATCAGAACCATTCTTGTACACTCTTTTTTTCTTACCCCTTTTTTTTCTAAGAGGGAGAGGCCCCAGCTTGTGGATGTCCTCCCTTTTTGTTCAAACAGAATATAATATTTGTCAATCTTTCCCTGCTGTAAAATCTTATTGTTACTTGAACAATTTTTGTGTAAATAACAACTCACTGCATCAAAATTATTCATAATTCATGAAAATAGAAACCAACTATAACTTTTTCCTAGACCATGGGATCCAATGAGTGTAGTTTGACTATTGGTAGGGTTTTACAAAAAAAACCCACAAACTTTTTGTATTTTATTTTAATACCATAATTTTTCCTGGGCCCATTTGGTGTAGACCCAGCTGGTATGGTCCGACATTTTCTTAGGTCTCCCTTTTCAGGTTTTTGGCCTACCATGCTTTTCTACTATTTTTGTGAGCGGTTTAAAGTCCCTCCAACAAGACTATCATTACTGATGTTTTAGGTCGAACAGATTTGACCAGGTATGGTGGGGCGAGGGCCCCAATGAGGTTTGGTTGATTAATATATGTCCCAATGTCCTCCAGACGCATGTGGGGGGAGCATGTGTAGATTTGAACGACACGTAGGGCATGTATCAAGGAATGGGAGCCGTATCGGCATGCAGAGATAAGAAGAGCATCGCCTAAGGAAATTATGCCTTTGGTAGATGGGCCAGGGGCTATCAATATGCAGAGCCACTGAGGGAATGGTATGCATAATCATGAAAAGGTGTCCTTAATTCAATGACTCTCCATTTCTGATGGCCTAAGGACTTCATGGAAGTTTGGCATATGGAACCCACCATGGGTGGCTTGGAGAATTATGAAAACCACTAAGGGTGGCTCAGAAAGGGTATGTGACGTCTGAAAGGGGTTGAGGACATCTTTATTAATCAGGAGTGTGAACTCAGGGTCCCTGTCTAACGCATTTATATTGTGTAAAGAATGGTAGGATCTTGGAACAGTTTAAATTCATACAGTTGAGACATCATTTAGAATGGAATGACTTCCCCTGGTTCTCGGTAATCTTGTCAGACGTGTTCCACCATATTCAGGCAGGGTCATCAAAGAGGTTGGTAAACTGTAGCTTAGAGGGTTTCTGAAACCCAGGATGGACATGGGGGCTCAGGGGCCAAGAGGAATACGAAGAGAACCATTTCCTATGTAAATCATTCCTTTGGTAGACTGGCCAGGGGAGATCAATATGCAGAGCCACTGAGGGCATGGTATGCATAGGCATGCAAAGGTTTCCTTGAGTCAACGATTACATTCTCCCAATAGCTGATAAACATCAAAAAATTTTGTGATTCGGGACCACCAGGGGTGGTTTATGAGAGTTCGTCTTTTTCTGTGTATAGATTATGGTTTATGAGGAGAGTATTCATATATATGGGAGAACCAACTAGGTTAAATTTCCCGAGAATAGGTGAAGTCATTCCTTATCACACTGGTGTGAGACATCGGTTTTTGCAGGTCTGACCCATGCACAGGGGGATAGAGAAAAGCCTCCGTTCCTCAATGATCCCATGACAGGTTTGACCGTGCATTTTAACATCATGCGGCAAGGGCGACGATCATTATTAAAGGATGTTGTGTAGTTTAACGTCATGCAGCGAGGACATGGGGCATTTTTGCCGATGTTGTGCAGTTTTAACGTCGTGCAGCAAGGATAGGGTAATTTGTAAACCAGTGAAAATGATTTTAGTTGGAATCATTTCCTTGTATGTTTAATGCTTGGTCTTTGCAACTTTATGCCAAGTGACCAAGATATTCCATGCAGTTTAATGTCATGCGGTAAGGGAGTAGTTGCAAAGGCTGCTCTTGATCAGAATTTAATAGGGCATGAATATTTCAGCATGCCCAAGACGTGGAGAGGGGTTGATTGGTGTAAATCATGGTTCCGGGGCTTCTTGGAACAGAAGAAATGATATGGGGTATCTGAGGCCGGTAAGCGTACGGAGCTAGGAAGAGTATCGCCTGAGGAAATATTTCCTTTGGTAGATGGGTCAGGGGCTATCAATATGCAGAGCCTCTAAGGGAATGGTATGCATAGTCTTGAAAAGGTGTACGCGGGTCGATAACTTTCCAATTCTGATGTCCGTGAATGGTTATGAGGATTTGTGATTGTCCATGCCAAGAAATTCTCCATTTGGTGAGAAAATATCTTGACATGTCGTGCATATTCGACCCTGGTTGTTGTTAAAGCCTTGAGAGCTCCCTGCGCTGATTTATCTTGCACACGGGGGTGTACCTTCACTCCATGTAGTTTAAAGTCATGCGGTAAGGACGAAGTACTCCTAGTTTAGCAGTCATAGAGCTCAGACCATTGGGTGACTGTTGCTGTAGTTACTTGAAGGATAACTGAGTTACCATTCTCTAATATACTCTGAACAGGGTGGGGGATGAAGGTTGTAAATTGTAACACTGAGGTTTCCCGGATCACGAGATGTGGTGTGGGGGCGCTGAGGCCGGTAAGCGTACGGAGCTAGGAAGAATACCACCCGAGGAAATATTTCCTTTGGTAGACATGCCAGGGGATATCAATATGCCGAGCTGTTGAGGGAATGGCATGCATAGTCATGCAAAGGTGTCCCCGGGTCGATGACTTTCCTCTTCCAATGGCCATGAATGATTATGAAAATCTGAGATTGCTCACAATATAGAGTTCGTAATGCGGGGATAATGGTGTCCGAGCATACAAGAAACATCTTCACTGCAATTTTCCATTGAGTCAAAGTATCCCAGCCCTGGCTTGATGTTTGTAGATGCAGTTCGTCATGTGAACCACGAGCGGATACATAGGCTAACTAGGTAGGGATAGCCTGGAAATGTTTGGATGTGAAAAGGGGGACAAAATTGTAATCCATTTCTCTATAAATTTCTAGATCGGGAGATATGATATGGGGGATCTGAGGAAGGTAAGCGTACAGAGCTAGGAAGAGTACCACCTAAGGAAATCCTTCCATTTTTAGACAGGCTAGGGGAAATCAATATTCAAAGACACTGAGGGAATGGTATGAATATTCATGCAAAGGTGTCCATGGGTCGATAACATTCCACTTTCAATGGTCGTGAATGGTTATGAGGATCCATAATTATCTGGGATGTGGAGTCTGATATATCGAGGGGATGCATCCAAATGCGCAAGGAGTATTTCTGTCTCATTTTGGCATATATTTTGGGTGGGTCGCAACGAAGTTCGTGCAGTTTTAACGTCATACGGTGAGGAAGAAGTCTGTGTAGTTTTAACGTTGTGTGGTGAGGATGAATTCCATGAAGTTTTAATGTCGTGCGGTGATGATGAAGTCTGTGATGTTTTAACGTCGTGCGGTGAAGATGAATAATACCCCCCATGCAGGTCTTGTCCGTACGTGGGGGAAGAGGGAATTTTTTTAACAACTTCATTTGGGAATGGCTGGGCTAGGATGGGAAACCATGACATCACTACTCATCCTTTGAGGGTAGGAATCAAGCCACACATAGTTCCCTGAAGGCGGTACACCCCGCGCAGGGTTAGTCCGTACATGGGGGAAAAGGGCATTTCTTATTTTTATTTGGGGAAAGATGAGCCAGGTTGAGGGACCCTAGAATCACTACATATCCTGTGAGGGTAGGAATAAATCCTCACGTAGTTCTTTGAAGTCTGTGCAGTTTAACGTCGTGGGGTGAGGACGAAGAATACACCTCGTGCAGCTCTGGTCCGTACACGGGGGGTGAGTGCATTTTTTTAATGGCTGGTCTAGGATGGGGAACCCTGACGTCACTACATATCCCACGAGACAAGGAATTAAGCCTCACATAGTTCTTTTAATGAAAATACACCTCGTGTAGGTTTAGTCCATTCACGGGGGGATAAGGGGCATTTTTTCTTTTATCCTTATTCGTGTTATTTAACGTTGTGTGGTAAGGACGAGGAATTCACCCCATGCAGGGCTGGTCCATAGACGGGGGGAGAGGGCATTTTTAACATTTATCTGGGGATGGATAGGATAGGATGAGGAACCATGGCATTGCTACATATCCTGTTATGGAAGGAATCAAGCCATACATAGTTCTCTGAAATAAGTACACCCCATGTAAGGATGGTCCGTACAAAGGGGAAGGGGACATTTTTTATCTTTTATTTGGGGATGGATAGGCCATGATGGGGAACCCGGGCATCACTACGTATCCTAAGAAGGAAGGAATCAAGCCGTACAAACTTCCCTTTGGAGTAATCCCCGTGTAGGTCTGGTCCATACACGAGGAAAAGGGGCATTTTTAAATTTTCTTATCCGTGCAGCTTAACGTCGTGCGGTAAGGACGAGGAATACACCCCATGCAGGTCTCGTCCATATATGCGAGAAATGGTATTTTTATGTTTTACTTGGGGGTGTTTGGTCTAAGATGGTGAACTATGGCATCACCACGTATCCTGCGAGGGAAGGAATCAAACCATATGTATTTCTATGAAATCTGTGCAGTTTAATGTCATTAAGTGAGGACAAAATACCCTTAGTTTTGGGTCTTAGAGTTTGGAAAGTTGGGTGCTTTGCAGTTTGAAATCCTGAAGCTCAGACGATAACTACTTTTAATTATGTCGTTGAGGACGAAATACTATTTTTTTAAGGACATAGTGTTTGGACCATTGGGTACTTGGGAGTTTAACGTCCTGAAGTTCAGAAGATAAATGCTTTTAGTTATACAGGTGAGGATGAAATACTCTTAGTTTAAGTTCATAGAGTTTGGACCATTGGGTGCTTGGCAGTTTAATGTCCTGCAGCACGGATGATAACTGCTTTTAGTTACTATGCGAAATAATTCTTCCAGAATCTCGCATTTGTAGGAGCGGTGGTAACTACCCGTCCATGGAGATCAGGGAATATGATTCGTTGGATTTGACCTTGTGTATAACATACGGTCCCTCCCACATGGGATCCATCTTTGGAGGTTTCTTTCTGGGTATCATTGGGGTCCGGAGGACCAACACCAATTCTATTTCCCAGAAAGACCGAAGACGGACCTCTTTATTGAATTCTCGTGCAATCCGGTTCTGGTATACTTCCAGATGGTGAAAAGTGTGCAACCACATCTCATATAGCTGCTCCAATTCACCTAGCCACTTTTTTGATTTCTCATCGATGGATAACTAATCACAAATTCCAACATGGAGCGAGGGAGATTAAAGCTCAATGGGCAGGACTACTTCTGTTCTGTATACTAATCAGTACGGAGTAGCCTGAGTAGCAGTGTAGATTGTGGTTCGATAAGCCCACAATGCATGGAGGAGTTTATCCGGCAATGACTTCTTGTCTTTGTCCACCATTTTCTGGAGAATATTGGACAAGGTCTTTTTGAAAGCCTCTATCTGTCTGCTGGCCACTGCATGGTAGCAGGATGAGTGGTTAGCCTTGATACCGTATTCTTGGTATTGTTTCTCCAATTTAGTAGAGCAGAAGTTAGTGTCGGTATCCGTCAGTATGGTATGAGGGACACTAAATCTGGTGATGATATTGGTTTTCACAAAGTTGACAATGCTTCTTGCCCCGACTTCCTTAATGGGTACAACTTCTTCCCATTTGGAAAATAAGTCAGTTGTCGTGAGGATATACTTCACCTTTTTGGTTGTGACGGGAGGATATGGTCCCACAAAATCCATTCTCCAGATAGAAATGGCCAGGATTACTTATCCTGATGAATTAACTCCGGGGGTTGGTGTATGATGTTGGCATGAACTTGGCATAAGTGCCATTTTGTGGTAAAGAGCTCACAATCTCGTGCCACTATGGGCCAATAGTACCCATGTCTTCGAACCTGATGGGAAGTTTTAGACCCTGGCTGATGTGCTCCACATATTCCGTCATGAACTTCAGTCATGATGGAAGTGGTTTCTTCTCCATCAATGCATCTGAGGAGGATTTTATCGAGGCCTCATTTGTATAGGACCTCTTGTTGAACCTTGCCACCATATAGGACAATGTTGATTGCCCTTCTCCATATTTTCTCTCGTTCAGCCCTGTCTGATTGAAGTTCTCCCCGTTGAAGTTAGTTTTCAATGGGGGTCATCCAGCGGGTGGTAGGAGAATATGGCTCAGGGAGATGACTGAATTTGTTGATTTCTTCCGTCTTGTCCTGAATAAATGGTAGGACCATTCGATGATGAGAAATACTGATAGTTGTTTCATCCCGGTCTGGTGGGATAGATTTTTGGCCGCATTAGCTAATCCGTCATCCTGGGAATTATAAGACCGGGAAATATAGGTCAATGTTGGTTCTTTGGAGAACTCCGCCATCTACCCTCGGACATGGTCAAACAGGGGAATCAACTCCTCATTTCTAATAGCATAGTCACCATTGCTTTATGACCAGTTAAAATTCAACTTTTAGCTTAAGGTTTTGTACTAGTGACTGGAGTCCAAGCTTTAGGCCTGCAATGAGGGCTTGATACTCCAGTTAATTGTTTGTAAATCCTTTTGAAAGGAGGAAGGAATATGGAAAGACTGCATTTTCTGGGGACATGAGTATTATCCACATGCCCGCCTTGTTAAATTTTGGGATCTTCCATCCTCTTCCCGGTTGGGCTTTGGGATGCACTGTCGAAGTACATTTCCCACGCTGGGAACTCATATTGAACTAAGAAGATGTCTTCATTAGGTAGTTCGGCGTCCGGTGTGGTGGTCCCCATTGAAGGGTACTCTGCCAGAAAATCTGCTAATTCCTGGCCCTTGATAGCTTTCTAAGTCACAAAATAGATGTCGAACTTTTGCTGGATGACTGCCCATCAGGATAGGCACCCGATTAACATTGGGCGGCTGAGGATGTACTTGAGCAGGTTACTCCGCAAGACCAAATGGACTTCATGATTCTACCAATAATGTCACAGTTTTTGTACTGCGAATACCAAGGCCAAACAACTCTTCTCGATGTTTGAGTATCAAGTTTCATCATCGATCATGGTTTGGCATAGGTAATAGAGACTGTTTTCACTGTCGGAGTCATTTTTCAGTGCGAGGAAGGCTCCCAATGACCTCTCTAAGGCCGTCACATATAGGATAAGAGGTCTTCCTTCAACCGGGGACATGAGAACTGGTGGGATCAAGAGGTACTTCTTTAAGCTGTCGAACACCTCTTGACAGTCATATGTCCATTGGTACGTAACCCCCTTCTTCATTAACCTAGTGAAGGGAAAACATTTGCCTGCCAGGTTGGATATGAACATCCGGATGTAGGCCAAGAGTCCTTGGAATCCCCTCAACTGAGTGAAATTATGGGGAGGTGGAAGGCTAAGGATAGCCTTTGTCTTTTCGGGGTCGACTTCAATGCTATGATGGAATACGATGAAGCTAAGGAATTTCCCTGAGGTAACCACGAAGGAACATTTCAAGGGATTCATCTTCAGGATATGTTGACGGAGTTTGTTGAAGATGGTTTCAAGGTCTGATAGGTGATCTTAGAACTTTATTGATTTGACCACCAAGTCATCCACATAGCATTCGACGAATCTCCCCTTGAATGGTTTAGAGATACGATTCATGGGGCGTTGATATGTGTCTCCAGCGTTCTTGAGGCCAAAGGGCATGACCCTGTAACAGAATATTCCTTGAGGGGCACTGAAGGAAGTGGATTCTTCGTCTTTTCAGGCCATCAGAATCTGATTATACCCAGATTCACCATCCATAAAGGATAGAGACTCATACCTGGACATTGCATCGATTAATAACTCGGTGATCAGGACCGGGAAATCATATTTCGGATAATGCTGATTGAGATCTCTGAAATTGATGAAGAGGTAGATTTTTCTGTTCTTTTTCGTGATGGGGACGATGTTGGCCAACCATATGGGGTACTGGACCTCCCGAATGAAGACTTCTTTAATGATATTGTCGAATTCAACCTCTATTTTGGCAGCATGTGAGGGGTGTGTCTTTATGGCTGCCTGTTTATAGCCATGGTGGTCTTCTGGTAGACCTAGGTGATGCGTCGCCACTTTTGGATCGATTCCAGGCATTTCTGTGTAATTCCACGAAAAAACATCTCAATGTTTCCTTAATAACGTGGTATATACCTCGTTCTCCTCAGGGGACATGGTTTCACTAACAAGAGTGGGCCTCAGGTCTTCTTCGGTTCCCAAGTTTATTTCCCAGAGCTCATCCACCATGGTGGAGATACCTTCCTCAAATGAGGGAGGTGCATCCCTAATATCTTTCTCCTCTTCATCTCCCAAGTCCTTATCTTCTCGATCCAGCGAGGGGAGAGCTCTTGACTCGGGCTCCTGGGAGTCCGGAGGCGAGGCATTGTGGGCATCCTCACTCAATTATTCACCCATAATTTGAGGGTCAGTGGTCATTTCTACACCTATATGCTCGGGCGTCATGGCTGAAGTCATGAGGAAAGTCGAGTGTGTGACCAGGCTTGAATCCCTGCTCTCGACATGGTTGATGGGCATTACGTAGTCTCTGATAAGATGCCTGAGAGGGTCATCAGGAACTATTTTCAGACCATTTGGAGTGGGGATATAATCAATACCATCGAGTGAATGGTTCTTTTTCTTTCACTCATAAAATCTTGCGTCAATGTAGTGTGACTCGGAGAGCTCTAAAGGGGCCTTGTTAGCGTGAAATTTCTCACATTTTCCATTGATGCAATATTAGATACACTAGTGGTAGGATGAAGTAACGGTCATGTGAATATGGAGCCACAAACTTCCAAGAAGGGCATTGAATGTTGTGTTCTTCCAGACCACCAGGAATTCCGAGTAGCCCGCAAAGCCTCCAAAATGGTTTTTCAGCTTGATTTTCCTCATTGGCTTCTGTTCACTCTTGTCATAACTCAAGAGGGTTGTGGCTGAGGGGATTAGGTCATCCCCACTGTATCCCAACTTGCATAGTGTTCGTAGGGCAAGGAAGTTTACTCTAGAGCTATTGTCAATAATGACTTTGTAGATCCCAACATCATTTAGTGTTCCAGACACATATTGTGGTTTGATATGTCCTTGAATGAAGGCATTTTCATCCATATCGGTGAAGGAAATCACCGCATTGCATTCAACCGGGCCAGTCTCTGTCCGGTAAATATTGGCAGCAGCTACCTTGGCTTGGAACTCCTGGGGGCAGAGAAAGGATTTAATTAGTGCCTCCCTGAGATCTGATGAAAAACTCAAGGCATCCAGGATTAACATCGTGGCTGGTACTGATTCCAGATGCTTAAGGATATTGTATTTTTTCTCCAACGGCCGACGCTTCTCCATTGGGGGGAGATTTTTAGCAGGAAATATAGGAGTTGGAGCACACGACGAGGAAGGACCGGATGTGGGGTTGGAGTTTGGAGGTGTTCCCATGTTCTGGGGACTCAGCCCGGCCGGTCCTTTTGTGTGCACTAGGAGACTAGACATCTGTTCCTCCTCGGATGGGTACCGTAGGATGACGAGGCCAGAGTTGCCGCTTGTGGTGGTGGAGGGATATTCTTTCTCCTGTTGAGTCTGTTGAAGGGCTCTCCCACGAGTTTCCGCGATATTAACGGTTTAGGCTGGTGTATAACCATCGGGTTGGTTTCGGCCACATCTGCGCCTTCCCTGGTATCCCCTTCCTCTGAAATTTCTCCTCTCGTCCCCTTTCATCTGAAACTAAGGTTCATAACCATACCCTTCTTCAGGGAATGATTCCATTATATGGATGACGTTGATGGAACCAAATATTATCTCCTCATCCTGTGACAGGTCAACCTGGTCATTTTTCCTTGATGGTGTCATTTGCTGGGTCAGTTCCCATGGTGCTAAGTTTGAGGCCATAAAATCTGATAGTGTTGGGGATAACTTTGGCCTCGTTTTAGACTTCTCCTCTTGATCTTGTCTCATACCTTTTCGATTACGCCTGGATAACCGGCTCGTGGAGGGTTGCGAGGCCGATATTGTCGGTTGCACGGAATTAGGGGATGTTGGTAGCAACACCGGCTACTGTAATTGAGCTCGGAGTATTCCATGAGCTTGGTTGACAGTCTTTCGAGTCATCCAGCTGTCAAATTTATGCCCCTTGTTATTGGTGACTTCCTGCCACCCCTCCCGTTTGTCGGAGTCGGTGGTAGAAATATATGCCAAATGTTCTGGGGGTGATCCCAGTTTGACCTGCCCGGAGTCTACCATCCTTTGTAGAAGGTCTTTTAAGATGAAGCATTCCTGGATACTATGCCATAACATTCGATGGTAGGGACTGTAATCTGTCTTGTCATCGCGGTCGACATCTTCGGGCTTCCTTGGCTCAATTAGGTAGAGAAAGTTGCAATTTATTGTACCGATGAAATATCCACAGACTTGGTCCTCTCGGAACAATTATAATTTTTTTCCTTCATTCCTTGAACTACTTCTGCTTCGATCCTCTCTGATTGTCCCTCTTGGGCGGAGGCGGCTACTGATATACAGGGGGGCCTTGATGATTTCATGGAGGCCTAGGCAGTGGAGAAGGCACATGGGCTAGCTTGAGCGTGCCAGAGGATGATTCAGCTCTAACTGTTTGCTTTTCAGGAGCCTGTGAGGCTATTCAAGACTTCATATTGGTCCGCTGCAGGGATTCTTCAATTATATGGGTGATGGCTAAGAGATGGCAGATGCCGGTGGTGCACTCCACTGGTATGAGTGGTTTTTGCAGCACGTCTCGAAGGTTATCGATACATATGGCCAACATCTCATCTTGGGGAATTAGCTTATTCAAAGAGTAGGTCATACCTTTCCATCTAGAGATGAACTCTGAGACTCTCTAGTTCTCCCTCTGTTTGCAATTTATGAGGTTTCTAACCGTTGTTTTAGGCAACGTCGAGCTGAAGTGGAATAGGAACAGCTATCGAAGGTCTTCCCAGCTTTTTATTTACTGGGCTGGTAGACTCAAATACCAGATGAAGGTTGATCCTTGCAATGTCCATACGAAGAATCTTAGTTTCACTGGTCCTTGTTGTTCAGGAGTTCCCATCATAGGGTCTCAATAAGACTCATAGTGCATCAAGTTCTATTCCAGATCGCCTGATCCATTGAAGATAAGGAATACAGGGTTCCGAAAATTGGATGGAGGTGGTGTGTTGCTCACCCAATCCAGGTAAGGTTTCCTCTCTGGCTGTATCGGAGTACGTCAACCTTCCATTGATTCTGGTCGAGCTTTCAGTGCCTCGATGGTATTGGTGAGACCCTGGTTTACATCCTGTTGGGCCCGGTCCCGGGATGGTGTATCCAGAGGAATTTCTTGAGGATCCAACTCGGTTTGCACCATGGGTTCATGTGCCATTTGTGACACCTTCGGAGGGTTTATAAGTACTCACTCTGGTTGCTTCCTAAGTGGAGGGAAGTCTTGGTATTCATCTGGATCCACATTTAGGGAGTTGGACGGGTCAGGCGCCTCGTTGGGAGGGTGCCCTAAAGGTGATTTGTTTGGTAGGGAAAACCTTGGTATTTGAGGTTCACTTACTGGGAGTTCATGATTTAGATCCTCTTGGTATGCGCTTTCAATAAGATGGTTCCTGTGGAGTAGCTCGATGTTAAGCTACCTAAATTCTTTCATTCCCTCTTCCTCTCGAGCGAACCTCTCTTCAAGCGTAAGTGGCTCGTTTTTATCGAGAGAGGGGGCGGGTTAAGGGAAACCATTCCATTTTTTTTATCGTTATTGGAAGCTTGCAGGGTCAGTGGAGGAAGGCTAGCTGACGGGGAGGCCATATTTAGAGCGGCTTTCTGGTTCCGGGTGTGCACACCTGGTTGTTCATTGTGATTCACAGTCTGACCGAAACCATCATCTCTCGATACATTCAGATTTTCATCATCTTCGGTGTTACCCGTTGGGGTAACCTCTATGGTGTTGATGGATGCATATCGCGGGGCAGAGAATATGTCATCTTCTAAATAGGAAGAGGATCTCCCGCGTCTTTTATTGGTCTTCCCTCTTCTTTCCTGGGATTTCTTTCTTGCTCCTTGACAAAGGGTGACACTAAGAGTTATTTGATGCGACATTACGTTATGCCTCCCTCTTGAAGGGGATGATGATTCAAAGGAGGAGATAGGGCATGAACTCCACTACTAACTGTCCTACCTAGATGAGAGAATACTGATTCTCATGGGGGAGGTTATTATTGATGAGGTAAAAATTCCCCCAACCCTGAGGGTTGGGGCTGGCTCCATTCCCTGGGCATTGAGTCTTTTCCAACTTTTATTGGTCTTATAGGGGCATTTTTTGTTAAAAATTCCCCCAACCCTGCCAGCTTGGGTTGACCCAGGATTGTGGCAGTGGCTGCTGCTATCGCTACCTGCCTGATCTTGCATACCCCCATTCGGGGGTGAACTGGGTTTGGTGCTGAGTTCTTCTATGAATCAATCCCTATTGGGGAGGCGGGCAATGACTGCTGATTGGCCACTCTTAGAAGAGAGGCATGTTGTATTCTCTCAGTGGCCTGATTCAGGAGTTCTGGAATGGATCGTTCCCATAGGGCCTGATGCTTCTTGGACTTACACAAGGCCTGACTCTGTTGGTTATGTTTCATTTCCTGAGCAGGGAGACCACTCGATTGTTTCCTTTACATGATGACGTTTCAAGACACTATGCCGAACATGTTCTTCTTGGTAGAGAGAGGAGTGAAATGCAGAGCTCAATGTTCTCCCTATCCTATGATATGGACTCCCGTCGGAGCGTCACCAATGAGGCGGTGCAATTGGTGTAGTGCATGGAGGCAGGCTAACTCAATGTTTCCTTTACGCCTCTCAGGTCGCGGTTGTCATGCCGAATGAAGAGCTTCCAGGTCGATGTGACACATGAGGTATTCTATTGTCTTGACGTGATCTACATACCCTTTGTAGGGAAGAAATCTTGATTTCAGCCAGTGGAGGGTTGTCCATATATTAGAGTGGATGCCGTGCACACATTCTTCTGAAAACTTTTTCTGTATGTTGAATTGAGAGGTGGCTGTGGGCCAAAACAAAACTGGGATATCATCTCTGGTCAGTCATTTCCTTAGGTGAAGCATGTCGCCATACTCCTCCCCTAGTGATTCCTCTACCTGGTCATCCCAACTGAGATGCTCACTAATAGTGTGGTCAGAGGTAGTGGGGCCGGTAGGTGTTGAATTATCATATGGGCGATTCTGGGGTGGTTCAGAAGATGAACGTGGCCCCGGACCATCTCCAGATCGAATAAGGGAATCGTTGGTGACTAAATGGGATTCTGACTTTCTTGATCTTGTCCTTCTGAGTGCCTCAACATATGAGGGTTTTTCTGTTCATGATTCGGCAGGGGGAGGACCTTCCTGTCGATATGATATGTCATTGCGGGGAGGGTCATTGAAATAGCGGCTTAAATGGTGAGGAATACCATTACTACTTGACGCCTCAATGCATTGAGGACTTTTTCAATGCATACCCTGGGTAGGGCCTCAACGGCGTGTCGCAGGAAGTGGAGGACCTTCTGGCTGCGTAGCGTTGTTACGGGGAGGACCTTTGCAACAACTGCCATCAGGGTGAGGATGACCATCATGGATTGACGTTCGATGTTTATCCTAGGGAGGAACTTCAAGATATACTGCAAAAAGGGGAGGACCTTCTTGTTGCTAGGGACCACTGCGGGGGGGGGGAACTTTACAATTGTGGACATGGTGGTGAGGACTACCATCACAGCTGCTACAATGGAAAGGAATACCATTACAGCTTCCATAGGGAGAATATCTGGGGGTACTCCTTGGGGAGGACCTACAGAATGTACCGCAATGAGGGGAGGGCCTTCTCATTTCTTGATGTCTCCAAAGAGAGGACCTCCGTTATCAGGGTGGCGAGGAATACCACCATGATCTGAAGCCCATATGCACGGAGTGTCGTTTCAATGTAACCCCTAGATAGGACCTTCAGGGTAGGCCATGACAAGGGGAGGGCCTTCTTGTTGTGATGAGACGTCACAAGCAGTGGAGGGCCTCTGCAGCTGCGACTATGATAGCGAGGACTACAATCATAATTTGTTGTCCCACTACATGGAGAGTGCTTGCAATGTATACCTCAGGGAGGACCTTCAGGGTGTACCGCAGCAAGTGTAGGACCTTCTTACTGCTCGATTTTCCATTCACATGGAGGGTCTTCGTGACTCGCATAAAAAGAGGAGCTCTCGTGATTGATCATTATACACCTACGGGGGAGGCCCCCATGGGTGTTCTGGGGAGGACCTTCAGAGGTGCTGGTAGAGACATTTCAGGGTGGACCTTCACAACTGCTACTACCACTCCCATAATATGGTAATGGGTTTGCAGGGTTCTGAGCCTTTGATATGTGGTTAGTGGCATTGGTAACCCTAACTTCCCTCAGAGTGGAGTCATGAACCTACTCTTTATTTTCTGGCTGCCTTTAGCGCGTTCGAGGCACTTTCATACGGGCAGTGAGGACCATTTTCTGTTGACAATGGCCTTCACCTTTGGGTCCCTGTCTAATTGGGTCCCGTGATGTTTTCGGGATATGCCGACGAACATCTTTACTTTTATTAGGGATATATTCCTGCTCTAGAGCATCCACCGTGATGGACGGGTGTCCCCCTGTTGGAATTAGTGAAGATGATCAATATGGTTTCCCTTGCGTCGCGGAATATGGTCAGCGACCCTCCTGGGAGGAAGCAGGGATACAGATCTGCTCCGAGGCGGCTATCTCTTCTCTTAGATGAGTCGCCTCAATTTGGGAGATGGGCTCACTGGCCCGATTCCTTACTATTTTCACTGATGCAATTACATTCTGGAATGTCTGCAAGATATGATCTGGGATCGATAACTGATCCTCCATCATTTCCAGGATATGAAGAGAGACATCTTTTGCAGGAATGGGTATGAAGGCCAATTCTGGTATCAGAGTAGGAATATCCTACTCTGGTCCTCCGTTGGTCAGTGGGTACTGAAATTTCTTCTGTGTTGGGGAAGATGAACTAATCTACCCCTAGGCTGAGATATGTCGGTTTATCTATTTATTTGCTGCCACATCAGGATGGTGGAATTTACTTGCATCCACAGAGAACTAGCCCCGCATATAATGGTTTCCCACCGTATCCAGTCGGTGTCCTTTGTTGGTAGGGAGTTGTTCCCACCTATTAATTTACACCACATATAGATGGCTGGCTTTGTTGATCACCACCATGCCGGGATAGTTGGTGTCAAGAGCGTCTGTTAGGATTTGGTCCTTTCGGCGCTGGGTCGCCACCATGTCGGGTTGGTGGGCTTCACAACCCTGGGTAGGGAGAGGTGCCTTCCGAGTAAGTGCCATATTGTGGGAGCAATTGGCTTTATGGAGCCTGCTGGGGATGCGCGCCTGCTCGTATGATTCCACCATATCTGTACGGCAGGCTTTGGAGGAGCGAACAGGTGTATGTGCCTGTTTGTGATACGTCTCCGTGACTGGGAAGCAGAGTTTCTCCTTAGGGAAAAGTGTGACGACCAGTCCCAAGTTGTATGTCTTCCTCCCTCATCGGGCGGTCCGAGGGGCTGAAGATCAGGGGGAGTGGGTCTGGATCCTCGAGGTGACATTATTCTTATTGTGAGGATGCTGAGTCACGGTGTGACCGCGATGATGTCTTCTGGCGGGGGCCTTAGAGCGGAACCCCCGTTCATCGGGGAAGAAGTCCTCAGCGTCGACCTCATCTGCCTCCCTAATATAAAAGAGGTATGCATTGTCTCGTTCTAGGGATAGAATCCCAAAACGGTTTGAGACGACAATAGGGGTAGTTTGGATATACTTTGGTGTCCGCTGCTGGGAAGGCGACCGGCGAGTCCATGTAGATTGGAGGGAGTTCATGGCCGCCTCCACCGTTGGGAGAGTACTGTTCAAGTGGTACTATCGGATCAACACGTCTGAGAACCAGTGTTGAAGACACTGGGTAGGTGATGGGGTCCTCCGTTGGTGAGGATGTCCGGTCATTTCATTGTTGGAAGCACATGCCTTTGAGTTCCTTCGTGATGCCATTGGATCAAAAGGAGTTCTCAGTGGTACCTATAAAAATATTTTAACAAATACAAACAACAAACCCGTCAAAAGCCACATCTCATGATCCCATTCATAATTCATGACCTTGCATGGCCCTCCTTGTGAGTATAAGGGGGAACAAAGTGAGATTCGGTTAAATACGTCATGCTTGGTTAAATATTCACATCGGGTTCACATTTTTTTATCACGCTGCGCACGATGGGGTCATGGGGGAGAAACGTGCACTACTCGACGATTGATTAATGAAGATTGGGTTCTGCTTAATCAATCTTATCAGGTGCACTGTTCTCACCTCGAAATAGCCAATGGTTCCGTATCCAGCAATAAGTGGACCTACTTTCCAATGGCAGGAGTTCGATGGGTGGTTTGACCAGCGATTCTTAAGATCTCACATTGGTCGAGAGGATGGGAATTCGGGCACATCACACCCTTTTGGGGGGTATTATTGCCTGTTTCGGGACTCTCTTCTAGATTTTAGACGTATTCATATGTTCACGAATCATTGGTTTATACCGAAGCATAGTATCCATGGATTACTCCTGGTTGGAAATGGTCAGCTGGAAGTAGGGGTTCAGAATCATTTATGATCGAGGTTTACCATCCCTCGTTGGATTAATGAACCCAAAGAGTTTGGACACACTGAGATGACACTGATTTAAAGCATCGTAACCAGGCACTCTGGAGTTTATTGTCATCTAGGGTGGGGACAGATAACGATGTGAGCATTTGGATCGATCCCACTATACGGGATTCCTACGTATCCTCATGAGAGGAATCAGAATTCACATAGTTTGGTTTGGTATGGGGCTTACAATTTGAGGCAGCCCAGGAGAGGATGACATGGTCGATGCTTACTATAAATCCACATGAGTTATGCTCAGTGTGAGAAACAAGATGTAGTAGGGACCAGATGATCACGTCGCAAAAGGTGCGTCTGTGGGAAGTGGAGTGGGGCTTACACATGGGGGCAGCCCAAAAAGTTAGGGCTTACTCCGAGATGGACGACCATGGAGACAAAGTGCAGCGGGAGAGGGAATTGGCCCTAAAGAAGAACGGAGCATCACCCTTCCCCATTACGCCCTTCCTTGGCCATGGCCATGGGGAAGTACGGAGTTGCATGGGGGCTTCCTTCTGATGGGTAGTCTGCCATGCCCCGGGGAGGGGAGAAGTGCCCCAGTCCTAACAAGTGGAGGGGAAGAAAGGGGACTCACGGGCTCAGACTCTATATTACCGTGGGAATGTGAACCCAGGAATGCATCAGAAATCCGCTCAAGGGCCGTATCAACCCCTTCTACTTCACATACTATGGCTCTGTGAACTCAAAACAGTGCGCTGATGCGCCTGAAGGTTACATAACATGGGTTCGGTGGCTCTGGTGGAGGCCTCGGATCAGGGCCATGGAATGGGCCAATGAGGGGGTTGTGGAGGATCAGGCCGGATTGGAAGGATTTTATTTGGTTTGGGGAAAGGGAACTCCAAAGGATCTGGTGGGCCACACAGCTGTATAAGCGGTGGTGCCCTTCACATAGGGATGTGCTACGTGGCTGGAGAGGCCATCCACGAACCAGGGTGGTCTGCCCACAGGTGGGTATCCCGTGAACCAGGGTGGTTCTCAACTTCGGGTTAGGCCCGCGTACTAGGTTGGTACGCAGAGAGGTCCATGCGAGCCGCGGTAGCCGAGGGCAACGTCGGTCGGGGGTTCATCGGTCGGGGCTTCGCCCGCGTAGGAGGGTGGTACGTGGTGCGAATGATCGAAAAAGGGGCATAAACTCCCTGGTCCACGGGGTGTGAATCCGTGGAGTGGCCATGGTTCGTGATCTTCTTTTCATTGTTATTTTAAGTTCGCAGTTCACCATGTTGTTATGCGTTTTCAGTTCCTTATTAATTCTCTTCCAGCATCATACCTGTTCTGGTTTTCGAATTGGAACTTTACTTTTTGAGAAATCCTAAGATCCTTCCTTCGAAATCCTTCCACATGAATCTGATCGATCTCCAATTTCCTCCCTTCCCCTCTTCCTCCTCGATCTCATTTTATAGAGTAGGGAAATAGAGGTATTTGTGCTCATGCGACACCTTTTGCGGAGGCCCATGATCGGAAACCCAGTTTACGGATGACTTGGTAAATCTGCAACTCGTGAGGGGGCATTGAACGTACCTTCTCTACGAACCAAACTATCTCTTTGAGTGCTTTCCACCCGCGCAGGGTTCCGCCTCCATTCCGCGAATGATAGCAGATGTGGTCGAGGCTGGTCAACGTGGTCCACAGCTTGGGTGGTTCGTGATGGTGAACCGGGTTAGCACCCATCCTGGTTCACTCTCGCGGAGGATACCCACCTCTGTTCCGTGAACGACAATAGTCTGCGAAGGGGGTGCTTCGTGGAACAGTCCGCGTACCGTTATCATTGGACAGGTATGCATACTGGTTCGACATGTGCCATCCTTTGAGTATTCTACACACCTTTCCCCAATTCTTTGTGGGTGAAATTGGGTATAATATTCCTTCGATTAAAGGGGATTCTCATTCTCCTATGTGGATTTTCAGGACCCTACAATTACTAAATTCATCTTCATTTCATGTTATATGGGTTAGTCATTTACATCACTTGCACTACCACCTAAGAGGGTCAAATACCATGCATAATGGAATAATCCAAGTCCAAATATCACAAGGGTTAAAAAAATCACAACAGAACATTATCCTCACCTCAAAGTCTCAGTCTTGGTGGAATGAACCCCTAAGGGGAATAGAGCTCTATCCCTTTCCATATCTCATGCTTTGCGGGGGTGATGTTTTTTTCAATTAGTCCAACACGATCCATGGGAATATAAATTCAGTCAATAGCCACACTACCAAGCCAAGGGCACATTATTTTCCATCTCGGGGAAGGTTAAGAATCATTCCAACCTGTCCCAGGGGAGGAGCCTCAGTCCTTTATCCCACAACAACATTCCCAAACCATATTTAACCAATAAACATAATAATCTAAAATTCAAAAAAAACATAAGAATTTATATTATTCGATAACCCATTAACACTTTTCCATTTTCATTTCATTTTAATTTAAAAAAAATCCATTTAGCCAAATTTCCCATTTATTATTCATAACTCATTAATAATTTCACTAATTTCCATAAATTAACCCATTTAACATATTTGACAATTTCATATGTCAACTCACTAAACCCATTCATAATTTCCCATGTATTAACCTCTTATAAATTTCATGTGAAAATCAAAATACATTGGGAAGATTTACATTAATCCCATTTAACCCATTTCCAAATATTACCAAACACCCCCTTCTACAATATCATCAACCAAGACCATTCATTTATCAGTTCATTTCTTAATCATGTCAACATGCCATAATAATTTTCATGTATCCTATCTCATTATACAAAAAATTCATTCAATGACTTTGGTCCCAATAGACCCTTAAGAACATATATTGGTGTAAAATCACAATTCCAAATACTTATTTGAAATCATCTTGAATCCACCAGTTAAAACATAGACTTCATTTTTAAAAACTAAAACATGTTCAAAGAATTTTATTTCCATTTCAACTATACAAAAAACCCTTATACCAGATTCAAGAAATGGATCATTTTCTCCATTTCAAACACCATTTAAAATCACATAAAATAAAATTTTCAAATCACCATGAAGACAACACCACCTTTCAAGACATTTCTCTTTTTAAATATCATTTTCCATCTATAAATCTATAATCGAGTCAATGAACCAATCAAGCGATGAATATCATTATAAAACCTTTGATCATTTGTGAAATATAATTTATAAATTGATCTAATTAATATAATTAACTTACCCATGCATCAATTAAATGTTTTCTACCCATTGACCTCCATAATACCCTATATCACAGCTTATTATTTTATTCACCATTTATAAGGGTTTGGCTTACCCCATGGGTAACCCTAGGTTCGGTCTCACACGACATATGATACCAAATGGATCTATAAAGGTCATAACACCTCAATATAAGATCAAAATAACTTTTAATGATCCAAGATATCAAAATGTAAATTGGTATAAAAAAATGAATGACTACATACCCATATAACACACCATGACTACGGAAAAACCCTTAAAGACCATCTACATCATGAATATTGATGAGAGATTTCTTAATATCCAACTCTGATACAGAACAATATTCAAACTAAATACCAACCTGAAAATATTATATAAAAGTGAAGGTTTTCATGAATCTGAAGAAGAGGAGTGCTTTATATTCTCTAATCTAAAAAATAGAGCAAGGATGACTGTTAGACTCACCCGGGTCTTCGATTCACACCCAAACGCACTCTAACATCCATGTAATTGAATGATAATCATAAATAGAGGGAGATTGGTGTAATGATTCGTTTCCATGTGTATATGGGGTCAAATGGGAGGAAAAATTGGATTAGTATCAATAAAATCCCATGATAAAAAAACTATAAATTTCCAACTTTTAATGGGGTGAATGGTTTACCCATACAATTTTCAAAACTATGTGCAATCCATACACAAGAAAATATCTACGGAATGTTGGGTCACATGGATACATAGAGATAACCACATGGTTTGGAAAATAGTGTGGTTATCATGGTCTAGGCCTCTATCCTAAATGGTTTCCATAACAGACATTTTCCTTGGCTAGGCGAATAGTTTTCACTAACTGTGGTGTAACCATGATCTATGTGGTGCTGGGTCACTTTTATCCTTTTTTGTGTCCCTCACTCTCAGAAAACATCCCAAACTCCTAAATAATTCAAGAAACACTTATTTAATAATAAAATAGAGCATAACCAGAAATTTAAACGAGGAATCACCTTAAATTAATATATGTATTTAACAATATTTATGATCACTTCAATGATTATTTTTCTAGTCACCTTGAAATATTAAATTTTGTATGATCATTAAATATTAAATTTCTCATAATTATCCATATCAATTGTCATGGATATTTAAATTTCCTAAATCATATATCATTTATATAAATGGTATTTACATTTATAGTTATTTTATTAAATGGCTAAATTTTGATAAATCTCATTTATTTATTCAATACAGATATTTGATTAGGAATATTATTTAATTTCATTATTTGATATGTGGAATTATTTGGAATAAAAATGATGGGTGAGACCAAAAAATTATATATCCCCTCAATGCATATATAGGTTCTCTTTAGAGAAATAAGGTGAAAAAATTTAATGGGTTTCTACATGTAGTTCTAAATCGTCTTATGAATGGTCCTGACAGTGTAGGTTTTCATGTTTCTGATACATGATGTCCAATAATTAAGCATTACCTTCATTTTGATTTAGTATTTATTATAAATTATATTTTCACTATAAAAAATTATATGTATTAATTTCATTCTCGATTTATTGATTAAATGAATTTTTTTAGTTTCTTAACTTTTTATTTGGATTATTGCTTATCCGATTATTTTAAATGGTATTTGTTCATAGTTATATACCATTCATTATTCTTTAAGAACTTACTTCTCAATTTACTGATGATGTGTCAAGTGTATTCATTTATTACCTTTCCATATTTACTATTCTAATTGATTTAGATTTCATTATCTATACTTGTCCTTTTTTGAACATTTGAGTTTACTGTTATTTTTTTACATTAACCATGATTCCCTTAAGTGTACTAGGAAATACATTCAATGATATGGTATATGGAATATAGTTTTTATCCTTTAATGATAAAAATATGTTTTAATTTGTGTATTTATATGTAATACATGACTCATATATATATACATATATATATCTTTTTTACCAATAATCCTAAACTCTTTGGTCCTTTAGAAGTTGGTTCTTTTTAATAATACTAATGAAATGGTAGAATGCCACTATCTCTAAGAATTATATTTTTAGGTTTCTACATTTGGTATTAATTGATGTTTAGTAGCAACCATGGTAACTATATTTAGAAAACTCATTTTAGATAACATAGTGCTACAGTCGAATTTGAAGATAAGTATAGAAGAACATCCTAATACTTTTCTATGGTAGGGATTATGTGGCTCTTTCTAGAAAGGAATCCCTATATTGATAGTACAAGTGGACATGGATCTGGAAGATGTGTACCATGCGGTGAAAACCATATCAAGGTGCATCAGGGTAGCTCAAGCATAGCAAGGTATATGAAAAAGGTCATTACTTCCCACCTACTTCGATACTACTGTGGGTTACGATTAGGATAATTAAAATTTTATTTACAAAAAATTATGATGTATTTAAATAGTTATGTAAAATTAATAACCTAGTATATACATTAAACTATGGAAGGACCTGTGTGAAAATAAATGTATGAAGGATTTATATATTCCGGTTGTATTGAAAACCTATGTTGAAAGGATATTTAAGGATTAAATTTCATGGATTCCCATTATATTTTTTAATAATGTTTTTGAAAATGATAACATGTATTTTATGTTAAAACTCATCAATTCTAGAAAGTATATAGGGGTTGAACCCAAGAATGAAGGACAATAAGGGTTTCACACCAATAACTGGTTTACATGATGTCCAAGTTAATGTGTAATTATATTTAGGTAAGAAATTTTGTGAAAAAAAATATTAATATTGAACCTATGGTTTTTATTTTTATATTTTGAGAATAATGTATTAAGCATATTTGGTTTGGATAATAGTTAGAGAAATATTGAATGAATTATTACCCATTTATGGGCCTTGCGATCCCTAAAAAGTAAATTTTAGTTCTTCAGGAATCAAAGTTCATTTATTGGATATCCATTTCATGATGAAATGGTTGAATTAGAAATTGATAAAATTAAAAAAAGGATTAAAATTGTGATTATAGAAATATGATATGTAAGTATTATTCCATTTATTCATAGGATGTAAAATAACTACTTAAAATTATGAAAATTATCCAACAAAAATGTTTTCCATTTAAATGAAATTTTGTTGAACTGATGGTCTTATAAATAATCACTAATTTATGTCGTTTATACCCTCAACATTGCATAGATCATTAACTTATTTTTGATTATGACCTCAGTCACTTCCTTTATATATTTATACTTTTCCTTCATGTACATATCCCAGCATTACATGAATGTTGTCCTACATAGAGACCCAGTAATATGTTTGTCTATATAATCATTATACAACCCATTGTCTCTTTTAAAGAGGATATTTTATGAACCAATATCATGATGTGGGAATTAATAATTGTAAATATAAAATAATATAATAAAAATATTGAGTGATGTTATGAGGATGAAATTTATTGTAGGTGGGGAGAATGTGACCACCTAAATTCTAAAGTAAGAACATTGTATTTGATAACTTGTATGACACGCAACTCCAAGAATGTAATAAAATATAATATTATAAGAAATTGTAATATATTATCTATTTTAAATTAAATTAGTCTATGATATATATTTCAATGCATTTGGTACTAATTTTTCATGCATCCCACACAACAATGTGTTATTTCAATGGCTTTTGTTATAGGTAATACCAAGCATTACCAAACAAAGATATACTAAAAATAAATTTTATTTAGTATAATAAGAATATCCTATCCATTAAATTATATGTTATGAAAGGTATTCAATATCTTATTCAAATATGTGGTCCATAAAAATATGTTATGATTTCATTAGTTACCAATAAATTTGAAATGAAAACATAAATCAATTGAATATAAAGGAAATATTTTTATTCTCCCAAAGGGGTGTTGTCTTAATTAATAAAATTAATAAAAATTATTGAGTGATGTTAATGTAATATATATATTTATATATGTATTCAATAGTTTTTTTATATTCATTCATTATATCTGATAATCATTAGATAATAACAAACCTAATATTTTCCATAAAAATCAATATTTATTCGAAGGACTATTTCACAACATTTTAATGGAGAACTTGTTTTAAATCCAATATTTGGAACTTTTATAAATGTTTTCTGTACATGTTAATTTAATTTTTTATGTATAAACATGATAATTAGGCTAGGGTTAACTTTTTATATTTTTCTGTAATGTTACATTTTTTGCTGAATTGTGAAAATACAGAATTTTAAATCATCCTTTATTCAAATAATTTATTTAAAAGGATAAATTATAATTTTTATAGGATTAAAAGTTTAATTAGATAAATTGGATATCAATTAATCCAATTTCGGTTTTTGGAATTAATTTCAATTTAAAATATAATTTAAAAACATAGAAATCTTTTGAACATTTTTACATTAAAAACCCAGTTTGTCATCCTATCTGTGCGATTAAATTTAAATTAATTTCCACCACTTATGTGAATGGAATTCAGAAAAAATTAATCTTATTTTGAATAATACTAATTTATAATTTTTTTAAGGTAAAATTTGTTTTTGAAAAAAAATATCAGTGATTGTGAATAAAATTATTTATAGTGATTAAGAGAAAAATTAGCTTAACAATGGACTAAACCATAATCTTAAGGGACAACATGACCTAAAAAATTATCCAAAAAACATTTTATAATTGTATCTATACCCTATACTCGCTTGGATAGAATTTTTTTCATTATTGGATACAAATTTCATGGAAATAATTTGGTGGAATTACCTTTTCACAAATTTACATGAATGTCACTACTCCTCCACTGTAAAAGGATCTCACCCCTCCCACTTGATAACACATCATGATCCATTTGGATCACCAAAAATCATCCCAATGTATCTAATAAAATCCAAAATCTAAATATTGAATCCTCAACTAGGGAATAAATCCTTCTATGAATACCTTTTGTGGAAACCCAATGGTGTTACCCAAAAAAGAGGTAACATCCTTCATCAAGCACTTTTTTTATTCTCATTATACAACCCTTAAAATATTATTATACCATGATTATATAATAAAATAAGTATCTTAAATATAATACTATTCATTAATTATATTTTTTATACCAACACTTACAAACACATCCATCTAATGGGCAACAAACATACTGTTTATGTGTACGTCGATCTACCACCTCACAAAACGATGTCATTTGTTTTTTACATTGGAAGCTTTCATTATTTGAAATTATGATCAAATAAATAATAATACATACTATATATATATATATATGATATTTATAGTGTATTTTATCTTGTTTAATTTCAATATAACTCATACCTCTATGATTTTCATTATGTGGTAATATGATAAAATCCTTTGTGGATGGTTGGACTACCACCTCCTCAAAACAATGAGATTCGACCAGGTTATACATGGAATATAAATTGCACTGATTAAACAAAAATTATGTGAAATATATTAAATAATATGATACTTTAATTCTAATATACATAAATATCATTTAATTTTTATTATTTTCAAATACGTTAAAGAAGAGTAAGTAGTGTTCAAACATACGTATGACCCACCGTTTTCATGAATAGTGAAATTAATTTTCTATCAGAAAATATTTCGGATTATTATAAATACAAATATAACGAATATATATGACATTTAAATCATGTTTTAAATTACATAATGATTAAATCCTGAAATAATAAATAGTAACAATAAGTAACAAGTCATAACAAACTCAATAAAATTGGAAATTAACACATTAAATGATGAAAATAATGAAATATTGTCAACAAATATGTAATAATATATTCCAATAAGATTATATATGGTATTATAAATATTATTATGGATCTGTAATAAGTTGTTTACCTATATAAAACCAGAATACATGATGTTAATGGAAATTCACCAGAAACTAAATGCAAGGTAAAGAATTTCCATCTCACATTTTACATTTTTGCGATAAACATCATATTCACCACTTAATTATTTTTTGTGGTATATCTACTGACCATTTAGATATATTATATAATGAAAATATTATCATCATGGTATTTTCAGTCTCAATTTGAATTATTTATGCAAAGGGGATTTTAATTAAGCATTACCAAGTGGAAAATAATTTTATAACACAATTTATTTTCATTGGGTTATATTACACTAATGGAAATGAACCCTTTACCAATGGTTCAAAACCATTGGTAAAGGATGGATAACCATTGGTATAATATATACCAATTTTTATCCAAACCGTAGGGATGTAAGCAATAGGGAAAAACATATGCCAACTGTTTCTGGGAAACTGTTGGTATATGTTAGGAAATCTACATTATACCAATAGTTATGCCAAACCGTTGGTATAACATTTCACCAATGGTTTGAAACCGTTGGTAAAAATACTATTCCAATGGTTTCAAATCGTTGGAATATCGTTTTTAAAATATTTTTACCAACGGTTTACACAAACCATTGGTATATCTAAACATTTCACTAATATCCCAATGGTTTGTAAGCAGTTGGGAAAGTGTTTTTACAAACGGTTCTCTTACAGCCATTGGTATAAAACACCTTCACATCCTATTCCAATGGTTATAAACCATTGTCATAGGCTTTGGTATACAATTCAGGTAGAAGCCTGCTACTCTATGATTTCTATTAGGAGGTTTCCCTTTCTTTATTTCTAGCTTCCCTAACTCCAATTACCTGCAATAAACAACTATAACACATACATATACACAATTAATTCATATAGATTTTAAAAATAATGTTCCATGAAACTATACACATATATAATTAAAATATAATTCATAAGGAAATTATAAATATAAATAAATGATGTAGAATTCAATTCAGAATTGAGATAAAAATTACATGTGTAATCTTGAATTAAATTCATAATTGAATACTAAACTGAATACATACATAATTTAATTATCATTTATGAATACAATACATAAAAAAATTAATAAATAATTATATGTGTTATATAGAATTAAGAATACATACGAAATTGAATTTTGTATAACACATACACGATTAAATTTAGAAATTAGATGCTAACAACCCCAAAATAAGGAAATTCATAAATGACTTCAACTAATCACAAATATAATGTCCCATGGTTTTGGGTTGGTGCCTTTGAACTTAGTGATGATGATAATGGGTGTGTATCAATGAGATTTTGTGACTTAGGGAATGTAGTTGTCCTTGGCGTATTAAATGTCAAGTTTTTTAGAATAGGGGTAGGAGTTCCTCACATGAGAAGCGGATTGTGTGAGGTAGGACCATTGATCCTTGTGCTAAAGTATCAACACTATTCGAAAATGTTTGGTCAGTTTTCCATATGTCATTTGTTTTTACATAAAATGATGTCCATTTTAAAAAAATGATGGACACATTGAGTGATACCGGCCACACTATGCCTCGTATTGAGGTAGGGTTGAATCATACACGTCACATATGACCCATGGATCGTTGTCCTAAATTAAAAACGCAATCTGAATTCATTTGGTGGGTTTTCCATATGCCAGTTGTTGTTTTAATTTAAAATGTTGTCCATTTCAAATAAAAGTGAGATAATTTGAGTGTTATCAGCCAAAAAGTTTCTCGGATTGAGGTGGGGTTGACTCATACACGTGAAAAATGACCCATGTATCATTGATCTAAAGTATCAACACAATCTGAATATGTTTGGTCAGTTTTCTATATTCCAATGGGTTTTACATAAAATGATGTCAATAATAAACAAAAGAGATACAGTTAGAGTGATACCAGCCACACCGTTCCACATATTGAGTTGGGGTTGACTTGTACACAACAAAAATTACTCATGGATCGTTGTCTTGAAGTATCAATACAATCTGAAAGAATTTGGTTGGTTTTCTATATTAATGTTTTTGTTTTTACTTAAAATCGTGTCCATTTAAAATAAAAGTGACACAGTTTGAGTGGTACCAGCAACACCATGTCTCAGATTGAGGCGGGGTTGACTTGTACACATCCCAATTGACCCATGGATTGTTTTACTAATGTATCAACAGAATCTGAATGTGTTTGGTCAGTTTTCCGTATGTGAGTTGTTGTTTTCACTTAAAATGTAGTCCATTTCAAATAAAAGTGAGACACTTTGAGTTGTACCGGCCAAACCATTCCTTTCATTGTAGTGGGTTTGACTTGTACACATCAAAAATGACCAATGGATCCTTGTGCTAAAGTATCAACACAATCCAAATAATTTTGTTCAGTTTTCCGTATGCCAGTTGTTTTTACTTAAATGGGTTCCCATTTTAAACAAAAGAAAGACACTTCGAGTGATATCGGTCACACCATGCCTCATATTGAGGTGGGTTTGACTCGTACACATCACATATGACTGATGCATCATTGTTAGAAAGTATCAACACAATCCGAATGCGTTTGGTTGGTTTTTCGTATTCTAGTTTTTGTTTTCACTTAACATGTTGTCCATTTCAAATAAAAGTGAGAAAATTTGAGTGGTAATGGCCACACCATGCCTCATATTGGGGCGGGTTTGACTCGTACATATAAAAAATGACCCATGGATCCTTGTTCCAAAGTATCAACACAATCTGAATACTTTTGGTATGTTTTCTATATGCTAGTTGTTTTTATTTAAAATGATGTCCATTTTAAACAAAATACAGACACTTCGAGTGATACCTACCACATCATGCCTCAGATAGAGGTTAGGATGACCCGTACACATCAAAAATGACCCATTGATCCTTGTGCTAACGTATCAACACAATCTGAATAAGTTTGGTTGGTTTTCCATATTCCAGTAGTTAATACTTATAAGAGTTCCCATTTTAAAGTAAAAGAAAGACAATTCAAGTGTTATCACCCACACCATGCCTCATATTGAGTTAGGGTTGACTCGTACATTTCCAAATTACCCATGGATCATTTTCATAAAGTATCAGCACAATCTGAATGCATTTGGTTGGTTTTATGTATTCTAGTTGTTGTTTTCACTTAAAATTTTGTCCATTTAAAATAAAAGTGAGACACTTTGAGTGGTACCGGCCAAACCGTGCCTCTTATTAAGTAGGGGTTGACTCATAAATGTCAAAAAGGAACAATGGATCCTTGTTCTAAATTATCAACACAATCTGAATGCTTTGAACAACTTTTCGTATGCAAGTTGTTGTTTTCACTTAAAATCTTTTCCATCCCAAATAAAAGTGAGACACTTTGATTGGTACAGGCCACACCATACCTCGGATTGAGGCGGGGTTGACTCATACACGTCACATATGACCCATGAATCAATTTCCTAAAGTATCAACATAATCCAAATTCATTTGGTTTGATTTCTGTATGCCAGTTGTTGTTTTCATTTAAAATGTTTTCCATTTCAAATAAATGTGAAACACTTTGAGTGGTACTGGACGCACCGTGCCTTAGATTGAGGTAGGGTTAACTATTACACGTCACAAATGACCCATGGATTATTGTTCTAAACTATCAAAATAATAAGATTATGTTTGGTCTGTTTTCTATATGTCTTTTGTTTTTACTTAAAACAGTGTCCATTTTTAACAAAAGATAGACACATTGAGTGATACCGTCCACAATTTTCCTCGAATTGGGGAGAGATTGACTCTTACACATCAAAAATTCCCCATGGATCATTTTCCTGATGTTTCAATACAACCAGAAATCATTTGATCTATTTTACGTATGCAATTTGTTGTTTTCACTTAAAATATTGTCCATTTCAAATAAAAGTGGGACAATTTGAGTGGTATCGGCCACAACGTGCCTCAGATTGAAGCAAAGTTGACTTGTACACATCAAAAATGACCCATGGATAGTTTTACTAAAGTATCAATAGAATCCGAATACATTTGTTCAGTTTTCCATATGCTAGTTGTTGTTTTCACTTAAAATGTTGTCCATTTCAAATAAAAGTGAGACACTTTGAGTGGTACCGGCCACACCGTGCCTCAAATTGAGGCAGTGTTGACTCGTATAAATCACAAATGACCCATGTATCCTTGTGCTAAATTATCAACACAATCCAAATCTCCCAAGATCTCTTAAGGGAGTATCTCATTTGTTCCTTGGGTTTTTTTTAGTTCCCTCGAGTGCGGATTGAAGATCCAGGTGAGTCTAATCTCCTTCTTACATCCTCTTTTCTATTAAGGATTTCATTCTTCTCTCATCTTCTTATGCAGCACTAAAACCACTTTTCCAATGGAATTTATAGATAATCTTGAACGGAACATAGATTAGGGTCTGAGATATCGAATTAAGAGTGTGATTGTCTTCGGAATCAAGGTAGGTGGTCCTTAGCCTTTTGTGAATTATCGTGATGTTTTATATATGCTGAATCGATGATCACCCAATTTTGGGGTGGTGGGTTAGAGGATTGTCTAGTGTCTAGGGAGGAGGGTGGGGACTATCTGAAGGGGCTATCTGGGGTCCAGGAAGGAGGGCGGGGGGGTTTTCTAGGGTCCAAGAAGGAGGGGAAATGTCCAAGGAGTTCCCAAACACACCAAACTCTAAAAAAATCCTCAAGATACACCTGCATAAAAAATAGAAACTTAAAAATGGCCTTGTATAAAAAATAGATACATAAAAACAGCGTAGCCTGCATAATAAACTGCATACACCAGCATAAAAAACACACAATAAAGATCACAAAAAATAGACACATTTCATAACACACTACATAACAAACTGCATAATACACTGTATACACATCAATTCATACACCAACATAAAAAGTAGATCAAAACCATAAACAAAATACTTCAAACACCACAAAAAACACCTTCAATGGTACAAAAAACCCCATATGTCCAGAAAGAGTGGAGGGGGTTGTCCGGGGTCCAGGGAGAAGGGTGGGGGCCGTCTGGGGTCCAGGGAGGAGGGCGGGGGTCTTTATAGGGTCTAGGAAGGAGGGGGAGTTGTCCAGGGCCTATAGAGGATGGTGGGGGCTGTCCGGGGTGGTTGTCTGGGGGCTGTCCGATGTCCAAGGAGGAGGGTGGGGGCTGTCTGGGGGGTTGGTTGGGGGGCTGTCCAGGGGGCTGTCACAGGTCCAAGAAGGAGGTGGGGAGGATGTTCGAGGGGGCTGTCTGAGAGGCAGTCTGAGGTCTAGGAAGGAGGGTGGGGGTTGTCCAGAGGGTTGTTCATGGGGCTTTCTGGGGGGATGTCCCAGGTTCATGGGATGGTATTTACATATTTTCTATGCATGTTATTTCATGTTTAAAAAAATAATTTCATTATATCAACTTTCAATCAGACCACCAATTTTATAAATTCCACTAAAAATTTACAATTTCATTAAAATAGGTGGATTTCACAACATCCATGATTTTTTAAAATAAAAAATTCATAATATATAAATAATCATTTAAATAATTTATAATCTCATTTCCCATAAATCATTAAATTTAAGGTTTCATTTATGGATAAAAATATTATATAACCACTGATGTTTTATCAATAATTAAATCAACACCCACAACTATAAAACCCATGAACAGAGGGTGGGGGGCTGTCCAGGGGGTGGGCGGGCTGTCCACAGGCATGGTGGGGCTGTCTAGGGGGTACAGGTTGTCTAGGGGGTGGGGTGTCTAGGGGGTTAGGACTGTCTAGGGGAGGGGTGAATCAGTCACAACAAATCATCAAGTCAGATTTTATTGTTTATAGATAAAAAATAAAGATAATTTGAACTACCTAATCACACATATAATCAGGTAAAACAAATCAATATACATAAAAGGTCTATAATATCAGAAAAAAAATGTAACGGATCAATTTGTCCCTCATCACCATCAATATCATCACTATCATCATCAACCTCACCCTCGTCCTCATTTTCATCCCCATCATTGTCTCTGCCCTCTTCCTCTCCCTCGTACTCAGCCTTGACCTTCTCATCACCCTCTTCCTCCGCGTTGACCTCCTCCTCGCCCTCCTCCTCCACCTCAACCTCATCCTCACCCTCCTCCTCCTCCACCTCAGCCTCCTCCTCACCATTGTCTTGACCTCCACTAGAACTATCACCTATTGAACCATATATAGAACGCATAGATGACATATATTCATCATAATTAGTGTTGTCCTCTGGTGGAAGTGTTGGACATAAAACTTCTGTGTTTTCCCAAGCAGACTGTTCTACCATCTCTTTGGACCTATCTTCATCCTATTCTGCCTGTTCCTTAAACTAATGTAGCTCAGTGGCACTACAACTCGTACCTGAAGAGGCCAATAACTAGTCTAAACTATACTCTTCCAAGGTCGGCAGCGTACTCTACCCGGGTGCTCATCTCCCAACACCTGATGTAAGTGATCTTTTTGCCCAATTTTGTCCAATTCCTGGGCATAAAGGGCCTCTAAAGCCTCTTGTTACATATATAAATAGATTATTAAGTTACAAAATAGAGATTAAAATTTTAAATCTACAATTTAAAACTTAAAATCTACTTCTGAGTCGGTTCATTAACCTCACATCCATATTTCTTCTTCTAATCGAGAAAAATAGTTTGGCTCAAGGCACACGTCCTTCTATATTAAATTTATGCCTCTACAATGACATTGAATGTAGGAAACCATAATTAAAAATAGGATACCAGAAAAATAATAATTGCATAACTAAAATTATATAACATCTTTAGAAATAGAATAAATTATGGAGGATGCAATAGAAAGTGAATGTCGTAAAGAATGATTACAAACTGTCATACCTATTATCTCTCATGATCTGGCATCATAGTACGTCCCAATGTGTGGGCGTATTTCTTAGCATAAATGTTTTTTTATTTCTTCCAAATGCATCCTAAATAAAACTCAATAATTAGTATAAACGAAAAACATGAAAATTTTCATTTAAATACCTCTAATTTGATTAATATCATAAAATTTCTTGTAATCCAATGATTAATCATCTGTCGGTACTGTTCTAACGGATAATCATCCATGATAGGGACTGTCTCTAACTATGTGCACACTCTATCACGCTAGCCAATGTACAACTGATGCTTATAAGATTTACAAAGATCACCTAAATCCTTTAGACGTGCTGGAAATGCACCCTCACCATCGGGGAAATTAAACCACAACTAACAACAAAATATTAATTCATATAAATACAAAAATTAATATATTACATTAAATAAAACAAATTTTTTTACCCATATCTATTCTCAGGATTTATCCTTAACTTCATTTGGTAGTTGTCTCTATGAGAGCGGGCTAACAGGAATGATGTTAGAGTGTTTGGAAAGCGTCACCAAGAAACACCGACCTTGATTCCCTGATTTTTCAATCATCTAACTATGTTCATTGTAGTCCACCAACAACTGTGTGCGGTGGATCCACACCACATGCATGCGTGTATGCCCCCGCCCCCGCCTCCTATCAGTAAATGTACCTATTATGAAATAAAAAAATATCTTAAAAATACATGTTATAATGAAAATAAATAACTATGTAATAATTTTTATGGTTGTATAAGTATACTTGCGGTATTTTGATCCATGGGTGCCGCTAGATCCACAGAAACTGAGGGAACACCCTATACATATGGAGTGGGTCCCAATGTGTACTCTGCAGGGACATACTCTGGTGGAGTAGGAGTCAAAGAAGATGGAATATAAAAGCTAGGAGAGATGGAAGTAGAAGTAAAAGAAGCTGATATAGATGGTTGGCCAAATGTTGGATGGGGAGTGGGAAGCATCACCGGATATGGTACAAATGGGTGATAAGGATCAGATGTAAAGGGTGGTGAAAACATGGGAGGCCTAAATATCCTGCGTGTCCCTAATGGCACACCGAGTTCAGAATGTGTGATGGATGGTATTTCAGTGGGAGGGCTAGGGTCTAATTGGGTATGCTGACCAGATCGTCTAGCTCATATACCACCCCCCCTTCATACGAACACCCCGAGTACTAGGACCAGTACTAGGATGCTCATTAAATAATTGTCTCCTAAAAGATGGATCTGGAAAAAATTTTAAAAAAAAATTAATCACATGACCTTATATAATATTTAAATAAGTATATTTGAAATAAAATACCCACTACATGCACTACTGCTGGAATGCCCAGCTCAATCATGCGATGATTGTTGTCCATAGTCTATTTTTATCACATCTCTTAAATCAGTTTCATTTCCTGTATTTGAAAACAAATATTGAAGTTAATAGAAAATGATAACTAATTTGTAACCCAAAAAACAAAATAAATAAGAGGGAATATGGGAATTCGTGGATAATTTAACGAACCATTGTTTTAGGTGAGCTTTAACAAATATATAATGAAGTCAATAAATCATACAAGAGGTAATAAATAAATTTAATTTTTACTAGGATCATTATTTACTAAGTGTCATTAGTCTATTAAAATCATGGAACATTGATTATACCTGATTCATAAGTGTTAAAGAAGATTTCAAGATTAAGGAAAATTTTAATTTCATTAGCTCAGTTAGATGATGCAGGTTTGAATACATGATTTTTAGAAGAATACAAACCATCATGTTAATTACCTTGTAAAATATTAAAGAGAGGTCATAGAGTCAGAACAATATTATAAAAAACATATTTGAAGCATTGAAATGTTAACCATGTTTGAAATGTTGGTTTCGTATGTTTAAAAATAGTTCAATTCCAAATTAGAAAATACAATTCAAAAAAATCTTCCAACTAATAAACATTGAAAATTCACATAACTGTCAAGTCAGATACACCATATTTGTAATCATTATTAAATCAATTTGAATAGTGCCAACCTTAACAACCCAACTCGAGGTAAACCAAAATAATTGATAATATGGATAGATGATTCTATATATTTTCCATGACAACTTTAGCTTCACAATCAACTCTGAAAATTGAGATATTAGAGTTATCAAAATAAATAAATGGATTGGTTCTAATGGCAGTAAGGAAAGTGTCAATTCCATCATCACCATCATCAAAAATATGTCTTGGAATTATTTCGACTATGACACCAAATTCAGGTTGAATTTGATGTTTGACATGAGAAACTTGTTTAGCCATTGATGTCAATACATATGGTTCTTCGGTAGCAAGAGTGAGAGTCATATTAATTACTATATATCCAAAATCATCAATAAATGTGTCATGTCTCGTCATCGAATCAAACTAATGAAATTTCATCATCGTGACTCATCCATGAGAGTAATAATCCAATATTATTATTTTTTTCATCAACTCCATAATAACCCACATTTTCATATCGTGGTCTACAATCTGATGCACTGGTATAAAAATCTGTTGTGGTAGTAACCATAATACCATCATGCTTTTTTCTCTTGTTCTTTTCTCGTTCAGTGACAATAAATTTGAAGCCATTGATGACAATTGCTTTACAGTCAAGAACCACAGTATTAGGGCTAAAATCCAAACCTCTTATTTCCTTAGAGACAGTGTCAGTAAGAAAACTCAATAACTATAATATAAATGAATATTAAACTTAATTAAATATTTATTTAATTATTTTCAACATTAATATTTTTACCTTCAATTTTAACCAACCAGAAAACTTTTTGTTATTCAAAGTCTCCCTCCTTATCAAAGATAATGATTGATGATATCTATTTATCATTGTTTTATGTTCCCTAAAGAAAAAAAATTTGAATAGTTTAACAGATATATGTGTAAGATATATATATTCAATTTAGTTACCTGATGTAGTCATCAAACAAATCATTGTTGAACAAAACTGTGTGATGTACCATCTACCTCTCTTCAAGTCTTAATGTCTTAAATGTATATGATCCAAGAATTCCCCCTATTTGAGGAAGTGATGGAAAACTGGGTTCAATTTTTTCATACTATTCTTCTTCATTTCACATTGGTCGGTTCATTCTTGTAGTAAGATTAGACAAATATATTGAGCACAAATCCATACATTTTGGATCCATGTAATTGTTCATGATTAAACCTTCAAGATGATTCCTGTTTCAGACATAAGAAATTAATGTGTACATATTTCTTTCAGTTGGATAAATCCAACAAAAAGAAACAGGTCCTCCGAGAAGTATTTTAGTGGGAATGTGGATAGTCAGATGCAACAAGCATGGGAAAAATGATGGAGGAAATATTTTCATTAACTCGCACAAAATTAGTGGGCATCAGTAAACATTTTTTTCCAAATATACTTGGAAAACTTCTTAGCATAAAGATCTCTAAAAATTGGCACAACCGAATTACAATCACCCTTACATTATTGGTCAAATGAAGATGGCTTTCTATTGGAATCAACTCATGAATAAGAATTTGATAATCACGATTCTTCAAAGATTTTAGCTTCAACTCTCTTCTGTTGACCCATTTCTATATTTTTCTTGAATAGCCATCAGGAATTATAATAGTCTCTAATACTTCCAAAAATTGGGTTTTTTGTACGTTTCATCACATAAGAATCTCATAGAAATTGACATTTATTTTCACTGATACGCACAGGATGTAATTCTGGTTAGATGCCCCAATCCACCAAGTCACACTGAGACCGTAAATCATCTTTTGTGTTTCCCTTTACATTTAGAAGTATAGAAAGAAAAATTTCACATATATTATTTTCAATGTGCATTACGTCTAAGTAATGACATAACAAATTGGTTGACCAATAAGGAAAATAAAAAAAGATACTCCTCTTCCTCAAATTGTAATAAGTTTTAGGGGAAACATTCTTTCTCTTTCCATATTTCATTTGAACCTTCCTAAATGAAAAACAAAAATCTTTCAATTCATTAATCACATTAGTTCCAGAAATACACTGAGGTGGATCATCGGTCTCTAGGGTATTATCAAATCTTCGACTTTTATTTCTATATGGATGGCCCATTGGAAAGAATATTCGATGTCCCATTAAACTGAAACTATAGCGATGTTTCAGTATTCTAGATCGTGTTCTTCATACACATAGGACTTGACAGTTTTCTCTTCGTGCACCATCTAGTCATCATTGCGTAAGCTGGAAAATCATTGATAGTCCACATTACCACAACACGTATCTAAAATATGTCTTTCAAATAAGCATCTTATGTGTGCACACCCACATCCCAAAGAAGATTCAACTCTTTTATTAAAGGTTGAATTTATAAATCAATATCAATGTTGGGATTAGAAGGGCTAGATATGAGTATACTCTTGAAAGTGAAAGGTTTTTACATACACAACCATGGGGGATGATTATAAATGTGTATAAAAATTGTCCATGTGATGTTCGAATTAATCATCTGCCCAAATGGATTAAAATCATCGCATGAAAGAAATAACCTTACATTACGCACATCAGCTAAAAAATCAGGATATCAATCATTAAATCTCTGACATGAAAATCCATCTGCTGGGTGAACTAACTCATCATTAGTCTTCTTTCCCTCAGTATCATGACATCTAATTTTTATTGATATTTCATTAGATATAAAAAGATTCTGGAGTCTAACGATCAATGGAGAGTGCCACATTATTTTCTGTGGCATGCGATATTGTGTTCCACAAGATTTTTACTTCCAAAGGGATGTTCCACATTTTATACAATCATTTTTTTCAGCAGTTTCCTCCTATAATAAACTACCATCTTTTCGGTAAGCATGAATTTTGTTTCTTAAAAATCCATGTTCCTCAACAAACTTCCATTCCATATAGTGGTTTGAAGGAATGTCTACATCATATAGAAGTAAATCCTTCATTTAGTTAAGAATGTAATCAATTTTTGTATTAGAAATCACATATATAGTTTTCCCATGAAACAATCAGATTAAAAATTCAATATTTTTCATTTTATCGCATTGTCGATATACTAGAGTCGTGGCAGCATCATTCAATTTTTTCACCTTGACAATATCATTATTTTAATTAGATGCATCATCAGTCCTCATATAGAAGTATTATTGAGTCAAAATAATTTCTTTTTTAGGATGAAAAATAAACAGAAATCGGTCATCTAATAAATTTTTCAGTCCAAACATTTAATTTAGATCATCAGAAATCTGAGATTTCATTTTCTCCCCCTTGTGATACCACACGTATTATTTTTCTTGAAAACCATATTTTGTTATGTGGTAGCTGACTTTTTCACATCTCAACTAGGGACTACCAACACAATTGGAACATGGCAGTGTATGCGACCACTATCTGAAGCATTGTGAAATGAAAAATCTAAAAATCTCTCCAAAATGATTTGAAAATTTCTTGATATCCAATTGGTTTCATACATCCAACTTCTATCCATTATATAAAAATAATTGTTATAAGTCATTTCATCATAAGCAATTCAATAAGATTGAAGTTTATTAGAAAATATATTTTAAGTAAGTGATAAATGAAGGAGTTTCTAATAGATTTAGTGAACTATTAATACAATGTAAAGATATAATAATTCAGTTATGTGTGCCTAAATTTGAGGTGATATGTGTTTTGTTATTTTTTCATTTATGACATATAAGAAGACACCATAGACATGATAGAACATTGTTCATGATATTAAAATGTGTAGTATTTTCATGAGAGATGCAAAATGTTTAAAGATAGTTTTTTAAATAAGTTATTGATGCTAAAAAATGGAAATATTGTGAAAAGTTATTACATTTCATAACACCCAAACTAAAGTGTCCACAGAAAGTACGATATCACCCCACTAAAAAAGGAAAACCACCTACCCCACTACCCCACCATCCCAAATCCCTTCACATGGATCATCCTTATATCCATTACCCACCTTGATAAAATATGATAAAACAAACCATTTACCATCCTTGAGTGGGGATACAACTCACCAGCACCTCTATTAGTCGATGTGATTCACTAACTACATAAAAGGAGTGTCTATGAAGACTTAAAATCAAGTTGATTCATATAATAATGAAACTTGAATTGTAAAACAAAAATACAAAACAAATCAAACTACAATTATTGGGTATGTCATGACACACACGTCACCACCTGGTTTAGGTCAAATCAAAATAGAAACAAATAAAAATAGATGCAAAAAAATAAAACTATGTTAAGCCTTATAGATTTGGAGTGTAGAACTGAAAAAATTGATTGACTTAATATGGATTTATAGGGAGGAAGGAGTTCCTAGCCTATATAAAGAGCTAGGCCTCTAGTTCAGAACCAAAGGGGGGCTTCCCCAATGTTTATTAAATCATAATCACTATGAATCCATGGTATATTTCCCCAAGGTATTCTAAACCAAATCATCATGAATCCAAGGGGGTTTTCAAATGGAATTAAAAGGTTTGTTTTAAACATGAATCCTTGGTTGATTTCTTAAAATAATTCCAAACCATTAATCAAAGAACAAGTACTCAAAAATTAAATTAAAATTTATTTATATTCATTTTCTATAGGTCTCATATTAGAGGCACATGCCTCCGACCCCATTATGTGTTATAGGCATCCCAAATCATTCACTCATGTTAAATAACTCACTCTTGGAACCCCTATGGTGATACCTTTCATTTCCCAATTAGTTCTCCAAGTCAAGAACACCCCATGGGTGGAAAAAGTTTAGGATTCTAAAATAATAGGCTGTTCATGGATAGTTAAGAGGTTTCATTTCATAAATTATAGACAAAAAAATTTATTTTTAAATTTTAGAGTAATAATAATGTATGTCAATTATACTACACATCATAAACAACACAAAACAATTATACTTTTAAAGGATAGTTTATAAACCATCTTCTATATACTCACAGACATCTACCAATCAAGTATTAGTCATTGATTCAATATCAAATAGTGCGAATCATAAATTTTTAAAAAATACCTAAAAATAGGGAATAATGATGTGATCTTTCTAGATAGTGAAAAAAATGGATAATGGTTGAGAATAGAAGGATATCCTTATAACTAGATCATAGTTGGGATGAACAACACTAGAAACAGATAAGATACCTCAAAACACTTTGTTAGCTCATAGAGTTTGGTAGACCACACACCAACCATGTCAATTACCTCAATGAGGGATTCTATGTATGTATTTGGGAAGATTATGAAAGAGTCTACCATAGATGGGGGAGTTGTAGCTGATCGGATGGAAGACCTCGGGTTAGGGTTCAACTATGTGGGGACTTTTGGAAATTAGGGGAAATGTAGAGTTATCTGTTTCTGTGTAATTGGGGGCAGTTTTCCTGCATTTGAGGGACTTTTCCCAATGGTTTTTAAAAACTATTGGGAATATCATGGAATTTACCAACGGTTTGTACAAAGCATTGGTAAAGGGAGAAATTTTTTTAAATTTCCCGATAGTTTCTTCAAACCATTGTAAAATCCTTCACTAACTCAAACTTTACCAACGACTTATTCAAACTGTTAGTAAAGGAACCCTATACCAATGGTTTTGTTGAAGCATTGGTATAAAAGCATTGGGAAAACCCAACTTCACAGTAGTGTTACATCCTCATTATCATTAATATTCAATTATTCTGTGTGTAATATTTTACAATATATTTTTATTTTCTATTTTTTTAGGTTGATTAAAATTTTAAAGCCATAATATATTAATTGATTTATTCTCACATCATCGTTACGGTAATTTCAAGGATTTACTTCAAAATCTCATTTGCTTCGAAATTATTTACACATGAATTTACATCATAGTAAATTATTGAATTATTTTTTATAAATACATTAATTTTATTACACTTGGGTTATTTATATATTTTTCCACGTAATTGTACCAATTTTCACTATTTGGTTCTCAAAATATTTTATAAACTTTTTATGAGTAAAAACTAACTTCATATATCTCTTTATTAAGAAATCCTATTTTCTTCTAAAACCCATGTTTTATTAATTTTTTTTAAAATATGAATTTAACCTTATAAAAATTATTTATTGAATTATTTTTACCATATTATCCTTTCATAAATTTTTTCAATGTAATATTCTTATCTCTTTAAGAATGATGAAATTTTATAACATTTTTACCATGAAAATGGAATGTTCTTTTTCCTTAATACAATATGCATGGATTTAACTAACATCGTTTATTTAAATATAATTTTCATTTTTAGAAGGTTTATTTTGAAATACAATTCTTCTAAAATATATTTTCTTTGAAAATGATTTAAAAAATCAAAAAAAAAGTTTATTTTCCTCATTAATATTTTCAAAAAATAATTTTATATTATTTTTATTCTTCAATGAAAAAACCCATTTATTATTAATCCACCTAGGATATTTTTTATTGATATAATCCTTTTTATTACTTTGAATTTTTTATGATTTATTTGGAAAAGGATGGTATTTACATTCACTTCATTGATTACTTTGTTAGTCCCCTTGAAATATTTAATTTACTATGATCATTAGACATTGAGTTTCCCCAAATTATCCATATCAGTTATCATGGATATGCTTATTTCCATAATCCTATAATATTTCTAGGTATGGTATTTACATTTATAATTATGTTATTTACTATGGAAATATTGAAAAATTGGTTTTGTTTATTTGATATTGATATTTGATAAGGCATATTATTTAATTTGATTCTTTGATATGAGGAATGATTTGGAATAGTAATGAAAGGTGGTCCCCATACATTATATTTCCCCGTGATGCCTCTACAAGTTCTCTTGGGAAAAATATTCTTCATAAATTAAATGGTTTTCTACCTGTGGTTTTAAACTATATTGTGAAAGATCTTGACGGTATAAGTTTTTAGGTTCCCGATATATGACATCCGATAATTATGTGTTGCAATAATTTTGATTTTATATTTACAATACATGATATTTTAACTATAAAAATGTCTATATATGCATTTAAATATCATTTTATTGAGTAAATGGTGTGTGTTTTCAGTTTTTTACCATTCTATATTGATTTCTTATTATCTAGTTATTTTAAGTTGAATGTGCTCTCAATAATTTACATTGCAATATTATGTATTCAGTTCCTTATAAATTTATTGATGACATGGAATATGTCTTCCATTATTACCTTTTTATATTTACTATTCGTATCGATTCATTATTGATTTCACTATAATTGACCAATATTATGCATTTGAGCTGCCTTATTTTTTATTCCTTTCTCCAATATTCCATATAATATACTAAGAATGGTATGAACGGATATTCCAGATGGAATAAATTTATTATAATTCAATGAAAAAAATTGCATTGTAATTAGAGTATTTATTTCTAAAACAAGGCTCATGTATGTATCTAGTTTACCAAGATGACTAAAGACTTCACCCCTGTAGGATTTGAATCCTTATAATCCATCTTATTTAATGGAATTAGACACTAGATCTAGGATTCTAGGGTCTGGTTGCTACATTGACATTGCTGTGGATGTATTTAGAGATTTTAATTTTGAATACGAATAACCTTAGGATATAAATTCTTATATTGGGGTGGATGTATTTTCTTATAAATCTAAAAATATTCGCGACAGATCATTGATAAATAATATATATTATCTTATATATAATGTTCTTGTAAATGTCTAGTCAAATTTTCAAAAAGGGAAATATGTTATGATTATATGTGTTTATCATTCATTCATTCATCATCTTGTACCTAAATATATATATGAAGGTTTAAAAGATTCCAATTGGATATTTTCTAGGTAATATATTTTCAAACAATTTACTATAAATATTGCATAGACATTAATATTTCTACTAAATTATTATCAAGTTATTGAAAAAATTTGATCTTTATAAACAAGATTTAAAAATATATAAATATTATTATAAATAAAAATTGATTATTTTAACAAGGATATTCATAATAAGAAGTTATTTATTTTGAAAAATCATTTCAATTTGTTTCAATATTATATGTACTTAGAATATAATTTACTTATTTTTATTTTAATGGATATAAATTATTTAAAATATGTGTCAATTATTATTTTCTATAAGGTTATATTTATGAAGAATTATATGTCAGGAAAGGCTTCATTCGAGATTTGAACCTTTCAAGTACATGTTAGATATCCCCCATGGGTATGAAAATTAAAAACAACCTGATCATGTCTTGAAAAAATCTACGGCTTTATATGGTTTGAAACAAGTTCCTCGTGCTTGCTATGAATGGTTCGCAATATTTATTTTGATTTTTTGATAAATTACTGGTTGATACCAATTTATTTATTATGAATGTTTTTTTATTTTTATTGTGAAAATTTATGTTGATGATATTATATATGCATCTTTACAAGAAAATATTTTCAATTAATTTTTATAAATAATAAACTCCTTATTTTATATGAGTAGAAGCATAGAATTTAAATAATTCATTAGTCTTCATTTTCTTCAATGAAATGATGGTATGTTTATTAATCAATGTATGTTTGATAAATAAGAAGTTTTTATATTTGGATTATATTCCAATAAAATTCAAAATATTCTTATAAGTACTACATATAAATTGTATTTAGATAAATATAGAAGTTTTATTGATGTTAAATCTTATAGAGGAATGATTAAAGGTATATTTTCCAAAACTCATTTAAGTCCTAATTTAATGTTTTATATTTTTATTTTTTTAGATTCTAATGTGACCCTTAAGATTGTCACATAACATATTTTAAAAGGATTAATAGATGTGTTAAGGGTTCTTTAAATAATTTTTTGTTTTGTCCTTCTTAAAATTATTTTTATTTAATATGCTATTCGGATTCTTATTTTGGTGGATGAATTATAGTTAAAAAATATCAGTAGTTATGTGTCATTTATAAGGTAAATTTTTAGTTTCTGGGGATTTAATGAGAAAAAATATTTTTTATATTTAAACAGTTCAATATGATTCTATAGATATTGCAACTTGTTTTTCCAATAATTATGCATTTTAAAAAAATTGGTTTTTATTTTAATAATATTTTTATATTATATGATTATTACCCTATCATTTCCACTTCCAAAAATCCCTTACAACACCCTAAGACTAAGTACATTGATGTAAAATTTTGTTTTATTAGGGATCACAATGAAAATAGAAATAAAAATTTATAATTTATTTCTACTGAAAACCAGTATGAAAATATACTTACTAACCCCATGTACATTCTTATTCATTATAATATCTATGTTGAACTTTGATTGGGGGAAAATTTAAAAAAAAAATTGGCATGAAATTATGGGTTGTTTGAATGTATTTAGATGATGAACTTTTAGATTATCACTTAATATGCCGTAATATAGAATATTTGTTTTGAAATTAATATTTTAAATTTATATACACATTTTCTTATTATTTTAAAAAAATTTAAATATATTATTTAATTTCTATTTATTTATTAATTATTCACTTTTCATTAATTGTTATTTTGTAAAGGATCACTTTTATATTTTCATTACTAATTTCATATATGATAACTCTATAGAAATTGATGTTATAAAAATATAAATAGTTAGAGTGGATCCTTGAGGAATCTAAAATATTACTATATATATACTTATACTATGATGCATAAGTAGATTTTGAATTCTTCTCACAACATTTTAAAATTCCTGAATTTATGTTGTACCTTATCATGTGATCGATGTAAATTTTAGGTTTAATTACATTTCAAGTAATAATCAAGGGGATATTTTCATCTTTTCTTTTTTACATTTGAATTTTTAGTGTTTTTCCTAGTAGTATATATTAAATCATTGAGATAATTAAATAGTGGGGATCTGTTTAATTTTTTGACATTTTAAAAACTGTGGAGTGGTATTTAAATTGTAAATGGGTTTTAAAAATCAAAGAGTGTTATTGAGTGGATCCTTGAAAAAAAATTATTTTTATAATTAGAAAAAATTATTTTATTTATTCCCTATAACATGATTATTTAAATAACTCGCTCACATAAATTATTTTTTTGTAAATAAATCCTTAAATTATTAATATATTTCAGCTCTAATTGTTAATAACATATTTTACATGTTTCATGAAGTTTTTATATCTTAAATATATCATTTAAGACCTTTAAACATCATTTAGATGTATTTTATTATTATTCCCACATAGGGAAATGTTGATACATGTATCGTTATACAAATCCACATATCCAATTCTCTAGATTTTTTACATTATTTATTTTGACCATAACCTGGTATACAATACTCAAAATTAAGAAATTATTGATGCATTGGTAAGATAAAAATATTGTCTAAATATCATTATGATAAATGAATAGTCAAATCTATGTTTATCATTTTTTATATTGGATATTAATTCACTATATATTTTAAATAATAATTTTTGATTTTTTGAAAATAACATTACTACTATATTTGAGTGATACATCAAGTTATTGATGTCTAATTGAGAAATTTTTAATGTGATGAAAATATTAATTTTTCTTAAATATAATTCGACATGCCAAAAAGATAAAACTTATGTTTCTAATTTTTTTATTTATATATATAGTTCCCTTAAAATCAAATTTTTTAGATGTAAACAATATTCTTAAGAAAAATTCATAGTTTAGTTTCTTACATAAACCATTTTTATAAAAATTTGGATATATTATATTTTGGTAGTTTACATTTTAATATTTTATAAATTCATATATATAGAATATGATAAGTTAATTCCACTACATAAATTGATTCAGTTATAAGAAATTCAGTTTCATAGATTTTATTATGTGATACTTTTCTTACATTATTCTTATTACATAAAATGATTTAGTTACATGGATTACATTTAAAATCATATTATATAAGAATGTTTTCTTATGTAATTTTATTGTTTCCACTATATGTTTTTAAAACTAAAAACTAAGATTTTATTTTTTATATCATTTAATTTTTATATATGTTATATGTTTATATTGAATTTTTTAATTTTTACTTATTCTAGATTTACTAATTATTTTATAATATTCATGAATACATAATTTAATTTTTTTATGAAATAAATATGATTCACATTGGATTAAACATGAATAAATATTCAGATTGAAATATTTTAACATTTTATATTCAAATTCAAACCAATATAAATGTAAATAGTTAGTCTCATATATTTTAATTAGTTTTATAATGGCATTAATACTCATTATTTAGAATGAATTTACTATAGTATTAAATATTCTAACCACTGACATAGTAAATTTTTTATTTTTTACATAGTATCAAGGAGGCCTAATGGAAAAATTATTTTTTATTAATAATATAGAAACACGTTCACCATTTTTTGGGAATTATAATGAAAAATAATAAAGTAGTTCATCGAAGATACATGAACTTGTTTCTTTTGGAAATGTGTTATATAAATTTATTCAAATTTTTAATATGTTTTACATAAAGTAATATTATATAAAAAACTATGAGATAAAATAAATACTATAACTAATATGTGTGTGTGTTTCTTCATTCATTATTGAAGAAACTTGGTGTGCTTAAATAAATCATGTGAAAATTTCTAAAAAAATTAATCCTTACATTATCGACGCTCAAAATGAAATATTTTTTTACTATCTAATAAGAATATTCCAACATGGGTGCCACACATCATTACCCCAATATTATTGGTCACATGATCTCAGGTGTGCCTCCCCATACGATAGAGGCTTCCAACTAATATTTAAGTTTAAATATCGATCACGGGGAGACTATAGCCTCTTTATCAGATTAATGAAACAACAGAAATAAATAAAAATACCAAATCATATAACCATAAACAAAGTAATATCATTATAACAGGAAAAATAAAACTTCAATACGATACCCACACCCAATGTATAGAGATTTAATTCCAATTATTATTCAAGTGTCAATATGAAAAACCCAAAATTAATAAAGACACAAAAAAATCCAATGTGATTCCCAAATCATATTATGTTCCTTCATCCATTATTTATCCCAACTCATCCATCTAACGTAGGACTCTGTCCTTTATCCTATCATGGAAACATGTAGTCTATTCAAGTACCAATCAGGAAACCCAAGTAGGGTGTGAGTAAAAATCATTAGGATATCACCAATGGTGTCTAAACAATATCTTTTCAATAACAATGTATTCAGTTTTATATATAATAAAAAAACCACACATAAGTAAACATATTTTAAATTTATTATTCTTCTAATTTACTGAAAAAAATCATGGGTTCTTGAGGACACCAAAACCCTCAATACAAACATCAGACCATGTTAGAGTCTGAACCATATCACAATAACATTCTTATCATTTATCATTTCATTTCAAACATATCACAACCAATTGGAACCATAGTAAAATGCCATATCATGGTTATAGAATGTCATTTCTAACACTATGTTGGTGTTTGGATCCTCATTCCATGTATATACCTCATTAATCACATGGGTATTTAGAGCCCCAATCCCTATCATTTATCACCTGACCTTATAATTAAAAATATAAATTTATAAAGATAAGAACCACACCTTTTCATATGTAATTAACTATGAAGTGAATCTATATGAGTTTTTAATCCATTTAATAGGATATATTGGAATCCCTCTAACAGCCCAATAAAAAAAAATTCACCATTTAGTTCCATCCATTTTAGATATAAACCATCATGGACAACCCATAATTGTTGTTTACTATTAATCATTCTTAAATGACCATAAATCCTATTATATACTTGTTTCTTATGGATTAAGAAACAATTTCATAAATTTTAGTCATCCTTGGAGACTGTAAATCACAAAGTTCCATTAATTTTTCACGAACTGTATGAAACTCCAAAATATCATTATGTATCTCCACCTAAAAAACTATAAATAAAAAATATATCACTGAGACATTTTTAGTGAAACGTATCTTCACTGTTTCATTATTTTTTATATATGAGATCTTAAATAATATAATACACTTAATTCCTCAATAGATTTTAGGAAATCAAAGTGTAACTTTAAATCCTCAATGAATGAATAAAAAACATTCTTATATAGAAATAAACTCCAAAAAAATCTTTAAGTTTCACTAAGGGACCTTAAAAATATTATAATTAACTATATATCCATTGGGGCTGATTGATGTATGTGATGAAAGTATAGGTTGAAAAACAATAAAACTACCCTGAAGGAATTTAATTGTAGATAACATTAAAATACTTCACACAAATATTGTATAACAACAATAATTCACATCCCCATTAAATAATAATGATATCCCATAAAAAATTAAATCATGAAATTTTAATTAATTCAGTTTCCATTCAAATTGTTATGTTTCAATTGGTCAAGGTTATAATGGGTTTTACCAATTACTTGTTGAAATAAAATTTATGATAAATTTGAATATCATCAATCTTCGTGTTATGAAAATAATTTTCGAAACAATAATAACTTTATACCTTAATGAAGCATTCTCCAAAATCCTTGCTTCTTTTATTTTAGACGGTGAAACTCGGATAATGAATTGTGATGAATGATGCAATATATTACAAAAATACATCAAAAGAAATAAAAATTTTGATTTTTACTTTTTCAGACAATGTTTTAAGTTGAAAAAATAAAAAATGATAAAATAATAAGAATAATATTTTTAATGGTACCAGAATAAATCTATTCCACATCTTCTGTTTTCTTTTGAAAGGCAATCGGTTTATACATTCTAAACCAATTCTATGAGAAACTTAATTACACAATATTGTTGTGATTCAAACAACTATGAAACAGATTAAGTGGTCATCCTCCTATACTAAAAGTGGACTCTAATGATACTTTAGTAAAATAAATTTCTAGAATATCTCTATAAATTCATGAGAGAACATTATACTTGTTTTCATTTATATTCCACCATCATAAAATATCAAATCCATAAAAATAATTCTCTCAATCATCAATTTCTAGATATATTTCAAGTTCTTTCCTTTTTAGTTTCAATTGACATTTACTTTTATTTAATCTATATTCATCTTTCCATTTATCATTATCCTCAATATTGGTACTAGTATCATGAATATATTACTCTGGATGAGAAATTTAATCACATTTATCAACAATTGGAATGAGATATTTACATTTGTGAAACTCTTAGAGTGTATTCATAACCACTTTTAATTTACTTTCCAACACATTTTAGCATTTATTATCAAACATAATTTCTAAACTATATTGAACACATTCCAATTTAAGTAGAGGATCAAGAAAAACTACAATAACTAAGAGAGAATTAAAATGGGAACCAATACACAATACTTGTCCAAGGTAATCTTCATTAAAATTTCCATTTTTCTCATATTAATATCCCAACTCATCATCCTATTCTTTTTTTTCTATATATGTCTCATAGAGTGTGAAAAAAAGTGTGGCATGCCACATGTATAGAACCAGGAAATTCAATTATGTTGTCATAATTGTTTTTTTAAACTTGACAAATACACGTCCACACTCCAAATCATATGTTCAATAAACTCCAGCCACACATACAAGAGAACTCCTAAAAAACTCATCCTCCTCAAGGTGAAAAAATAGTTTCTTATACTTCTCAAAAACATCCAACATAAATTAGCAATAATTGAATCTAGTAAGGACATAAGTTATTATGGACTCTTTCCTATGGATTTTTAACTCCTCATTGAATCTATTGAAAAGATCCAACCACGAAGGTGAAATTATCTCAAATTTATATGAATATTTTATTCTAGTAATTAATTTTTATATTTCCTTTATCCCATCACTAATAATATGTTTTATAACATACTCAAAACATCTCATATGCATATACTTCCCATTAAGATTAGAACCATTCCAATTATTAACCCCCATCACTAAATAATTATTAGTTGTATTATTATGACTATCATTGTCCATATTAACAATATTAGTCATTAAAATCATCCTTTGATTCAATGTATATTCTAATACCTGACCAATTTTTCCCCATTATGGTTAACAAAAATAAAATACCAGATTACTTTTTTATTTAAGATTCATTTATCATCAATAAATTGTAAAATCACACACAAATAATTCAGATTGTGAATTGAAATCTTTTTTTCCGGGGTAATAAACACCATATAAGAGAACATATCCATCATAAATTTCAATTTTTCATTCTCAATAAAATTTAACTACAAGAAATCCATTTCAATGGTTTTTCTATATGGAACGTGAAATTGAAGTTAAAAACTTCAATGAAGTCTATAAAACCTTCATTCTCAACATATTTAAATGATAAATCATCAAATATTATATTTTTATAAAGAGCTATCATTCACTCTTCTTGATTAAAATGAGGTACTGAAATTTTAACTATCACATCAACTTTATCATCATACTTCATTATAAGACCAATAGTGGTTTGAATTTTTTCAAGATTATTGTGAGGATTTGTTTTCGCCCAATAAAATGGATATTAAAATTATGAGTTCCATGCTAGCTAAACATGAAATCATAATCATTTACAAAATAATTAAAAATTAAACTTCGATATTTATTATGAAAATGATCCCAAGATTTAGAAACTGTAGAACTATCCGAAGCATTAAGAACATTTACCTTTTTCGGAGACCTCTTCCCCTCATTTTCTAAAACTAGTATACTACTACTCCCCCTCCTATTTCAATAAATATATGTGTAGTTGGAGTATAGAACATCTAACATTTGCTTTCTGAAGAAACTATAAGATTAGAAACACCTTCCATGTGAATGGATTTGAGTTGTGCTTTCTAAAAAGTCTCCAACTGACAACCAATATATTTTGGAATTCCCATGGAAGAAGAAGAAGACCTAGACATCACATCATATTGAGGAAGATAATTTTAAGAACATTATAAAAAATAACAACTTACATTTCTATTGAATGCAGACTGAACACATGACTGTGAGGAGTATAGGAGGCGAACCACGATGGATTTCTCATGATCACTCACGATGGGATCTACTGGGGAGAAGGCGAGCAAAAAGATGTAAAGTAAGGGAGTAGAGTATGATGATTGAGGCCACGATAAGTCTCCTTTGAGGGAAAGATTAAGGAATGGGAGTAGGGTTTTACCATGCGTGAGGGATGGTTAGGGTCAGCGGGAGGAGGAGAGGAGGCTGCAAAGGGAATCAATCTGGGGAGAGGAGGTGAGGAAAGAGATGAGTATGGGACTAGAAGAAGAGGAGGTGGTAGGCCATAAACTTTCTAGGGGAGGAGGAATGAAGGAGGAAGAGTATATTAGGGCTTCACTATATGCGAGGGAAGGTTAGGGAGGGGGCGGAGGAGAGGATATGAGGAAGTGAGTCTGGGGGAAAGAGGGAATTAGGGTGGTGAGATTTTTGGGTTGTGATGCGAGACAATGCCTTTTTCATACACATTCTGGTCATTGGGTTAGGTTGGGTCTAAATGTATCTATCGCAATACTTGACCCAACCTGTGCTTGAGCGAACCTGAAAAAACTTGACTAGAGTCAGTCGTGTCTAGTTGAACATGTCATGTGGGTTTGGTTCAGGACACCTTTAAATCAAATCATTGATGGTTAATCAATATTAACACATTATTATCAACATTTAACATAATTTAATACCATTATAATTAATAAAAAAATATATTTTATCAATTTAATCACATAGAATAACATTAACAAAAAATAATTAATCTATTTCTCAACATTAACCATTTATCTAATTAATTAATCCAATCCCAAAATACCAATATCCCAATTATTAAATAAGTAATTAATTAATCTAATTTGACAATCCATATATCATAATAATTAATTCACAAATTAATTAATCAAATTCCATTATCCCAATATCCCACTAATTAATAGACTAATTAAATAATCCAACATAATTGATCAATCACACAATCCATTAATTAATCAATTGGCTAAAATAATTAATTCAATTTAGTAATTTCAAATTCTAAAAATTCAATATAAATTCTAAAATTACATACATGTAATTGAAATCATGACATTAGTACTTTTATAATAGACCACCTACCTCATGTTGTTAATAGATTCCTACTAATGGAGAACCCCAATTTTAGAAGAATGTTCAATTTCATAATGAATAACTATATCTAGATCAATATCCTATGGCTATGATAAAAATGATTTCATATTCCAATACTAGATTTGTTTCTATCACAAATAGAGAAAAAAATACCTTAAAAGGATTATAGAAAGATAAGAGAGAGGGAAGAAACTATATGGAATGATAATCTCTTACCAAGAGAGGTACACATCGTCAATACATGCTTAAAATTGCTAATAAAGAAGGTCGTAAGGCCTTGGAATCCATCTAAGAAACTTTAAAAATAGAGATTAAATTATTTAAGGTCTAGAAAAGGGATTTAGGGATATAAAACATCAGATTGGGAATTTTTTTAATAAATTTCTATAGATTAAGATCCCACAAGCATAGTTTTCTTATACAAGGCGCATGGATTTCCCTAAACATACAACCTAAATTTGTTCCTCACCTAAGTGTGTCACATGGTTTATTCTTTAGGGGAATATTATTTGAAAAATAGTGCACCACCCATGCAAATCCAATTTGGATGCATTCTCATGGTTAGCCAGCCTAGGAGCACGTGTTGGTGAAACCATGCCCAAAATATGAAAAAATCATCCTCCTTTCTAAATTCTCCAAATATCACCCAAATGCAGCCAAGATAAATACCAAAAAACGGAATATTAAAAAAAATTATATTTGAATGATATAGATGCATCTATATAAATGTTTTGGGTCTTACAGTCTTCCCACCTTATAACAACTCATCCTTGAGATGCACTCCCAAGAACTACTAAGATTAAATGATAAAAAGATCAGGCCACGTAGCATTAAAATAAGATACTCTCTACCATGTTTCATCTTACACATGGTCATGTTTCCACAATGTACTAACTATTAGCATAGTCCTTCCACACAACACTTTCTCACTATGATCCAACACATGTATCTAATGATAATGAAAGAAAGAATCGATATCAAGTTCAACATCATCCACATTAATCACATTAGAAGGTTTGACATGATACCACTAATGTTATGATCAATGAAGAACATAATTCATAGCATTTTACCAATGTAAAAGATCCAGTTGGTAAGCCAATACCCCGATCATCTCTAAAATCTCAAATAATACAATGAACCTAGGTTCCAACTTTCATTTTTTTAAATCATGTGGTGAATAAATATTAGAGACACCTAAAGTAACACATGATTACCCTCTAGAAATTATAAGGTTTATCTAAATTTATAATCATACGACAATGGCCTACTGTGAGTCATAGTTGTATGATTCTGATTTAGGTGAACATGCTCTGATTTCTCCTATATGAGACAGATTACCAAAAACTCCAATTCACCATCCTCCATCAAACATAGATGTGATCTTCTTGGCCTACCATAAAACTCCTTATATGGTTCTATCTGAATAGTCACTGATGACTATTTTTAGGATAATTCCACCAAATATAGGTGTTTCTCCCAAGACCCACCAAATTCTAAAAGACACGCCTGAAGAATATCCAAAAACTCCATTATAGTATGTTTTGAATCCCTTTATGCCTATGGGTGGAAATCCATACATAGTATAATATATTAATAATGTGCCTTCTACAAGCCCTACAAGAAGCACAATGTAAAACACAAGCCATGGTCTGAATCAATACTCCAAGGAATCCTATATAGATAGACTATCTTCAAGACATAAATGTCTCCAAATAGATGCACTGAGAAAGTCTCCCAAATATGCAAGAAATGTGATAATTTTTTCAATTAGTCCATAATAATGAAAATAATGTAATTATTTTGATGATTTATTGGGATACCCACAAAAAATCAGTAGTAACATCACCCAATTCAATTACATAATGGAAATGGATGTAGTAAACCACTAGGTCATGGATAAAAGGACTTTACTGTTGATAGGTATATCATCATGTCATGAACCCTAAAATCTCCTATTTCATTCCCAAGAACAAAAAATATTGTCCTAGGTAACAATACATTTTGATCACTCTAGGATGAAAAATGCAGTTAAAGACATGAAAATCAGGCATCATCTCTCCCACATACTAAAAGGCCCAACAACCCATTTCCTAACATAGATTATGTTATCCTAATCAATTCTTAAATTGGAAGTTGACTCCCAACCTTTAAGGATTTCACTCAAGGAAAAATATTTCGGACCCTCATACTATATATCTCCAATCTAGTTAAAATTTTTAGACTCCATTGAATCTAATTTGAGAGTCATCTACTTCAGACTTCCCTGAACAAAAACATGAATATCAGCTAGTAAATACATCCTTTTCTACTCATCCCTTGACTTCTAAACTACATGACTCAGATTTTTCATATTTTTGGTTTTCGCAAAACTACTTCACTTCTAGGGTGAATATGCTAGATAAAAGTTGAATGAATGCATATACTTAACCCATATCTAATGCATCAGATTCAAACATTACTGATAAAAAAAATTAATTTAAGCTCTTATGATCATTATACATTATAAACTTCTTATACCAATGATAATCCCACCAACACTTCAAATAATAAACCACATTAGCTAATTCAAGGTCATATGTAGATTAGTTATATTAATTTGGCCTCAAATACTGAGACCATACACCACAACACAATATCCATGTATCAACACTTCTCAAATATGTAACCCATAATATTCAAAACAAACACAGTATAATTCTCCCCTAGCTCTGATAGAATCAAGATTAATGACATTTTCAATCACTTCTTCAACTCTTTTAAGGCATTCTCACTTGATTTTATTCATTCTAACTTTATCACCTTCTTCGTAAATATCAAAATAGGCTCTTCCAAATGGGAAAAGTATTGAATGAACCTTGGATAATATCCATCTAGCCCTATATAGCTAAATATATCAAAAAAAATATTTGGGTTTTCTCATGAAACAATTGCATGAACCTTCTATAGTTCCACCGACACATTGTCCTATAAGATATTTTTACCCACAAAGTGTACCTAATCAATCCTATACTGACACATAAATAACATGGAATATAGAGGATTCTCTCTATGTGTAATCATAATGATGTCAATATGTTTGGGATGTTAATATTGATCTTAGAGTACACGAAGATTTCATCAACAAATACTACTAAAAATGGATCTAGGTATGGGTGGAAGATTCTTTTCATCAAGTACATAAACACCTGAAGATAATTAATCAGCCCAAATGTCATAAAACATTCATAGAGGCTATACATAATTCTAAATTTAGTCCTTAGTATATCAGAAGGTTGAAATATCAATTTATGACACACCGATCTCAAGTCGATCATAGAGAAAACAAAAGCTCCCCTGAACTATTCCAACAGATCTTCAATACATATAAGATGCTACCAGTTCTTCACCATCACATGGTTCAAATTCTGGTAATCCATATATAAACATAGAGTCGCTTCAGTCTTTTTATGAAATAAAAATGTAGAGCCTCAAGGAAACATACATGGATAGATAATCCCCTCATCCATCAAATCTTCCAGTTGAGTCTTTAACTTTGGAAGATCTATTGGTTCCATTATTTATGGTGGAATGGAAATAGGGTCAACTCTTGACATGGTCTCAATTGTGAATTCCACATCACCCTTAGGTGGAATCCTAGAGAAATCCTTATGAAAAACATCCAATAACCTTTACACTATGGGTGAAAACACATCCTACATTACACCTTCACCATCTAGATATGGACATAAAACCATTATGGTAAAATCCCCTAGTTTTTGGTGAACATGGATGGGATATCCTACCTTCATATCCCATTTTACATGGTCAATATACTTGTTACCCTCTAGAGACGTATATTCACCCTTATTTGGTGTCAATATATGTAGGATCAGTACACTACTAATTATTCCACACCCAAAAATTGATTGAATCCTAAAAATTTCGGGATGTAAATAATCCAACTAAATTGATACTCCCCAACCTCGAGAGTACGCCCCATGAAATAATAGTTGTCTCTCAATCTTACTCCCAAAGGTGTATCTATCTTCAAAACCCATATCACAAACTCCATCGCCAAGCTCAAACCATTAAAAATGTAGGAAGATATAAAATAATGAGAGGAAAAATAATCAAATAAGGAATTATAAAGCATAGAATATACAAAAATAGTATGTAATACTATGAAAGTATATCCTCAATATCCACCAGTGTAGGCTGAAAAACATGCTACCATCATTCTATTATTCCCTATTATGCAGTATGAAGCCCCTGAGATACTCCACTCTACTCATATGAGATCTCTTTCAAATATTCACCCCCTACACTACCTATTCCCCCTATCTAGTTGAGCCCCAAGTTCCAGGATAATTAAGTATAGAATATCCTTTTCCCACACACTAGTCTGGCCAAGTTTCTCCTTCACTACCCATTTGTCATGGGTTCTACAGTACCATTATACATGTCATATCCTGATGCAAGATTTTAACTCTACCAGTTGTTAGTGATAGTGTCTACGATAGTGTCTTAGCCTACCACACTACTTGTAAACCACTCGGGTAACATACTGAGTAACTGATCCACCCCACTGGACACTCTTCTTTCCTATTTTCTAGTTAATATTCTCATAATGATTCTTCATACCCATGGAAGGCATACCCTCTAATTATAAAATAAAAACCATCATTCCCCCACATGACTACTCATTCAGGTTCCCCTCGGATATGATAACATGATTTACCACTCTATAAAACATTTTCATCCAGAAGATATTAAATCAGTACTAAATCTCACATCTATAACCATTATAGAAACACATTTCCATAGTTGTATCATCACCTTCCAAAAGTAGTTCAATGAACTAAATGTTAGTAAAAAAACCAACATAATCCATCACAGAAATAATCCCCCGATTCAATAGAAAGAACTCAACCATCCTCAACTGTATTAGTGTCTCTAGAAATATGTGATCCAAAAAATCCAAAGAAAAGGTATTTATATAAAATGATATTAGAATTTACATCTAGATATTGAATGTCCCACCAGTGCAACACTGATCATCATATCATGTAAGCATCCAACATGAACCTTTTCTCAGTAGGAGTCTCTAAATGGTCATGTATAGTCTAGATGGAATCAATCAAAAAATATACTTCCTTAGGCCCACGATCTCTTGTAAACACCAGAGGGTGGTTGAACTAAAACTCCCATGTCAAATCACAAATTATCTCCACAACCCTCCCTGGGTGTCTTTCTATGAACTACATGAACTTCATGAACTAAGAACTATTCTATGGGAACTTCTCTTTGACATCCTCACCGAGAACTAAGGGTGCCTCAAGATCTACAACTAAGGGATCATTTCCATCCATACCCTTATCTCATCCTATCATCAAGTGTTGTCATGGATGTATATATATAAAATTACAAACACATTTCTTATGAAACATTCATAACATTATAACATTTATGGGCATTCACATAAAGCCACAATTAATCATTACCCCAATCACCTCCACATAGTCAAAACAGAGACACTATCAATATCATTAACCATCAAATTCTAGTTAATGGTTAATAGAGGGTAAAATGATCTCATTAATAATGTCTCATTTAAACCAATTTATTTATATATTTCATAATTTTATAAATTTTCAATTCCTTATCAAGCACCATTTTTAGTTAAATTTCACAGGCAAGGAAAAATATTAAAATTTCAAAAACTACCCAAAACCTCTTTTTCATCCATTCCTAGAATGATGAATGTCCTAAAATAATTTTGAGTGCCAAAATTTATGCTTGTATACTCAAATCTTATTCTATTTTGGGCCATAAGTCAAATATGAGACTTCCCAGAAAAAATAATAACATCACACAACAAGTGAATCATTCGACGTAAAATATTGTTAACTATAAATACATGCATCAATAAAAGCAATCCCAACCTAGGTACAAGGATTTTGCATTCATACCTAGGTAATTTAATCCCATGCATTAGTTCTTAAGCATGGACTAACTCACCTTATTCCCATTTATTCCTTTCCCTAAGTAGTAAGACATGGGAAAAGAGAAGTAACTTCTATAATACCAAATTGTAACATTCCAACCTAGTTTTCACTCACTAGTTCCCCAAGATAGTTGGTCACATGACCTCAGGCACTCCTCCCCTTATGCTAGAGGCTGATTTATAGTAGCGAGGGACTAATATTGATCACGGGGATACAATATATATTTATTAGAGTATTGAAACATCAGAAATCAATAATGATACCAAAATCTGTAACCATTACCAGAATAAGATTAATATCTCATAATGACTAAAACATGAATAAAATATAAAAAACAAACTATATATATATCATTCCATGTATGTGTCACATTTCAATATACAAAATCCAAAATAAATAAACACACTAACAACCCCCAAGTGGGTCTTAAATCATGTTTTATTCCCACATCCATGATCCGTACTAACTCTTCCATCTGACATATTACTCTTTCACTTATATTGTAATGCAATCATGGGGAATATTTTTGTACTGATCATCCATCCCGAGTAGGGTGTGAGTACAACTCAGTTGGACACCAAAAATGATGTTTAAACACCATCCAATCAATAATATTGATTCATGTTTTATATGGAATAAATAACAATTCATAAGTAAAAAAATATCACATTTATTTTTCTTTAAATTAACAATGTAAACCCCCGGGTTTCTAAGGACACTAGAACCCTCCATACCTACTTTGGTCCATGTCAGAGACTAAAACATACCACAATAAAATGATTATAATTTATCATTTCATTTAAATAAAATCTCAACCAATTGGAAACATATTCCAATCCCAACAAGTGGGACTAAAATGTCATGTGTAACACCTCATGGGTATTTGGAGCCAGTCCCAATCTGAAACCTCACTAATCACATTGGTATTTTGAGCTTTAGTCCTTATCCCATTATCATAATTAATAACCTGCATATTTGGATCCTCATTCCTTGTCCCTTAATCATCATTAATCGCATGGTTATTAACAACATTAGTCCCTATCCCACAATCATTTTTCCCTATCGGATTTTGAAGCATAATTCCATATCCCATACACATCATATAGATCACTCATATATCACATACATCACATTATTCAAGGTTGATAAACATTAAAAAAAGTTATCAAGATTTTAAATCACAGAATTCCAATAAAATTATCAAAACAAACAAGGTTCAACCATTTAATCACATGAAATAATATGAACAAAACAACATAAATACATTTTTCAACATTAACCACATAACTCATTAATAAATTCAATAATTAATAATTCCAATTATTCATGTCCAATATCCCATTAATAAATTAACCAATTAATTAATCCAATTCCACAATCCCAATATCTCTTTAATTAATTTAACAATTAATTAGTCCAATTCCACAATCCTAATACACATTAATTAATTCACCTATTATTTAATCCAATATAATTGACCAATCAAAAAAATCCATTAATTAATTAATAGACCAAAATTATTGATTAAATTTATGATTTTATATTTATAAATGTCCAGTAGACATTCTAGAATTACAAAATTGTAATTTAAATCCAGTACATGGGATTTGAATAATAGACAACCTACCTCCGGATTGGTGATTGACAATCACCAATGGAAATCCAAAATTGAAGATAAACATTCAATTTCACAAAAAATAATGATATATGGATACAAAACCGATATCCATGATCATATGGATTAGGTAAAAAAACCTATAATTGGATCCATCACAAATACAGGAAAACATCAATTCAAAGGATGATAGAAAGACGAGAGAGTGGGAGGAAACCATACAAGATGGGAATATCCAACTTGTAGTGGTGCATATATTCAATTCATTCTTCAAATCACCAATAATGGAATTCCTAAGGTAGTTAAAACAATTTTAGAAACTCTAAAAATGAGATATAATGATTTTGGGTTGTTTTAGGGTGTCGATGTATATATTAATAGGGTGTGGGGTCTTTTTTAATAATGATTGGGGGTCTAAAATTCCATGTAGACAGTTCCCTATACATGGAACACAGTTTTCCCTAACTATGCACCTCATTCAAGGGTTTTACATAGTTAATTATAAGAGGGAACATGTTTTGAAAAACCATGCACTAGCTGTGTGAATACACTCTAGCTAGGTTCACATAGATAGTAGGGATGGGCACAATGTTGGGTCAAACCATGCGCCAACCATGCACAACCACTCTTCCTTCCAAAATTATCTAAATCTCACCAAAAATCACCTAATATAAATCTTAAACAATGTATACTTGAAATTGAGGGAAAATAGTAACATTAAATGAGCTTTATACATCCCTATAAATGGTTAATATCTTACACTAATCTGGTTTTTTGGTGCTACAATTATTTTTATACGTTATTGTGTCTTACCATGTGCTGGTTATACAACGCATTTAAAATGTGTGTGCGTGTGGGTTTTTTCTTGCCAAAAAAAATCATATTTGGGTTTTTCCAATAAGGGAATAAGATAAGACTCTCTATTTAGTGCCTCTTAGTATAAAATGGTAGGTTATACTTGGGTTTATGAATCCGAGTGAAAAGTTATTTTTAATTTGGTTGTGACACTAGGTGTGAACAGTTTAGTTTAATATCACATTTCTTATAGTGTGTTCTATTAATATCTACATTTTATAAGAGTGAATATTATAAATAGGATATATTAGATATAAACTAATATAAAAAACTCTTATTCTTATTTATTTTTATTTCAACTCAATTAATATTACAACTCTGATATAATCATTAAAATTATTTGAAGAGAAAAATTCACCTCCAACTGTATATCGGTATATCTTCCCTCATAAAACAACATGAATAAAATATTGGATTACTAAAAAACACATTTAAGGTGTGTTAATATAGTATAAATGAGGAATGTTTCCTTAGAAGTACCTTTTCTAGAAAAACTCCACCAGTGCATACAATATATCTACGAAGGGAAGTCTATGTTATTTATCTTTGGGCCCATTCATGTGGTATAGGGATATATAGAAGAAAACATCAATACATATTAACTCCACAATGAGGTCTAGATCCATATTTATATATATATTCAATTCATATATGCATTATCTAGAATCAAGTATTCAAAATTGTTGGTTGAAAAGATATTAAAGCTTATGGTCCAGAACATAGATTTTATCTTCTTCCACTCGAAAAATCCTCCCACTAGTGTAATCATGAATGCAATTCATAGTTATTATAAAGAATATTAATACAATATGTTAATGATGGATATTATCATTTTAGTATTGGTTGATTAAAAAATATTTTATGAGTCTTATCCAACACATATATTTCTTCCTCAACTTTTGTGAATGATAGATAAAACAGTAGTGACTTTGATTGATTTGAAGATAAGGAATCATCCTATTGTGGAATGCCTTTTATGGGTGAGGAAGGTCCATGAAACCACTCAGTATTAGATACTGTTTCTTTTTATAAATTCCATCATAATTTTTTTTCATGGAAACACCCATGCTTATAAGTCTCCATCTCCTCAAAGAATGCTTATAGAGAATGTTTCTAAGGATACAGATTCTCTAGGTCCAGATATAGAGAGTTGGAAAACAATGAAGTGTCACCAGAAAATAATAACTAGTAAGTTGAATGAAATTATATCCAAAACACCCATATATCTCCTGAAAAATATATATTAGAGAGCTAGTATAAATATTTTTTTATCCAAGATAGTCTAACTAATGGTATTTTGGTGATGTTTGAGCTAAGGATGAGACACCCTATAAGAAACTAATGTTGAAGGAGTTCATGTCTTCTTGAGGCCCCATGTGTGGGTTTACTAATTATTGTTTAGAATATTGGAAACTAGAATCCATCTAGATTTTTTTTATTTTCCATTTTTTGAAGATCATATTTTATTATGTATCACCCACTTGAGTGGAATTCATTTTCCCAAATTTGGTAGCCTAATGTACCTATGAACTGTCATTATCAAGTCTAATCACATTGACGATGGTAATTATTATAGAGAGTTATAGAGGATGATACATTCCAAAAAATTATGAGCCCCTTTACCTAAAAATTTTGGGAAATAGATAACATAGTATCATTAAAGGGGAATAAAAATACATTCCAATAAGAAATGATATGACCTCATAAATCCTAATGATGTATGACAATTTATCACTAGAGTCATTATCCTCAAATTTTATACTCTTTCTAACACAAAACTGCATTTATCATTCTAAAGGGTTGTGATGATATATGTATATTTGGAGTCTCTGAAGTATATTGTGGGTAGAACCATAGTAGTTAGTGTTGTGGGGTCAACATCCCCAAATGAAGAGTAGCTAACATAGTGATAGAGAATGGTGTGAGAGATAGAGGGGTGAGAATTTATCCACATTTTCTTAATCGTGGGGATGGATTCCCCAAAAAAGAGTAAGTATTACCATTCCATAATGATCAGACATTTATGGAATGAAAAAGTTTGGTCAAGGTACATTTTTATTGATGAATGTTGTTGAAAATTGATCACAAATTAATTTATCCAATCGAATACCGACATCATATCCCCTTGAGATAAAAATATTAAATTTTCAAGAGAGTACCATATGATATTGTTCTAGAGTCTTCTGAAATGGATTCTCAATATATTCACATAGCCTCCATTTAATATTGATCTATAATAATGGTAGTGGATTTATTGACATCAACTGTTCCGAATACAACTTCTAGTGGAGGATTGGATGACTCATGTATATTCACCAAGCCCAATTAATGATTTTTACATCACCATATTTACTATTTTTTCTTATGGAATGTATAATCTTGATCACTAATTATATAACCAGAATGGAGGATATAATGGGAGATATAGAAATATTCTCCTCCTTGAGAAAATTTAGATATATCAATAAGGAGGTGGAAAAGTGTTATTATCTCTCATGTATTCATTCTTAATTATTTTCCATTTTAGAATGTTTTTAGGACTATTATAATATATATTTTTTAAGAAAATTACACTAATATGATCCATTTATGTTATATTATGATATTTTCACACATTAATTTAAGGAAATTGGTAACCCAAGTGTAGGAGGGGGTGGAACCATTTTACTTGCTTGAGGTGGGTCAAAAAAGGTCCCATGGAAGGCATTTTGGAATAGGATATTCCTATAATATAAATTTATAAGGGAAATATTATGGATGGATATCCTGAAACACTTCAAGATTAGGTCATTGAAATAGGTGATTACATTATTTTAGTGTTGGATGATGGGAAAAAGATGGTGGGTGTGTTCAGGTCATGAAAACTAAAGAATAAAAGAAATAAGGAGTCATCCTGATTGATATTCCATAGGAATTAGTGTTGGTTGTAGAATATAATTCTCTAATTTGGATTCCCTAAACTAGTATTCCAACGTCTAGATCAATAAATAAAAAATATACATAATATCTTTAATACCATGTGTAATATCGTAGATGTGAACATAATTAATTAAAAAATCAATAATGATAAGTGTATCTATTACATAAATGGGATATATTTTGATTTGAGATTTATATTATTAGGATAAATCACAAACAAATAAATACCATGTATTTTTCAAGTAATGGATATTTATTTAAACTATATTAAAAATGGTTTAATTTTGGATTCTTCTTCAAAATCGCCAATAAATTCTTCCAGACCTATTATCCATATAAATATGTTACACGTAGAACTTTTATTTATAACCATGGGAATAGAAACATAATAAAGGGTTCATATCAAATTCTCAGTAAGGAAAACATATAAATGAATATTCCAAAAAACATAAGCATGTTATACATAATATGGTAAATATAAATAATCCTAATAATTAAATAATAAAATAAAACATTGAACATGTTATATATATGATAATAAATTATAATATGGGTAATAATAATTACTTATTTCATTCTGATGGAATAAAAAAAATTTAAATAATATAAAGGTTGTCATGGCCTTATGACAATAAACTATATCAAAATATGGAGAGGAATACTCTAAAACCGGATCTTTTTTCTCTCTTGAGACTTGTTAACACAACGAGTGGACATATAATTTTGGGTCGTACCCATCACTTAATTATCTTTAATGTATTGACCATAAGTTTCAACAATAAATTTCATAACATTCTCTAAGTAACCACTAGAATAAAAAAAACATGTCTATCATTATATGTAAAAATATATAATTCCAATTCTTAATCATCACACGTTATCATTAAAAAATGATCAAGGATTTCAATAAATCCCCAACTAATATATAATACTTATTTATAAGTGAACATACTCTTTTATTAATTGTGTAAAATGTGGAATTCACATAGTATACTGTAGTTAATATATGATCATGTCAATGCTAGAATAACATGATCATTAGACATCCAAAAAAAGAAGTCATATGGTTACAAAATAACATATCAGTAGTGATCAAAGGAATTATAGAATGGTGTTCACAATAAATTAGAAAAATAAATGAATAAAATAATGGATCACTCTATATCACAAAAGAAGGGATTTGTAATTGAGATGTTTGATATTAGGAGTTCAATATAACAAATGATAAATATATATATTAAGGATAAAACAAGAAACATATCCCTTATTATGGGAAATACTTTTGAAAATTAAAAGGAAAAAAGTAGTGAAAACATAAAAGATATTTTTGAAAATATTTTTCAATTTGAGGTAAAAAACATACTTAAATGTCACTTCAAAATATAACTTCTAAAAACATTATATGAAATATTTTGAAAAAATTGTATTTTATAAAAACACTCTAAAAATTTATTGTTGAAAAAACATAAATTTTATCATGGATAAATAAGGAGGCCAATGAAAAGACAATAAAGTGAAAAGAAAATACATTTTTTTATTTTCAAAATACCTTTCATCAAAAATCACATTGTAAGAATTGTAAGAATACATTAATTATTGTCCAAACATATTCATTACCAACAAAGGAAGATAAATATCATATAATAGAGTATTAAGGTTAAATGATCCAGTCATACATGAAATTAGTTCATGATAAAACAATATAACTAAATATAAGGAGACTTGAATTATAAATATCCATTATGAGTAACATACTCCTTTTTGTAAGAAATATTTCAAGAAGGGTTTTTATGTTGTATAAAGGTGAATGAAAAAATAATAAAATATAATATAATAAAAGGGTGTAATGTAACCAAATTATTTGAAATAATTACAATAGAGTGGATTATAACCCAATCAAGAAAAATTGAGTTACTATAAAGCCATACAACTGGGGTAACAAATGAGTCATGATCCATTTTATAAAAAAAGAACTCATTTGGAATATTATTTACAATTAAAAAAAATTTAAATTTATATATACAATGGAAGTTAATAAACCATAAAATTATATCATGGAACATAACATAACCATGTATTAAGGAATTATAGTTTGATATAAATAACCCTTGTGGATTGAGTAATATTTTAGTCAAAGAACCACAATAGTGTGGGATTGTAATTAAAATTTTAATAACATGATCAAAATAAAACTCATGATATGATGTATAAAAAAGTTATTATATTCACCACATAAATTAAATTATGTGAATAATAGAAAATACTTCCCAATGAAAATAATTTGTGATGAAACCCCTTTCCACGATACTGCATCATTTTCAGTTGCACAAAATATCATAAAAAATTAAATTAAGTTAATTAAATCAATATATAATGAAATTATATAGGAAAATAAGAAGTTATACTATTTATTTACCATCATTAAATACATATAAATATTAGTAAAAAATTTCATTTTGAAAATACCGAGTATAATTAATCATTATCTCCTTGAACTAGTTTCACAAAAGTGGTGGTGGTAAATTTTATTTCTCAAAAGTTATTATTTATAAGATTATATAAGGTTAATTAATTGATTCCCCAAGATCTTTTACAAAGTTATAACTTCATTAAATTGTGTTTTTGATTACAAACCATGAATATGGAATCTATGATGATCATTTTTGTGATTCTTAATGAATGAATGGGGTTTTATTAATTAATGTGTTAATTTTTTATATAACAGTATTAGAAAAATAAAATTATTTAAACATTTATATTATATTATACTAGTAAAGTGGTTGTGGTATATTTTATTTCTCAAAAATTTATTATTTCTAAGATCATATAAGGTACATTAATTTATTCCCCAAAAAAATTTAATCCATTATATAAATTCAAAGTACTGTTTAGGTTGGTGGTTAACCCGGCCAGAACAAGAACCTAATTTTATTAGTTAATGATTATGAGATGATTTAGTTGTTTTAAAATTATCAAAGAAGAATAAAGATACTAAATAGTTATTAAAATAGTAATATATCATAATTTAAAATAATTTTAAATAGTATATAATTTTAATAATTTTAATTTTTATTAAGAAGAAATTATTTTACTCTTGGTATGCTTATTTTAAATGGTTGAATTAACGATGATCATTTGTTAATTTTATTATTAACATGTTATAAAATATTTTGTTCCATAACTATAATGATATCATAAATATAATATATATCCACTAAACATATTCTCATGACTATCCTAGTAAGGTTGTAATGAAAACAATACACCATTATATGGAGGCGGTAGTCTGCATGTATGCAAAGATGATGATTTTATTTCTAAAACATGAATGGAGACAGTAATAGGTTTTAAAATTTCATAATATATACCATTATATAAATATAATAATGATATGTTTAATTTTCCATTTTTTTCATACTTTTATGTTGGTGAAATAATATGATACATGTTTCGTTGTGGAAGTGATACTCCACACAACCCACGAATGACATTTTCGTTTTTCATTGTAGAAAAATAAAAAGGTTATTAATGATTATTGTCATAGAATACTAATATTAAGAATATAAAAAATACCAAATTAAATATATATGTATTTTAAAATAAGAACTAAAAAGGAAAATATAAAATAATGGAATTAATTACAAAGGAATACTCTCATTGATCACATAGATATCTCGTTCAAATATTTCATAGAAATTGGTAGAATAGCCAAATCAATTGTGACTGGAATATATAAAGAGAAAATATAATTACTGGTAAATGGAACAAGGTTACGTTTTCAGGTGGAAACCATATTTTTATAGTGGTATTTAACGTGTGGTTAGGGGCCCCTTTTCTAAGTGGTGAGAATGACATTTTTTGTAAATATTTCCACTTAATATAAAAGGATCACATGTTCAACATGTCATGTTGCATAGAAAATATAATGTAATTTAATTTATTATAATATAATGTTTATAATAAGTAATAAAATAAATTAAACACATTTTTTTAACATGTTTCAATCCCCTTACCTTTTGGACTATTACATTTTCCTTTTATTCTTTTACGGCAGTAACAAATTCTCACCTAGGGAAACATTATATTAAGGAAAAAATAAAGTGGTAATTATTATATAAATTTTGAATAATAATTAAAAATATGAAATTAATTCTATTTGATTCAATTTTTAAAAGTAATAAAAATTAATTTTAAAATACAAAATGTATGATGTATTGAATATTTTTTTTTTGAGAAATATTTCTTAAGTTCTAAAATTTCAAATATGGGCTTATAAATATTAAAAATCATTTTTAAAACTATAAAATAAATTTTAAAAAATTTATTTGTCTTATATAAAGGTTTAATTAATTTTAAATTTATATTTTTTAAGCAAATAATTCCATAAATGTCTAGTTATTTCTACAAAATAGTATTTTTCACTATTCACAAAAAATAGTTATTTTTCTAATCACCAAAAAATTGAACTTTTAAAAATATTACTATAATGAATCCAAATATAATTAATTTTTTGATATTAAAAATCTCAAATCTATAAATATAACTTTTAAATAAAAATGTGAGATATAATGAAAAAAAATTATAGGAGAACAAGTTTTTTCAAATATAAAACATTGTCATTCTTGTTTCCTATTATTTAATATTTAAATTATAATTAACCAATTATTAATATATTTAATCCTCATTAATCGCATTTTTTATGGAATATCATTTTATCACGCATAGAAAGTCAACATTTAGAATAATACAATTCTGAGCATAAAATGAATATATTAGTCATCTTAACAATACCAATTAAATTTAATTCAATTTTAATGATGCCTTTAATTTCATTATAAACAAATCATAAAGTAGTTAATTATATTCCTTACAACCAATCCAATAGAATTGATTTAAAATTATAACAAAATAGAAATTTTATTGTACAATGGTGTGTGTAGAGAAAGCTGTCGAATATATTAACATCTTTGATGGTAATTATATATTAAAATTTACTGATGCCACATTACAAAACTTTTTAAATTATATAACTATAATTTGAATCATATTATTTTTTAATTTCTATATAGAAATATAATGTTACATACACTTCAATATTTTCATTTGTTTATTTAGTATGTGGAATGAGATTTAACTTTATTGAAAAAATAATAATATTTATTTATGAAGAGTGCTAACCAATTTTTATTTTCACATTGAATTATATAAAGGGAATTTGATCTGTATCCATAGAGAATATCATCCCACAAACCATTAATATGATTTATATGATAATAATATGACAAAGTAGTTTTTATTTATAACTAAATATCTTGTATTTGGTGAAAGTATAAATTATATAGGACCCTATAAAATATTGACTAAAAACTCACTATATGATTCATTAGTAGTAATTTCATATCATTTTATCTATTTTATTTGTTGTTTTTTAATATTTCCCTCATTATACATTGTGTTGGGACATTTAGTTTCATAATTTCAAAATCTCTTACAATTGAGAAAATAATTTTTCATGGATTCTCTATTTAACTTATTCTTGTGATTCAGAATAACTTTATCTCAATAATAATTAATTTTACATGAACCATTATATAAATTTTCCAATTACTATTCCCATATTTTTTAAATTTTAGAAATTTAATATTCATTCATTCATCATGTTTATCAAAAAAATCCATATGATATTTAATTATTTATTCTTTAGGATTGGGATTTCAACTATTATATCATTGTTAATTTGACAAATTAATAGATAGATTAGAATTATAAAAATATTTCTCACAACATCAATTATCCTATTGGGTTGTTTTTTGGTAATGTTTATGGATTTTCAATATCATTAATTTAACTTAGTTTCTTTATGTTTTATCAGTTACTAAAACAAAAAATATTTAACTCGAGTTTCAGTTATTATAATATAATTAACATTAATAACTACATGATGATTTAAAATAAATATTTATATCATTGAAACACATTCATGTTAGCCTATTTATCTAACAAATAAACCATTATTGATCTTAGTTTAACCTAAATGACTATCTATTTAACATATATCATTCCAATTCAACTAGGTTACTTTGAGATAGGTTCTCCAATAAATCTTAGAAAAATTGTCAAAATGAGATCCAAAATTTTAATGATCTTTATAAAAAATTATAAAACCAAAAAACATTGATCTATGTTACAAAATTTCATCTTATCCATTATCCATGATAACCCACATGGATTAATATATATTATAAATTATGACCATATACATTTAAATTTATGTATTCCCAAGAGACATTATAATTAGGTTATTTCACCTAAAAATATTCCAATCCATCATAGTGGTTTATAAAGATAATTATAATTAACCGAATAATATCACATATGTGTATTAGAATAAGATTTCAATTATGTCTCTTTTATAGACAGTAGGTGATGATTGAGTTAATAAACAACATCCAATATTCAAGATTATTAACCCTAGGTATATATATGTTTGATCCTTAATCCACTTATAATATCCAGAACGGGATTTCATTACTTGGAAAATCACATGATCAAAACATTACAAAATTTCATAATTCTAACATTCACATAGAATTATAAATTATACATATCCATAGGTTCCTCACTAAAGTTATATTATCCTAATCCCGAGATAAAATGTTTTTTTTAGATTAATGTTAAATCATAAACTATCCTAAAGAGATATCTATACATTTGAAATTATGATCAAAATCAACTTATCATCCATTCAATTATTCTCAATAATAACCCTAATATATAGTTTTATCTAAAAACATATCTGATACCACATATTGTACCCCAAACCTACAACCCAAAGTCTACCATTATAAATATATAGATTACATAATTGATTTATTACCAAGAAAAATATCATAGATCAAACCATACTTAATTAAAAAAATTAATAATGATAATTATATCTCTTATATTTCAAGGATATTCTAGGATTATCGATTAAGGTTTTTATGAAAAAAACATAAAATAATAAATCACATGTTTTCACGACCCCCTCCCACCAAAGATGCCCCTCCTGAGCTGGAAATGGTGAATGGGAGATAATGACCCCCGAGTCCCGCCTCCAGTAGGCCCCGGGGTGGCGACTAGCACCAAGGGTATGAGTTTTCACAAATATGGGAGGCATTACCCTATTTATTATTTATAATATAGAAATAGGACAAGTCAACCACCAAAAAGGAAAAGACCAAGTTTATAAAAATAAACCCAAACCAATCCCACATGCATGTTTAAATAGTTTTGAAACAAGGTACAAGTACAAGAAATCTCAAAAGTACAATACCAAAAGAAACAAGAGTACAACAACAGAAACAACTCCAACTGTCCTGACTAGTAGGGTCCCGCACGGCCCTGGTAGTCCTCCTGGAAACCTAAAGGTAAACTTTGGGTGAGAATACATGTATACTCAGTAGGGAAACTTAAAGATCTCGTGCACAAGTGGGGAGACATCCTAATGTCCCGTGAGAGCAACAGAAGAAACCTAGCAAGGAATTCTATCCACCCAACCTCACCAGCCACACTCACTAAAAACACAATCACAACAGGTAGTAGTATATAAGAACAAGAGGATTGGGTACCCCTCACCATTTCCCATTAGTTATCTGCTCTTCCTAACGGCGAATGTCCTGACGCTACCACACTCTTCCCGCCCGCACACACCTGGGCCTCACAGCCACGTATCCCGCCCGCATACACCTAGGCCTCAAAACCACGTATCCCGCATGCACAAACCTGGTCCTCATCCCAAATATTATTGGGAACAGTAATAGTAATAGAACTCTCGCCCGAAGACACATGGGCCTCATCCCGAAGATTCTTGGGAAAAAAACCTGCCCGAAGAGTCTTGAGCCAAATCCACCCCAATCTAAACTAACCCGAAGAGTCTTGGGTGTAAGGTCACCTCAAGCCATCACATCTTAGGGAAGAAGGAGCTGGAAGGAGCTAGTAACTAAGGGGAAAACACCCTCTCCCATGAAATGGGAGTGTTCGGCACTAAGTGCTCAACATGGGTGGGGTGCGATAAAACACAAAAGATACAGATACATATATGTATACCAAACACACAGCCCGACCTATGGCTTCTAAATAGAGAAACTGAGCATGTGCCTCAGCACTGCTACTACGAAGCATGCATACAACAAACAACCCCAATCCCATTTAGGTTTTCACATTTCAGCAGAATTTGTTTATTTAGTTCCTTAACTACTGGGAAAACAACTGCAACCAACCATATCAATTTTTTGTAATGTATATCCCCGCCATCCACAAATCAAGTTAGGAAAAAACAATCAACACAACCAAGTCCCTCTTATTAGCCAACCAACCCCATTGATTATTATTTCCATTCCATTTTCATGCCCCACCATTTATTAACTCTTCCACTTTTTATTTATTATCCACAACCCATAGATCGTTCACATTCAAGCCCATCCCGGCAGCCCCACTGCCAACCACCATAACCACAATCACACCGAAACCCATACATCTTTACCTCTTTAATACCATTTATCGCATCCCTGCTTCCCATCTCCAACATAGCATTCACACCAACCCACAACCAAGCCAATCGTAGCCCCGCTGCTCACCCGATCCACAACAACCCACAAAACACCCCCATCACAAAGCCATGTATCCATGACAACACCCACATGTTCATTATTAAACTTTTTTCAACCGAGATGATCACACAAGGGTTCCAGATTTTAAATCATCCAACTTTAGGTGATTAACCAAATTTCAAATTCAACAATGTTTCCATAAAAAAACAGTCTAGAAAGATAAGGAAAATTTTAATTGCACAAGAAAAGGCCCCCAACAACCGTGATTTTTAGTAGGCATGAGCCTATTCAATTCAAAACATAATATCACAGGAAAGATAAACATAAAAAATTCCCCATCCCTGTTCTTTAACCAGTTATTATATGCGTTTAAAGGTTCAACCGGTTCTCATGAAAACAAGAGGATACACACCCCGCATGATGCACAATTTAGAGAGATGAAGGTAAGATCCCAACCTCAACAGGTTCTGATAACAACGATCCCCCGGATCAACTTTAGAAGATGTCCATCAGTATCCATCACATCATTCAAATCCCAGCAAAACCTCTGTGGGTGGATGTTGGAAAGGAAAGGCCGAAGGAAAGACAAGGGATCCAAGATCAGAAGTTTTTCCTCGTCGTTATGATCCCATGGCCCCTGACGGATAGTAAATCGGATGTCGGAAGAAGAATTTATGGATGAAAGGAGCCTTCGAGTCTCTTGGGAGAGCTCTTCTCAGAGGAATGTGGAGGAGAGGGGTGAGTTGAATAGGATGAGGGGACCCCTCCTTTTATAGGCGTGAAAAAAAAAGTACACGGTGTTTAATTTATGGTACACGACGTGTACTCAGCAATTTCACAAGGTCACCACGCGGCTTCCAACACGACCTTCAACGCGGCACGCGGCTGTTGACTGGTCAACACACGGTTTGAAGGTAACGTGTATGCGAGGAGGGACTACACAGCATGTATTATTGGCTACACGGCGTGTACTCATTTATTTCACACGGTAAGAACACGACTCTAACACGGGGTATACCTGGCGATGGGGTACACGGCGTGTACCCACACTACACGGCGTGTAGTTTCAAAATTCTGAAAACTGTGGGAAAAGTCTATTTTACCATCCAAAACACTTCATGGCCCTCTTTTTGACAAAGGAATGGTCCGGAGAGGTCCGGGCCATTACACATGTCTTTCAAAAATAAGGGAAAATTATTGAATTTATATAAGACGTTACTTAATCAGTGATAAATTTTCAACATATCCCACAAATTATTACACATTTCATATCGTTCTAAATATTTCATCTGTATTATTTTATTTATAACCCAGGGAATGGAAACAAAAGAAAGGGATGAGCTCAAATACTCATTAGTAGAAACATACATATGAGGCCGTAAAATAACATAAATATGGTGTACATAATATGACACAAATAAATAATCTCAAAAAATCCATTATGAATAAAAAATAATATATTTTTATACCCATGAATATAAATATAAAAATGGATAACAACAATTATTGATCACATACTCATGAACGGCATAATGAGGGACATAAAAAACTGATGTCAAGACCTCGTTCTATTTCTATGCACTGATGTGGGGAGAAGTATACACTAAATCCCATGAATTTTTGTCTCATGAAACCTATCATTTAATAGAGGTGTTATATAATTCTAGTCCTTGCACATCACATTATTGAGCCCAACAAATTCACCAAAATAGTTAATAATACATTTCATACCATTCCCTTTGAAACCTATTGATGAATAAAAACATGGAAGACTATATAATTAAAAATACATTCTTTCAATAAAAAATAAATTATTTAAGTGGTTAATAATCATAAAGGATGTGAATAATTCCTCAACCAATAAATAATCATTATTTTTAGGTGAAAATTTACCGATATGAATATTTAAAAATGATATGTTCACACCATATATGATAATTAATATATTGTTATGTTAATGCAAGAATGAACACATTAAAATCCATATAGAGAAAGAAGGTGGATAGTTATAAATGGAAATATCCCTAGTGTTACAATGGAAACATATATGGGTGTTGAAATAAATGAAATACATCTTCAAAAAAAATAATTCTTTTAATGGTGTTTGAAAATATGGTATTAAGAGAAAAAATATTTGATACCACGAGTTCAATAAATAAAATTATAAAAAAATATATATATATATATATAAAATAGAAGATAGATCATGAAACATAAAACCTATGAGGGTAAAACATTTTGAAAATGAAAATGGAAATGTATATAAAAACCTAAAAGAAATTTAAGGAAATTTTTTTAGCATTGAGGTAAAATATAACATACATGTCACCTACAAATATAACATCTCAAAAAGGTGATGTAAATTATTTTGAATTAAATCATTAAAAAATATAAAATAATGGACCATTTAAAAGATATAATATTCTTTTTGATAAATTTGTAGATAAATACAAAACATATTAATGTTAAAAGAGAGTCAATTTTTTTATTTTTATAATACCTTTCTTCAAAACACACATTTCCAAAAGAGTAAGAAAACATTAATTTTTATCAAAATAAATTATTTTCTTATATAGTATCAGAAATTATTATATAATAAAATATTAGGGTGTAATAATCAATCTTGGAAGAAATAATTTTAGGACAGATAAATATAACTCAAGGAAATGAGACTTGAGTTATGAATATTGCTTACGAGTGACATACTCATTGATGAAAGAAATATTTAAAAATAAATTTAATGTGGTGGAAATATTAAGAAATAAAATATTACATAATATCATAAAATTGTGTAATATACCCCACTTATATGAAATAAGTATAAAATAATGTATCATAGATCAATGAATGAAAATTAAGTTACAAAAATCCATACAACTAGTGTAAAACTAAGTAAAAATATATTTTATGAAATGAAACTAATTTAACATAGTATTTACTATAAGTAATATAAATAAATGATAAGAGTGTATCCATGAGTACTTAATATACCTTTAAAGGTAAAAACAATCACAAAACATAAACATGTCTCAAGGAATTAATGTTTATGTAAAAGAACCCTTGAGTAATGAAATATAATAATCCTGCTCTTTATTACACACATTAACATGATTAATTTCCTAAAATTTCACTTAAGAAAACTTTGAGGATCTAGAGTTCTGGTGTCATTGGAAATTAGAGACATTACTTGACAAATTAAGATATAATAATATAACATCTTTAATGAAAACTTCTTTTATATGACCACAACATTCCCTCGTACATAGCATTTCATGAGAAAACATGAGGACATGCATAAAAAAGGGTGAGATATAAAGCCTAGTAAGGGAGTAAACAAGTCATTAAATTAAAAATATAGTACATGTTCTATAGTATCCCTATCAATGGAGCATAAGAGAACCATGAAAATAAAGGCTTGATATATCATGATTATCATAACATGTAAATGTGGCAATAACATTTGACATGATAGTAGCATGAGCCAATACACATTGAACATGGAGCATTAGTAAGCCCTCATTCCAAATGGATTGTCACGAGTAATCCCTAATTTCACTTGACGTATCATGATATAATTATTTACCCAATGAATTGGAGCGCTATCAGGGCACACCCTTCTTAATCATTTCATTTCATGCATAAGTTTGCCACATGGATCATATAACTGGGATTAATTAAACATCATTGTATATTCCATGATAAAGTAATGTTGAATTAATACATGAAACTATATAATCACTAAATAAATATGTATAAAGGAAAACATCATTGAGAGAGAATTGGTCATTGTATTCACTACATAATGACTTTGGCTGGAAAATAGTGGTGCAATTTCAGCATCATAATGGTGTGACATAATAATTCATAAATTTTTTTATGTGAGATAAAGAGTTGTCTCATAATATTTACATGAAATTTATAGTAAGGGTTCATATTGATACATTTATTAACATATTTAATCGAATTTAGATTCATAAAACAAAATAATTTCTTGAATGTAAATGAGGAGAGATAAATCCCTTATGTAATTTCGGCATCGTAACGGGTGTATATGTGAGGCATTAATGAGAACGAAATAGTTATATCATCATTAAAACATAATTAGGTAAGTATGGGGGAGTTGAGAAATCATACCCCAACATTTTTAATTGAAAATAAACGGGAATAACAACATAAAAATACAAGGATAAAAATTAGAATATAAGAAATACCTTACTTTGAAATGTAATCCAAAGGCCTGGGAGAGGATTGAGAGAGGCTTCATGGGAACTTGGGGCACCTTTTCAGGGTACTAGGTAGAGGAGGGAAGAGTATGGATGTGATACAAGGGTTTTGATTGATGATAAGTGGGAGTATGAGTTAGTTTATACAGGAAAAGAGGGGGATTTTTTATTATTTATGTTTTAGACACCACACTCCTCCAATGGCCCGAAGGCATTCCTTTTTTATTGATTTTTTATAATCCACCATTCATGGGGTGAGGTGGAACCCTTATAAGGCCCATAGGTATAAGTATTAAATATACTATAGTCCTTAGAGGAATTCATTGCCCGTAGTCTTCAAACATTACATACATCCCAGACCAACTACTTGGAACTACTCCTACCCAGCATCATCATCATGAAATCATCTCTCCACCTTTGAATGGCTATTTGGCTAGGCTTTTATCTTGCACGAACATACTTTTCCTGATGGGAGATGTTATACCCTCTCATTCTTGCAATCCGTTTTAGCTTCTCATATGGTGAAAGATCCTTGGTCATCCTCCTTCTAGAGCATGTTCCTTGTAGGTTGTCTGGTTTGCATCTGCACTTAAGGTGGCCCAAACACCTTGACGTGGCATGAAGGCCTCACTGACCCGAAGGATTGGGTATCCTAAAGGCCTTAAAGGATTCGGGGACCAAATTGGTGTGCCGAAGGCCCAAACGGGGGAATAGTCTCTGGGGCTACAGTGTCGAACAATACCTGCTACAGTTCACACTGCACTACCTACTACAGTACTGCTACAATTCCAGCTACAGTACCAACTACAGTACCCCTAGAAATATGCCTCCACCTGGATTTGATATCAGGTTGCCTGGATGCACTTAAGGAGTGATCACCAACCAGGTTGTGGCTCATGTGCATTTTGGACACCACACATTAAACTAATCAATACCAAAAACTAACCCATATTTTTCCCAAGTTTATTGCAAAAGGGTAGTGGAAAATAATACTTTATAAGGCCAGTGGCCTAACTTATTAAAATATTAGTATTTCTTATTTGAGGTGAGTCACACTATTAAGGAAATCAATTTAAAAGTTAAAATGTTTTATATGTCTTGGTGGATCAACTAAGGCACCACAAAATTAATCAATCATATCTAAAATCACAATATTTTAAAGGTAAAACATATATTAGTCATACATAATTTTTATAGTATTTTATTACATCACTATTAGGTCATTATGATGTCGTAAAAGACATTATATATTTACATGGTATTTAATTTTTACCCAAAAATTCGACTATCTCAAAAAATTATGAAATATTCACCATCAGATAATTTCGACATTCGGATTCCAAAAATAATATTTATTATATATATATAATTTTCTAAATATTTTCATTTTCAATTTTAAAAAAAAATTGATATTTTTTGAAAATTTATGGGTTTTGAAAAAAATAGTATTCAAACCTTAATAAAAATTAAAATTGTATTCACAAAAATTATACGATCATTTATATTAAATAAAAAGTAATTTAGTAATGATAATATTTTATTAAGATTTTATTTTATTCAAAAACTACATTAATTCATCAAAATCGATTTCTTAATAGAATATTAACTAAAAATGCAATTTTTTCATTAAAAACCAATTACAAAGTAACTACAATGAAATAAATTTTTAATCATTATAAAAAAATCACATAATAATTGTTCTGGGGTCTTGTAACATAACCCCTTATAACACATCTATAATATCTAAGGTTATGGATTGCGATAGTGACAGACTCTTGGGGTGGCTCAGATAATATCTGTCATGTGGTAATCTATATTATCTTTTACTTCTTCTGTAAGCGATTTAGTTCAAGCTTAACATGTTGAAGCTCAGCTTGGCGTTGGTCAAGAACAAATACCAGTGCCACTACCTCTTTTTGATATCTGAAAAATGGGCTTTGTATGAAGCAATTCTACTGTGTAAGGCCATCACTTCTGAGTAAATTGGATTTTTTAAAGCCTTATATTTATACTAATCAATTGATCACTATTCAATATTTATATTTGCAACAATAAAAATTCTTAATAGTATTTTGAACTCCAAAAACATAAAACCAAAGATTTGAATATGTTTTATATAACCATTTTACATAATAATACATTTAATCAGATCAAGATTAATTTTCATTAGTAAAATTTTGAGACATTAAAATATGACGCCCTTAAGAAATTTCACCCTCGAAATTTCCTTTTCCCACACTAAAACAGATGAGGGTAACTCTACTTCATCACTTCCTCAAATTCCCACATTTCCTCATCAAACTTTTGGTTTTTCCACAACACATTTATGAGGGGAATTGTCCTTTTTCATAGAACATTTTCTATATGATCTCAGATCTTCACCAGCTTCTCTTCATTGGAGAGGTCATTATCCAATGGTAAAACCAATATATTGAGTACATGCTATGGATCAGGTATGTACTTCATCAAGAGTGATACATAGAATATATCATGTAATTGAGATAGGTTTAGTGGGATTTCTAGTTGATAGACCACTTCTCTAATGCGATCAAGGATTTCAAAAGTGTTTATGTACCTTAGACTAAGCTCTCCCTTCTTCCCAAATCACATAAATCACTTCCACGGTGAATACGGGGGAATACCAAGTCTCTGACATCAAACTCTAGGTCTCGTAGATAATTATCTGCATAGCTCATTTGTCAAATCTAAGTAGCTTTAATGTGTTGTTGGATGGTCTTTACCTTCCCCACCATTTCATTGACCATTTTTAGACCTAGGAGTTTTTGATTTCCAAATTAATCCCAACAAGATGGTGTTTTTCACCTCTTCCCATACAGGGCTTCATAAGGAACCATTTGGAAGCTTGAGTGGAAGCTATTATTATATGAGAACTCAACCAGAGGAAGATGTTGATACCTACCTCCTTTGAAGTCAACTGAGAATACTGTTAACATATCCTCTATTGTTTGGATAGTCCTCTTATATTGGCCATCAGTTTTCGTATAATAAGTCGTGATGAAGTTTAGCTCTGTATTCAGATCATGTTGAAGATTCTTCCAGAACATAACGGTGAATCTTGTATCTCGATCAGATATAATAGATAGTGGTACTCTATACAACCTTACCACTTCTATGATATATATATGTCATTTTATCCAATGAAAAATCCAATTCAACTGAAATGAAGTGTGAAGTATTTGTATAACGATCCACAAAAACCCGGATAGTATAGTTTTCTTTGTATTTCATCAAAATTACGGTGACAAAGTCCATGTTGACTCTCTCCCATTTCCATGAAGGTATGGGTAATGGTTCCATCATCCCCTTGGACTTAAGCCTCTCAACCATCACTTGTTGACATACCAGGAACATTGATATATACTTAGTGATATCCTTCTTTATGTTATACCACCAATAATTCCCTCAGAGATCTCGATTCATCATTGTGTTTTCTAGGGGAATGGATAAATTCAAACTATGTCCATTATCCAAAAGTTCATTATTTATCTCTGGAATTGATGGAACACATATTCCTGACCCAAATCTCATAATTCCTTCTTCTTTAACATTTTACTCTGAGGATTTCCCTCTACTAATAGTTTCCACTTTCTTCTGAATTCCTACAACATCCTTTTGAGAATCCTTTAACCTTTAAAATAGAGACGGTTGAGAAATCATTTGTGAATGGATTGATAATGTTACCTTATTTATTATTCCCATGTCCATCTTCATAAAATTTAAGAATATTGGATCACTATATATTATCGTCAATGATAAAATTGATGGTCCCTTTCTACTTAGAGAATATGTCACCTTGTTCGCTTTCCCAGGGTGGTAATAGATTAAACAGTCATAGTTTTTTATCTGCTCTTACCATCTTTGTTGGTGCATATTAAACTCTCTATATGTGAATATATACATGTGGATTCTTTTACCCATGTATATTTTACACTTCTCCCCAAATAAGTAATGTCACCAAATTTTTAATGTGAATATTACTACATCCAACTCCAGATCATTTTTTAGATAGTTTTTCTCATGAACTTTCAATTTCCTTGAAGCATTGGTAATGAATTTTTCATTTTCCATCAACACAAAGCCCTTTCCCTTCTTCAAATAATTACTGAATACCACAAAAAATATCTCCACATGTGGGTAGTGTGAGCACGAGTGCAGTGATAGGCCTCATTTTCAACTCCTTGAAGCTATCATCACATTCATCACTCCAAAAAAATATTACTCCCTTCCGTGTTAACTTGGTAAGAGGGTTGGAAAATCATGATAAATTTCTCACAAATCGGTGATAATATCCTTCTAACCGTAGGAATCTACGGATATTCGTTACCAATTTTGGCCTCTTCCATCCCTTAATTATAGATGTCTTAGAGGGATCCACAGATATACCATTTCTTGTGATGATATGACCTATGAATGAGGCTTCCTTCAACAAGTACTCTCACTTGATGTACTTTTCATAGGGATTCTCCTTTTTCATGGTCTCTAGTATAGTGCTCAAATGATCCTTATGCTCCTCCATGGTTTTCAAGTATATTAGAATATAATCTTTAAAGACTACCAAAAATTGTTTGAGGTAATCTCTAAAGACTATATTCATCAAGTCCATTAATATTGTTGGAGAGTTAGTGTGTTAGAAAGTCATTACTATTATTTCATAGTGCCTATATCTTGTACGAAAAGCATTCTTAGGGATATCCTACTTCACCCTTACTTGTTAATATCCTGACAGCAAATCAACCTGGGAGATGTATTGTTCTCCACGTAACTAATTGAACAAGTCATCAATTTGGGGTAGTGAATACATGTTGTTTATATTGATTTTCTTGAGCTCAATATAATCAATGAAAAGGATCATTGACCCATCTTTCTTCTTAACGAAGAGGACCAGTGCACCCCCTTGTGAAGCAGTTGGGTGTATAATCCCTTTATCCAGATTCTCATGAAGTTGTTTCTTCTGCTCCTCAATCTCCACAACAATCATTATATAAGGATTCATGGATATTGGAAATGCCCTAGGTTTAAGATCAATCAATAATTCAACATCTCTTCTAGGAGGAAGTCCAGGTAATTCCTCTGGAAACACTTTGACAAATTCCCTCAAAATATGCATGTATTCTTGAATGATTAATTCCTTTAAACCAGTCATCTAAGAATTATATGTGTGATCATAGTGCAATAATATCTATTCATGAGATGATGGTGCTAAAGAAGATTCATCCTCCACCTAGAACTTGTATAGAATCAACGGTCGACTCTCCATATAGAGAGTAATTTCCCTCTCATGGAAACATATGTTGTCTCTATAGAAAGAAAGCCAATCCATGCCAATAATTGCATCAAATTCCACTATAGGGAGTATGATAATGTTTTTTGAGATGGTTAAACAAAAAATTATGACGTGGGAGGAGTTATATAAATGGGATGAAATGATTTCCACATTTTTTTTCATACTAACATATTTACTTCCATGATTTTTGGTGGTGTTAGGACTGTTTTATTGATCATTTGGGATATAAAAGAATGCATATAACCGGATTAAAAAATTATGTTAGCTATTCTTGAATGAATTTCTAGCATACATATCACCAATACATTATTGGGGTTCACATCGACGATAGTTTGGGGAAAATATCACCCTTGCTACCTTGGAGGTTGTTGGTTGCCTCTGAAAGCCCTTGTCTTAGGGAACTAGTTGAAAAGTGCCATGGTTCATTATATTTGATGAAATGAACAATGTGTAGAGGTTTGAAAAAATAATTCCTCTCTTCTCACGCAACCATGAGTTTATCTTATCCACAGTTAAAGGATAGGTTCTCTTCTCTTCCACAACTAATGATTTTCCTCATCCCCTTTATGAAATTTCTAGGGGGATTCTATCTGCACCTTTGGCAAGATGGGTGGCTTATTTTCTTAGCACCGCTGGATTTATGCATCAAACTGCTAGAATTAAATACCACCTTATGATTCTTATCCCCATGATATCCCTGAGATTAGATGATCTCCATTTCCAATTTTAGGGCACATAAGACAATTTATTCATATCTATCGAAGTCACAGATCGCTAGGGCCTTCTATAGGCTAGGTTATATCCAACCAAAGAAGTTTTCAACCTTCCATTTAGGGGTACAACAAAGCCAGGAAAGCCTTGTGAATTTTTCCTAATATGATCTGAGGGATATGTCATATTTTTTTCTTTAGGTCAAGTAAGTCCCTTTCCATTTTAAGTCAGAGGGTGCGTTGAAAATATTAATTATAAAACATTTTCCAGAAATCCGTTCATTCCAACGCCTCGATTTCCTACTTGGGATTCTTATTTATTTATCAATGTTTACCATTTTTCAGCTTCACCCTTCATATGATAACCAGACAGAAGTAAATTATCTTGTTCATAACATTGAATTATGGAGAATATCTTCTCGGTAGAGTTGATCCATTTTTCAGCGATTGATGGATCATATGATCCATTAAAAGTAGTAAGCATTTGTCTCATGAAGATCTTGATTGCAGCTTGTTTTTTAGGGGGGTGAACATTTCACTTATCCACTATTTATATTCAAAACCTTAGTTAAATGAGAGAGTATCATGGAAAAAATTTCAATTCCCAGTCCGATTGGATTGGGCATCTCATTAGAAGAGTCATCACATTGATCATGGCATCTGTTGTGAGCCTGAGTCCTCCTATTAACAGTCATTGGATGGAATAAAAGTAAACTTAAGGGTAACACATATGGGAGAATCCAATGAAAAAAATGGATATATTATAAATTACATTTATTTATTTATCTTATGAATTTTTAGGATTAAATATCTTTTATCCATGATCTATATACCAACATATATTCATAGCGGAGTTTTTTTTATTCCCATAATAATGGTTCATACTAAGCTTATGAGTTTAACAAAGAATATCCCCCCTGAGTGACATAACCAAGATTGCAGTAAGGCATGTTGTCATGCACCTATTCCCATTAGAGTCTATCTCAAAGTAGGGTTTTCAGGTTTTGCCCCTCGTTACATTTTTTCCAGAGCTGCCTCTACCTACTCGTATCCAGAAATGGATTTATTTTCATGACCAACCACTTACTCATTACTCCCCAAAATTTAGGGATGTTTTCATTACACATAGTTTTATCCCAAATGATTTCACAAGGGTTTTCTAATCCTAATCTCAAAAATAACTAAACCTATACTCTGATACCAACTTTAAAAACCCTGCTCTTTATTACACACTATAACATGATTTATTACATAAACATGCACTTAAGAAAACTCTGCGGATCAAGAGGTCTAGTATCTTGGGAAATTATGGACATCACATGAAAACGTAAGACATAAAAATACAATATCTTTACTAAAAAATTCTTTTACATGACCACATAATTCCCTTGTACTTATCATTTCATGAGATAACCTGAGGACATTCATAAGAAAAGGGTGAGCTATAAAGTTCAGTAAGGGAGTAAAAAAGTCATAACATGAAGAATACAGTACATTTTAGGAAATAGTTATATCAATGTATCATAAGAAAAACTTGTACATAAAGGAATTATATAGCATTATTATCAAAACATAGAAATGTGGAAACAACATTTAACATGATATTAGTATGATCCAATTATCATTGCACATAGATCATGATTAAACCCTAATTTCACTTGCATTAGAGTGAGTAAACCCTCATTTCACTTGACGTATCAATTATACTAGTCCTTACCTAATGAACTGGAGCACTATCTGGGCGCACACTTCTTAAATATTTCATTTCATGCATAAGTGCGACACATGAAGAATAAAACTCAAATTCATTAAACATCATCATTTATTCCACGATAAAGGAATGTGGAATTCAAAAATGAAAATCAATAGTCAATATGTGAATGTTCATAAAAGAGAGTACCCTTAATAGAGAAATGGGAATGGTATTCACCGTACAATGACTTCGTCTTAGAAAATCATGGTGCAATTTCGACAGCATAATGGTGGGACAGAAGAATACATGAGAATGATTGATGAGAGATAAAGAGGTGTCTCATCATATTTATATTAAATGGATAGTGTGTGGGTCATATAGATACATTTCTCAACACCTGTAATGGAATTTAAATGCATAAAACAAAAAAATGAATGTAAATGGGGAGAGAAAAATCCCTTATGGAATTTCATCATGGTAACGGGTGTAAATAGGAGGCATTAATGATAACGAAAGGGGTATATTTTCATTAAAACATAAGTACTGCAGTATGGGGGAGGTGGGAAATCATACCCTAACATTTTTAATTGAAAATAAAATCGAATAACAACATAATGAAACTTTGATAAAATGAGAAAGTGTAACGCCCTGACCCTAGTTACCTAGAGTCGGTGCATTATTTCATAACATTGGTATGATCACAGGGGACCATGTCCGGAAATACCAATTAGTATAGTAACCTTGTATGTACTAGATACATACATATGTTTTACATTACATTTAAAAATGGAAAAACTGCAACAATGTTTCTCTTTGTAACACACTCATATCCCTTATCATATTCCTACATGTCAATCATAATATACTTCTTTTCATCCTAGGAAAAATAAAACATAATAAAGGTGTGAGATCAAATACTCAGTAAGGATAAAAATATATCAGAAACAATCATAAACAATAATTAACATTTAATGAAATGTATAAGACTAAAACACAAGCCTTTTAAACTTAAAATTACACATAATATGGAAAAGATAAATCAAATAATTCCATTTACTTATTCACATGGTTATTATACTAGTTGAATAATAACATGTAATATTAATAGCTAATTTCATAATGATGGAATTCATAATTCTGGACATCATAACCAAATAGGCAAGGCCTCGTGCCAAAACTACAAATAATAATATTTTTAAGGCATTGCTCCAAGACACTAGTTTGTCTCATGAGACCTACCAATGCATCATGGGGATATAGAGGGCCCCACCCATTAGATACAAAGTCAAATGCATTCTTCATATGAAAATAGTGAAACATAATCTAAACATTTTTATTAAAACTATCATATGAAATGTCAATAATTTAACCACAAATCATGAATGGTATAAAAATAGTAGATTCACAGTCAAACATAACTCATTAAATAAAATATGGAAGATTTTATTATAATAAATCAACCTCGATCAAAAATAAAATACAACAAATGATATTTATATAGATGAAAGTCATCAGTAAAACTATTTGAGAGAAATATCCCCTTTTCTTGAAAACATTTAAAAGATGCACTATTTATCAAAAAAGTTGTTTAAAAGAGATTTTTGAATCAAAGTGTACCCTACCACTTTGTAACTTTTAAAAAGAATTTTAATTTTAAATTATTATTGTCCTTATAAATAAATCATTAAAACCATTTTTATAAAATGTACATTAAAGAGAAATATTTAAAAAAACTAAATATTTAAAACATTTAAAACGATATTATAGTTAAAGAGTTCCTGGCCAAATTAAAGATGCTTAAATATAAACAATTTAGGAATAACATTAATAAAAACATTATAATATCATGAGAATAAAGGGATTCATCATATAATATGTCAAAGGACTGTATATACACCATATAAAAGTGAATTGGCATATAAAAACAAAGAAGTATCAATGGAATTTAAATTTATAGGTAAATCATAATATCCCCATACCAATGTTAATTAAATTATTAGTTGAAAATAATATATTTTAGAACATGTACCCTCAAATAGATTTATGTGGAATGAATATACTGAGACATTTACCATCAATTTAAATTTTAGAGAGTTCATGGTATGATGATCTATGGAATTTTTTATCTACTAGAGCATGATAACTTAGGGGAATATAGTTGGTCCAAATATTGAAACACATATTCCATCACTACAATCAAAGTTTATCACATTTGTATATATGATATGACTTCATCCTAGACATGTGCACATAGATAGATATGGGTGTTCTGAATATGGTGGTACATATACTATAATTGTAAGACAATGATGGACTATTTGGATATGATATAGGTGAACAAATTACAATAATGATGATTATGAAGTGTAATTTTGGAAGGATTTTTCCAAAGTTCAAAATGGATCATGTTCCCTAAAATTACCATTTTTATATATCACAAAAAACCTTTGAACAATTATACATCAAGTATAATGGTACTCCAACTTTTTCCTAGGTTAATTTACATATTGTTAATACCATGAATTTTTAAATACTGTTATGGTGGACCAAATAATCTTTATTTACTTTAATTTCACACCATAACATGTTCCTCAGCTGTTGAAGATGAAAGGATTCATTGGTAGTAAATTGATTTTCCTTAGTATGCCCTTTATGATTTTTTGACCAAATAAGGTTTTTTTTACTTTTACTATTTCATATAATGATAATTTTTGGTAGGGTATGAGAGGTGAATTCCTAGTGAGTGTAGAAAGAAATTTTTCCTAGGTCATAGTTTACAGGTTTTTGACATGGTGATTACGATGAATATTCATTTCATTAGTATAATGAATTGAATGTTGGACCAATGTCACTGATGTTTAAAATCAGAAAAGTTTGACCAAAATTTGAGGATATCTAAATATAAATAATGGTAAATTAAAACTTATGTAAATAATCATATCCACAATATAGTAGATTTTATAGTGTGTATGTGAAATTTGTTTAAGGTCATAGTGATCAGACAATTTTTACTTGTTGTTTAGTGTAATACGACATGGACCATAAATGATACAATAATAAGATATCATATCCTTTTTTATAAAGTAGGTCTTGTTTATAAATTATTATCATCAAGTATATTTTAATCCACATGAATAGATAGATTATGGGATGTGTAAATTATAATCAATAATTTTTATTTGTGTAATGATTTGTTGGAGAATGTGTTTCCGGGGTGAAAATTTACCAAATTCGAAATATAAGTTCCATTGTAATATTTTTATGGGACCATGGGGTTAGATAAACCTCCATTTATGTAAATATATTTATTTGGTTATAATTTCCAAATATGTAGGCATATATATAATTATCAATAAAAGGTGTCCTTTTGAGTCAAATACAAATGTTACTGATAACAGTGATAGATTATTTGGATTGAAACACTTATGGAATGATGTTTGTTTTATTGAAAATGGATATTTATAATGGTTTCAAAACCCCGAATTATATACTACAATATGTTGAACATATTCTTAGGGTAAAGGTATATATAAGAATATGGATCAAGTATATGAATACAATAATGGAATTATATTTTTTATATATAATTTTTTGAATGAAAATATACTCCTAGAATTTATTAAGCTCACATTAATTTGGAAAAGAAGTACCCCTTAAACATATTCCAACACCAGTGGGTCCAATGAGGGTATCTTGACTATTTTATGGCATTATCACAAACCGTATAAATTTTTTTTATTTTAATATTGATTTCTTTTGTTTTTCCTAATAAATAATATTTAATTATTTAAAGAGTGGAAGGTTGAATTTTTCTAATTCCACCTTTAAATGTTTTTACAATAAAAATCCTTTAACATTATTTCAGTTATACATTATAGGTATTTCAACTCAGGTAGTTAAGTGATGAAGTTTAAGATCATTCATGATTGAATAAAAATGGAGGGATATTATATTCATAGAACATTGAACGAATGATTAAAAAATCTATATAGAAAGGATAACATGAATACATAACATGAATAAGATTCTAATGCTAGTATAGATCATCATGGGGAGTGTTTTATATTGTTTATGTTTATGTTTCTTATACTAGGAAAAGGGGAGTGTGGTACAACAACACAAATGGTACAAAAAATCTAGGAGCACTCCAAAAAAATTTTAATATAGGGTGAAGATTATATAAATCATTACCTGAATTATTTTTGTTGTGATGTTATTATAAAGAATAGATATTCTAAGGATGATCATTGACTAAATAAATGTGATGGGTTTTAATGTAGTTTTCTTAAAATAATATAGGGTTAAATGAACTTATCCTTAGGATTAAATATTTCTATGGTTGTAAATTTCAAACAAGGAAGCATGGATTTGATTACCAAGATTATGTTCCTTTAGTTTTTAATATAATCATTAAAATTTTCCATGAATGATTTATATTGATTAAAAACTTTCGATGTACAATGTGTGGTTTATGGGAAGGGGATATACAAAATGAAATTGGGACACTCCACTCCTAAAATAATCACTATTGGTCCATTAAGGGATATTGATGTATAAGATAAATGGATTACAAACAATGAATGATTATTAAATATATGATTCATAAATGACAACATATTCTATGATAACTTGAATAAATTTATTCTTTGATATTATCAAATATACGTTATCCTAGTGTTAATTTTATTATAGAAATACCTGAAATCAATTGGAAGAAAATTCATTTGGAAAGGTATTTTAAATTAATTGGATACATGGAAATACCCATGATTAGTAATCTTATCACCACTATATAGCCTTTTATGACATGAATTAAGACACTTTTAGATCTCATATGGGTCATTTTTTATCCTATAGTAAGATCAAATACAAGTATAAGACCTATGGATATACTCAGGATAACAGATCCATGATCCCTTAATAATAAGGTAATTTAATCATAGAATAGTCTTGTAGATAGAAAGTGTATTCCAAGAAACTATATATGGATCTTACACCCATAATGTGAATTTGAGTTCTATAGGATGTACTAATTAATTATGTTTAAGTGTTGTTAAGGTGAACCATATACCATATAGTGTAACATCATGTGACAAGGAAATAGATATAGGGTGTCTTCGAAAATCTATATAACACACAAAAATTAAAAGGTCTCATATCAGTGATGTACCAGTTTAAGGAAACCACAATAGGAATTAGAGGGCGAAACATTAAGAAAAAATAGGGGTCAAATTGAGCTGAGATATATGGAAGGGCCCATGATAGTTAATCTGGAAATCATTATGTATCATAAGATCATATGAATCAATACACACATTGTTCATATCAAATTCTATTCAACCAATATTAAATCAAAATATATAAATTCAAAATGTGAATAGAAATGTTATTTGTTGGGAGGGGGGATTTTGAATGAAAATGACATATATGGATGAGTCTAGGATAAGTAATCATAACATCACTATATAACATACTGCATTGGAAATAAAGACACAAGTAGTTTTTATATTAATAATATTATACACTATTATGGGATTATAACCATAGGAAGAGATGTTTTTTTACCTAATATAAGAGATAAAAGACCCTCTATATGTCATCCTAGTGTATAGATGATATAGATAATCCACTGATTATAGGAGGTTCCAAACACTATGATGGAAAGGGGTTCAATATGGAGAAATTTAGTTTGGGGACTATAACATGTCATATATAAATATCTATGTATCTTGTAACAATTAGATTCAACCCAAACCTAGTTATTAAGGGTTCTATACATATTTGAAACATATATAGGGGAACATGCCAATGAACTTAATGGATGTCCTTGTGTAAGAAGGGATCTAACTAGATGTGATTATATTTTCAACACTAATAAAACCAAAAGTTGTCCCATATAAATTACAACTATGAGGATACATTATATGATCTGATGCAGGTGTCATATCTTGAGAAATGAACAGCATGAAGATGGAATTTCTTGATGGGTCTAAGATAGAAGATTTATATGTGAATATGTGTCCTGATATTAAAGGAATCAATCCACAGATAGTTCATGGTGGATTTACAGATATCTAAATAATGTTTTGGGAATATAAGGAGATATTTATGGATTCTATTGTGAGAGATAAGGATAAAACCCATTGTGAATTAGGAAAGGCATCATCACTAGGGAATGATATCATCTAGAAATGGAAACTATGGATGGTCCTAGGATAAGATATATAATAATCACAATATATAATCAAATAATACGAACTAGTACATATTTATTTCTAGAAAGGGAGATTTTTTAGAGTTTAGGTGAACCATGACATCATGGTTGTTCATTTTTCCATCACCATTAAACCCAAATGGAATGAAAATATTCACATAGATCAAGCTCTTTTATTGTGTGTATTTTTAACATTTAATCACATGATATACCTATATAATAAGTTTAAGTTCATACATGATAGAATAAAAATATTTTATATTCTTGTGGGACTGACTAGTCCAAATAGTTTAATGTCATATGGGATGGACTATATGGCGTGCTATTTAATTTCATATGAGGACCATGTCCTATATGGTTTATAGTCCTAAAAATTGGATACTGTTACGAGGTTTTAAATATTGTTACAATAATATTTTAAACCCTTACTAAAATAGTAAAATATAATTCATTGTTGGATTATATAATATCTATCGATTATAATTAATTAATAGTCTCCCTTAGAGAAAACATTATATAGGGAATAAGGTCCTTACAATTTTAGAAATAGTTTTAAGGGCTTCGTCTCAAGAATCATGTGTCCTCTGAAGGATAATAAATTTTATCCTTAGATAAATAATAGTAATATTTATTATTTAATTCTAACAAGAGATGATTAATATGGATCTATATATAATGTGGTGAATGAAACCTTTTCTCATCAAGTTACACAAATTGAACTAGTCGTATCTGGTATTTATCATATGTAGACAGTTGATAGAAATAGTAATGTAATGTAATTGAAATTGGAGCTCTCTATTTTGGACTACCTCTATCCCATACATAAGGGAATATGGGGATCCTTATTTAGTACATGGTTAATTAAATAAACATGCATAACACATGAGAGATAATCCAACCAATATTTCTTATCCCTATCCATTAGATAGATGTTTATTGAACGCATCTCTCAATCTATTAGAAATTTTATAATGGTAGGATGAATTTTTAGACATGATACTATAATTTTGATTCTACCTCTTAAATTTGAAAAATAATAATAAATCAGATACATTATTGATTAGTATTGTTTGAGGGACACAAAATATTGTGAAAATATTATACTTTAAAAAACTAAATATCAACATTTAATAAAATTCATTAATGGAAATATCCATGACACAAATGGAGAGTAAATCTATAGTATTAAGGTTTCACTTGAACTTCTTGGCCTTATATGGAAGATTTGTCTCCCTAGAATCTATTCTTCATATGGAAAATGGATAAAGTATCTGAAAATTTTCAATAGTTACGGGGGAAGATGGATGCAGTTGGAATTTACCTAGAAATAACGGACAATATTTGTGAACTATATATATTAAATTATAATTGAGGATGAGAACTATCATAGTATTTTTATTTGATCAATGATCATGGATTTTAACTCAAGGTTGTGACAGTTTCTTTATTGGGCTTCTAAGAAAATAGTTAGGGTTTCTCTTGATTTGATTTATCTGAAGAGGAATCCATAGAATCCTCATTTATAAAGGACCTTTTTGGAGTTTGGGAAATCATATAGGATAAATTTTACTACCTAATGATGGATATATAAATTTATATCTAAATTTAATGGTAGAATCCCATTTGGGAGTTCATTTAAACTAAGATAAATCCATAAAATTATGGTATCTAACAATAGGGGTAGAGGTCCACCCTAATCATGGGTATAACTAACCTCATTTAACTCTTATATATTATTATTAATGATTGGTGAGACCACCTTATGATGTGTTATATGAATGAATGTTACATCTGCATATGGATCTACAAGGTTTATAACCACATTTTCATGTTTGCATTCTTGGTGGTTTTATGAACCTTGGATATGAGATAGTATTGTATTAGAGGGAAATTTGGCCAACAACCATCATAAATAATCAAGAATGGGAATTAACTCTTCCTAATTGATGGAATTGTTTCTACTATTTTTATTAATTGACTATAATAAATCAAACTTCATATTTAATTGTTCCAATTGTATTTTTAAGTATAGTTCCATGATCTTGAGAATTGATTATCATTATACCTCATTATATGTGCATCATTCTGATATAAGGAAGGAGTGGGAAAAATATTCTTTTTCTTGGGGGAACCATACATCCCTAAGGATGACTCAATTAAATTTTGAGTCTTATATACTTCTCCCTAATTAACTCCAAGGTGTTCTATCAAAGATTATCTCCCATGTTTAGGAAGTTTTATTGAGTTAATATAATTTTTTATAAAGTAATTTTATGTCTAATAGGGACTTCTCAAGGATACAATGTTTATAAATATAGTCTGTTAATAATTTCCCATTCATAACCATCAATGGAATATATTTAAGGCCAAGATTAATCTATATTTCATCCCACCATACTATAAATCCAATCAATATTAGATAAATATGGATTTATTTGATCAGTTCAACATGAAATACCATTTTAACCTTGTTGTATTGTAAATAATGTCTCAATATTTTTATTTAAAAAAAATAAATTTACGGTAGTAATTCATGATGTTAGAGTATTGAGTTTCAAAATCTGACATTTTTCTAATTAGATATTAGTGGATTTTCTACATTCATACACCATTATTCTAAGAAAGGAGGGTGTTAGTGATCACTAAAATGTAACTAAATAGAGAATACATGGATTAACATCTAAAGGATATATAAAATCATATCTAGGCTAGATATATTTATTTATATTTTCAATTTCCTACTTAAAAAATCTTCTTGTGTAGGTAAACCCTTTTTTTATCATCATTGTGAAGGGAAAATAATTGTTGGTGAGGTTGGATATTGAAAATAATATATATTCATGATATACTTAGATTCATGTCAACACTTTCAGTTTTATTAGATTGGGTGTACTGATTATATCAATTTATTCTCAGGGTTTACATTGAATCAAAAATGGTGTATTGTAATGATAAAAAATTTCAACAATGTTACCCTACAAGTGAATTTCAGTGGAATCATCCTCAAGTTCAATTTCTTTAGTTTGTTTAAAAATATTTTTGATCAGAAAGATGATCATTTTTTGTTGATATTTAACCAACATATCATCCATGTATCAATACATTGTTTCTCCTAAATAAGAAAAGATGATATATTGCATGAATCATTGGTAAGTGCTTCTACCATTCTTCATGCCAAAGGAAATTACATGACAATAATAAACAAATTGGAATGGCATGAAGGAAATGGAATTGTCATCTTCCAAGGACGTATGTTTTTTTTTTGTATCAATAATATCAATCTTAAAAGGAGATGGATTAGAATCCATACATTTAATTTATTAGTAATTCTATGAATGGGAATATAAAAACATCATTCGAACCATACTACTTAATATCACTAAAATAGATATAAAATATTATTTTCATTATTTTTATTAATGGGGATGATTTTTTAAGGAATATTTATGAATTTGACATTCTTAATGTTGTTGTATTTTATCCTAATATCACATTCAACTCCCCCTTTTGTTGTATGGGTTAGACATATTGTCCTTTTTGAATTTTTATAAGAACACCAGTCATCCGATGAAACCATATGATGGGTATACACAAGGGAATCCAACCCATGAATATCAATATATCTCCAAGATACAATTTATCAATGTTATTTGATGAAATAAATGTATTTATCTTATTATATACTGTTAATGGGGTCATTATTTAATGAATAACACATATCATCCTATTAACCCAAGCAAACCTAATTGAGGTCATAAATAGTAGTTGAAATACCTTCATCAAAAGTTTAATAACAATACTTAAGGTTTACTAATTCCTCTTCTACATCACTTGAATTTGATGAAAAATTACTTTCCTAATATCCAAGAGATGATATGTGTTAATTTTTATCCCATAATAATCACATAATTCTTCTAAATGAATAGTCTAATCTGATGAATCTAATACTATAATAATGGGAGTTATTGTGCCCAAACACAAACAATATATTCTTCCCATTATTCTTGAATTCCAATCTAGTTAGTAAAAGTATCTTAGAGGTTTCATCTGAATATAAATAAAACATTATTTTGTGTAACATTTTCTAGTGGAAATGTTAATATATAGAGACTACATGGAAACCCTTTTAATTATATGAACAAAATGTTCATTGGAAATGTCTACCTTTCCATCATATTATATGAAAGTGATTTGGTGTTATAATTAATTATTCAATGGGACCCTTGTGACCTAATAACATCCTTACATAGGATTTTTACCTCATTTTCATAATGGGAACCACGTAGTCTCCAATGAGTTTTCATCATGGTTTTATTGGAGCGTCTTCTAGACCATTTGGTGTACCAATATATATAGAATTTCATACTATTGGCTACATGACCACCATTTTGTAGAAATTTTAATCTATATAATCATATTATCATGACACAAAAGGGTGACTATTTCAATAAAGTACGTTAATTTTCCCATTAATGGAGTACTTTATGTATTGACGATAAGATAAGGTCACTTCATCATGCATGTGGATCTATAGACTTAATAGGAAGGTGTTGAAATCCTATTAGTGATGGAACATGATGAATATTATAATGACCCAAACATTCATTAATGGAAATTACTCTTGATCTAATTAAATATTTATTATGTTTATATAAAATGTGAACTTCATTGGTTTTATGTTTTGGGATTTTAAAATACTGTTATGAATTGTGACCATTACAAATATAGTTGTTGAACAGTGATCATGTTAATAGTATAAATATAGGGATTTAACAAATCCAATTTACTCAGACAATGGAAACAATGGCCTCATCCATTAGACTTTCCAACTACGAATCCAACTTGTCAGAGCTCGGAAAGGAGGTGGTGTCATTGGGCTTCGCTCTTGACCGAGCCCAAGCCGAGCTTGAACATGTTAATCTTGAGCAGAACCGACTATGGTAAAAGTGGAAGTTAATAGAGATTACCACTCAAGAGATTTTATCCAAGCCACCCAAGAGTCTTTCACCATCGCACACCTTACCCTTCAGTATTATGCAGTTGTTATAAGGGGTTATGAAACAAGACACTAGCACTATGACTATGTACATTATTTTTGTAAATAATTTTTAAAGCACAAATAGTATTTTTAGTTAATATTCAACTAAAAAATCTATTTTCATCAATTGAAGGATTTTTTATATATATAATATTTTAAGAAAATATTATTATAATTAAATTACTTTTTTATTAAATATAAATGGTCATACAATTTTATGAATGCAGTCCTAATTTTTATTATGGGTTGAAAGGTGTTTTGTCAAAACGCATGATTTTTTTTGTAAATGTCAATTTTTATTTTAAAAATATAAAATCACATATTTCAAAAATCATTTAGATAAATTGAATATTATTTTTGGAATCAGGATGTCGAAATTATGAAAGGGATAATTTTTCAAAATTTTCTGAGATAGTCGAATTTTTGGGTAATAATTAAAAACCATTTAAATAAATAATGTGTTTTATGACATCATAATGACCCAATAGTGATGTATTAAAATTAAATACACATTATTTTTGGCCAATATATCTTTTAACAATAAAATAATATGATTTTGGGTTTTTTTATTTATTTTACAGAGATTTAGTGGACCCTTCGATGCTTATAAAACATTTTGTCATTTTAAATTGTTTTCCTTGAGAGTGTGACTCACCTCTACATAAGAAACCCTATTATCTTAAGAAGTTTGGCCATTTTCCTTATAAAATATTTTATTCCACTCCCCTTGGGAATAAAACTTGGGAAAAACCATGGGATTATTTTTGGTTTTTATTAGATTAATGTGAGGTGTCCCAAACCTAAATAATAATGAATTTCCTCTCCTTTCCTTTACAAAACTACCCAAGATCCCACTTCCTATTCACTCAAAGACTTTGGAGTTAGACCAACCCCTGCCTTACACTCTCTATAATACACTCAAGGTTCCCCAATATCTCAAGAATCCACTCTCAATCCTCTCCCAAACCTTTGGGATCACATTTCCTAGTAAAGGATTTCTTCCTTTCTCATTTTTGTCCAAATTTCATTAAGTTTTTATGCCTTTTTTCAATTAAAAATTTTAGGGTATGATTTCTCACCTCCCCCATACTTCCCTATTTATGTTTTTATGATGTTATACCCATTTAGATCTCATTAATTCCTCACATGTACAACTATTACCATGCTGAAATTTTGTGAGGGATTTCTCTCTCCTCTTTTACATCCAAGTAATTATTTTGTATTATGAATCTAAATTCCATTAAGTTTGTTGGGAAATGTATCTATATGACCCACATACCATCCATTTCATTTATATATGATGAGACACCATTTTATATCTCATAAACCATTTTTATGAATCCTTATGTCACGCCGTTATGCTGCCGAAATTGCACAGCATTTTTTCAAGCCAAGATCATTGTGTAGTGAATACCATACCCATGTCATTATCAAGGGTATTCACCTTTATATAAATATACATAATGAAGGTTACTTTCATTTATTTATTCAAAATTACTTAATCATGGAATTACTTATGATATTCCTTGATTCCATGATCCATGTGGCACACTTATGCATGAAATGAAATGTTTAAGAAGGGTGCCCCCTGATAGTGCTCCAATGCATTGGGTAAATTATAGTATCATGATATGTCTTTTGAAATGGGTTTTGACTCATGATAATTTAATTGAAACATGGTTTTACTCATGATTCATGTTAAATGAGGGTTTAATCAGGATCCATGTTCAATGAGCCTTGGCTCATGATAATTCCATGTTAAGTGTCGTTGGCACATTTCCATGTTAGGATTGTCATGCTTTTTCATGCCTTAATGTTAATGTTTCTCTTGTTCTCCATTGATATGACTATTTTATAACATGTATTGTATTCCTCATGTTATTCCATGTTTATTTCCTTTTTGGTCTCTATAGCTCACCCTTTTCTTATGCATGTCCTCAGGTTATCCTATGCAATGCTAAGTACGAGGGAATGTAGTGGTCATGTAAAAGAAGTTTTCAACAAAGATGTTATGTGTTTTATGTTATAAGATATTATGTAATGTTCCTAAGCCCCAAATACACTAGAACATCTGATATTCTATGTTTTATCATGTTAATATTTTATGTAATAATTCTAGTTTAAGAGTGTAATAAAAAGTAGGGTTGTTATAGTAGGTATAAGAGAATAGGTTTAGTTATTTTTGGTATTAGGATTAGAGAACCCTAGTGATGACCTAGAGATAAAAATAAGTATAATAAAACCATACCTAAGTATTTTTGAGTATTTACTATGTTTTTTATCAAGAAAATACATCCCTTCCTGGATACGATCAGGTAGAGGTGGCTCTGGCACAAATGTATCCTAGGGGTAAAAGCCAAAAACACCGCTTTGAGCTAGACTCAAACGGGAACTGGTGCACAACAACAATCTTAGCTACACTCTTTGATATGACACTCTCAAGGGATATGAATTAGTAAATTCACAAGCTTATTATGAACCATTATTAAGGGAATTAAAAAAAAATCCCCTATGAATATATGTTGTATAACATAGATTGAAGTCTATAAATTCATAAGTTATGGAAATAAAATTTATTTATAAGTAATCTGTTTTTTTGATTACCCTTTATGTGTTACCTCTAATTTTCATTTCTTTAAGGAATAATAAATACTTAGACTTCATGTAGTTTTATATCAAAATTTTATCATGTCTAGAGGGAAACTCAAAATTTGATATGTTTCGTTAACAGGATAAAGGATAGTTACGAGATGGAAGGGGAAGAACCTCATACAACACTATTGTCCCTTCCTTAGGACTTACTAGATATAATTACAGCGAAGTCAATCTTGCATAGCATCAAAACCTTTTCTAATGTCCAACTATCTTGCAAGACACTCTATGACATATCAAACACCTCCTACATACCATGGAATCATCAAGGATCATGGAACACCTATGATCAAATATTAAGCTCCCAACTCTACCACCTTTTATAATGAGGGAGGTACCATCAGGGTATTTTCAAATATTTCGCCCTATCTAGAGAGTATTATGCATTATTTTATTTTAGAATAACTACCGAAGAGGGAGACCTCCGAGCAACCTATATATATATATAGTCTTGTCTTCCAATTTTTTTGGAAACATAGACAATATATTAGAATAACCACATTTCTAAAATTTTAAATCTGACTCTGTCAGACTATTTTACAAAAACTTGGTACATGGTGATTTTTTGAAAATATGTCAGAAACAATTTTTTTGAAAAGTGCATCATATTTTCCCTCAGTACGATCCATGTTTCACGTACTGTGACTGGGCTAAGGAAGTGGGAGACTTTAAATGTTCATTGAAGTATGTTTTCACTAAGTGGACCCTATATCTCCATGATTGATGTGATAATGCGGGCTGGGGAATGATTAACGATGGTGGGTACTCAACCCTGAAGTCCTGTTTAAATTTTAGTGTTCTTTTTATATGTAATCAAATTGTGAGTAAGCAATTTTTTAAGGGGGGAATATTGTAACGACCCAAAAATTCATTAATGGAAATTTCAATTGATCTAATTAAATGTTTTTATGGTTATATAAAATGTGATATTTTTTAGTCTTATGTTTCATGATTTTAAAATACCATTATGAATTGTTACTATTGATAATATAGTCATTGAATAGTGATCACATGATTAGTATAAATATAGGGCTTTAACGAATCCAATTTACTCATAAAAATGAAGTGATGGCCTCATCGCATAGACTTAACCCGTATGAAGCCCATTTTTCTAAACTCATAAAGGAGGTGGTGTCATTGGGCTTCACTCTTGACCATGCCCAAACTGAACATGAACATGTTAAGCTTCAGCAGAACCGATTACAGGAGAAGTGGAAGTTAATAGAGAGTACCACCCATGCGATGTTATTCGAGCTCCCCAAGAGTCGGTCACCATCGCACACCATACCCTTCGGTCTTATGTGGGTGTTATAAGGGTTTATGAAATAATACCCTAGAATTATGACTATGTACATTATTTTTGTATAAAAAATTTGCATTCATTTTATTATTGTTACTTTGTAAATAGTTTTTAAAGTACAAATAGTATTTTTTGTTAATATTCAACTAAGAAATATATTATGATTAATTAATGTATTTTATAATTAAATAATATTTTAATAAAATATTATTATAATTAAATTACTTTATTAAATATAAATTATCATATAATTTTATAAATGCATGTGTAATTTTTATTAAGGTTTGAAAATTGTTTTGTCAAAACCCATGAATTTTTAGTAAATGACAGTTTTTATTTTAAAAGTATAAATTCACATATTTATAAAATTATTTAGATAAAATTAATGTTATTTTTGGAAGCAGGATTTTGAAATTATCCAACGGTGAATTTTTCATAATTTTCTGAGATAGTTGAGTTTTTGGGTAAAAATTAAATACCGTTTAAATATATAATGTGTTTTATGACATCAAAATTTACCAATACTGATGTAATAAAATAATATAAAAATTATTTTCAGCCAATATATGATTTACCAATAAAATAATGTGATTTTTGAAATTTATGACTTATTTTAAAATGATTTAGTGGACCCTTCAATGCTTATAAAACATTTTGTCTTTTTAAACTATTTTCCTTGAGAGTGTGACTCACCTCCACATAAGAAACCCTATTATTTTATGTAGTTAGGACATGGTCCATATAAAATATTGTTTTCCACTCCCCTTTGGCTAAAACCATTGTCAAAACCCATGGGCTGGTTTTGGTTTTGATTAGTTTAGTGGGAGGTGTCCCAAACATAAATAATTAAGAATTCCCTCTCCTTTCCTAAATAAACCCACCCAAGCTCCCACTTCCTCCTCACTTAAAGACTTTGGATTTCAACCAACACCTGACCTCATCTCTCTATAATCCACCCAAGGTTCCCCAAGCTTCCAAGAATATTCTCTCAAGACTCTCCCAATCCTTTGGGATTACACTTGCAAGTAAGGGAATTCTTCCTTTCTCATTTTTGTCCAATTTTTATTAAGTTGTTATGACATTTTGTTTTAAATTACAAATTTTAGGGTATTATTTATCACCTCCACCATACTTCCTTGTTTATGTTTTTATGATGGGAGACCCGTTTCTCTCTCATTAATTCCTCCCATTTACACCTGTTAGCTTTCCTAAATTCTGTGAGGGATTTCCCTCTCCTCTTTTACATCCAAGTAATTCTTTTGTATTAAGCATCTAAATTAGATTATGTTTGTTGGGACATGTATCTATATGACCCCCTTACTATCCATTTCATGTATATATGATGATACACCCTTTTCTCTCTCATAAACCATTTTCATGAATCCCTATGTCACGACGTTATGCTGCCGAAATTGCACCACGTTTTTCCAAGCCAAGATCAGTGTGTAGTGAATACCATACTCATGTCTTTATCAATGGTATTCAACATCATAAACATATAAATATTGAATAGTACTTTCATTTATTTATTCCACATTAATTAATCCTGGAATAACTTATGATGTTGAATGATTCCATGATCCATGTGGCACACTATTGCATGAAATGAAATGTCTAAGAAGGGTGTTCCCTGATAGTGCTCCAATGCATTGGGTAAAGTATATTATCATGATACATCATGTTAAATGGGTGTTAAATCATGATTATTCACGTGAAAATAGGTTTTACTTGTTATTCATGTTAAATGAGGTTTTACTCATGCTCCATGTGCAATGAGCCTTGGCTCATGCTAATTCCATGTTAAGTGTTGTTTCCATATTCCCATATAATGATTATCATGCTTTATCATGCCTTTATATTCATGTTTTATTTGTAATCCATTGATATTAATATTGTATAACATTTATTTTATTATTCATATTATTCTATGTTTATTCCCTTACTGGGCTCTATATCTCACCCTTTTCTTATGCATGTCTGGAGGTTATCCCATGCAAATGCTATGTATGGGGGGATATAGTGGTCATGTAAAGGATGTTTTAAATAAATATTTTGTGTGTTTTATGTTATAAGTTGTTATGTAATATTCATAATCCCCAAATAAACTAGACCCCTTGATCTTCTATTTTATATAAAGTGAATATTTTATGTAATAAATCAGGTTTATGTGTGTAATAAAAAAGCAGGTTTGTTATAAATATAGTCTATATAATGAGGTCATAAAATTATATCATCATCCTAATTTTCCAAATATGTTGTGGTTGAATCTTTTCATATCCTTAAAATTTATTATTAGTGTGATAAAAGTTCTTTTCACTATATCCAATGTGGTATATATAGTTTATACCCAGATGATATTAATCCTAGAACAATAATCAAATAGGTCATGATAGAAATTAATGTCGATAATACATTCTGATATATATAATGGTTTGATTTCACTAGGTATGGTGTCTTTCTTGGATTTCCCTATGAGGGTAATGGATATATAAAATCAGGGGATCCGTCCTATATGTTATATTTTTTATCTATGAAAACAATATCCTTAGATTTTATAGGGTATAAAATTTTACCAATTAGGGATTCCATGAGCTCCATCAATTGGTCAATGTAACCCATGAATGATAGCATGGATTGTGTGATGGCTATATTATTAAGGATTTCATGTTCTTTTACCAGGGAACAATACATCCTAGAATTAGGTTACTCTCATTTTTGAGGAATTGGGGCCGAACCTAACTATAATAGTGTTTCATTGCATTGGGAAAAAATTTGCTTAATTTTTATGATATGTGGGAGAGTATTAATTGACCTTCTGCGCCTTGATATTTATTGTAAAACTATATTTATTATAGATATTCGTCTATTAAAATTGGATAAAATGATAATTTGATGATTTATAATTAGTTTTATGTCTAGTATAAGATTTTTCGAGTGTCTATATTTCTGATCTAGCGGTATTTATGGTTTCAAAGAAATCGGTGCCTGAGATTTAGTGTCTATTTTGAGATCATATTCATCGAAATTCTCATACATGATGTCCCCGTCAAATATTATTATTGTGGTAATCAGTTTCATATGAATCCTCCTCATTTGAAAGAGATTTTATTAGGTGGATGGAATTAAAATAGCCATATTTTTATCTTATTTGACGAGAATACCATTTTTTGAGGAACTGACCTCTAGTTTTTGTGGTGGGATGGTGGATATACTCATAATGATGAGGGTGAAAATTATGATGAGTCTAGAAAAAAATAGTAATAGAAATGGATCTTCTTCTTATGAAATTTTATATTGATATACTATGTTCTAGATCTTGTAATGTTTCAATTATGAAGATATCGACTTAGATAGAAAAGGGGGTTATGAGGTCACAACTGATTGATTTAGTTTTACCTTGAGTATAACAAGTTTCCAACATAATACCGTTTTATCTAGTCATAAAATTTTAATTAAACTCTACATAGAACTTTTTTTTGTTTCCCATATCATTCAAATGATCTAGAAGAAACATAATTAAACTATAGCAGTGGTTTATCCAACATGACATGCTCGATTTCAACTATCTTATAGATCACATCATTGAAGTTAATATAGTCTGAGATGTTTATATCTTGAATTTAGTAGTGGGGGATGTAGTTTTCTTGATTATTTAAGATTATTTTATTGGGTTTCCTATCCTCCAATAGTTTAAATAGGGTATTCTCTATCATAGTTAAAATAAACTCTGAAACCTAATATTTTTGTAAAGAATAATATTTATTTTTTCATTCTTTGACCATTGTGGTTTTCCAAATTCTTTGAATCTCGATGAATGAATTTTTTATAATTAAATTATTTAGTAGGAGGAAACTAAAAATATTAAATAGGATTGGGAATTGGTTCATGCAATAGAATAATTTTTTTTGAGATATTCAAAAATATTACTATAGTTGTCTAATTACCTTGTGTTGATGGAGTTGGTTTATACTTGGAAATTGAGCACTAAATAATATCTCATTAGAATTGTACTATATCTAAAACCACCAATAAACCAGTAGGGATTTTTAAGGGAATATGAGGTGTTTACCACTCAATGGAATAACTTTATATGCATCCCTCTAGTATATTATTTTAAGGAAGTTGTGTATTCGAGGAGTATATTCGACCTTTCTATTGCGTAATGTAGTATGAAATGCACTATTTCAAGTATATTTTAGTTCAAGAGGTAAAGTATTGTTTTTTTCATCAACATATTACAATAAAAATAATGTAATTTTTATTGCAAATCATCAGAAATGGTGATTGAACTACATGGTATATTTCTGTAACAAAAAATGATATCCATTTTAATTTCTATATGAATCACCTAATATCTTTTATTTCCTAATAATATGATTTCACATCATGGTAACATATCAACATTGTATGTGAATGATATTCTGCCTGGGAACTCGTATACTATTGAATATTGGGAAGGAAATATTTTCATTTTAGGGAAGTGGAGGAGTTAAGTCCACCTTTTAAGGTTATGGCTTTCTCATCTGTAAAACTAGGGTACTTCACCCATAAATTTCATCTTTTTATTTAATAATGGTCCCAATTGAGTCAAGTAATTCTAATGGAACCATCACCTAGGAAGAATATATAGTTGAAGTAGTGGGTAGATATCGATATAACCTCCTCACTTATATCAACATTTGATATCTAGTTTGAGTGTTATTGGAGTATAAAAGGTGAAATGGTGGTGGATTCAACCCCAATGTTGGATATAATGATATTAATTGACAATAAATGTTATATTTAGTGGTTGTTTGGGAAACATGTTGGTAAAATAGCTGATATTTTCACTTACTAATTTAGCATCTCCCTCTTGCTAAAGTGGATTGTCTAAAAGTGGTATGTCATCCTGGGCCTTGTAATTTCACTTATTAGGAATATTTATTACATGTGAATCAACATTGTTTCTATTTATATTAACTAACTCAATCCCATTCTAGACAATTATCTCTTTAAAAGAGTAAGTCTCAACTTTTGTACGTTTTGGGTGGGTTATATTCATCCCTTTCACTTCATTTTGGAAAAATATTTCTGAGAATGTGAAAAATACATGTTAAATGGATCTACTATGACCAATTCCTTATAATTATATATGAAACACCAACTATATTTATGGTAATTAAGAAAAAATATGTTTCCAATAGATTCCACCTCATCAAAATATTTTATACGAGTGTGATGATCAAAATTATCAATTGTTTTGACACCATATATATTTAAAAATATAAAATAGGAAGCATGAATCAAATCCTTATTAGAGTTACAAGGGTATTTATTATCCTTCGAATATCCATTAGGGGATAAATTATAATCCTCCTTAATATATTCCTTCTTAAGGAAATATTCTTTTCTTACTACCCAGTGAGGTTTTTTCATATCCCCATGATGCTCCCCAAGAATTTGTTTTTGGATTTTGATCTCCATGGATTCTCCCATGGTTATCTCCAAACATATTATTAATTAAGTAGATGGATATTGAATTAGGAGAAACTATGAAGGTGCATACAGTGGAGTTCCTAGTAGTATGAAAATCACTGATTTAATTGGAAGAGAGGATGATATTAATGTATCTATACCTATGGGATGTGGTTTAACTTACTCTTATATCACTACATACAAGACTCATTATGGATTTGAGGATCACAAGTTTATTTATATTGTGACAATTATCCCTTCCCTCTGATATGGGTTTGACATTGAGGCAATAACTAATGAAACCTTATTCGAATTATTGGCCTATATTTGTATATGAATTGAATTTATAATCATTTTAGGGTCTGTTTGTGGTTATAGGATTCACCTTCCACAAAAGGGGGGGGGGGGCAATTTCACCTTTTTAGCATCTTGATATAAGAAAATATCAATGTAATTCACTCACCATGTACCATATTTTTGTGCTTTAAAAATTTAAATATTACATTATATGAACAAATTAAAATATGATGATCCAAAAACTATTACATATCCTAAATATATAACATTTTAATATATTAACTTGAACGTGACTTGTTGTCTAGTGAGTGGGTGAAATGAAAATGTACTTATTCACCCCACCATATGTTATAAACACCAAATGGGAAGACATTGACTATCTGGATATGTGGAATCATACTTCTATGGCTAGTTTGTCAAAGATCCTCACACTATAAACCCACCATAGGGTTCCAAGCCATCGTGAAGGCTGCTAAGCTAACATGGAAACAATGCTCATTGATTTCATCGACATAGTATTTATTCCCATAATTTTGGTATCTATTCTTGAGTTGGAGGAGTGTATCCCACATAGTACATATACATTGAGTTATGTGTTACAATTTAAATGCCTCAATATTTTCATACTATAGAGTGATGATTTCCTAAAACATGACCAATATTCTATCCCTTACAATCTCTTTCAACATGACTATGACATTTTCCTCATCCTCGGTGAAGCATTCATTGACATCATATGACCTGAAATTCCATTTATCCACTAATTTTTAAAGAATATAGAAACTATTTAGAGTCATTGTATTTGTAATAGAGGTTAATCAGTATAAGGTAGTCCCAATAAATGATGGTATCCTTATATTTTTGTTTAATTTAACTAAGATGAGTCTAGTTATTGATGAGGTAATTTTTGTAGATAGATTCAATTAATCATGTGCCTCGTATAATTAGGGAAAAAATAGTGCTAATTTTACATATTCAAGACTTTTGGTTTCAAGAAATATAAGTCATTTTAGATTGGTCCTTCACAAAAATCCTTAAGGGGAGGACCTATATCATTAACCACCATATTTCTTTAGGGGGACCTCCATGTGAGTACCCCAGGGATGATCTCTAGTGTTGATGATAATGGTAACATGTATAGGACCTCTATGATGGTATATTTCTTCTATTTTTATGTGTAATCGGTACATTCTTATGTCTTTATGGATATATACTATTTATCATAAATTATATATTTAATAAAAGGGAAAAGGATATAATCTTTCTCCTATATCGATTGTTTCCCTTGGAGATACATACATTTCTAAATACTATATTTTTGGAAAAGGGTGTAAAAATCAATCATTATTAGGGTTTATTATGTGGATAATGATCCTCATGAGGTGGATCCATCCTAGGAGACACTTCAGACATCATCAAAATATATCATCTTTCTTCTTCTAAGAAATAATGAATATGGTCTTTCCCCTAAGTTGCTACCAAAATAGGTTGATGTGCATTCAAAGTAAAGATAATATTTGAGATATAATCCCAATATAATGTTATTATGGGATAATTAATACGATCCTACTCCTAAAATACCACTAGAAAATGCATATTAAATTGAAAAATATTATTGGGGGAAGAAAGATGGTCATGCTTCTATCAAAGTATTGGAATATGATGAAAATATTCTTGAATATTGGCTAGAGGTGTATGATCATTCCTCTATACTATTTAAATAATATACTAACAATAATATTGAATAAAATAATGATTTAAAATATGGTCCTTCTTTTTTACTATTTGATGCAATATGTTAACAAGCCGCCTATTTCTAACACTTTCGCTAGGGCACACACATCCATCTTCTAAGGATGCGCTGATTGTTTCCCCGCATTCTGGCTTTCCAAAGGCGGGTGGAAACCATCTCCTGTTCAAGGGCGTTTACTCCTTGATCAAAATAGGACGATTGGATTTCGGTTTCTCCTTCTGTGAATTCCTCCTTGGATCTCGTTACCTAGTGCAGGTCTCCCTTATAGATTAAGATGTTGTTTTTGAAAATCTTCCTAGTGCCATGTCTTCATGGGCATAGGTTAATTACACTGCTTCTGTTAGGATATTTTAAGGGGTCCGGTCAGGGCAGCAACCTTCGGTTAGGGGATAAGTCATGGTGGGGTTCACTTGTCTGTATATACACGAAAACACTGGAATGGATGGATTTTTTCCCCTATTATAGGGATTCTCGAGGGCGTGAAAGCCCGAGGAATCCCATATCGAATGATGGAAATTATATGTCGTAGGCATGTATCTAAGGTTGTAACCTCTGGAGGGAATAATGATACTGGGGCTGACACACGGTTAGTTACCCGAGTGCTTCTAAGAAAAGTGAAGAGGTGAATTGTCATGATATCACTGGGATGTGGTGGCCTAGGTAAGAATTAGGATAGATGATGGAGGGTTGAATGATGTGTTAGGGGAATGAGATGGAACTATTATGAATGTGATAGTAGTGTCGGGATTGATCCTCGAAGAGACATCCTACATATCCATGTGGTAGAGAATCAAAGTCAACATAGTTTGGGATGGGGTATAGGATCAGGGTGTGTGCAGAGGATAGTGACCTAATGATATATTGGGGCTTACACATGGTTACCCACTCATTGTTGGTCTGATACATGAGGGATGACTAGAGATTTGGGTCCCAACAAAGGGGACTACAACGTCTTACCATCAATTGGGGAACACGACGGCTTACCATCGATGGGCATTGACAACAACTTACCGCTGATTGGGGGAAAATTTAGTGTCATGCGAGACAAAAAGGGGAGTATAGATTAACGTCATGTTGGATGGGGGTGAACTGATGTGATGTAGTCGGGACCGATTGGTGTTTGGCATGAACCTTAGGGAGGATTCCTATGTACCTTTTCTCGGCAAAGATCAAAGTCCACCAAGTTTGGGATGGTTTTGGTGAGCTAAGTTGAAGTGGTTGGTACTAATGGTTATTGGTCATGAACCTTATGGAGGCTTCCTACATACCTTTCCTTAGCATGGATCTATTTACTTGTAGTTCGAGATGGTGTTGGTGAACTAAAGTGAAGTGTTTGGGACCAATGGTTGTTGGGTTTGAACCTCAGGGAGGCTTTCTACGTACCTTTCCATGGCAAGGATCAATGTCCTCCTAGTTAAAGATGGTTTGGGGATTACATGATAAGGTGGCCAAAAGAGAATTCGACGGTCAATGCATACACTAAGCCCACGTGAGTCATGCTCGGTGTGAGAAATAAGAGGCAGCAAAGACCTGATGATCACGTCGGGAAAGGTGCGTCTAAGGGAATTTAAGTGGGGATAAGGCTTGGTTTGCAGTCCAAAAAGGAAATATGGGCTTACGTGTGGTTCACAACCCAGAGAGATGGAGATTGGGACATACTCTAGGATGGAGGCCCGGGTGGTGACAATGCCCAATGGGATAGGGATTTTTCAAGGAAGGGATAAGGGTTCTGGTTCCCATCCTCCCCTGGTCTTTGGCACCGAAGAATAAATGAGGAGCATAGGTGCTAACTTCTACAAGAAAGGCTATGGGATTACTCCAAGGTTGATTCACTTCCCCACAGATAGGTGCTGCTTTGATAAAGAGGATCACATTCCATGTGAGGAAGATCTCACTCCCTTGTAAATGAGCTGGTGTAGATAATGTCTAAGATGGGGATTCCTATGTAAAAGGAAAAGGGTGACACCCCAGTTTAATGTCATGTGCTGAGGACAATGGTGCTTGGTAGTTTAATGTCATGTAGCTCAGACGAGGTGGGTTCACTCCGCACCCCTAGGACTTACATAACTGATACTCCTCCTCCCTTGGGGAAGGGAAGGCATCAGTAATGACATTGTGAGGGGGTGTCATGGAGTGATCCACTAAGGGGGCCACATTAGCGTGGCTCAGTGAAGAAGAAATATCCATTAGCGTGCCTATGAAAAGAAGTATGAGGCGAAGAAACACAATATGAAGCACCAACCAAGGGACTTTAAAGTCACTTTATGCAAACCTATAGGGTCACAGGAGAAAAGGATTTGTGGAGCAAAGGGTTTCATAGGAAGAAGCCTCGTGATGCACTGGTGATCCATGTAGTGGAGGGGCTTAGTGAAGGGGTATGCTTCACAAAGTAAAGTGGCCTATCCTAGACATACGGAATAGGTGCATATGGAAGGTGCTTCATGAAGTGGAAAGGCTTTCACAGAGTAGGGGTTTGCGATGCCAGGGTGGCCTGCAAAGCATAGCACTATGAAGTGGTGTACATCACGAAGCATAGTGACCCTACCTTGGCATGTGGGTTACATGTGCATGGAGGGTACTTCGCGAAACATAAGTGCTTCGTGAAGATCCATGTCCCCTTGGGAATACCCTTCATTCGTGGAGGCCCATGGGCTCCACGAAGGGCATCCTTCTTTAAAGAGGGTTTGAATTTAAGAAATGGGAATGTCTCTTCGATATGCTAAAGTATCATCAAGATCTCATGGTTCATAGATCAGAAATTGATTCAATATTTGAGAACTAATAAGGAGAAATGTTGGGGGATCCTTCCTTTTGGATCGAGGGGACCATGGTATTTATAGGCAAGAGGAACAACAAAGAAAAGGTCACTTGGCAGGAAGAAACGTGTAATTTTGTTGTAACTGCAGATCCCCCCAATTCCTTGCTCTGTGGCTGCTTCACAAACATCAATCTAGTTCATGGAGCCTCCCGCTCATTGCTCTATGGTAGCTTCTCAAACATCAATCCAATTTTTGGAGCCTCCTAACTCCTTGCTCTGTGACGGCATTATAGAGGTGGATATTCGCACCGTTCGTGGTGTTGCGGGGCTCTGTGGATGACCTTCATGAGGCAGACCCATGAGCATCACGTTTTCTCTTCCTCTTCCCAAATTTAGGCACCAAAAAATTCCCCCCATAGACATGGATCTAAGGAGAAAATGAGGGTCAATGTTTGAGGTTAAATCGCCAATAATCTATGGTCAATCGAAAAGAAGTCTCACAAAGGAGGCTCGCAAAGGAGGCTCTCAAGGCAGAGAGGCGATGCACTAGCTGATAGCATCATGGATCATGCCACGATCAGACATTCCGCAAAGCACAAGGGTTCATTGCCTATAAATAGGGGAGGCTGAAATCTTTTTTGTACTTTATTACCTCCACGTTTTGGAATTTAGCACTCTTGATTCACGAATCTATGTATACTCTGCCATTTCTCTCCAAGAATGGGGATTTCTACAACGCGATTCACATCGGGTCTTTGGATCCATGTATGGTTCCTACCATACTAGATCAGACACCAGATGCAGACCTTGCTGATGTGTTCTTGGGGGTGTTCCCCACATATGAACATGTTGACCCAGCATATGTGGATGAGACGACCTCCAATGAGGAGGATAGAAAAATCACATGTCACTATTCATGAAAGCAGATTAAGTGCTTCATCAATGACACCCCTCAAGAAAAATGGATAGACCCTATGGGGAGGATTTGGTCCCAACTGTGTGAACTGTGTGCTGGGGGAGTGGATTCCTAGTGTCCCCACATGATCATCATATATATCATGGAGGAGAAGTTTCTAGAACATGATCGTGGCCTTAGTGTGCGTTGGAAACAGAGAAGAGCGGTGAACATCAAGAAGCTCCAAGAGGCAGAAAATGAGATTCAATGGATGCAGTTCTAAGAAGATGAGGATTCTGCTTTCCTTAATGTGCAATCAGAGATCATATTGCATCTAAACACCCAGCTGGAAGAGACCAAAGAACGCCTGAAGCAAGCCTCCGAGGAGATGACTGTCATCTGAACCAACGAGGAGCAGGCACGAATCACAGTTGACGAACAACACCCCATTTCTACAAAGGAGTAATGGGAACTAAACACGCGCCAGAAAATACTATACATCACAGGCTACATGGTGGAATAGCTACAACACACTTTTGACTGGGTCAACCCGTCCATGGGAGGGGTCGATCCTTGGTTGTTGTGATTCATGTAACCTTTGAATGCACTTTCATGATTTGATTATTTATGTTGGATTCATGCATGAGTACTGTTATTTTCATTCGTCTTCTACATGTTTGTCACATTCGTGAAACAACCGGAGACCAATCCCTACACTCATGTGGTTCAGGCCCAATGTGAGAAACAAGGGATTACAACCTTGTTATTGCACCCAAATATGAGAGTGCTGACCATGCTTTAGGCATCCAGGGTTTGAACAACCATTCCAGATTTCTCAAAAGTAAGAGGGAGGACTGACTGGAGAATGAAGGTCTTAGATCAGTCGAATTTAAATCTTCCTAATATGCTCTAGTGCACAAGAGAGGTAACACTAGGGGTGTTGGAATTAACCCAAACAAAGGGGAGTGGAATTTTTGAATCATGATACCCATGATTGGGAACAATTTAGGTATGTCGCGATGATGAAGGATAACTTTTGACCGTGTTCGAAACACAATATCTTTATTTCATTAGCTTTAAATGGGTATAACAAATGAGGGTCGACCGCTAACCATGTTTGAAACACGGGGATTGACTCAAAATTTTATCCATTAGTCTTCTAGAACGTTAGCCAAGGATATTAGCTGATCCATAGGCTGAGCATCCATACTATTAGGGGGATTCTTTAGACATGAATGAGGATGAGGTTCCAAATAAAGGGCACACAAAATTTGGAGGTTGGAATGATGGGTTATTCGAATGGAGTCCAACACTCTTGAAATTATGCCACCGTGGTGAAGACACATTAGTGGGACACATCGGTCTGATCAGGGATGATACCTACTTCCAAACATGACCTCTCTGGTATGGACCTGGAATTCCTTTTAGTTTTATTTCATACTAATAAAGAGGATAAAAATGTAGTTTAAACATTATACGATGAGGAAAGTGCACATAGTTTAAAGGTCATACTACCTTGACCAAGATCGTGGTCGAGGGGCCAGAAGGGTTAATTACCCTAGGGTTGGGCCTAAGGAAAAATACCTGGGTGTCACTACGTATCCCATAAGGATGAGAATCAAGTTAATCATATTTCATGAACACAGTGTGGTCAGAGATCAATTTTAGTAGTGGGAATCCTCTCTAGCGAGGAATCTGACATGTCCCATAATTATAATGGGTATCCAAGACTTTATCATGGTATGGGCACATTTTAAAGTCATGTGTTGAGGCACATATACCTAGAAAGTAAATGTGTGGTGTGGTACATAACATGGCATGAATGAGGGTCATAAGAGTCCACACCACGCCACATCATCATAGGATATTCCTTAGGTCAGGGGACCGAAGTTGAAGACTGGTTTGGGCCCGAGACAGGTTGTCTAGGCATTTCTACATACCCCATGAGGATGGGCATCAAGCCACACATAGTTCCGAGAGTTCAGTTTAATGTCATGTGGAATGATGAAAGGCATGTGTGGCATGTCTAATCCAGTATACATCCTACCAAAACTACTAGGACTACATGAGTCATGTTTGATGTTGGAAGCAATGAGTAGTGATGGGACTTTCCTAGTACTGGGAGGCAGACATTCGGGTCAATGGGAAATTATATGAATGACATCCCAATATTTTTGACCAACCTTCTTAATGCGCATAAATGAGAGGAGGTGTAAAACCGAGTGTGTTAGAATTCCACTTGAAAATAAGGGAGTGGAATGATGTGAATCATGATGCTTGAGATTTGGAACACAATGATAGTGACGTGGATATGGAGGATAACTATTGACCATGTTTGAAACATAGTATTCATTTTTCATTAGCCTGGAATGGGGGCAGACAAATGAGGGTCGGCCGCTGACCATGTTCGAAAAAAGGGACATGTCACAAATGGTTTCTTAGGTCTTCCAGAGCGTTGGCCCAAGATGGTAGGTAAACCAATGTGGTATAGAAACAGGCCATAAAGGGGGTCCCATTAGACTTGGAAGAGGAATAGGATCAAAATTACAATCTTATGAAGCTTGGACATGGAAGGAGGGAATGTCCCTATAAAAATTCTAAATTCCGGGATCTTTGAAACAATGCATCTAAGTATGAAAATAAGATGTATCGGAAAGAGGGAGTTGAGTCCCTTTCCAAGGAAAATGGTTTTGGGGTCGCATGCTTCCAACTTAAGGTCATAGGGTGGAAAATTAATGGAGTACTTGTTTTAATGGACTGTGCACAAGGCGAAGAAGTATCCAAAACCAATTTATAGTTCTCATAGGGAGATCTTAGTATAGGGTCATAGAACTCAGACTAGATAGGGAAAAGAAAAGGGAGGCACATGGTGCAGTTGTTGAAGAACCTGATGGGAATGAGAACCCAAGAGGTACACACCACACCACATATTCCCAAAAGTGTTCTGGCCAAGGGGGTGAAAAATAGAGGGCATGATTTAATATTCCTAGGGCTGGAACCAAAGACATGATTTCAGTGCATTCTTACATATCCAATGAGGATGGGAATCAATACATATGTAGTTCTAGAAGATGTCATGCAGTTTATTGTCTTGCGGAAAGGATGCGGAGTGATCTTAGTTTATGGTCATAGAGCTCGGACCATAGATAGAACTGAGGTAGGGAGACAAATTGTGAGGTAATTATTATACCCAACATGAATGAGGATAGTAGGAGTCTGTATCACCACTATGTTCTCCCTAGGAAATTTTCAGGTCGAGGGACAAAAACTGAATTTTAGTCTTGACCCAAGGAAAAGTGCCCAAGTGTTTCTTCGTACCACATGAGAATGCGAATCAAGAAATACATAGTTATAGAGATAATATGGTAAGGTACCATTTCTAGGGATAGGTCATGTGGGTCTGTCCCTCGCACTAAAAGAAGTTTTATTTGATAGATCTTATTTGTCCTTTAGGATAGATGTGTGTTGTTTGTGAAGCAATAAACCTAGGATAGAGAAATCTGATATCACTATATGAATAAATCCATATATTGTCATTGAAAAATGGTATGATGTATAACCAATACCCATAATGATTTCCCCTCGACTGAGGACACCAAGATGCATGCTCATTTTTCATCGTGCGGCTAGGATGATAATGTCACAGTTTCAGGTCATGTGGAAAGACAAACCATTCATTTTAACATCTTTGAATAAAGACACAATAGTTTAAAGTCATTTGAATCCATAGGGGGAATTGACATGAAATTATAAAATCATACCAGACGTGAATGATGATGAGGTCCACATCACACTATGTGCGATTCCCTGGAAGAAATATCTGGCCAAGGGGCCAACAAAGGTCATAAATTATTGGGATGGACCTATGGAAAAAACTTCCATGTGTTCCTACATATCCCTTGAGGATGGGAATCAAGCCACACATAGTTCTGAGAGTGCAGTTTAACTTAATGACGGATGTAACAATTTATGGTCATGTAGGATCGTATATAGTTTAATGTCATTCGGGGTGAAATACAGTTTAATGTCATGTGGGAAAGGAGGTAAGAGATACAAGATCCTAGAAGGGGATCACATGGTGTTTCCATTGCAAAACTAATGTTAGCGAGGACATATTCCCACACACACCACACCACACAATCCTATATGATTTGGGGCCTAAAAGGCTAAAAATATGAGATAATTAGTGGAACTTGAGCTGGACCCAAAGAGGAGATGTTTGGGCATTCCTACGTATCCCACGAGCATGGGTATCAAGCTAGACATAGTTCTGAGGAGATTACGTATAAGTATATCTTAGTTTAAGGTATTAGAGCTCAGACCATGGAGAAGCAAAACTCTTCCAAGCGAGCAAAGACCTTGATCCAATCTCTAATCCCACATGAGTCAAACTCGGTGTGGGAGACGAGGGCAGAAGAGATATTTGCAACACATGGGATACATGCAAAGGGGAAGTCGGAGTGGAGCCCCGAATGTCTCCTTACTGCGACTTCTTCCTCATAATGTGAAAATTTTCACTGAGGGGTGGTACCAAGAGTGTCAAAATTACACTTGGACATGACAGGGTGGAGAATGATGTGAATCATTCAATCGACATTTAATGTTTTATAGGGTTGTCATGACGATGGAGGATAACTATAGACCATGTTCTAAACATAGCATCCATATCCTCTGACATAAAATGGGAACAACAAATGAGTGTAAACTGCTGAATATATTTTCAACATGGGACTTGTATCAATTTTTTGTTTGAAACCCTCGAGGGAATTGGCCTAAAATGGTAGGAGAGAACTTGGGCCAAGCATCCATTCAATTTTGGTGTCCCTTCAGATGTGAGTGATAATTAAAGACTAAATTAAGGGGAACACAAAGCCTGAAGAATGGATAAGGGCATGTCCAGGTAGAATCTGACACTCAAGGTTCTGAACCGGAGTACTCCTGGGCATATTGGTGTATCACCGAAGTGGGTCGAGTGACCAACATAAGAGTAGTCCACACGAAATGATGAGTGTAGGGAAAGAGAGAGAATGGATCTCATGAGAGAGAAGCATGTGGCGTGGTTGTTACAAACCTAACATGAATGGAGACATAAGCCCATAACACACCACATAACCCTCCCCTAGAAGGACTCGGCAAAAGAGGTCAAAATGATATAGAGGTTTTCAAGAGAAGGGTATGGACCCAAAGACTAGATGTTTGGACAGTCCTATGTATCCCATAAGGATGAGAATCAAGACACACATAGTTCTGATGATGGATGCTGTGTAGTTTTATGTCATGCAACAAGGACACAAATAGGGGAAATGTACCCCAACGAGGGATGTGTACATCACGGTGAGTAGGCTAACGGTTAATGAGGGCATAAACTCATACCACATCATACATCCCTGAAGGAACACCTGGTTGAAGGGTCTAAAAAGATGGATGGACCTGATACAGGAAGTCTGAAGTAGTTCACAGTTTAACGTCTTATGGTGAGGACGATGGTTCTCTTAGTTTAAGGTCATAGGGCTCGAACTATAGATGCCAGGATTAATGTCATTTTCAAGGGATAGACTTTTGGATAGGGAGAATCATCATGATTATGGAAAACCCTAAAACAGAAACAACGATAGAGGATATATTTTGACCACATTTGAAACAAAATATCTATATTTATGTGACCATAGTTTAGGGGAAAAATTGAGCATAGACCATTGATCGCATTCACAACACGAAACTTGTATCAATTTTTCACTCAAAATCCTTGGGGATGATGGGCTGAAATTGTAGGGGAGCCCTTGGGCAAAGCATCTACACTGTTCAGGGGTCCTTTTGGATACAAAAGATGATGGAAACCCAAATGTTGGGGCACGAGAAGCATGGAAGGGCCTATGCTCATGAAAAAGACAATAGGTTAAGGAGGGATGTCTCAAGGGGATATGTGTGGTGTGGAAAAAAAATCTCAACATGAATTAGGACATGAGTCCACACCAAAACACAAAATCCTATATGAGAACATGTGCCAGGGGGCTGAATGGGTCAAGGAACCTGAGGCTGGGAGTCCCAACCAACTGTAGGCATATGACCCCTCAAGTGGGTATTGCCTTACCACATCTTGTAATACCACATGAGCAATGCTCTGTGTGGAAAACAAGGATTAGGACTAGGCTCTCCCTATCATATAGGAGTACGAGAGCTGGACACACACTCCTGCTCGAGGAAAACTGAATCTTGAAGAGACATCGGGTAAGAATAAACCACTACACCCAATATTTGGGACATATGGGTATGGTGACAATGAAAAAGGATAACTATTTACTAGGTTTTAAACATGGAATCTATATCGTGTGAACTAAAATGGGAACAACCAATGGGCATCGACCGATGATCATATTCACAAGGAAGGACTTATATCAACTTGTCATTCAAGGTCCTCGAGGGCGTTGGCTCAGAATGAAAGGAGATCCCTTTGGATAAGTATCCATACCATTCAAGGGCCCTTTTAGATGTGAAAGGTGATGAAAACCCAAATGATGGAGTGTTTGGAGGGAATGTGTTCCCATGGAATTTAACATCAAGAAGGATGATGAAAGAGGTGGAGATATCTAGGGAAGAGGATATATAGTGCTGTCATGATGAATCCTATTTAATGGAGGGAAAATCCGACACTACGCCATGTTTTCTGACCCAATGGGAGATTTTGATGTTGGGGCTAGACCGACAAACAAAATGTTCAGGCATTACTATATATCCCACATGGATGGGAATCAATCCATGCATATTTATTGAAGTACATGCAATTTAATGTCATGCGGTGAGGACGTGAGAGTGTATAAGAACACAAAGTGGAGCACATGGTTCTATCATAGTAATCCTAAAATGATTGGGGCCAAATAATCCTACACGACACCATACGAGATCCCCTAAGAGAACTATACTCAGGGGGGATTGTAATAGAGGAAACTGAGGACTGGACTCAAGATGAAGTGTCCGAGTGTTCCTACGTATCCCGTGAGGATGGGAATCAAGACATACATAGGTCTTGTAGTTTAATGTCTTGCAGGACGACATATAGTTTAACTTCATGTGGGACATGTCAGTTTAACGTCATGATGGACAATATACAATTTAACATCCTATGGGATGACATATAGTTTAGTGACGTGTGGGACTTAATAGTTTAAGGCCTTGTAGGAACTGACAGTTTAAGGTTATGTAGGACTGTATATAGTTTAACGTCCTATGGGACGACATACAGTTTAATGTCATGTGGGACATAATAGTTTAAGGTAATATTGGACCTAATAGTTTAAGGTTGTGTAGGACCGGTATAGTTTAACATCCTATGGGATGACATACAGTTTAATGTCATATGGGACATAACAATTTAAAGTCATATATGACCCTATACAATTTATGTTCATGTAGTACCACATTTTCTCAAGAAAATTATATCTTTAGGAACATGGCATTAATGGGAGGAGTTATAAACTCACCATCCATGGTAACAAGGGAATATTCATCATTGGGATAATCCTTGTTAACAATGTAATGTCCTTCCAACTTGGTCCCAAACTTGGGTGGTTTTCATCTAGGTATTATTGGTGTTCTTGAGGCCAAAACCAAGTCACCTTGAAAGAAAGACAAAGTGTGATCTTTATTGTTTAAATCTCTAGTTATCTTATTCTGATTCCTCTCCAGATTGTGCAGGGCACAAAGCATGTTCTCGTTAAGTGCCACCAATTCATCTAGATGGATTTCAGCTACTTTATCTGGTGCTTTCTAATCATAGACAGTCGTGCCTAATGAAAGAAACTAAATCTCGATGGGCAGGGCAACCTCTGTTCCATACACCGGGGAGTATAGGGTCACCTTTGAAGAATTACAAGCCATTTTTCGATAATCCCAGAGGGTGTTGGGGGGCTTTTCCAACCAACTCTTCTCGTTCTGACCAACCATTTTCGGCATAATGATAGAGAGGATTTTGTTGAACACCTCAATCGTCCCATTTTCTTGTGCATGGTAGCGGAAGTTATGATTATAATAGAAGTTGTACAGGGAATACAATTTCTTCAACTCTGTTTCTCGGAAGATGGTGTCTTTATCAGCGAGGAAGGTGTGAGGGACTCCAAAGAGAAAAATGATATTAGATCTCATAAATTCAATGATATAACATTCCTGGAACACCATGGGTGTAATCACATCTTCCCACTTAGAAAAGAAATCTATAGAAGTTAGGATGAACCTGCATTGGTGAGCTATCTCCTATTGATATGGTCCCATGACATCAAGTCCCCAGACCGAAAATGGATAGGAGTACATGGTAGTGTAGAAAGGATCTGGTGGCTGATGCACAAAATTGGAATGAATTTGGCATACATAGAACCTCTTGGGAAACTAGATGTAGTCATAGATCATAGAGGGCCAAAAATATCACAACCTCTGGATCTGGTGAGATAGTTTCAGTCTAGTCTGATGAGACCTACAGGAACTGGAATAAACCCCCTGCATGACTTGAGAAATCTCAGCTCCTTGAATGCAATGGAGGAGAACTCCATAAAACCCATTCTTGTAGAGGATATTCTCAAGACTAAGACCACTCTGGAGGGTAAACAGTAATGCCTGATGTTGGATTCACTCGCGCTCATCTTGATCTGCTAGGAGATTATCGTGCGGGCGGTACCAGAAAATAGAGGTTCTCTAGTCGGTCATCACTTCAATCACTACATATGAGGGACGAGGAGGTCCTGTCATGGATGCATCAGCAGTAATGTGGCTTGCCTACGGGTTTTCATCATCATATGGAGTGATGTGAGTGATGAATCTTCAGTATGCCACATGGATAATCAAATCATCTTGTTCAGGTTCTGCTAGTGATGCAGCTAGGCTAGACAAGGTTTCTTCTAAACTGTTCTAGGATCTAGGGACATGAGTAACTTCTGGACGAGATGGGAACTTGACCATTAGTTGGAGGGTGTGTTCCAGTAGTGGTATGTGCTATGTATTTCTGATGAAATAGTCACCATTGATATACTTGAGGATTAGTTTGGATTCCCCTATCACATGTAAGTGGGGAACATTAATCTCGAGGGCCAGCTCAAGGATAGTAATGAGAGCCTGATATTCCTCCTCATTATTGGCGCATCCTTCTGATAGTATGAATGAATATAGAGGAATGGCTTATCTTGGGGTAATGAAGATGAGACCTAGGCTTACTCTATTGAGCATGGGGTCATTGAGACTTCTACCAGTGGGGCTCTAGGAGGCACCATAAAAGTGAATTTTCCATTACAGAATGGCATGGCCTCCCGAGAGGATTGCCTCATCAGGAAAGTCAAGCTCTAGAGACTGGTTCACAGGAGATGGATGAGAACTGAGGAAATATTCCAATGATTTCCCCTTAATAGACTTCTTATAGAAAGATATGATCTCAAACTTCTAAAGGATTACTTGATACCAAGCTAGATGGCCTATCAACATTGGGTGGTTCAGGATGTACTTCAGTAGATCCACCCAGGACACCAATTTTTCATCATGGTTTTGTAAATAATGTCACAATTTTTGTACTGGAAATACCAGAGCGAGGCATCTCTTCTAGATAGGGGAGTATTTGGTCTCTGTATCAAGGAGTAGGCGACTTAGATTTTAGATACTATTCTTTGTTCCCTCGTTGTTCATCTACATGAGTAGGGAACTGAGAGATCATTCTTGGGCGGTCACATAAAGGACCAGCATCTTTCGATAGACAGGTGGAATTAAGACCAGAGGATGGAGAAGATACTGCATTATTTCCACAAAATAAGTATGAAAATTTTCATCCCACTCATAGATATTGCCTTTATTCATGAGCCTAGAAAAGTGATTACACTTTCTGGCCATATTCTCAATGAATCGTTGTATGTAGGCTATGTGGCCTTAGAAGCCTTGAAGATCCTGAATGTTGCTCGGGGGAGACATCTGGGTAATTGCCTTGATCTTCTCTGGGTTGACCTCGATGCCCCTGTATCTGAATGTGAAGCCAAGAAACATCCCAGAGTGGACCCCAAAGGTACACTTCAATGGGTTCATCTTCTGGTGGTGAGAATAGAGGAAGTCGAACTCTTTCTATGGTCTTTGAGATGGTCCTAATGCTGGTGGTATTTGACCACCAGATCATCCATGTAGCATTCCCCCAGCGTCCCGAGGATTATCTTAAATATGTGATGCATATCCTGATGATAGGTGGAACCTGCATTCTATAGGCCGAATGGATTGACTTGGTAATAGAAAGTACCTTGCGGTGCCCTGAATTACGTAGAATCCTTGTTATGGTGACCATTCAGATCAGGTTATACCCAGTGTATCCATCCATGAAGGAGAGGGCTTGGAACCCAGTTGTAGTGTCGATCAACAATTTGATCACAGGAAGGGGAAAATACTCCTTCGGGCAATGATAGTTGAGGTCTTGGAAGTCAATACAGACTCTGATGTGTTCGTTCTTCTTCCTGACTGGCACAATTTTGGTTATCCATCTGGCGTACTAGACCTCCTTAATGAAATTGGCTCTAATGAGCTTATCAAATTTGGAATCGACCATATCCCTATGATAAGGGTGCATCTTTCTTGGATGCTTCTTACACCTGCGGTGATTTTCTGGGATGCCGAGGTGGTGGATGGCTACCGAAGGATGTAGTCTTGGCATATCATCATAACTCTAGGTAAATACATTATGGTGTTTTTTTGGAAGTCCTCATACTTTTTCTTCTATTGGAGGGGAATGGAGGCACTAAAAAATGTGCGTTTTGGTTATTTATCGCTTCCAAGGTACACCTGTACCAATTCATAGACCATGGAGGAGATACACTCTTAAAAGGTGAGGGTATAATCCTTTAAATCCTCTTCTTATATTATGGAAGATGGATCCTCGGTGGGAGGAGTTTCTTCTAAGTTGACAGATACAAATGGGAGGCTGTTACCATCCTGAGTGCAGTGGACACTACATCGAGGAACTGTTGTGCTTTTGAAACAATAGTGATGATGGTGGTTGATCTGGTCTCATCTGGTCTTCGGCCCAAGGGGCCACACATGATGATATAAAAACAATAATGGCATGTTGGCTTGAGCCAGTTTATCCCAAATCGGTGGTACAAAAAAGTATGACGTATTATTGTCTCTATGGAGAAGACATCCTGATAACTTATGGGAGTAGGGGATTTAGGATTAACTGAGCCAGATTCATGTAGGAGTATGAGGTGATCTTCCAGCGTCGCTTATACATGGGAATGCACTCCCCCTCATTTCAAAAAAAATTAATCATTGTCCAATGTCTAGGGTTGTAGCCTCTAATCAGTGGATTGGAAAGATGTAGGCATCGTCTAGATCTGTTCATGGGTCAGTTGTAGCCAGAGCATTCTCAACCTCATTAGCATGAATCTTCTTATCATTTCTCTTGTAATAGTCGGCATCCAAATAGCAAGCTTCACAAGAGGCAAAGGGAGACACATCACCTTGAAGTACTACCACTCGACCATTAACGGAGTATTTGAGGAACTGGTTATACGATGAAGGAACCACCGCATGTTGGTGGAGCCACAACCTACCCATCAATGTGTTGTAAGAAGTGTCCTACAAAACAGCCATGAAATCAATGATGGAAACTAGAACACCGAACTGGGTCTTCAGGTAGATCTTTCTAACTGGTTTCTGTTCCATCCTATCATAACTTTGAATTTTCTTGTTATAGGGACTATGATCATCCTCAGAAAACCCTATTTTTCACAGTGTTCGGGTCGGGATTAAAATGACCACGGTGCTTGTGTCGACATGATAGTGAGAAACCTCCACATCATTAAACTGACGTGTGATGTACAGTGGGTGAATGTGCCCCTATATGGGGGAGCCTACATTGTCACAACCCGTCCTCGGGGCCCATGCCGTGACTACCCCAAGCCCGCCTTCTATAGGCCAGGGGCTGGCTACTAGCACCAAAGGCGTAAAATCCCGATAATTGGGAAGGCATTGCCTTTATAAAAGAAAAAAAGCACCACAGAGTACATGCGGAAACAAAACACTAAGTACATAAGAGAAGCTGAAAAGTAAATGGGCCAGAATACTAACCCAAAAGAAAGTACAACTACTAATGAACAAGGTACAACAGCAAAAAGAGAAACAGCTGGAAGAGGGAAGCAGCTCCTGGGTCATCCTCCTCAGGTCCTACCTGAAGGGTAGGTACAGATAGCCTCCTCCACGCTCTTGTCCTTCAACCTCCTCTGTGAGTCGTCTCGTCGCGTAGTCCACCTTCGGGTACTGACTCGTCGTGTAGTCCACCTCCAGGTACCGACTCGTCGTGTAGTCCACCTCCGGGTACCGACTCGTCGTGTAGTCCACCTTCGGGTACCGTCCAGTCCTTGAACACTCGTTCTCCGTCAGCACTGCCCGTCGTCTACAACCAACACAACGAGGTGCGGGCATAGCCCGTGCAGGGGTGAGTATAATGATACTCAGTAGGGACCCCGAGACCCCCAAGGTCTCACTAAACCAACAAGGATAACCACAAGAAGATCTCAACAGATAACCTCTACTTAGATATATGCCCATACATATACCTAAGTTATCAAGTAACCCATCTCAATGATGAGGAAACACAAGGATTTTGAAATCAACGGATAACCACTACCCAGGTATATACCCATACATATAACTAAGTTATCAAGTGACCCATCTCAATCATGAGGTAATCACAAAGGTCAAAAGTCTTAGCTCAAACTAGGATTTTCATTATCGAAACTGTAACTGCTGAAGAGCTCCGTCTATGGAGTGTACAGTGGTCGTGTCACGACTCCGAGGTACTGCTCACTAACCTAAGACTACTGAGGTACTCCTCCTATCGAGTAATGCGGGTTTGCGACCAACTACTGGGCGCTCCGTCCGCTGAGGGTCTGTCGCCAAATAACGGGCGCTCCCACTAATAGACTACAGAGGTACTCCTCCTGTCGAGTACCGCGGATTTGCGGCCAACTACCGGGCGCTCCGTCCTCCGTGGGTCTGTCGCCAAATACCGGGCCCTCCGTCCACTGGGCTAGTCGACTCACTCCAAGTCGAGTCGGTCAAGCAGTCGTCAGTTCTCAGCCGGCTACACGGTCTCCGTAATCCGCACGCTCGTCTCCGGGAGGGTCCGCTCCACGAGCTACTGGTCGATACTCAAAGTATCTCAAAGTCCCGCAAAGTAGTATCTCAAAGGACCAACTCGTCATTGGGGTCTCAACGCAACAGACGGCGCATCAATCAGACGCTCGGTTTGTGAGTTATTAGCCTTTTCGTCCTAGGGGCCCGGTTGGTTTCGTGTGTGAACCAATCCGGCTGTAACTCAACTATACCCCGAACACACATAGGGTATACTCATAGGGACCGTTTCTCAATGAGATCACCAACGCCGCTGATGGTTCATCAAACGAACGTTCTGTCAGAAAGGTATCAGCATTTCCGTTCCAGGGGCCCGGTTGGATTTCAGTGCGATCCAACCCGACCACTATCCAAATGCATCCAAATCTAGGCGAAGGATGCCAAAAGTTCTGTATCATCAACAGGAACTCAACGCAACAGACGGCGCGTCAATCGGACGCCGGGTCTGAGAGTTATTGGCTTTTTCGTTCCAGGGGCTCGGTTGGATTTCGGTGCGATCCAACCCGACCGCACTCTGTCGGCATCCAAATCTTGAGCGGAGTAAGCCAAAAGATCCATCTCACTTATAGGAATTCAACGAAACAGACGGCGCGTCAATCGGACGCCCGGTCTGTTATTTATTGGACTTTCCGTCTCACACCCACCCTAGGAAACTTCCCAGGTGGTCACCCATCCTGATCACTTCTCTAGGCCAAGCATGTTTAACTATGGAGTTTTAACCACGTAGGCTCCCGAAAAGGAAGGTTCACCTTGAGTATAGTATACCGAAATGACCGTCTCGATCCAAGGATCGGGTTGCCGCTGACGGGGAGTCGTTTGGAGGCCCGTAGCCCAAGATACGGGCATTTGAATGAAAGTGGTCCGAAACTGGGGCTCTGGCCCCGGGCCGACCCGGCCCGACCCCCCCTGGGTCGGCCGAATTGGGTCGAACCGCCCCGGGCGGCGACCCGGCCCGACGACCCGGCCCGACTCGAAAAACCTGGCACGGCATGGCGGCGCAGGAGGATGCGGTGGCGCGGTCCGGCGTGCCGGCGCGGTCCGGCATGGACCGGCACGGCGGCGCGGCCTGGGCGCCGTTCTGGTGCGGCGCACGGGGGGCAATGCCCCCCCCCCATTTGAGAACCGCGACCCCTTAATTGGGGCTGCTTTTGAGACCCGGCCGGGGGAAATTAATTCCCCCAGTCTCCACTGTCCAGCCGGCCACAACTGGCCGGCCGGTTTCGCCAGAAAGGACCGTCGACGGCTGGTCCTTCCTTCACTGACACCGGTGGCCCGGTGCCGGCCGCCGCTCATCTTGCTCCGCCGCGGCCCGGAACCGGCCGCGGCCTATGCCGTCTGGCGCGATGCGACGACATCGCTTCCCCCCGCCGCAGCCCCGCTCCGGCCGCGGCGCCTTTGACTTTGTTCGACACGACGCGACAGCGTCGCGTTCTTGGATTTCTTTCCACGGCGCGGCGCGACGGCGCCGCGCAATAATTGGCATGCGATTCCTGCGTGGTGCGACGGCACCACTCCATCCCGTTCCATCCGCAAGGAAACAATTATGAACATAGGAGGGGGGTTCGGCCGTGTTGGTGCAGTCTGGGCCCCCCTCTCGTTAGACAATAACATTTAATCCTTTATCCTCGAAGTTCGACATTCTAGAATCAATAATGGAAAATAAATAAATAAAATATCAACAATCCCCTACCTCGGATTCAAGTGCGGAGCACGCCAATCAAGCCGCGGAAGACTAGCATCGCGGAGGTCGGGCGTCGCGGAAATCGAACGTCGTTTCCATTGACGTCGAGGTGCGTCCGAAAAGGTACGTCGCTGGAGAAGCTTCGTAAGCTGATGGAGATAGTCTGAGGAGGAAACGACGTCTCCTTTCGTTGACACGGGAAGAAGATCAAAGAAGCGGCGTCGTCGATCTTCGGAAACACACCGGCTACGAAGAAGAGAAGCGGCGTTCTTCGTCGGAGCTTAAGTGTTCTTCGTGTTCTTCGTCAAGGTTGAAGAAGATGGAGAGAGCTTCTCAAAATCTCTCAAGGTGGAAAAGGAGACCAAAACAAAATAAAATAAGCTTAAGCCTTATTTTATTTACACAACCAAACATTTGAATTTCAAAAGATAAGAAACGAACTATTAATTTGTAGAATTAATTCAACGAAATAAACAGTTCATTTAATTTATGAAAAAAAACCTCCCAATTAAATGGTCTGTTAAGAATTTAAGAAAACGAGTCAGTTGACTATCATAAAGATGGGTTTTCGCGGGTGCGTTACTTAGCGGAAAGAAACGTCGGGGCTCGTGCGGGACCTACCTCACATATATCTTGCAAAGAGGGTAGGATATTTCTGGATAGTACCATATCTGATTCAACTCAGATTAAGCCGCTTTTAAGTGGCTTCAAGTGGTTTCCAAGTGGCTTAAGTGAAATAAAATAAAGTTGTCACAAAATTATTTTATTTATTAACTTTAAGCCCGAAAAATAAAAACCACACCTGAGAAAACGCAACTCTGGAAGAGGCGTTTCTAAGCAATTACCGGCGCTGCGATTCCATCGGTGCCCTCAGAATTAGATTCCGAGCACCGGTTCAAAAGTTAGAAAAACCCGCTCGTCCGTTCACAGAATGTACCCGAGCCAAACTTCGAAAATTGATTTCGGGCACACCGGGCCTCGGAATTAGGCGCCGTCAGAAACTGCGTTCTTGTAAAATTCCAAAGAAAATTAAGAAAAAAAATTTCCTTGGAATTTACGGGTCTTTACATACATCTTCTCCAGAGAACGAGATAATGGCTTGGCATTTAGCATGCTCGACCACCTCATCATGGAAGTCTTCTACGGCTTCCACCTCTATCTTCAACTGGGGGAGGCTTTTTAAAGCCTCGATAAGTGATTCGTGCATATTTTCTGATAGGAAAAGAGCCTCAAGGATAGAGATCCTAGATGGAATAATTGAATGATTCTTGAGGAAATCATACTTCTGTTCCAGGTGTATACTTTTTCATAAAAGAGGTCACTCTGTAATAGGTGGTATGGTTGGCCCTGCTGGCTGGACAAGTTGCTGACTAGTTCTGGGAATCTCCCACTGCTCACTAGAGGAAGCCTATGGAGTGACTACCGGATGTGGGGCAGATGACAGAGACCAGTCCGTAGCAGAGCGTGGATGATCATAAAACAGTCAAGGTGGCTCTTCCTGATCAAGAAACACAAACATGGGCTAATGAGGATTTGAGGACACCATATGAGAAGGTTTCACATGCTGAGCTCGATGCTGGGCCTGCTGCCTTGTTTTAGAAGCATGCACAGCCTGAATAGAAATACCAATGGAGGCCCTTTGATGACTCATATTTCCATGGACTCTTCGACACTGGTTATGGTAGGGAATATTGGTAGGATCTTCCTACCGCTCCTTACCGTCAGAAATCATGTAGGGGTTTACCAGATATACGGTTTTAACCGAGGAATACCCTTGACGATCACTTGAAGAATCATCCACTACTGGGTGGATCATGGGAGGAATCGCCATATCTAGTAACATGATGTCACTGAGAGTATTGAATGATGACGAAATTGTAGAGGGACTTTGTTTTCCCTTGCACTGTTGATTCTTTCTCTTCTGGGAAGAGGACGGCTGAGCCGTTGACATAGTGTTACTGGCTTCGGGTGACACGATGTATGCTAAAGGTTCGGGTTAATTTTGGAAAGTATGGATAATAAAATGGGCACAAGTGAATTCATTATGAGCCATCAAGTCATCGAACTTCTAGGACCCATGGTAAGAAACCTGATGTCACTCACCTTTGTTGTCACTACTACTATCGGGCTTCACGAATACACATTCCACTTGTGTCGGAGCTGGGCCCAACCTCAATATGTTTTTGTTGACCTATTATTGAATCATGTCCTTAAAACACATAGTATTATTTATGGGTGTGACCCAGGATCTTGTGATAGGGGCATTAGTTGGGGCGATCCATGAGATCCACCTCTTCTGGTCTCCTATATTCAGAAAAATGTACAATTACCTGTTCTAGGGAACTGTAGAAATAACCCGGGACCTGAGCCTCAGTAAATGAGTAGGTATAGTTTCTTTTATTTGGTAATGGGGATCTAGGAGCTTGACCCTATCGAGGGGTTGTAGGAGCCTGTCAAAAAGGTAGAGCTTGGTTATCTCGCTTGGGTAGTGGCGGCGCATTGTGCGGGGGTACCTTCCTGTTTTGAGGTGGGCGCTGCTAGGACGGAGGCTACACCTAAGGTGGATGGCCTCTACGAGGATGTGGAGGTATCTCCATATCTAAAAAATCTTGTTTCTTAGGGGCCTCTATTTGTGCCATCGTGATGGGATCATCCTTAGTATCCCTTCTTGCGAGAATCGCAGGAAGCAACAGGCGTTCCTGCTTGGCCTACTGTAAGGGTTCCTCTAGGAACTGGGCCTTATCAGAGAAGTCTCAAAATCCCCCAGTATAGTTATGGGAGATCAGATAGGGGACCAGTTCTATCTTGAATTTCCCCACACACGTTGTCGGTAGTTTCTCCTAAGTCAGTGGCATGTCAAGGGAGTATCTGAGCCCTTTCCACTGGGCCAAAAAATCCGCTACATGCTCATCCGGACTCTAATTTAAATTGAAGAGGTCCGTGATACTCGTCTCTGAGTGGTAGAAATGAATTCATAAATAAATTTCCTATGAAGATCTTCACACCCGGATACTGATCCGATGGGTAGCTGGTTGTACAAGAAAAATGCAGGCCCTTCCAATGTCTATACGAAGCATCGGAGTTTGGAGGCTTCCTGTTGCGTTGGGAATCCTAGCATGGGTCCAAACCATGAAATGAAGTGGGTCATATGCTAAAGTGGGTCACCCATACCATTAAAGCTGGAGAAGGTGGGATTTCCGAAACTCGGGCATGCTGGCATATCATCCACCCATGCCGGATATGGCTTTCCATCAGGTGGAATTGCCACTTGTCATGTCTCAAATGCCTCAAGTTGGGAAATGACCGCCGCCATGGGATCATCTGGGTGGTGGTTTTGGTCTTGATGGGGATCCCTAAACACCAGCACGTTGGTGGGTTCTTCAATGTGATAAGTTGGCCCAATGGCTCATGGAGTGGTGGTAGGATGACCTGTAGAGCAGTCGGGGGAACCTAAGCTGGGTCATAGGGGTTGTCGCATCGATATTGTGGATTTGGTGACACATACTTCACCCTCTTTCCATAAGTTCCCACCTCAACCCTATCTACATGGGTAGGATGGTCCGGATCACCTAGAGGCAATTCATCGGGGGGGGTGTTGTGCCTACCCCTAATACCTCAGCCGAGGATCACTGTAGTCTGGCCATCACTCCGTGGCATGCTCATTAAGGATTTAATCGACCATATTCTAATTCTCCATGATCTGTTGATGCAATGTGGCTTTCTCGAGATCATCCTCCATCCTTTGTGCTGAGCCAGACAGGTCCTAGGGTTTGGCAAATCCAAGGTGCTCCTTACCTTTGTTGAGATTTCAGCTGAAGGACAATTCCTTGGTGGGTATGGGACGACCAAGTAGATTTCTCTATTGAAGAGTTACACTTCCTGATGGGTCCAAAAGTTGTGTCACTCCCTCAGGGGTATGTTTTCCCCAAGGATTTCTGCTTTCGTCTCTTCCTCCGATAGATTTTCCATGTTTACCGCGACTCTACTTGGAGGTATATCCTCGATATCACCTAGAAAGTTTTGATGGTGTTAGATAGAGTTGAAATGGAGGGCCTCTTATGGACCCCATCCAAGGATATGCGTTTGGGGAGGATTCCTCCTTGATTATCTTGTGGAGCACTTTAAAGCATTGGGCATATCTTTTTTTGAGGGCCCTATAGAGGCCTACTAACTTAGGGTGTTAGGCTATGAGGAGTGCATCCAAATCAACCATACAGCATTATTGGCCAATGTCGTTGAAATATTCTTGGATTTTGGGGTATGAAACCCACTGATGATTATACGACTGGCCAAAACATATCTAGGAAATTTTTTGCAGCAAGAATGTCCCACAAGCTCCTCGGCCCAGATTTTGGGTCTGGCCCTTAATTTCCCCATTGATCAACTGGAGGTGGATGGGGAACCTGTAGCATTACTGAATCTGACCGCTAAGATAGTAGTCTAGCCGGTGGAGAATATGTTGAGTGGGCTGAAAAACCACCACATCTCAAGCTATCCTCTGAAGAGTGCAGTGAATTGGAAATCACCTTATGATAAGATGGTCTAGTGATAGAAAATTATGGTATAGGGAATACAACTGATGTTGGTGGACCATATTATTTCTAATTCAACATCGGTCTCTAGAATAACTCTCTGTGATCTCAAGTTGAGGTAAAGAATGCTCCTGGTGATTATGGTGGTGATTTCATGACCAGACCCTGGGGGGAAACCAGATCCTCATCCTCCTAGAATTATCTGTGGACGTAGGTGAGGATCCTATGGACCTCTCATTCCAGAATTATTTGGCTGATGAACTGCATTCTAGCTCCGACCCATGACATGGAGGATTGAGGTGATGGTTCCATTTTTGAGTCATATTCCACATCAGAATCTGATCAGAAAACATGTTTAATATCAGTTTGAATCTTCTCGGTATTCTTTTTATGGTAGAGACGACCTTCCTTCCTGCCCCGAGATGGCTCTTCGAGATAGGGTTGATTTCTATCTTAGGGAGGTCCTTCAGCTGAACTGGTGCAGGGGCAGACATGACTTCTGCATCACTGAGTTGTGGTGCGAGGAGCACCTGGAAAAATATCAAAAGGAACATGGGGAGGACCTTCGTTTCCACTAGCATACACATGAAGAGGATATACTCATGAAGTGTTGGAGTGGGTAGGATCATGGGTAGGGTATCCCTGATTATTTCCCCTACCAGTGTCAATGAGAGGAGGGTCCTCATACTGGTCAAGCTGAACACGGGTAGGACCTCTATGTTGGGTGCCGATGAAGAGAGACTGACCTTCACTCCTCAGATTTGTGTGATGAGGAGGACCTTATCCAACTGTTATAAGGACATGGGGAAGTCCCCCATGCTATATATTGACCCAATTTATAATATCTCCAAGCTGGAAGCATGCATCGGGAGGATTGACTCCATACCCGATGTAATGAGTGTGGAAGAAGCTTCCATACTGAGTGTCACCACCATGGGGAGGACCCTCGTTCAGATTGAATGTTTCGTGGGGCAGACCTCCACGCCGAGCTTGGATGTATGGAGGACCTGCTTTCTCAATGGTGGTGGCATGGGGAGGACCTCCGTACTGGGTTTTGTTGCTGCAGTTCAGCCCGAGGTGAGAGCTACCAGTGCCGCCGACTAGGAGAGTCGACCCAACAATCTCGTGGGGCAGTTGGGGCCTCGATCCGGGTCATGTGTATGAGTTCAATGATTAGGATACATAGAGGGATGATGGTATATGTCGGTGGTGGAAGGAGCCATGGTAGTTGTTGACGTTGATGCCCCTTGGTGGGTGTTCTCCTCGGCCTACGCTCGATGCTAGCATCGGGTCAGCAGAACTGGGGCCAGCGGTGATAGCGCATAGCTTACCTGCTTCTTAGCTCATGGGGTTAGGTGACGGCGTCGGCGCAGTCATGTGGGTGCCCTCCTTGGGATCCCCTAGGACGGGATCCCATCCAGGCTAGCCTGGACATCCCCCACTTCATCAGCGTAGGGGAGGGAGTCATTGAAACATTCTAGGGAGAGGCTCCTGAAACGTTTGTGCATCAGAGTGGGGAGCAGTGGCTCCCAACACGACCCTTAGGGTTGGCGGTGGAGATGATGCACAAATGACTCTAAATAATAGCAATCCATATCCCAAGTCTGGATAATAATATCCTCCTCGTATCGGTGGATGAATTCATTTATCACCCTTCATTGAACGAGCTCAGAAGGTGAGATAGGGCATGGGTTCCCAGAAGCTATGGGTGTGCAAGCTATCATAGAAGCAGTGGAGCCACATGGTATTTCCACATTGACGCTACCCCAGCCACAATGTCGGTGGGTGGGTGGTGATTGGTTTCCGGTTACAACAGCTTGGGTCCTGGAAGGCAGGGATATTAAACCATTAGTTCTGAATCTGGGAAATCGAAACCCAATTCCCCAATTCCATTCTGTCTCCCATGGATGGTTAGAAGGATCCACGCTGACAATGCCGCATATTGAGATGTCCAACATTTTAATTTCCCCAATATCTAGTGAGTTTCTCCTTATTACCACTACTTACATGGTGGGACTCGGTGCTGAATAGCTAGATGTGGTGACACACTAGTCTACTGATGTCTCAAATGCTACTAATATTTACATTTATGAGATGAAATTCACATTGGGTTCACCATTTCTATTTCCAATGTTTTTCTAGGGGCTTACCCATCCATCAACTTAGGAATTGCTGATTGTTTCACCACATTCCCACTTTCCAAAGGCAGGTGACATTTTTCGCCTGTTTAGGGATGTTTTCTCCTTGATTGAAATAGGATGATGGGATGTCAGTATCTACTTTGGTGGATTCTTCCTCAGAACTCGTTACCTAGTCTGGGCCTCCCTTATATATTAAGTTGTTGTTCACGAAACTCCTCACAGTTCCACGTCTTCATGGACTCTGGTTAATTACACTACTTATTTTAGTACATTCTTAAGTGTCTTGTCAGGGCGTCAACCTTCGATCAAGGGAGTAGTCATGTTGGGCATCACTGGCATGCCTTGATTCTAGAACACTAGCATGTCTAGATTTATAACCCTTATTATAGGGCTTCTAAAGGGAACGAATGCTCGAGGCATCCCATGTAGAATGTGGGGAATTATATTTCATAGGCATTTCTCTGAGGTTATCCTCATCTTCCCATGTTTGACATAGGGTATGCCACAATTTTAATGTCTAGAGGAGATGGATCAGACCGGTCTGAACACTTACTAGAGTGGATTATATGGGTTCAACCCATAGAGGGAACACTGATGCTGGGGCTAACATGTGGTTAGTTACACGAGTGCTACTAGGACTGGTGAAGAGGTGAATTGGTATGATCTCCCCGAGATGTGGTGGCCTCGGTAAAAATGAGGTTGGATGATGGAGGGTTGAATGAAGTGGTGGGGGAATGAGGTGGAATAGTCTCAAAGGTGATGTTAGTGTCGGGATTGAGCCTCGAAGAGACTTCCTACCAATCCCCATGGCAGGTAATCAAAGTCCACATAGTTTGAGATGGGTTATAGGATTGGGGTGTGCGCAGAGGACAGTGACCCGATGCTATACTGGGGATTACATGTGGTTAGCAGCCTGAGGTTGGTCAAGCACATGAGGGATGACCAGATATGTGGGTCCCAACAAAGGGGGCTACAACAGATTACCGTTGATTGGGAACACGATGGCTTACCATCGATTGGGGTTGACAACGGCTTACAAATAATTGGGGGATAGTTTAGTGTCATTCAGGACAAAAAGAGGCATACTATTTATGGTCATGAAGGCCAGGGGTGGATCAACGTAAAGTAGTCAGGACTGATAGGTGTTAGTCTTGATCCTCAGGGAGGATTCATATGTACCTTTACTTGGAAAGTATCAAAGTCCACATAGTTCGGGATGGTGTTGGTGAGCCGATGTGAAGTTTTCGGGACCAATGGTTGTTGGGCATGAACCTCAAGAAGGATTCCTAGGTACCTTGCCTTGGAAAAGAGCAATGTACTCACAGTTTGGGATTGTGTTGGTGAACCGACGTAAAGTGTTCGGGACCAATGGTTGTTGGGATTGAACCTCAGGGAGGCAACCTACATACCTTTCCTTGGCATGGATCAAGGTCCTCATAGTTCAGGATGGTTTGGAGCTTACACGCTAATGCGGACCAAGAGGATTCCAAGGTCAACACTTACTCTAAAACCATGTGATTCATGCTCTATGTGAGAAACAGGAGGTAGTAAAGGCCTAATTATCACATCACAAAAGGTGAATCCATGGGAAGTCATGTGGGGCTTATGCGTGGTTCACATCCCAAAAAGGAAACATGGGATTATGCATGGTTTTCAGCCTAGAGGAATGGAGATTGGGAATTACTCCAAGATGGAGGCCCGGGGAGCAAACAATCCCAATGGGAGAGGGATTTGGCATGGAAGAGTGGAGGGTTCTGGTGCACATCCCCCCGTCTGGTCTTTGTCACCAAATAAGAAAGGAGGAACAATGGTTCAACCTCCTCCAAGAAAGGATAGGGGCTTACACGAAGGTGGTTTCCCTTCCCCTCAGATAGGCACCACTCCAAAAAAGATAATCTCATTCCATTTGAGGAATATCTCACTATCATTAAGACGATCAGTTGTAGATAATGACTGAGATGAGGATCCCCATTTAGAAGGAATAGGGTGAGGCCACAATTTAATGTCATGTGCTGAGGACGATGGTGCTTTGCATTTTAACATCATGTGGCTGGGACAAGGTGGGTTCACTCCGCACCACTATGACTTACATAAATGATACCCTCCCACCCTTGTAAAAGGGAAGACATCAGTAATGTCGTGGAAAGGGGGTGTCATGGTGTGATCAACTGAGGGGACCACATTAGCATGGCTATGTGAAGAAGAAATAGTTGTTACTGTTCCTATGCGAAGAATCATGAGGCGAAGAAAGGAAACATGAAGCACCACCCAAGGGACTTTTAATTCACTTTGTGCAAACCTGGAGGGTCACACAGTAAAAGGAGTTACAAAGCAAAGGAATTAATAGGAATAAGCCTTGTGAAGCTCTGGTGGTGCATGTAGTGGAGGGGATTCGCGAAGGGGTATGCTTCATGAAGTGATGTGTTCTAGCCTACTCATAGGCCATAGGTGCATATGGAAGGTGCTTTGCAAAGTGGGGAGGCTTTCACGGAGAAGAGATCTATGATGTAAGGGTTCCCTACGAAGCATAGCACTATAAAGTGGTGTGATTTGCAAACCATAGTGATACTACCATGGCATGTGGGTCATATGTGCATGGAGGGTACTTTGGGAATCATAAGTGCTTCGTGAAGACCTAAGTCCCCATGGGGATACACTTCTTTTTCTAAGGCACATGGGCTCCAGGAAGGGAATCCTTCTTTGAAGAGGGGTTAAATTTATTTAAATCGAAAGGCACTTCGTGATGATAAAGTACCTTGTAGATTTCATGGTTTGCAGAGAAGAAATTTCTTCACAATTTGAGAGATAAGAAGGCCAATGGTCGGATGATCCATCCTTTGGGCTCAAAGGGAGCCTGGTATTTATAGGAAAGGGGCACCGCAAAGAAGATATCCCTTGGCATGAAGACACATGGCATTTTTTTGTAACCGTAGAGAATCCCACCTCCTTGCTCCACGGTGGATTTTCAAACGTCAAATCGCATTGTGGGGCCTCCCACCTCCTTACTCAGCGGTGTCTCCGCAAACGTTAATCCGGTTCGCGGATCCTCCAGACTCCTTGCTCGGTGGCGGCTTCGCAAATGTCAATCTGGTTCATGGATCCTCCTGCCTCTTTGCTCCAAGGTAGCTTTCTAGAGGGGGAGCTTCGCGCTGGCTGCAGTGTTGTGGGGATCTTCAGATGACCTCTTCAAGGTATCCCCAAGGGATTCATGGTTTCTCTTCATCTTTTCAAATTTTGGTTCCAATGCCGCCTCAATGAGACTAGGTATACAATCCTTATCCAATGTCATTACTTTAAGTTGTTGATAAGCATTGTATTTTTTGTAAAGTGTGGTAATACTATCCCACTAATGATATTTAGTCAACTAAAAAATATTCTAATAAACATCCTTGATATCAAAAGGGATATGATATTACTAATAGTTTATTATTTGGTTACACTAGTGTGATTTTTGGGAGTGATGAAGGATATGAGCTTTCTACTTGGTCATTGTTGGTGTATTCTATCAAACATAACAAGTTATAATGATAATATTAACATTATATTGGTCCTTATTTATATATCTTCCATGGTAAAACCCCCTCTTTGGTGCCTCATATAGACCACTGGGGTTGGGATCTCTTGGGATATCCTTGCATCATATTCTCACGGAGTTGGGGTAGTGTTTTTGTCACTGATGATGGTTAGTAGGATCCCTCCTAGACGTATCATAAGTAGTAGTTATTTTAATGTACACAAAATCATCATTATGATAAGAGATGTTGTTGTTATCATGCTTTTAGGAGAGGCTCCTGAAATGGTTAGAGGTTGTATCAAATTCTAGTAGATTCATTATTGCATATATGTGATTGAAAAAATGATTCAAATTAGTCTATGTGAGGAGTTGACTTTTTATGTAGAGAGCCTGTATAAATCCATTCCATTGGTATTCTGACACAATGTCCATCACCACATGGTCATAAAGATGTTGAGATATAAACAAGTACTCTCAGGCTATATAACCTAGATCCTCACAATGGTAATGGGATATTTCAGGTGTGTCATCCAGAGGTGTGTAGTGTCTATAGGTTCCCTATTTTTTCACTAACTTTTACATATATTTCTATAATATATGGTGCATTTTGTAGTGTCATTTATATTAAAGGGAGTCATAAACAAGACAAAAACCAGAAATTAGAATCATGTTAATATAACAACATATTCAGTGGCATGTTCAATCGATCTCTGTTATAGGTAAAGGATTTATGCAGGGTTCACCATTACTCTTATGATTCTTCCCCATGACAACAAATATTGAGTTGAATAAATTCTAAATGTAGGTTGTCACCTGAAAATTACTATTAATTCTTTGGTTGTGAATTAGTTCATAGGATGGGATTCTAGACTCATCTCACCACTTCTGTGATGAATTATTACATACACTTGGACTCACATAAATATTAATGATATAATCATTAATCTATACCATTAGAAGTATTATTACTAGATACAATCATGTAAGATATTAATAAAAACCATGAATTTATTTGAATATATTTATGTATTGGATATTCACCATGTTTCTTTAACATGTGATTAAACTTTGGTTTAAATCATGAAAAAATGGAAGACTAAAATTTATCCCCATTTTTAGAGATGTTAATAATTTTGTAGTTGTTATTGAAGTAACGAAATGAGATTCTATTGAGTCCTTTATAGTGTAATTGAAACCATTGTAGATTGGTTTTTATTAATGGGACACACTTTAACTTTTTCGGTCATGTTATAAGGACTGGTGATGTGCCTTTTATGGTCATGAAAAAAATAACCAAATGATGTTACATTGAAGTTTATAAATCTAGAACCTAGTGAAGTTCCTTTAAGGGTCATGAATCTTAAATATAATGATGTTCCTTTTAAGTTCCTCTTTTGAGGAACTGGTGAGGTTTCTTTTAGGGTTATGTATCTAGGAATTAGTGATGTTCCATTTAATATCATGCATCTAGGACCCAATGAAGTGAATTTTAAGGGTGTTTATCTAAGAAATAGTGAAAATCAATTTATTTTATTGAATCCAACACCTAATAAATGGACTTTTAATTTCCTATTACTAGGTTATAGGGATATTTCTTTTACGAGCATGCATTCAGTACCCATTGAAGCACCTTTTAAGGTCATCTATTTAAGAACCAGTGAAGTACATTTTAAATTCATGAATCTAGGGCCTAGTGATAGTAGGATACAATGATATATAGGTATCATAATTTTCCTTGTAATGTTTAATAAAATACAATTTAGTTATTTTTGAAAATTTTATGGCCATGTGAAAGGAACAATCTATGAATTTTAACATAATGTGGTATGGATTTCTATGTCGTGAGTGGGGAGAAAATAAGAGATTTAGAGGGGATTATATATCCCCAAATATTTTTTAGGATCCTATATTTTAGTAATGAACCATGAAATGGTATTGGTAAACTCAATGGGGATATGGCACACTGAGGTAGAGAGACTAATAGGGGATATTACCTATTGGGGAATGATGACTCATTGGGAATAAGGATGACTGAGGAATTGTTGTGGATTATATATCAAAAACCCATATAGAGGTGGTTAGATCATTGATTTTACCATATGAATATTTCAACCAATGAGAATAATATAGGGGATTAAAAGGAAGGATTTTTATATACTGCCTGGGAGTAGTAATGATATATATCGGGCTTATAAACATGCTTGAAAATTCTGTTTTACTTGGATGAAAACTTATATGATGGATTATTTTAGTAATTACAACATATTAGAGGCCCATATGTGGATCCATGGGTAATTGAGTGGATTAATTAGTTCCATTGGATATTAGAGATGACATGATTCTTAATATAAGGTAGCATAGATAAATAACCTGATCATGGATGGGTTTCATCTGTATCCTCATGATAGGGATCACTGTAATCAATGGAATACCTGATAGTAATTTTATTTAGGGTTTATCAATATTGGAATAAGAAATGAGAATGATTCATTATAAAAGGAATATTTTATTGACAGGGTGAAAACATATGAGAACAACCTGGTTATGTATCTTTATAGGCTATGGAGAAGGACTGGTTTGGTGAGAAACCAGGTAGATGAGCTGGGTGAAAGGGGTACCCCTATATGGGGACTTGGGTGAATTTTCAACTAGGAACAGAGTTATATCAAATTTGAACCCATATATATAGTTGTTAGGGTGATGTGTCACTCATGTATATGGTCTGGAAAAAGTGTTTATAAAGTGTAGGGTTTGGGTAATGTGTCTCTCATGTGTCTGGACTAAAGAAATGTGTTTACCTAATGGGTTACAATAGTGAATCTTATTTTTTCCATGTATTACATCAGAAAATTATATGGATTATTTTTCAAAGTAGGTCACTAACATGACATGAAATTCTATGGTCTGGTGATCCCATAATTGATATTTGAATAATTTCAAAAATATTGATATCAGACACACTCTGTTTCCTTGAAAATATAGAAAAACTCAAAAATAGTTTCTCAGATCGAACATATGAGGCTATCAATCAATTCAGAGTATGGGATTAACCATATGAGTGACATAATATTTATCAACATACAGTGTTTGGTTAAAAGTTATCGTGGGAGTAAATAATATAATAATTAATTTTATTTATTTATTTTATTATGACTATGTATTGATCTATTTTACTATTTAAATATATGGTCATGATGATATCTCAGGGTTGGATGCTAGACCCTACATATCTAAAGGACCCTTAGAGGAGAGAATTATTGGTGGAAGACATTAGATCTGATCATGATCGAGCAGCTTTCCACCATTAGAGTTCATGGATCTCTCTGATTAAAATGATAGAGAACCATTCTTCATCAGTGATAGATCCCAAAAATAGGTTGGATGTTTGGATTATGTGATTCCATCCAATTGTTTAATCCATTTCAGAACAATATATAAATTCCATAAACAAGAATTGATTCATGCATCAATGGTTATTCTAATTATGGTTGATTTATTTTTTCATGATATTTATTCCCACTTCATTCATAAAATTCATTGATAATGGATCAATGATTAGAACAAAAAAATGTAAAGTTTTGTTCTTTAAATTTATTTTTTATGGACTTCTCCCCAGTTTTTTTCCACGTTCCTTGTGGGAGATTAATTTATCCCTCAGTGTGATGAATACTTTGTATTTGATCATTTCATGACAATTCTATTATGTAGTGGATCAATAACATGGATATGGATTGCAATTTAGGTGAAATTATTATGGAGTATGATCGAAGGTGGATCATAATGGATATATGGTTCCCATTCATCCTTATTTGATAGAGAATTTATGTACAACATGTGTGGGTGTTTCATGAGTGGATTCGAATCCCAAATCTCAATGATTTTTTATGAAAGGGGAGAACTAGACTAAAATATACTATTCATAGATTTAATTGAATTAGTGGAATTGAATTATATGATCTTGATAATAACACATGGTTTCTAAAAAATTATGAGTTAAATTGAATATAATATAGTGATAAACAGAGTATTGGGTCCCTATGAATAACTAGGGTTTCCATAGAGAGAAAAATACCACACACTATTTAGGATCTTTCATATTCCATGTGAATCCAAATAGTGACTTGATGTGTATCTTAGAGGGTACAGGGGATGAGTAGTCCGGGGTACACAAACGTGGTTATAGTACCTGGGAAGAGCTATGTAATTTGGCACAACTAGGTGTATATGGGCATGTCCATGTGTACATGGGTTGGTACATTGGTAAGGAAACAAGTACCTAGGCTTAGACATACAGAACTGGTAGGTTTCTAGCTGACCACTAAATTCTTTTCTAACCTACTTACAAGCATTGTATTTTGAGGATTACAAGCCATGTGAGGCAGCTGCACACAAGAAGACCATGGGTATCTTGAAACATCATGTACTCCATATTACATGTTTTTTACCCACTTTTAGGACGTTTAGAGTGCTTTATTTCATTATTTTGGACCACTATTAGTTAAGTGTGTTCCCTTGGTCCATCCCATTGAGGGTAAAATGTCACATTACATCAATAACTCTGGATTGTGATCCACTCTAGAGAATGAGTCTTAGAATGTGTTTGTAGTGTCACTCATTGAGACTAGAGTGTGATCCTCTATTATTCCTTCTTATACCCTAGGTGGGGTTCAGGAATTTAGTAATACCCTATTGTGTAGGGAATTGATCCCCCATCTAGAAGGCTATTTCAATAGGGTTCATAGTATGTTTAGCGCATGATCCCCTACATAGCTGGTAGATCTTGATATGGTCTGTGTTTTATCCAAATGGTCCAGGTTGTGATCCCCTATCTATGGATTAAGATATTGATATAGTAGTGAGTTTTCCTTGATGGTTCCCAATGATCACAACCTCTTGTCTGATTTTTTATGATGACATCATGATTGCTGGACTCAGCTTCTACAAAATGATCATTTCATAGTATCTTCCAAAAGAATCCAATGGGTGATAGTTTGGTCGAGATGACCTAGAGGCATAATTATCTTCCTGATTATATCTAGGTTTCTATTTTCAATGATATATCCTTGGTGTAAGTTGAGCATTATTTATGATTTTTGTTTAGTGTTTCTAGGGTGTCTGACTGGGTATTGTTATACTCACCCCTGCATGGGCTCTACCCACACATGTTTTCTGTTATGCAACAATGACCCAATTGATGGTGTCTTGGGATGGAATGGAGCTGGTGGAGAATAGTTTTAGTGTGAAATAATTTTTTTAATCAGTTTCATTTTACAATAGTCCCCTCCTTTTAAATAGATTGGGATCTCTATATTATTTTTTGGGCATGTATTTGTCCTCTTTATTTCTTTTAGTATGTCATTATCATTATCTGATTGTGGGATAATAGATGAATGAATGAATTGGTTTCACTTGTTTGAAATTTCCATATTTCATGGGCTAAGATGTGTGTGTGTGTCTATAGGTACATTGTAATAATGCCTCCCATGTGTGGAAAATTCCTACTCAGTGTTGGTCGCTAACCTTTGGCCCGTTTGAGGTGGGATTTGGGTTGTCACAACATGGGCCCTAGTGGGTCTCATTAAGATATAGTGGTATCAATGGTTTAAATTATAACTTAGGACTATAATATGTGATATTTAATTGGGTTCTATGGAAACAATGTTAAGTGTTTCATGATATGATTTCAGGCCAAAGACACTAGTTTTTGTGAAGCAGTTGACGTATTTATACATCAGGACTATGATCACCTTTCATTAAAATCGATACATGAAGACATTGTTTAATGGGAAAAAATCATGCATAATATTGTAATTATTATAGTCTATAAGACCTTATTGAGTAATCTCCCCAGATATATTGTTTGATAGTAGAACGTCTTGTTTATTCCCTGATTCCTCCATGAAGACATCCAAAAAAGATTCCACTACATGATCACGAGAATGATATTTTGAGTGACAAGGCATAAATATAGGGACATATATGAGAAATAGTCCCTTTAATTAGTTTACCAGTTATAACACCCACCTATTAAGAATAATTTATCACCAGCAACACCTTTTTTGGATGAACATGGGCTATTTTCACAACATCAGTTCCCATGGTAGTGACCTCCTAGGTTTTGGGTTGAGATAGACCCCCAGGTGGATAAAGAATTTCTAGATAAAATAACTCTATACTTGCACCTTATGAGAACTCCTTCAATTCATATGGTAGTCCTCACAGTAAGTCTTCTTCAAGGCTCCCCTAGTCAATGGTGGAGATCGGTCATGCAGTTATATGATGATACCATTATCTCATAGTCTCATTTTGATAATGTCTTATGGGAAGGGTTTTATCTACCCTTGTTGTGATTATTACGCATCATATATCTTCTATATCAGTAGTAATACAATATGAACATGGTGTAGTATTTAGTTTTCTTTACTAATATCACATGGTACTCCATGGATATGGTTAAAGATATGTTCTACAATGATCAGACCATTGATAAGTTATTACACTGATAAATTAGTGTTTTAGTGATTTCTCATTGATTTATAACATATGTTTGAGTTCTTGAGAGGACCTTAGTAGTGTATATATTCACAGTGGATCAAAATCTAGAATATGTAGATAGTAGTGGTCTTCTAGGAGCTGATACCATAGAAGAATGCAGCTGATGGAAGTCATTGGGATCCATTCATGTGATAAACTTTAAGGGAAAATCATAGAATATAGGATCTATAGCACATGGATATCATACTAGATCCAATAACCTAATAGAAAGGTGGGTGTTCCCTTGCATTGGTTGTGGGAATATTGGATGTGATTTTCTAGTGCATATTACAATATAATGATAAATGGTTGAGGGACTTCCCAGGAAAAGGTAGAGATAGGATCATAGAGGTATGTTTGGTAGAATACATGGAATAAGGGAAAGTAGAGTAGAAATAGGTGGTTTTATCTTTTACATAATATAACCAATACCCCCATGGGTTCCACTCTTGGATAAGAGATTTTGTAGTTAACGATGGGACCAACTACTGGCTATGGAGGCCTATGACCCCATGTCTCCATGGCTTATAAGAGGTAAAATATATGTCTTTTATCAATTATTTTCAATAATAATTGGCACAAGTTTGAGTCACTCCATTATTTGAACTTTTTTAGTTTGAGATAGAGATATTCTAGTTGATCCTTTAGATCAACCCTTGTTCTCCAAGAATCAGACTAGTAGTAACATCAAAATTGAACACTTCTATTGACAATGTGATCTAATGTTCGAAGGAAAGACATTTTAATATTACATCTTTGTAGTAGCATTGAGTCCATATGAAATCATCTTAGTTATGTACTAGATATCCATATTTAATGCCTATATTGACTATTTTGGGAAGAGGAAGCAGTGTGTCACCTGTTAAGGTATTACGTTTTCCATTTGTGGTTGAATATGAGAAATTGGTGGAGATAGGTATGCTTTGGTTTAGGAGTGTGTAGCTAATTATTCACCAATTCGATAGCATGACTCTTGGAGTAGTAGATTCTAGGGTCTACAGTTACTTGTTGTAGTGTCGGAGTGTGAAGATGTTTTCCATGAGGGTATTCCGAGATTACCTCTCAACTGAGATATAGACTTATTCATTGAATTATTATATAATATGTCCATGATACACATTCAATAATATTGGATGAATCCTATATAACTGTGTGAATTGAGGGTATAGTTGGAGGAATCGCAAAAAAAAAAGGAATTGTGAGACCTAGTTTTTTCCCATGGGAATCCCTTATTTTGTTCACCAAGAAGGTGGATGGGATATTGATGTTATATGTAGATAACTATCACCTGAAAAAAGTATACGATGAAGAATATGTATCCACTACCAAGGATCAATGACCTTTTCAATTAGATGATATGGGTGTAATGGTTTTCATAGATTTACCATATATCAAGCTATCACCAGTTGTGAGTACATGATGAGGATATTCTGAAGACACGATTCAGATATTTCTGCGCTCACTACGAGTAATTGGTGAAACCTTTATATGTAAAGAACACCCCATAAGTGTTCATAGGGATCATTAACTATATCTTTCATCCATTATTATTCACTTCTTTGGTGGTATTACTTGATAATATCATAGTGTAATAGCATATGAGGATGAGAATGAAAGACACTTGAGGATGGCCCTAGACACATTCCAAGATCATTAGCTTTATTAGAATCTCTAGAAGTGTATGTTTTTTATTCAATTGGTCCACTTCTTATGAAACTAACTCTTAGAGACAACAGTGGTAGTGAACCTAGTGAATGTTGAAGAAATGCTATCTGGTGATGCAATCAAGAGTGTTATTGAGGTTAAATGTTTCTCTGGGATGGAAATATACTATCAAAGGATTATACCCAATTTATCCAAATTTTGAGAACCTTAGATAGATTTAACCTAAAAGGGGAAACCTTTCATGTGTAAAAAAATTAGCCAACATTGTTTTCATGAGTTGAGGTGGAGGTTTTTGCGTTCCACCATCATGAAATTAATAAACTAGGGTGTCATGTATATAATATTTTGTGATTACTTATGGAGAAAACATGGTTCTATCTTGATTCGGAGATAAGAAGTGATATCCAATGGGTCTAGAATATTTTGATAATTTCAGAAGAAATACACAACATATGATCTTGAGCTAGTAGATGTAGTCTTCACCCAATAGATGTGGTGAGTGTACTTTATGGTTGAGTGGGTTATTTTCTACTCTTCCCCAAGAGTCTCAAGTATATATTCTATGAGGAGTATATTATCATGATATATAATTGATAGATAGACTTCACCTAGGACTTTGACTTCGATATAGTCTATACTCATGGGAAGGGGAACATGGTAAGAGATGCTATAATCCTAGGATCTTGTTATTAGTTATTGGATGAGGTATTATATTAGTTGGACTCATTGAAATTTTCCTTCAGGGATATAGATAGTGCTTTATATATTTAGTCGACAGTTATTACCACACTACTTTTAGAGTGCGTTAGGGAATCATAGGATAGAGATACTAAGTATGAGACCCTATGTACTTAGATATAAACTAGACATTCTATATATGGATTATTTAATGTTTGGTAGCATGTTATCCTTTTAATAGGAAGGATCGTGTTTCCAGTGATATTGCAAGAGTATCTGATGATGGATTTTCATATATTCCCTTCAGTGGTACATCCTGTTGTGGAAAATATATACCAAGACCTCTGAAATCAGTTTTGGGGGAAATCATTGAATTGACATGTTGAATATTTTTTCTATTGATGTATCACATGTTAATAGAAGAATAATGATAACCATGTACCAATTGGTTTAGATTAACCCCTTGGAGTGATATTGTATAAGTGAGATGTTATATCCATGGAGTCTAGGATAGGATTACCATGTATGTCCAAGGAATTCCATGCCATTTCTGTGATCTTAGACCCACTCATAATGTTGGATCACATTATAGTGATTCAAGTGAATAGTTTAATAGAAATATTGGGATGATTATACATACATGAGAGAGTTTTTCTCCATGGAGTTCCCCTAAAAATAGTATTAGACTCTGACACTCGCTTCACGTTGTGATTATTAAGAGGATAGATGAAGGCTTTTTGGAGTCAATCACAATTGAGAATAGTGTGTCACCTCAAAACTCATGGTGAAATTGAGAAAATCATTCATATATTATAGGTAAATTTTTAGGTTTCATGTTGGATTTTGTCTATAATTTGGAGGATCACATACCCTTGGAATTTTTTTCAAACAACAGTAACTACCATTCCACCATTGGTATGAAACCATTCAAGACCTTGTGCGGACGACACTACAAATCACCATTTTTTAATGAACATTGTGAGTTCACACTCATGGTACCAGAGTTGTTTCAAGCTATGGAAGATAAGTTTTATATCATCCAATTGTGTATGAGTAAAATATAGATCCGTTAGAAGTATTATGAGGACTGATGAAATATCCATTTGTAGCTCTATAAGGTAGGCCATGTGTTCCTGAGGGTATGACCTCAAAATGGATTCGGAAGATTTTTCCAGGGATGTACAATATCTCATTGATTAATTTTCCCATTATATACAATGTATCGAGTTAGTAAGGTTTCATACCACTTTTCTCTACCACATTATTTGTAATGTATACAAGATGTATTCTATATGTCGTAGTTGATGAGGAATGTGAACAACCTATTGCATGTTATCAACTGGGGAGATCTGGAAATAAAGGATTGTATACCATTCATGAGTTTTTATTGGAAGCCAATGATTGGTATGAGAGTATAATTATTTGGAGATTGATTCATAGTGTGCATGTTCAGTGGTTTCATGTGAATCTTTAGGAGAGAACTTGAGAGACAGACACCCAGTCACTACCATAATACCCTCATGTTTTTTAGTATTTATTTATCTTTTAGGATGAAAATAATTAATTTTTTGTGAATGTAACAACTCTTATTTTTCAATTTATTACCACATAATATTATATGGATTGTTCTTGGAGCCACTTTCTAAGATGACATGTGATTTCATGGCCCAATGAACCCAAAATTTATCATTTAATTTGTATTAAAATATTAATGTCACACATTTATAATGTTCCTAAAAAAGTTGAAAAAATATGAAACAAGTTATTAGATTGGAAATATATGGAAACCATTGAGTTAAGATCACAATCAATAACTTAGGTGTAGCATAATACTTTTCAATGTTGGGAATTTTGTGAAATGAAATCATAGGTGTAAATAATAAAATTAATCAATAAAATTATTTATTTTATTATGTGGGAAAATTGACATTTTTTCGTTATAAATATATGGTTATGATGGGATATTAGGTTTGGAAGATAAACCTTAAAGATCTAGAGGACCATTGGAGGAGAATGATCTTGGTTAACAACATCAGATCAGATCGAGATCAAGGATTGTTTCTCCATTGGTGTTCATAGATCAAAATAATGATGGAAATATAGAATCATTATTTTTCAGTGATCAATATAATTTCTAGGTAAGATTCTATATTTATGTTATTCGTTCAAATTATTTTAACCAAATAAAACTCAGATCAATTTAAGAAACAATAATTGATTCTTACATCGATGGTATGTTTTATTTACATTTTATTTATCTGTTCATGTTTTTTATTCCCACTTTGTTCATTAAATTCATAGATAACAGATTGTGGATAAAAATAAAAAAGGTAGTGGTTTGTTCTTCCTATTTAATTGTTTATGGATTTCTCACCTATTTCTTTTCACATTCATATTGGGAAATTCCTATGGCCAACAATTCATTGAATACTCTGTATTTGATTATTGAATGATTATTAATTGGCACAACATATTGATATAATTGGAACAACATGAAATATAGGGTGTCATTGAGGTGTTATGAAGATGGATTATGATAATAGGTGGATGAAGATGGATTGATGTTTCTTGTTCATCACAGGTCCATTGTGAAGCTACAGATGGCGCATGTGCTCATTTCCTGAGTAGATTCAATGCCCGGATCTCAGTGATCGGCAGTGGGAGGGGTGGATGACCATAGATTTACACTTCAAAAACAGAATTTCGATGGTTATATGATTTATTAGGTCATGTATAAGAGCCTATATTTTATAGAAAATCCTAAATTACACTGCATGTAATCTAGAGATTCATGTCATGATGGACACTCTGTGCAGCTATAAGATTTTTGAAGAGAGAGAAATTTCACACATTGCATGACATCTGCCACACACATGTGGACTATACTGGAGGATATATGAGTACCTAATAGGGTATATGGGAATGGGTATTCTAAGTTACACATACATGGATATAGTACATGGGTAGAGCTGTGTACTCAGATATGACATGGTGTACAATGGCAGAGTTATATGTTCATGGGTTGGTAAATGGACACAACCATAAGTACACTGGTATACTCAAATGGCATGGGAAGGCTTCCAATTGACAACTTCACACTGTTTTTACATACCCACATGAAATTTATTCTATGTTTTAAATTGGTTTTTGGGGAAGAAACAGATTGAATTCTATGTTTTGATAGACATGTCATGTACTCCCTAGTACACACCATGTATCCCTATTACACACAGTGTAACCCCATTTTTAGTATTTATATCCTTTAATGTTTTCAATTTGGACCAATATAAATTGATGTGTTCCATTGTTCGATCCCTTATATGGTATAATGAAACATTTTTTTACACCTCTGGATTGTGCTACCCTATGGAGAACAAATATCTGGTAATGTTTTTTGTGTCCCTTAATGAGATTAGAGTGTTATCCTCTATCATTACTTCTTATATACTAGGTGGGGTTGTGGAAACCTAATTAAATATTTGATTAAGGAATTAATAATCCATATAGAAGTTCATTTCCATAGGGTCTATGATATCATTCCCATATTATCCCTTAGATAGCGGGTTTATCCAGATTGGATTGTGTTGTCCCCTGGCAGTCCTGTGTTTGATCCAATATACACGGATCAAGATCATTATATACCATTGAGTTTTCATGGGTAGGTCCCAATTATCATTACCTCTTGGATGACAATATCTAATGATATCATGGCATTTCGAGTGGGTTTTCTTGGAATGATAATTTACTAGTAGCTTCAAGAAGAATCCTATAAATTTCATTTTGGATGAGACTACATAGAGTCAAGGTGTCCATTCTATGTATATTTAGGTTTTTTACTTTGATTGAAATATCTTGTTATAAGAAGGATATTCATGATTCTTTGGGTTTAATTTTTTTGGGAGCCCTATTGGGTATTCTTATAATCACCCATATATAGGCTCTACCCGCACTTATCATGTCTTATTCTAATGATGGCCATTTTGATGGTGTCTTGAGTGGATAGTGAGATAGTGGAGCACAGTTTAATCAATAAATACCATGGTATTTTTTATGTGGGTTCATTTTATAGTGGCACCCAAATTTTTTGAGAGTTATACTCTATATATTGATTGGTTGGGCTTGTATATTTTCCATTTATCTCCTTTTGTACTTTATAGTCATACTATAATAGAGGAATTATTTATGTATACATGCATTAGATTTAGTTGTTTTAAATTTCAACATTATACAGGATTAGATATGTATGCATGTGAACAATTTCTTTGGGCTAATTTTTCCCATGTGTGGGATATTCCTACTTGATACTAGATGACCAATTGGAGACGGGCTTTGGGCATCATCGCTCATGCCCTGGTATACTGGGTCACGGATGTTACCTATATAATGTGATACTCCAAGGGAGTACATTTTTTGATGTTTCACCAGAATGGGGTACTTGGGTGAAGTGTTATAGTGATGGTGGTGCCGAGGTGATGTGTCACCTTAATGATATTCCCAGGTGAAGTGTTTCCTTAATGGGTCACCTAAAAGAAGTTTTACCTTAGTGGGATACCTAAAAAATATATCACCCTAATGGAAGGACTCACGATGGCCTAGTTGTGAATATCCTTAATGTAATCTCCTAAATGAAGTTTATTTCATTAAAACATAGTGTTATTAGTATGGAATGGGGATTTTCACTCTAGTTTGGAAAATGAAGTGGTTTTCCATGATGTAATAATGTTTTACTTATCAGATAATGAAATTACCCTTAATTTACATTTTTATCGTCAGGTATTAACATAGGATGTAACCATAAGGAGATGTGAAGTCTTGTCCATATAGCTAATCCCTTAGAATCATATGGTAGCTTTTTTATGTTTCATGTCCATCAAATGGGTTGATAGTGACCGTATTTATAAGAAATTGAGGACTTGGGTGCTATATTGGGTGGATTATTGCCTCTCATTACCTAGTGGATTGAAACCTCATGAAAGGGTTCCAAATCGTACATGAAGAGTTAAAAATGGATGCACACATACACATAATGGAAGGGAACATGAAAAAAATGCCTAACATAGAAGGGGGATGAGTGTAAAAGGGAAATTGAGCAAGGAAGTTAGGCATGGAATGGAGTTATGAAAGAATGTACACTTAAACATAGTGTTCTAGTCTGAAAGAGATATGAATGTAGATGTAAAGTACATGGGTGTAGTGATGGTACATGGGTTATACTCATATTTCATTTCATAAGTCTTTTCATCTAACTACTAAAGTCTCTTATCATAGAAAAAATAATGTTCTAGAAACTATATAAGGAAACCCCTTTAAAGAATAATTTTTTGTAGCTCCCTCTATAAATGGAAATGGAAACCCTAATGATGGTGAGTTACTCATTATCCAAGAAGAATAAAACTTCCTACTGCCAATAATATATAAAATGAATAACAAAAATAAAATGAAAAGTAGGATGATTATTCTCATAGAAATCAATGTTGATGATTTTATTTAAAAAGTTATATCTCGCTATCTTTTAGAAGTGTTTTGGGAATTTGAAAATTAAAATTCATATATGGTGATGGGAATATGAAAAGATCTTATTTAGGAATCAGTTCTGAGAACAATTATTGATCAAACTAGATAAAAATTTTGTATTATCCATGTAAAGACCCAATCCATTCAAGAAAATATGGATCACTTGAAAACAGAGAAAGTGTAAAATTCAATATATATAGAATTTTTTTTTTGAAAATGGGATGCTAAAATTTGAGGAGATATCCTTGAATTTATTTTTTTCAATGATTCATTTAAAGATAAAAGTGCAAAATTTATTTACATAAATAATTTTATGATGAATTAGTGAAGAAAATGGAAAAAATAGATTGAGTTCACATATACATTGATTCCTCTCGAGATATAAAATAAGGAAAGGTTAAAATATAGTAAAGTTGTTTATATTGGAATGGAAGAGATGAATACCCAAATAGTGAAAAATTATTTGAAAATTATTAATATTGATAAGAATCTAAAAACCGTACGGAAGGAGGAGGCTATATATCCTTCACATGAAGGCCTCAAAAAGTGGGATTTATAATGTTACGAAGTTTTAATTAGTGAATAAAAAATGGATGGTTACTATATTATGAGAGAAAATTACAAAAAAGGGAGTGGTAATGATGTTGTGGTAAAATAAAGATATATGTCACACTATGAATTAGTGTTTTGATGAAAATTAGAATATTAAAAATGAATAATAATTTATAAAATATCTAAAACTATAAAGGAAATCATGAAGTGTTAATTTTTTAGGATATAATTAACTTATTAAAACCATGTAAATATAGATAAATTTCTAAACATGAAAAGTGATGAAGTATACAATAAGAAATCTACCAACCCCATATTAAGGGGATGCATGAAAAAACTTAGGATACATTTATTTGGTTGAAGATAACTTCATACAATTTCAATACAATGATTTTGGAATGAAAAGAATTATAAACCAAGAACTAAGGTATTATTACTCATAAAAACCATTATTGAAATATATGATGAAAATATAGTGGATAAAAGAAAAAAAGAATACCTTTTTTGAGAAAATAATATGAATTCATGGGAAAATACTCAATAAATAAAATGATATTGGAGGTTTTATTAATCGAGATATAATTGGAGGAGAAAAAATCATACTAAGTAGACTCAAAATATTTAATAAAAGGAATTAATAGAAAATATTTTGAATTTATTTTATATAGATAAACAATAATAGTGATTTATGTAGAGCTAAATATTTAATTGAGGAAACACTCAATATCATGATAAATCACACATTGGATGTTGATGAAAAGGTTACAGTGTTGATGGATCCCAATATAAATGTTAAGGAAGAATTTTTTAAAATTTGAATCAATCAATTGGTATTTATAAATATGTTTTAGAAGAAATTTGTATGAAATGGGTTGGTTTAGAAAGGCGAACCACATTCCATAAAATGAGGATGCTAAAAAAATACATATCCACCCATGTTATCTAATTTCATTAACAATTCATAAAGTGATTAAAATTTTTTGGGTAGATATAAACCATTGGGTGAGTGAATCTAAAGAGGATAATTTATTTAAATGAGTTAATATGATTAAATACATGATAAATATAAAAAGATACAATTAGTATCATGAAAAATATAGAAATAATAATGTAGAATTATATGTCTATTTGAAGATATTAACCTTTCAAAGGGAAACATTCTTTCTTGAAATAGGAATATATTTACAGTTCATCAAAAGGGGTTAAATAAAAATATTAATTGGTTTTAAAACTTTATTAAGGATTCATATATCTTGAAAATTATGGAGAAGAAACTTGATAGAGAAAGAAGTTCTTGATTTAAATTCATTGATCTAACATGTGGTGTTATCTAATATTTAATGTACATAAGGATGCTAAAGAGGGACCCCAATATTGAATATTATTCCTTAATATAGTGTGAGATATAAATAAACATAGTGTATGTTTTTATTGATATTTTAATGTTTGTTAGTATTATTTATAAAAATTTTATCCCTTTGGAAGAAGGAAATATATTTCAATACTTGGTATGACTCACACAATTTTTGATTTTATTCTTATTTACTAATATTATTATTAAAGTGAAACTAACATCATAGAGACATTTATGAATTATCTGAATTATTATGTTGTAATCTCTTATTGGTATAATATAATTAAATTGAAAAAAAATATTTTCTTATAATATTTTATTATATCCCACAACAATCATTGAATCATGTAGTCTTAGATAATTTCATCACAACACACTAAAAATTGGTTTGTTTATGTGTTGAAAAATAGTGAGAAATTTAGCTAGATTTGAGATTACCGGGACATATTATTAAATTTTATTTATAACAATATCTATTTTTTTCATAATGATTATCATTCCTTAACTCTTGTATATAAAATATATGGTATCAATAATTTGTGGTTAAAAGTTAAAAATAAGTGTTTGAAATACAAAAATTGGAGATCATAACATAGAAATGATTCATAAAATTTGTATAAAGTGAAAAATTATCAATGAATGTGATTGTTAAAATAGATCTTAATCACATAAATAATGTATAAACTTTAATTTTTCAAATAAGGAGAATGAAAACTCATAAAAAACTAAAATCACCCCTTTTAAATTAAGATGAGCTGAAGGTATAAGAGCTATGATCTTTAGTGTTAAAGGGTGAATTTAAACACTCCATTATAATTCTTATAATTGATATACACCTGGTGAGGATATATTTTTTATTTTATTATCAATGGTAGAGTAAAGAGGTCGCTATATATAATAATTATATTAGAGTAAAGATTAAATATTATGTATAATTTATGAAATAATCATATTGGGATTTAGAAAAGTATTAATAATGAAATTCCAAGGTAGAGAATTTCAAAACCAAGGAAATTTTTACCTAATTTATTATAAATATTAATTTTTTAATTTAATATGATTTTTTTTAACATTGAATAATTTAATTGTAAGGCTGCTATTAAGGAAAAGGATTGTAGAGACTGGACCCTAGATAGCATAGAGCTGGTATCAATTTTCAATTTCATTTATAGGACTATAATAAATCTAATCATGAAGGAAAAAATAGTATATTATTCTTAGTAAATGAGATAAGAAAATGAGTCTTGTATTACAATTGAATATAGTAATTACAACATAATTTTTTTCTTTAAATAAATAACATTGAGGATAACTCTAATCTATTTTGTAAATCCGAGAATATCATTCATGGTATGCTTCTTTGAATACGAGAGAAAGAAAAATAATAATGGTGAGATCAAATATATAGTAAGGGAAAATATTATGGAATAAATATTCAATAAATGAGATTAATAAATATTGAATTGTAAATAAATGAACACACATACCATGTTATCATCAAAATAAGAAGGAACTAAATAAAAAATATGGAAAGGTAATAACATGAAATAAATTCCATTCAAATAAATAGATGAGTTAAAATAAATATGGAATGTTATAAAATTGAAACAAATTACACTTAATCAATGAAATAAAATAAAATATTTCCATACATATGTCGATGTAAAATTTCATGGATGAATAAAAATAAAAACTAAATGAGTGAAAATTATTAATTATTGGATCCATGTTTCCTAGTTTCATGGACTCATTACCATCAATATATAATTTACCTATTCCAATTTTCACAACTAATCCATCCCATGAGACTACTGATATATTGAAATTATTTCATTTACTGGTCCCCAACTCATATGGGTTTCCTTAAATGGTCCTCATACTGTGTATTGCATAACTAAAGCATTCGACATATCAAATACAAAATATTACTTATAAAAAATTAGTATTGAATGAGGTATGCGGTTTTATCATTATATCCACAAATAATCATATAACAATCAATGTATAAACCATATATAAAAGGATATATGATTTACACAATATTAATATACATTATAAATGAAATGGATTATTTAGTGTAAATTCAATGTTTAATAATCATAAAAGGATGAAAATTTCTAGGGGACTGAAAAATATATCATGGGAGTGAATGTGAATACTATGCTTTTACAAATCAACAATAAACCATCCAGAGGAAGAATAAAGATGGTATCACTACAAAAAATCCCATGTGGAGTAAAAATCAATGGTTGTTGTCATTGATGAATAGATATACTATACAAATAACATTTAAAAAATTCTTGTTGAATATATACTTTTGTTTTGAAAAACAAAAGGTTTTCTTTGAAATTTACTTTTGAAAACATTTTATTCAAAAAGTATCCTTTTAAAAATGAAAATTAATATTCAAAAAAATGATGGTGAGTAAATATGTACATTTTGTACGAGGTAAAAGAAAATTCACTTTGTAGGGTAAAAAGGATCAAAAAAATCCTTAATGGGAAAGTGACATGAATATTACTTTGAAAAAAAGGGTAAAAGAAAAAAAGGGTAAAAATGTCGTTAACATATCATTTTGGAAACATTTTAATTAAAAATGGTTTTTATATGAGAACTTTTTTTTGACTAAAGAGTGTAATAATATTTGGTTTTTAGAAAAATATTATATAAATCACCATGAGTACCAAATAGTGGATAAATGGAACTAATACTCAAAAATGGTCATTAAGAACCATATATGATCAAAATTAAAAGTTGTATTTAAAAATTATCCAATTATTCCCTTGAATGTAAATTCACGTACAAGTTATCTTCAATAGAATAAGATTGTGAAATAACCCCTTATAAAGGATATAGCGTCGAAATAAAAATTAATAAATGAGTAGATTATGTGTATCAAATTTATATTCTCATAAGGGTAGTGGGAATATAAAAATAGATATTAAAAATTAATTGGACACATAATCATAGAATATTAATGGCAATGTGGAATTAATAGAACTCAATGAAAAGAAATTTATTTATGAAATTCTATTCAACTTGGTAACATTAAAATAAAATCCCCCTAAATTAAACACATTAAATGGAAACACAATGATACCATGAATAATGATTTATTCTAGTTAATACATTTAAATTGGATGTACGTACACCATATATATGAAATTTGGTTCACAACAATTTTGTATACCTCACGGATTGAAAATGAGACAAGATTTCCTTACCTTGAGTTTTCTATTTAGTGAACATCCTTTAAATTACTATATAATAAACATATATTAATTTTAAAATTTATTAAGAACCATTTTCATGTTTATTGTTACTTTTTTTTACTTATTAACATGTTTTTTAAAATTACATAAATAATAAATTTTACATCGGGTGTTTTGACTAAATTATGTTTATAATTCAAAAACAACTTTTGATGGTCAACTATGCTCAAAGGAGTAATTATATAAAATCTCTAGAATAAAAAACATGAAATAATTTTCATACTTATACATCTATTATACTTTTAAAACAAGTCATTAAATATGGATATAAAAAATTAATAAACATTACAATTATGGGGATGGTAGGTCGTACGTACACAATATTAATGTTTTCATTTTTCAATGGACTTTTAGGAAAAATGTCAATAAATTAAATATTTATAAAATGATAATTATATCATAATACCATGTTATTTAATCATTTATAATTATATATATAAACATTCTGATGTAAAATTAATCACATCATCTCAAGGAGGCGGTAGTCCACACATCCATGAAAAAATTTATCAGTTTTTATATGTTTGAAAGGGTAACAATGAAAATGATATATTATATTTAAATAAATATAATTTTTTCATGAATATAATATATTTTTTTATTTAACATATTTTTAATTGAAATAATGCTTTATACATTCCATGTATACTGTGAACGAATCCCACTGCTTGTTGGGGGCGGTAGTCTGCACTTCCACCAATAATGTTATCATTTTTACACAAAAGGGAAAGTATAATGATATGTTTTGAAAAGAATAAATGATGTTTAAATACATAATAAGAATAATATATAAAAAATATAAATATATTTTCCATAATTATTTACACCATGAGAGGTGATAAGGGGATAATTAATGATCATCGTTTAATGAGATGGTAGTTTGCCATACAGGTAAAAAGTATGATTGTTACCCATTAGATAGATGTTTGTGTGACTTTAACTAGAAAATTTATCATAAAAAATAAAATTATATTTATGATACTATATTATAAATATATATGGAATAATAATAGTATTGGGAGTTGATAATGGAAATAAAATTAAAGAGCCTTAGGAAAGACATTACCTCCTAATCGGGTAACTCCTTTTGGTTTTCACCAAAAAGATTACATGGATTGATTTTATTGAAAATGGAGGCTTAAATGATGAATTGAGGGACTTTGGGGATGTATTTGGGTAGTTATCATATGATCTTATGTTTCTTTATTGGTGTGAGGAAGTGGGTATAATGGAGGTCATTTATAATTGAGGAGGAGTGGCAGTCTTGTAATATTTTAAAGGAATGAAACTCCACCAAGTTGTTTTTTTTTGAAATTTGATTCATAATGATAAAATGACAATATAATGGATTATAGGATAAATATATGACCATAAAATTGATTTTTGAAAAGTTTATAATTCATATTAGGCCTTAAGTATAAGGTTTATTCCTTGGTTTAGCATAATTATACCTTAATCATTGAAGTTAATTTTTATTAAATTCACTAATAATTTTTGTCAAAAAATAGGTTGATTATATATTAAATTATAAATTATTATGATTAAAAATATGGAATCAATTTTAACAAATTCCAAACACATATGATTCATGAATTAATTTAAATTTAATCCCATAGACAGAGGAAAATATTGGTATTTAAAGTGAAAACTTCTAAAAGATTGCTTTGTTTTTACAGTCAATTTCAAAGTGAAATTGATTAAAATAACCTAAATTGTATTGATAGTTAAAAATATTATATTATAAAACTTTAAAACCAATCTGTAACATAATTTATAATTGAAAATAAATTAGATTAAAAATTGGTTTTGAAATTAATCATCTGTATTTTTCACTATTCATTAAAAATGAATCATCATAGAAAAATACCAAAAATTTACCATATTATATTTTTTATGTTTTTATAAAAAATATAATATTTATTTGGACATATAAGATTCATAAAAGTATTTAAAAATATATTTAAAATAGGTTCATCATTAAAATATGCCAAAATTACATTAATAAAAATAGACGTTTTATGTGTAATATTGAGCTTATTCTTATATTGTGTCTATTGAATATATTGGATGATTATAAAAAATATTTAGTTGAATATATAAAATATATATTTCATTTATATCATTCACTAATTTTAATTAATTTAATTTATTATGATAAAACGCCATTGTGACCATAAAAATAATAATATTTCCTTTATATTCAATTGGTTTATATTTTCATTACAAATTAATTTGTAACCATTTAATTAATTTTATATTTTTGTATAATATAAATTTTATTAATATAGTTAATACTATTCATAAATTATAATTATAACTTCTAGGATAAGTATTATTATATTAATGATTAATATTGTAATAACATAGTGTTTTTTTGGTGAAACTCGGTCTTGCATGTAACACAAGGTATCCAGTAGAGTCTATCTTGAATGAGATAAAATATATCCTAGTTTTCTATGCATTACAAGATATAAAATATATTGAATTTATTTAAAATATTAAATATATTATAAATTATCTGAATATTATATTCTTTTGTGTTCTTTGTGTTCCGTTTCAAACACGTTATCAAATTCAATATTCTCAACATAGAATTTTGGGGTGTTACATTCTACCCACCATAATTAAATTTAATCCTAAAAATTTAACCTAAATATTGGTGATAGTTTTCCTAATATTTAGTATTTTTAAATCCCACATCATGAGAATGGTTTGTAAAACATCCCCTAGAAAAGAAATAATGGGAGGTACATGGGTCACACTTAATAAAATATATCTTGGTCCCTATGTAAGAGAACATAATTGGAATGTAGTGATAGGTACTTGGAGAAAAACCATAAATATTCATAGGGGTGATTTAGGTCGTCCATAAAAAATAAGTTAATTATCAATGGTAATATGGGGGCATTAAATCCATAAATCTGTAATGATTTAGTTGACCATTTTTCAAACAAAAATTAATGTATTAAGACAATAATTTTTTGATCATCTCCCAAATTTTGAGTAATTATTTTACTTCCTAAGAGTAAAAAAATATAAATTCTTGATAAATTTCAAATTTATAAGTATAATTTAATATTTTGGTTCTTCTTTAATCAAATACTAATTCATCCCTTACCTCATGAAATGGGTATCCAAAACTATATTTGATCCTTGAAGCACTAAAGAATTTAACAGATCAAAAGGCCCATAAAAGAGTGACAAGTCTTACTATTTGTCTCTAACTATTATCCAATTTTAATATTGTTAATAAATTAATATCTAATCCTAAAATGTAACAGTATTGGTTATCATTAATATTTTTTAGTCAAATTGTTAAAATAATTACACATTAACTAGGACAACATGTAATCTAGTGGTAGGCACAAAACCCTTATTGTCCTTAGGTCCTGTGTTCAAGCACCATGGACTTACCAGACTTGATAGGTTATCACCCATCATACATGTTTTACTTTTCTAAAACCATATTTACATAAAAATATAAATCTGATGGACATCCTTTAAATTTAATCATTAATTATCCTCTTATCTATGTTTCTAAATACATCCTCAATACATAACTATTTCAACAATTTATTCCAACGTAAATCCAACCATGATCCAAGTTTTATATATATAGAGCATGAATTGACTTGGGTAATGCCTAGGTTCCCCACATTTAAGGAAACTGACTGTAAATGGATCCATTGGATTTGTACCATTTCCTTCCATCATACTCTTCATTTTTCTTCTTTAATCCTTTCTATTAAGTCCTTATTCCCCATACATTAATACATTCCTCTTTCTATTTGGACACTTTCCTTGGTGTGTCATTCCTTCCTTCTCACATGTCGGAAATGGAGGCTTCTTTTATATATGGTCTCCACCCCTCGAGCTATTATAAACCTCCATAATTATCTTCTTTGGTGTGTTAAGAAGTTGGTAAAGGTATATATTATTAATCATATTTTGGGAAAACTGATTTTGAATAAACATGATATCCTTTATTCCTCTCAACAACTCAATTTTTTTCTCATTTACAATAGCTTTCACTTTATTTTTTATCTTAATTTGAATCCATAAAATTCAAACCACTGACTAAAACTAGAATGAATAGTGTGAGAAAAAACAGTCATGGTGAGAAATGTATATAATCATTTATATGATATCTATATCATGAAACCTTATTTTTAAATATAAAACACATTATGTTTAATATTTCTCAATTTTTTCATTATACATTCAAATTATTTATAATGGTTCGTAAGGAAAATTTGGATTATCCTAACTATATTCCATGTGTGTGAAACCTGGTGCATAGTACGGCCTGTTGATGTACACCAGGTTACCCTCATTAAGGCCTTGAACACCTTATCTGTGTTGTTACTATTAGGTACATCAGTTCTAAAAATACATCCACTTATAGTATCTAGATATGGATTTATTGCTAGGAATACCTGCATAATCTATACGTTAACAAATTCAATGGTTTTTCATCTATACTTGTCCTTAAATTCTACCATACTTTTATGTTATTGAATCATTGTTTTCCTAAATCTAGTTACCAAGGTTACTACTAAAATTCATCTAATACCAACTATAGTGACCTGATAACATATAACATGGATCCAATATATGATATCAATTAAACTTTCATGATTACAAGGAATTAAATCCTGATGTACTGAAGAGTTTAGTAGTCATGGTAAATTATATACATAAATGGGTCCTGTATTACAAATGAAAACTCTAATTAAAAAATATATTTTTAATTAATATAAATAACTATGATGATAACTCTGATCTATCTATTAAATCCATGCATATCATTCATGGAATTCATCTTAGATTCCCAGGGAAGTAAACATAATAAGTGTGAGCTCAAATGTTCAATAAGAAAAAAATAGAACATGAGCAATATTGAATCAATGAGAGTAATAATTATTTAATGGAAAATAATTAAAAACATATAACATATAATGAAAAAAAAATAAGTAACTGAATAAAAAATATGGAATGGTAACAACTAGTAATAATTCCCATTAAAATAACTAGATAAGGAAAAATAAATATGCCAATATAAGAAACTAAAAAACATGTGAGTTAACAAATTAACTGAAATGAAATATATCCATAGATATGTCAACCCAAAAATATAAATGATGAATAATAACTAAAAATAAATGAGATAAAACTCTTAATTATTGGATTCCATGTTTCCTTGGCACTTCGAACCATTACCATCAAGAGAAAGATTGCATATTCCAATTTGAACAACTAATTCATCCCATGAGATTGTCGATGCATCTAAGGGATTTCGTTAATTGGTCACCAACCCATAGGTATTTCCTTAAATGGTCCCCAACCTATGCATTGCATGTAAAAACCATTCCTCGTATCGAATACACAATATGCATGATAAAATATCCATATTTAATTATTTATATAGATTTCTCAATATTACCTCAAATAATAAAATAACTATCAATGTAATTGTCTGTAAAATGATATATTGTTTAAGAAATATTAATATCCATGATAAATGAAATAGATAATTTATGAAAAATTAACTTTTTAATTATCATAAGAGATTTTTCATTTCATGGGGAATTAAAAATGCATATAGTGAGTTAGTGTTAATATTATCTTTGGAAAAATCAATAATAAACCATCTAGATGAAGAATATGGAAGGTATCAATACAACCAATCCAAATAAGTGTAAAAATAAAGGGTTGATGTTTTTGATGAATGAAAATATTATAAAAATATTATTTAAAAACATTATTCAAAAATATATCATTTTGTTTTGAAAAAAAAACATTGCCTTTGAAATTCACTTTGGGAAACATTTTCTTCACAAATTAATCTTTTAAAAATGGAAAGAAATCATCAAAAAAAATGGTGAGTAAATCTGTACTTTCCATACAGGGTAAAAGAACATTCCTTTTCAGTGGAAAATGGTTTATAAAATGACTTGTTGGAAAAGAGAAAAGAATATTCCTTTCAATACATGGGTAAATGAAAAAGGGTAAAAAATATTTACCAAAGAATTTTTGAAAACATTTTAACAAAACAAGGGTTTTAGAAGAAAACATATTGTCTTAATAAAGAGAAAAATAATATTAAGTTTTATTAAGACCATTTTATAAAACACTTTAAGTACCCAATAGTAGAAAATGGTACTAATAAAAAAAAATGGTAATTAAGAACCATATTAGATAAAAATAAAAATGTTTATTGAAAAATTATCCAATAATTTATTCGAATGAAAATTCAAGTAAAAATGATCTCAAATAAAATGAGATTGTGAAATGAACCCTTGAAAAGGATATAACATTAAATAAAAAGTCAATAAATGTGTATATTATGTGTATCAAATGTAAATCCACATAACATATGTTTATATTAAACAAAATATAGTTAATATTCATTAAACACATAATATTAGAATATTAACAACAATAATTATGTAATATAACTCAATGAAAAGAAATTGTGTTATGAAATTCTATTCATCTTGGTAACTTTTAACTCAAATACCATTAAAATAAATAATTCTGATTGAAGCTCAAAAATAACAGGAAGAAAGATTTATTAATTATATTTCATGTAAATTTGGTATTATATACACCATATATAAGAAATTAGATACACAATAATTATGTAGGCCTCACCGAATGAAAATTAGAGAAGAATATCTTACCTTGAGTTTCCTTCTTGGTGAACATATTATAACTTCCTATATAATAAAATGAAGTTAATTTTATAATTTATTGAAAATATTTTTCATTTTTATCATTTATTTCATTTCACTTATTACAATGTTATGTACAATTACATAATGAATTAAGATTACATCTTGTGTTTTGACCAAATTCAGTTTATATGTAAAAATCCACATTGGAAGGTCAACAATGGTCAATGAGGTAATTATATAAAATCTACATAATAATAAACAAGAACTAATTATCATATTTATACATCAATTATAAATTTAAAACTAATGATTAAAATGGTTATGAAAAATAAATCAATATTATAATCATCAAGATGGTAGGTCGTACATACGCATGTCTAACATTCTCATTCTTTAATGATTATTTAGGAAATAAGGTAAGTAACTTCAACACACAAAGAATGATAATTATATAAAAAATACCATATTATTTAATCATATATACTTTTTTATATAATTAATGTGATGTAAAAGGAATCACATTGTATCGAGGAGGCGGTAGTCCACACATCCATGAATGATGTTATCACTTTTTAAGTTTGTGAAATGGTAACATGGAAAATCATATATTTTGATTCCAGAAAAAAAAATATGTCCTTAATATAATATATTTTTTTTATTCCACATGTTTTCATTTAAAATCATCCTTTACAATTTACATGTGTAGTGTAAACAAATCACATCACTTTTATGGGTGGTATTCTACATTTCCACAAAAGATGTAACCGTTTGTACAAAAAATGGAATGATTAAATATATGTGTTGTAAAATAATTAAATAAGTTTAAAGAAATAATAAATATCATATATAAGATATATAAATAGTTTTTCCATCATAATGGCCACCATGAGTAGTGGTAAGGGAAAATATAACAATCATTTTTTATTGAGGTTGTAGTTTTCTATTCATGGAAACAATATGTTATTTACCCAATAGATGGAGGTCTATGTAATTTTAAGTCAAAAAAATATGAATAAAAACATACAATTATATTTATTATTCTGGTTTTTTTATATAAACATGTAATAAGAATATTTTAGGGAGTGTATAATGGAAATAAAATTAAAGTTCTTTAGGAATGATATTACCTCTTAATCGGGTAACACCTTTTGATTTTCCCCAAAAGGCTTCCTTGGATTTTATTCTTCCCAAATATAGTATTAGATGAAGAATTTAGTGGTGTTTTGGATCTATTTGGGAATATTTTGGCTGATATTATGTGTCTTTAGGGTTGTGAGAAATAGGGAGGAATGGAGGCCTTTTATAATCGGGGAGGAGTGGGACTCTTGTAATATTTTAAATGAAAGAAACCCCACCAATGTTTTTTTTAAGTGCGGATAAATAACGGTATAGATTATATAAATGGTATTATGAAGTCTAAATAGGAAAATCCAATGCCTTTAAGAGATGTTTATAGGTCATATAATGCCTTATGTATAGGGATTAGTCCATTTATAATCTTAACTTTACCAAAATCATTGTAATTAATTTTAATTACATTTACTATTCATTTTGGTAAAAAACTAAGTGGATCTTATTGTAAATTATCAATTGATCCTATTCCAAATATGGAATTCATTTTTCCAAATTCCATGAACATAATTGGTAGAATTTAATTTATACTTAATCTTGGATATGGGATGATAATGTACGTTTTTAAAGTGAAAACATCAAAAAGTTTTCTATGTTTCTATAGTCAATTTCAGTGTGAAATTTATTCAAATGACCTACATTGAATTAATTAAGAAAAATATTATCAAATTAAACATTAAAACCAATATAAAAAATAATAAACCCTTATAAATAAATTAGATGAAAAATATGTTTTTAATTAAATATCATATTTTTTCTCTATTCATTAATAAATGAATCTTCAAAGAAAAAGTCCAAAAATTTTCCGTAAACTATTTTTTATGTTTAATTTTCAAATACCTAGTCTATTTTGACATATAAAATCCCTAAAAGTGTTCAAAATTGAATTTTAAAATAGGTTCACCATTAAAAGATGGTCAAAGTGCCATAATAATAATATAGGTTTTACATGTAATATTTTGTTTATTCTCATCTTATCTCTATCGAATCTATTTAGATGATTATAAAAAAACTATAATTTAATATGTTACATATATATTTCATTAATTTATTTAACTAATTAAAATTAATTTAATTTATTAAGAAAAAATACCTTTTGATCATAAAAATTATAATATTTTCTTTATATTAATTTATTTATATTTTCACTTCTAATTTATTGGTAACCCATTAATTCATTTTATAGTTTTAGAAAAATATTTTCAAAATTTAGTTAATTTTTTTCACAACCTCTAATTATAATGTCATGGTTAAGTATTATTATATTAAATATTAATATTTTAATAATATAGTGTAATTTAGTAAACTCGGTCCCGCGTGAAATTGAAGCTATTGGGGAAAGTCACTCTTATATGCGATGAAATCTGACATAGTGTTTCTTGCATTAATAGATATAAAATATTTTTAATTTATTTAAAATATTAAATATATTGAAAATTATGGGGATATTATATTCTTTTTCATTCTTGGTGTTGGGTGTCATACGTGCTATCGAATTAAATATTCTTACTCTTGAATTTCAAGGTGATACAAGGATGGAGATATTGTTATATTTAGTGATTATAGAATACCATGGTATCACATAGAGAAAGAAAATAATTTATAATGGTTATTTTAGAAGGGATTGTAATTTAAATTTGAAATTTGGTATGATGATTCATGTGAAATCATAATATTTTGAATTAATTTGACCATAGTGATGATAAAGTCTATAAAAAAGGATATGAACCAATGAATTTGTATTTAAATATTTATTAAATGAATATATTATGTCAGTTAATTTGTTTATTATAGATAATTTACGTTAATAGTTACATTTATGAAGAGTTGGATAATTTTATTTAAAATTGTATATTATTTGTAAAATATAGAGAAAATCAATCCCTAATTATTTAATCACAACATTAATTTTTTCTAGAAGATTTTCTTAGCTGAACTGATAGTAATAACCTCGTGAAGGTAAATAGTCTAATATTATATAGACTATGTAGTATTATTTATTAAATTGACAGGGTTCTCTAATAATGTATATATTACACTATGGTGAGTATATATTATGTGATAATTGGATTGAAATCTAGAATAATGGAACTTTTCTAGATATTTTATCTTATACATAAATAAAAATTTAAAGACACAACGAATAATGTAACATTACTAAATCATAATAATTATACCATGGTTATATAAAATGTTGTAATTATTGAATATATGGGGAGGATATAAATTGATATTTGACGTGACTTAGCGCTCGTTCCTTGAAAAAAGATACAGTTTAATGTGAGTTAAGCCTGTAGAGAAATCATGACACAATGACTATATATTGTTCCATTATGCTAGTCATATATCATTGAAAGATGAATATAGTGTTTGGGTTGTTTTATATGGTTGATTATTCTTTCCACTTGTAACCATATGATTTAGAGGATTATAAATATCACTAAAATTTGAACCCAAGATGGGTATGTCGGAGGGTTTTCAAGATGAAGGTTATATTATAATTCACTATTTCTTAAAGGGGTAAACTGTGGTAAAATTTCATAGTATAATATTGAACAAGTTATGAGACTATTGATTTATTCATTATAATATTGTATTAAGAATGGTTATGGTTTATTGAGAAGGGGGTCAATTATTGAACAACATTCAATTTCCCCATTTATGATTTCATTTTAAATCAACCTCGAACACCTGTTACACAAAAATATCTGACATATAAACCCTCACACATTGAGGAAATAAAACAAACATGGTAAACCCAATGAAAAAAATTCCACTACAAAAATTGAGAGGCTGCATTATAGAATGATCTAGAAAATCCTAAAACCACGTAGTCTAAAAGAATCACTAATATGGATACAACATGTAGGGTATAACATTGACCCGTAATACAAAAATTTAATTAGTGTTATCTCATGAGAAGTTACACTTTTTTCTTGTTCTTCAATAAGGGTTTATTATACTTATTCAATTTATTTTATTATATACCAAAAATGTATATTCCTATCACACCTCTTCAATATAGAACATTCATGGATTCTTTCAGAGTTCCCTAACACACACACAAACAATTAAATGATGAATACTCTCCCAATACCCAATAATCATGTGTATTATACAAATAATTATATATATAATATTCCACTCACTTATAAACTACTCTATTTTCTTCTATATTCATGTTTTTACAAGACCCCTATTTTTACCCTTATATTGAAAAAACAATTTTTCTTTATTAAAATTTGAATTTCAAATTCTATATCCAAACATTTAACTATCTATCAACTTATTCCCATTAAAATATATTACCTTAGATCAAAACCATCATTATTAGTAAACTTGTTATTATTTTTATTGACATTTGATATGATTTTTTACCCCTCTAAGACATCAAAATCACATGATTTAGTCTTAGGTTGGTTAATTTTCATCTTCGTCTTCAGTATGTTGCACTCTTTTTTTTGAAAATTATTTATTAAGAATTTATTAAATTTTTTATCCATACGTATCATATAGTAACCTTACAAATTATTGAGTTTCCCATATTTATCACAATGTAATGCTTTTATATATCACATAATGACAATTACATATCATTGAGTGACCCTTAAATAATGTATCGTTATCCTTACATATCACATAATTACCATTACATGTCACAGTGAAACCTTTTGTATCACTAATTTACTCATATGTATTAGAGTTATCCATACATATTGAGGAACATTCATGTTTTTTAGAATCATTCTTCTCACTGCCAACCATTTTTTAACTCCAACCAAACACCTTTAAACATCATTCTAACACAACCAACATCCAAATATAATTTTTCTCAGATGATAAACATGATTTTATTTGAGTTTTAATAAGACTTATGTGTTGAAATAAATCTAATAAAAAACATCAAACACTTATTATCATCATATTTATTATCCCTCAATAAATGGGATACTTATTAAACTTCAAATCATAGAAAAATAATTTTTTTTATAAGAAATATATCTAATGGTATAATAACTAATGATATCAAGGTCCTCTCAATCAATCTACTAGTAACAAAAATATTTCATTTTTTTATTGACAACTGGACATAATTCACTTTAATAACTCAAAAAACATTTAAATTAATCATCATTATTGTAACACCATGAACCATATATACCAGAGTCGATGCCTTACTTTTTATATTGGCATAGTTAGATTGAATGAAAATCCCAAAGGAATGATTATTTTAGTAGTTTTGATGAAACTAGATACATAGATGTAACTCAAATTACATTGTAAAAGGTTAAAAAATACAATTCATAACAAAAACTAAAAAATTCATCCATAGGAACTCAATAAATGATCTCCTCTTCATCACCTATTAAAGGTATACAATGAAATGGGTGAGCTAAAATTCTTAGTAAGGGTTACAAAATAGTGGAAGCATGAACCAATAATAACTTAATCAAAAACAATTTGACATAGTCAATATGGCATGGTGAATAAATGAAAGACTCACGCCATTAATAAATTGAGATTGAAACTGCATCCATAGATTTTTTCATAGTGAAAGCCTCATGGATAGTAAAAACTGATAATGAATAAATAGAATACTTATTAATTTTTAATCATTTATCTAGAACATGAATCCATAATACCATTAAAACAGTTTAGTTCTGTGGGTAGAAACACGTCTCATTTTTGGAAACAAACTTGAAGGGTTTGTCGCCAACTGATTTGCCTCATGACACTTGTCAATGCATCAAGGGGCTATAACAGGCCCCACCCACCACTTCTAGTCTAAAATATTATATATACATTGATTTAATACAAGATAAATATTCCTTTTTAATTTCTCTATAGATTATAGAATAGGGATTCATCAATATTTCCATAGTTAAAATAACATTCCAATTATACACCGTATGTAAAATGGAATAACGTTTAGAAAATAAACATATACATGATATGATATTATGGATATTTAATAGAAATATAATTTCAAATGAAAATTGATCTCAAATGGGTAGTAGCTACAATGCATAATGATTAATAGATGCACAATACAAAGTAAGTCACAACAAAATTGTAGTTGAGACATAGTTCCTTTCCATAATTTAATCAGTCGAGTCATATAAGAAAAACATAATAACCATAAAATTAATAATTGAATATAATGTATATAAATATAATCATGTTATTATATATAAAATGGAAATACACGTATACCACATTCATGAAATAATTGGAAAACAATGGAAATATCACCGAAATGAACGTGAGATGAGAAACCCCTTACCTTATGATTGAGTGTGTTCTTCGTTTGTTTTAATGAACTGAATAATAAAATATATATTCATTAATTAATAATTCCATAACCTTATATACATGTAATTTATTTATTATAACCTTATTAGGTTCATTAATTTCCCTTTTTATGGGTTTAAGATGATAAATTTTATTGGTTTGGAAGCATTTTCTTCCTTGGATTTCATGATTCATTTACTTGTATTCATGAATGGAAGTTTGTTTGAAATGTGGTTAAACGTCCATAATTGTTAAAATATAGTATTAGTTACATTAAAGTGTTATAAATTATCTTGAAATAATTTTCTTTTATATACATGAGGATGAATCATTAGTTAAAAGTTATTGATAAACGCTTGGATTTAGCTTGGTGGTTTTGTGCACAATGAAATTGTTTTGTATTATTATTTCATTTTATGAGTGTTTAGGGATTAAAGAACATTAATGATATGAAATAAATATATTCTTATCAGGTTAAACCATAAAAATTTTTCCATGACAAAAATTAATGATGGTAATGAAAATTGAGAACCTGTCGTCCTTGAATGTGATAAATTAAAACATCTTGAACTGTGTTTTCATTTTTTAGTATAACAGGAGGAGGAAAGAGAGATGATGATGAAATATTAAATTATAATAATATAATTCAATTTCATTTAAGGTAGTGTAATTATCATATAATTATGATGAGGGAATATTGGGAAATAAGTATAAAACAAATGAACACAAAATAGAAGAAAATTGAGAAATCTCTCATGAAAATTCAGCAGCCTAACGACGTCACTTAAAATTTCATAAAATTGTTTTATGAGAGAAAGGGGGTATATAATCACTCAAAAATAATATGTACAGTAATGGGAATATTTAATGACATATCCCAGTGTAATCCAATTGAAAATAAAATAGAAAACATAAATGAAATCTTTAAGAAAAGAGAAGGGTGGTTGATTCTCTTACCTTGTAGTGTAACTCCCAAAACATGAAGGTTGGGACCATGGGGGTTGAGGAAACCTTGGGATGACTCCTAGGGAGATAATAATACCAGATCTTGGAGGATAATGAGTTTGGAATGAATGAAAACTAATGGGGGGTGGGTGGGTATTTATAGTAATTAAGATGGAGTCTTTTATTAATTAAAAGGGACACCTCATTAGTGGTTTTTGCAAAACCATGGGCTTGCCTAGGGTTTTTTCTCATGGTTTAAGCCACATGGGAAAAATAATGTTATATTTTATTTTACACAAGTCTACCAAACTTTTATATTAATTATTATATCATTATGATGTAATTAAACTACCGAAATCTCAAAACTGTATTTTTACTATTCATGAAAAATTCATGTATTTTAGAAAAATCACCAAAATTCACCCAAACCATTGTTCGACGTGTAGAATTAAAAAATGAACTCCATTTTTCGGAAATAATTTTCTATATAATTTTATTTTAATTTTTAAATAAAATAATAATTAATTCATAAAATAACATTTTTAATGGTATAATTAGTTTTATATCACATTGAAAAATTAATTAAGATCTCATTATCTTATTACATTAAGAAAATAAAATATTATCATTATATACTATTCATAAGGGTCATATTAATATTCATATTACTATTCATATTACTATTCATATGGGTATGTAACTATTCATCAAAAAATCAAGTTAGTTTTATCAGTCTCCCAATGACTTACTGGTCACAAATCTAGATGACCATTTTTTGAAATTCAAAACACATAAGTGGAAAATTTATGTTTAATGGATAGGTTACGACTATATTTTAAATAACCAAGTGTTGTTTCAAAGGAACATAGTGATTTATGAAATATAGGATATGAATATAATGTATTTAAGCGAATCATACCAAAAAAATGTTTAGGGTGTTATATGATTCCCTCCTTCAGAAATTTTTTCCTTGAAATTATATGTATAAAGCTCTCCAAAAAAGATGTGGGTTGTTCTTATTAATGAAATCCTCTGGTTTCCTTGTTTCTCTTTCCATATTTTGGTTTCTCCAAAGAACCTTTACTAGACGAGTTGTTCGATTTCTCAATACTTTCTCCCATGTTTCAAGAATCCCGATAGGCTCTTCACAGTATGATAAATAATGTTCATCTTTTATTTCTTCATAGGTCAGTACATGCATTGGGTCTGGAATGTATTTCTTCAACAATGACACATGGAACACATCATGGACTTTGGAGATACTTGTAAGCATTTCTAAATTTTATGCTACAACTCTTATTCTTTCCATAATTTCAAATGGTCTGATGTTCATGGGGCTATGTTTCCCTTTCATACCAAACATTAAAACAACCTTCCATGGAGACCCTTTCCGAAGGACATGATCTCCCACTTGGAATTCCAAATCCTTTCTCTGATTGTCAGTATAACTCTTCTACCTACTTTTGGATGATTGAATATGGTCTTGGATTGTCTTCAACTTTGTCGAGGTCATCTTAATAAGTTATGCGCTTATAAGTTTCCTCTAACTAACTTCTTCCAAACTAGTTGGAGTTCAAAATCACTTTCTATATAATACTTCATATGGATCCATTTGAATACATCAATGGAAACTATTGCTGTAGGAAAATTTCACCAAAGGAAATTATTCATCCCATATACCTTGGATGTCAAGTGAGAATGACCTCAGCATGTATTCTAGAGTAGGAATAGTCCTTTCAGACGGTCTGTCGGTTTGGGGGTGATAAGAAATATTCATACGAAGCATAGTATTCAAAACCTTATATGGACTTTTATAGAATTTTGATGTAAATTGGGGAACTCGATCAGACACAGTCGATAGAGGTGCACCATTAAGTATTAAAACCTCATTAATATAAATACTTTCTAGACAATCAAGTGGTAAATCCTCTCTTATATGAAGGAAATGTGCTGATTTTGTGAGACGATCAATAATTAGCAATATTGAATAATTCCTTATAGGTTTCCTTGGTAATCCAGTGAAAAAATCCACCATAATATTATCCCACTTCCACATAGGAATACGTAGAGGTTTCATCACTCCTCTATGATGTTGTCTCTCTGCCTTCACTTGATGAAAAACTAGACACCTTGACACGTAGTTAAAAATCTCCCACATCATATTATCCCACCAAAAATATTCCTTCATATTTCTATACATCTTTGTGATACCCGGGTGTATAGAGAAATTTGAGATATGAGAATCGTCTAATAGTTCCCTTTTTAGCTCAGGTACTGAGTGAATTCATAACCTCTTCCCAAACATTAGAACTCCTTCCTCAGACACGAAGTCTTCCAATCTCCCATCCTTAACAACAATAATTTTCCTATGTATATTTTCATCATCAAACTGAGATATTTTTATCTTCTCTAGTAAATATGGTTTATCAATAATTTGAAAGAGGAAATATGTTTCCCCTTCCTTAATAATTCACATATCCATCATTATTAGATCCATGAATATATGATCTCTCTCAGTCCACATTTGAGTTAGAAGTCCATAATCTTTTCTACTTAATGCATCTGCCACCTTATATTCCATTCTAGTGCTGTAGTGTATCGAACAATTATAATCTTTGAGTAACTCAAGCCATCTCTTTTACCTCATGTTGAGTCCTTTTTAGTTGAATATGTATTTCAAACTCTTATTATATGTGTATATCTCACATTTTTCATCGTAAATATAATGTCTCTATATTTTCAGATCAATGATTAAAGCTGCTAACACAAGATCATGTGTTGGATAATTTTTCTCATGAGTCTTCAACTGCCTTGATTAATAATCAATAACTTTACCATTTTGCATAAGGACATAACACATCCCATTCTTTGATGCATCACTGTATATTACAAATCCATCACTTCAAGATAGAAGAGTCAAAAATGGAGAATTGACCATTGTTCTTTTCAATTCATCGAATCATTTTGCACATTCCTTTTTACACACAAACTTAACTCCTTTATGTGTGAGCTTGGTTAGCGGGTTATCCAGCTAGGAAATTTTTTGAACAAAACACTCATATGAACCTGCTAAGCCAATAAAACTACGTACCTTGATTATGTTTGTTGGCATGGGTCAATCTTGGATTGCCTTTGTTTTTACAGGATCAACTATGATTCCATCCTTAGAGACAATATGGCCTAGAAAAGAAACTTATTGAATCCAGAATTCAAACTTTCTAAACTTCCCATATAATTCATTTATTCTAAGAGTTTTCAGAATAATCTGCAGTGATCCTCATGGTCTTCCTAGATTTTTGAGTATACTAGGATATCAACAATGAATACCACACCAATGTTATCAATATATACCTTGAAAACTCAATTCAATAAATCCATGAAAACAGAGGGTGAATTAGTCAGTCCAAAAGGAAACACTGTAAACTCATATTGCCCATAACTAGTTCGAAATGTTGCCTTAGTAATATCTTCCTTCCTTACACGCAACTGATGATATCCAGATCAAAGGTAAATCTTCTAAAAGTATTGATCTCCATGAAGTTTATCAAATATATCATAAATCTGAGGTAGAGGGAACTTATTCTTTATTGTAATAGCATTGATTTCCCCGTAATCAATGCATAGCGTCATCGATCCATCATTCTTCTTAACAAACAGGACTTGGGATCCCCATATAGAAACACTAGGTCGAATATATCCTTTTTCACTCAACTACTCCAGTTGTTTCTTTAGCTCCACTAAATCCATAGTGTCCATTCTATAATGGGTTTTTGATATAGGTCTTTAGTCAGGAATTAAATCTATGGAAAAATAAATTTCCCACTCTAAAGTATGTCTCTGTAAATCATCTGGAAACAAATCAATGTATTCTTTCACTTTATACATATCTTTAATTTGAATATTTCTTTCCTCGCCCATAGATATTGGGCTCTCTTCGTCTCTAAGAATTGAATTTAATAGAGCTATTGAGGGTGGATCTAGATAAGAATCAGATGGTGAGGTCTTTTCTCTAAAGATTAGTGATTCTATACCATTTTCAAAAATTGTAACTTCCTTTTTATTGCAATAAATATTTGCATCATAGTTTGACATCCAATTCATACCAAGAATTATATCAGAGTCAATTATTGTAATGATGACAATTTTGCAACTACATCACGTTTATGTGTCATGAGGGGGGGTTATTTGACATGCCTTTGTTTCAATGATGCATCCCCTATGAGTTTTTACTGATAACTCCTTTAGTAAATCAAATTTAAAATGTCTAATTTTCTTGGTAAACAGGGAAGATATAAATGAATGTGATGATCCATAGTCAAGTAAAGTGTTGGATAAGTTTTAGGAAAAAATTAATATACCTTCCACCACATCTTTATGAACTTCAACTTTCACAGATTTAATCACATGAGCTCTCCCTTTCTCTCTTGGAATTTTCTAAGGAATATTTCATTGGATCTTTGGAAACTCATTTTCAAAGTTTCCCATCTCTCACCATTGTAGTATTGAACATCATCAAATTGTTTCTTCCCCTTGTATTCATTAGATAGATGACCATTTTCTCCACACTTATAGCAGACCCACATGACATTCAGGAATTTCGTGTTATGATTATTTATGTAGTTCTTACATAATGGGAATTTCTTCATTCCCTTTTTCTTCTTTATAACTTCATCTATCCCTTGGTTATTAGAGTACCACTTTTTATCTTGGTTTCCCTTGAACAAACTTGATCGAGCAAATTCCTTCTCTGTTTTTATGGCACTTGAAACAATATCATCATATGATGAAATTTTTTTAGAAGACATTTCCCTTAGTAGACTTGGATAAAGAGCTTCAGAGAAATGATTAATCTTGTCTGCCGAGTCACATACATAATCTAAGACATATCTGGCTAACCTTGTAAATGTATCCTCATAATCTGCAACACTGTCTTCTTCCCTTTACTTTAAGCCAAGGAATTTCCTCTTTATTTCAGATCATTTCTCATGAGGTATGTATTTTTTGAAGAATATTTCCTTAAATGTACTCCATTCCATATAATTTATTTCTTGTTCCTCTATGGTATTATGAATCAAGGACCACCATTGATCAACATCTCCCTGGAGACAATATACCTCCAGTACTGCCTTTTTCATTTTCATTACATCTTAATTACATGAAAATATATTTAGGGACTTGATACATTTCTCATAAATCACTAGATTAGTAGTCCCACTAAATTATTGGGGGTTCTGCCACATGAAATGATCCAACACAGGTGTGAAAAGGGTTATTTATTACAACCTGAGAAAGTTGTCCCAATATATTCATTATCTGATCTGCTCCAACATTGACTGTGTTGACTTTCTTAGTAGGGATATCCCTACACTTCCCACGAGTATTGATTCCCCTTCTTCCATTAGACACCATTTATAAATAATTGAACATACAATATTAGGGTATGAATTATAATGTATAATCTTAACTTTACAAATCCAAAGCATAAATTTAGATCCTACGCATGGCTAATCCTATAATTAAAAAATGGTTTCTTTGAGGAATAATTTAAATTTCAATCCTTCATAATGGCTTGTAAAGAAAATATGAATTATCCTAAAAATATCCCCCAGGAGATTCATAACCAAGAGTGTAGAAAGGCCCACTTTCATGTACAAGGATACCCTGGGTCAAGCACGAAACTCCTTATCGGATCTTTCACTCCAAGGTATATCTCTTCCAGATCCACCTCTACTTACTCATATCAAAATATAGATATATATGATAGAAATATTCACATAATCTATTCCTTACCAAAATAACATAATATTCTTGTACATTTATCCTCATATACTACCTTAGGGCTTTGTTCCCTACTATACATTTCCTACTCTAGTTTCCATGTTTTCTACTAAACTTCCTTTGATACCAATTGTAACACCTCGAACCCTCTAGACTAGAGTCTGTGCATTACTTGTTATATTGGATTGATTTGAAGGAATGGATATCCTGAAGGAACGATCATTTTAGTAGTCTCGAAGAAACTAGATACATAGATGTAAGTCAAATTACATTGGAAAAGGTTATAAAATACAATACATAACAAAAACTCAATACTGCATCCACATGAACTCAATAAATGATCTCCTCTTCATCACCTATTGATGGTATACAATGAAAGGGGTAATCTCAAAGTCTCATTAAGGGTTAAAAATAATAGAAGAACAAATAAATAATAACTGAATCATAAACATTTTGACATAGTCAATATGGCATGGTGAATAAATTAAAGACTCACTCCATTAATAAATTGAGATTGAAACTACAACCATAGATTTTTTCATAGTGAAATACTCATAGATAGTAATAACTGATTATGAATAAAGAGAATTATTATTAATTGTACATCATGTATCTGTCACATGATACCATAATACCGTTAAAACAGTTGAGTTCTGTGGGTAGAAACCCATCTGATTTTTGGAAATAAACTCGAATGGTTTGTCGCCAACTAATTTGTCTAATGGGACCAGTCAATGCATCAACTGAATTTAATGGGCCCCAACTTCCATTGGAAGACAAAATATTTCTTTATAATTTTATTTAATACTATAGAAATATTACTTTTCAATATTCTTATAGATTATATAATACATATTCATCAATATGTCTATAGTTAAAATAACATTCCAATTATACACCGTATATAAAATGGTATATGGTATAGACAATAAACATATACAGGATATGAGATTATGGATATTTAATAGAAATATTATTTAAAATGAAAATTGATCTGAAATGATCAGTATGTACACCACGTAAGGATTATAAGGTGCACAATACAAAGTTAGTCACAACAAAATTTTAGTTGAGACTAAGTCCCTTACCACAATGTAATCGGTCGAATCATATGACCAGAACATAATAACCATAAAATGAATCATTTAATACCATGGATATAAATATAATCATGTTATTATATATCAAATTTCATTACACATATAAAACATACAAGAAATAATTTGTGAACAATGGAAATCTCATAGAAATTAATGTGAGATGAGAAACCCCATACCTTATGATCGAGTGTGTTCTTCGTTTGTTTTAATTACCTGAATAATAAAATTTAGCTTCATTAAATAATTATTCCATAACCACATATATATTTAATTGATTTATTATAACCTTATTGGGTTCATTCATGGGCCTTTTATGGGTTTAATAGAATCAATTTTATTGTTTTGGAAGCATTTTCTTCCTTGGTTTTCATGATTCGTTTACTTGTACTCATGAATTGATGTTTGTTTGAAATGTGGTTAAACATCCAGAATTGTTAATATATATTATTACTACAATTAAATATATATAAATTATATTATAATGATTTTGGGTTATATACTTTAGGATGAATCATTAGTTAAATGTCATTGATAAACGCTTTGATTTAGCTTGGCAGTTTTGTGCACAATGAACTTGTTTTGTATTATTATTCCATATTATGTGTGTGTAGGGATTATAGAACATTAATGAGTTTAAATACATATATTCGGATCTGTTTCAACCATAAAAATGGTTTAATGACCATAATTGAAGATGGTAATGAAAATTGAGAACATGTCGTCATTGAATGTGATAAATTAACACATATTGGACTGTGTTTTCATTTTTTAGTATAAGAGGAGGGGGAAACAAAGATGATGATGAAATATTACATTAGAATAATATAATTCTAGTTAATATAAGGTACTGTAATTATCATAGAATTTGGATGAGGGGAGATGAGGAAAGAATTATAAAATAAATGAACTCAAAATAGAAGAAAAATTGAGAAATCTCTAATGGAAATTCAGCAGCCTTACGACATCACTTAAAATTTCATTAAATTGTTTGATGAGAGAAATGGGGTATCACAACACTCATAAATAATATGGAAAGAACGGTTTATATGTAATGAAATATCTCAACATAATCCAATTGAAAATAAAAGAGAAAACATAAATGAAAACTTTTAAGAAAAGAGGATGGTGGTTGATTCTCTTACCTTTTAGAGTAACTCCCAAAACATGAAGGTTGGGACCTTGGGGGTTTGAAGACACCCTAGGATGACTCTTAGGGAGTTAATAATACCAGATATTCTAGGATAATGAGCATGGAATGAAAGAAAACTAAGGGGGTTAGTGGGTATTTATTATAATTAAGAGGGTGTTTCTTATTAATTAAAAGGGACACCTCATTAGTGGTTTCTTCCAAACCATGGGCTTGCCCATGGTTTCAGCCACTTGGGAAACCTAATCTGATATGTTACTGTACACAAGTCAACCAGACTTTCATATTAATTATTATATAATTATGATGTCATTAAAATAAAGAAAACTCAAAACTGTATTTTTACTATTCAGAAAAAAAAATCATGTATTTTAGAAAAATCCCGAAAAATCACCCTAACCATTTTTCAGTGTGTAGAATTAAAAAAATAACTCCATTTTTTTAAAATAATTTTCTTTGTATTTTAAAATTATTTTTTAAATAAAATAATAATTAATTCGAAAAATAACAATTTTAAAGGTATAATTAGTTTTATATCACATTGAAAAATTAATTAAGATCTCATTTTCTTATTACATTATGAAAATAAAATATTATCATTATTTACTATTCATAAGGGTCATATTAATATTCATATTACTATACATAAGTTTATGTTACTATTCATCAAAAAATAAATTTAGTTCTATCAGTCTCCAAATGACTTACTGGTCACAACTCTAGATGACCATTTTTTGAAATTACAAACAGGAAAGTGGAAAATTTATATTTAGTGGATAGGTTATGACTATATCTTAAATAACCAACAGTTATTTCCAAGGAGCACAGTGCTTTATGAAAATATAGGCTGTGAATAGATTGTATTAAAGAGATGCATACCATAAAATGTTTGGGGTGTTATAATTATAAAATTATAATCCTACATTAGGGAAATATATACAGTAAAAAATTGAATAATAATTTCATGTTTTCCTTTAAATTGAATTATATTCACTTCTTCACATCACTTAATATCAAATATTATTGATGTATTAAATCAACTCTTCTACCACTTAACAAAATCATTCATTAAACTATTATATAACAAGTTAATGTGAAAATTCTCTACAAACATATTATAATAGTTCACAACTCAGACGTACACATTCAAAATTTAGAGATTTCCCCTTTTAAAAACTCCCCATAAATATATATTGTCCCTAAATAAGATATTCCCACCTCATCAGGTTTGAAATTTCTATTTTTATTTTTCCCTAAATATTTTCCACATTTATATATATATATTAAGTGATAAACATAAGGGATTTGTGTAGTCTTTTTCTCTATTTGATAATAAATATTCAATGAACATGTGAGACGGTGGGAAATTTCTCCATACCATGGATTTTGATGAGAGGAAGATTATATTTCTTCTTAAAAATCCTTGGACTGGAACTCAACCCCCCCCCCCCCCCGATTGAAAACCAATTTTATCTTCCATAAACTATGTTGGGAAAAAATACCTCAAGGTAACATTGCATTATTTTGGGTTTTATTGTTTTTTTGACATATAAGGTTTCTATGAGAAGTTTTAGCGTCATAAAGTTATTGTTGCCATGGAATATTGCAACAGATCCCACACCAAGGAATGGATTCCCTAGAAGAGGTACTGAAATTTGTGTACACATGGTGATGTTTTTTTCCAGTGTTTGCCAAATTTTTGGGGTCCAAAATTTTGAAGGATGGACAGCAAAGTAAAAATTAGATTTCCTTGAATACATTGTAAAAATATGGAAAAGGCCTATGTTTTGCGAATATAGTGATCATGGAGGTTGTTTCTTTAAGGTTAATAACATTTGATGGTGATCTCCACGATTACGAGGAGCTTCGTGAATGGAGTATTTTCCTAGAGCTTCATTAGATTGGGATCATATTGATAGAAATGTTGGATAATCATGAATATTTTATGATGTGGATAGAAGCTTCTAGATTTGGTAAAAATTCCTATAAAAGGCCTCAACCCCATGAGAAAATTAGTGAGACTTTACAAATATTCAAAGCCTCCAGACTACCAATGGTTGTTAGTGAACGACATCCTTGTGAAAATGTTCATGAAATTATGTAATGTCTCCGAAATTCCGTATAATTTTTTTAATTATATGGAATTATTTTGAGACCTCAAAATCAGAGGGTGCATGATTCCATGTCCCGGAGTGCCCGGAATGGTCCATCGATGTTTTATTAAACTTTAAATAGCCTGCATAAGCAGTTTTCCTGAAAAAGTGTAATAACTCTTAATTTGGTTACTTGGATCAAAAATAGGAGGGCACCGTTGCGTTTAGGTTGGTGGGTTTACCCTTGGAACGACTTAAGTTCATTTGGCATGATCCTCCTGTGAGAAAACCCAAAAATGAGATAACTGTAAAAAAATTAAATAAATTATTTTATTTTTCAAATGATTATATCTCATAAACGGTAGATTGGATTGAAAATGTGAGACCACCGCTGAACTTGTCAGGGAATTATTTAGTTAAGAAGATTCTAACTTTGGCCGGCACGGGCCACCAGTGAAAGTTTGTTTTTGGCAGTAAATAAAATAATTAAGTGAAAATTATTTTATTGTAAAATCCATAAATTTTAAATGATAAACTCGTATTGGAAATCCAAAGTACCATTGGGTTTCTTGGGGCATGTTTCACTTGGGCAGAGCCTATCCTTGACTGGTGCGTGTCGAGGGTGTCTTTTAATAATTTTCTAAACTTTTTTTCCGGTACGTTCAGTAAACATGCAAGCATCATTTTTTAATATTTTACCCGGTGCTCAGAATTAAAATCTGTGGGCACAGTTGAACTCATAGCACCCATATTCACATAAGGGGACCTTCACCTCGACCGCAGTAGGTCGAGGGTGTAAGGTAGCTTTTCACATATTCATGAAATAATAAAATAAAATAAAATGGTGTAACATTTTATTTTTATTTTCTTTTGAAACTCCCATGTGTATGTTTCACAGATGGGGACCACTGAACTAAAACCTTCCATGAGAGGTTATAGAGGTGGGGACCACCGGGCCTAAACCGCCCATGAGAGGTTATGGTGGTGGGTACCACCCGAGGCTTGAAACATCTTAAACTCCCTAATAAGTGGGGAGAAACCTCTAGAGCTCCCTTACTTATTATTCCAACTCTACCCTTTAATTAAATAATCCAACCCATCGATTAATTAATTAAACAAATTTGAAATTATTCCAACATAATCTTTTAAGTTGGATATTCCTCATTTTTGTTGAAGTGGGTGAAACTATGGGAAAAATGGAGAAATTTGGAATATTGGGAGAAATCTTTCCAATGAAGAATGCCAACGAAGAACGCACGACTTCAACTTCTTCCTCGGGACAATCGTTGACGAGTAACACTTTAAACATCAATGAAACGAAGATCGAGGAAATGACGATTTCACTGACTTCCTTCAATCCCCAGCAACATCATCTATTTCCCCATGGAAAATCTTCAATGAATCAAACAAACGAGGTAGGAAGGGTGTTTGAATTATTTTCCTTACCTATTCTTGTTATTCTTGTGATTAAAGTATTATATTTGCATGCTACCACTCTAATGCGGAGAGTGTGGGCCAAAAAAACATGGCATGTCCTCTCCGAATTTCATGGGATAATTCTTCTATTCTTCATGATGGAGGAGGATGGCTATCAAACATGACGAATACGATGAAGGCAACAAAGTCAACAATGTCACCCCACGGCCGCCACCGCCCGCGGCCCCCGTACCCCGCGCCCCTCCGCCGCCTGCGGCCTCTATGCCCCTCGGCACTCCGCCACCTGCAGCCTCCTTGCCCCGCGGCCAGCTGCTCCGCCCTTCGGCCTCACCATGCCACCCTGCGGTTGAGCCGAGCCGCCCGTAGTTCTTAGAGCTACCTCAACCCTCTGAGCTGCCCTACACCCACGTGGTACCCCTGCAGCCGAGCCGCCTCGCGGCCTCCGCCCTCACGGCCGAGCTACCGCGGCCGAGCCCCCCCGCGGCCTCCGCCTTCATGGTAGAGCCGCGATGGATGAGCCAGCCCGCGACCTACGTCCTCCAAGCCGAGCAACCCCGTCCGAGCCTCCCTATGGCCTCCCACCCTCATAGTACCCCCCCCCCCACAGCCGAGATGCCCCGCAGGCTCGCGCTACCTGTGCGCAAGACGCCCTGTGGCCGAGCCATCCCCTGACCTCATGCCGTTTGTGGCTGAAACCCCAAGGCCCTCCAGGCCACCCATCGGGTCGGGCCGGACCCAGAGGGCCGAGTTGACCCAGGATGGGTCGGTCCGGCTCGGTCCGATCGGGTCTGACTGGAACCGGACCCACTTCGACCCATTTTACGTTCTTTTGGACATTACTTTGGCACCGGATGTACATTTGAAGAACTGTTAGTGGCGGTGGAAATCTTGGAGTAAGATGGTCCCTTTGAGTATACTCCACCGGTGATTTGGATTATGATGGGGTTCAGTCAGGTTGGATCTAGCATGAATCCAACCTAGCCCCTGGGACTAAAAAGCTAACAACTCAAAGACAAGGCATCCAATTGATTCATCATCTATTGCGTCAAGACCCCTATGATGAGGCGGTGCATTGAGATATATTTCGGTGAGACTTCATGGAAGTTGGAGTATCGACCAGTGACTTTTGGAGTGGATCCTCCTGGATACGAGTGAGCATAGTGTGGGAACCCAGTTGTTGGCTATGATGAGAAGACTGACTAGCGATCCTGTGTGGGTCAGCACCTAGCGATCCTGTGTGGGTCATATCCTAGTGATCCATTGTGGTTCAACTCTTAGAAATCTGGTGTGGGTCATCTCCTAGAGATCTTATGTGGGTCAGATCCTAGAGATTATGTGTGTGTCACCAGCTTATCCTCTTAATTGAGTAAGATTATTTAGTAGCTATAACTAATTATCTCTACTATCGTACCTAAGTTATACCAGATGTAAGCTGAGTTCGTACCTGTGTGGTACTTTTCATCTTGGTAATAACTTGGTGGTATTCTTCTGTGTGGTGTACCTGTGTGGTACTTAACTTTGTGGTTTTTCTTCCTTTGGGGAATAGTTGAGATTTGGGAATTTGGGTTGGACCCTGTGTTTCCTCATGATTGAGATGGGTATACTTGATAACTTAGGTATATGTATGGTCATATACCTAAGTAGGGTTGAAATTTGACTTTATGCTTTGATTTTTATCCTATGTGGATTTTGTGAGACCCTGAGGGTCTCAGGGTCCCTACTGAGTATAGTTATACTCACCCCTTCATGGGCTATTCCCACACCTTGTTTTGTTAGGTGCAGACGACGGACGGTGTTGATTGAGGCTGAGGATACCAGGACAGGATGGTGCTCAGAAAAGGACCTTATGACATGTCGGTACACGAAGGAGATGAACGGACATGGAGTGATGAGGAGGCGATCTGTACCTACCCTTCAGGTAGGAACCTCAGAGAACGAACCATCAACGATGTTCCTTTTTTCTCCAGTTTACTTGTACTTTCTGTTTATTGTACATTCCTGTTGGGATTTTATTAGGGCCCCTTTTACTAACTATACTCACTCTGTTTACTATTCAGATTACTTAAGTTTGTATCTTGTTGTGTGCTTGGTTGCATGTTGTTACAGGTTATAAATGCAATGCCATCCCAGTTTTAGGGATTACACCTTTCGGTTCTAGTCGCTAGCCCCTGGCCTATGGAAGGAGGTCTTGGGGTAGTCACGACACAGGCCCCAGGGGACGGGTTGTGACAAATTAGTATCAGAGGAGTTGGTTCTACCATAAAAAATTGGAATCTGATATTTTTAACGCCAATATTGTAAATTGTAGTGAGTGTGGTTATTAGTATAGGGAATCCAGTGTTGGTGCGGCTACCACCGTATCCATATACCAGGACCCTGACTTCTGATTTATGACTCAGTGCATGAATACAATGATTGCGTGTGTGTTTTGAAATGTTTTCTTGTTTCTTCCTTAGTTATCTCACCAGGTATAACTAAATGATTGTGGAACACCTGTTCATTATCAGGATGACGTTGTGTAGACAACTAGCTAGGATTCCCGAGAGAGTACATGATGACAGCCCATCGAGTGACGAGGCTCTGGTGCACGACCCTATTACTATGTCGGCACCATCGGGTGGTGTACCTAAAGCACCACCTCCCGTTGGGCATTAGATACCACTAACCTCACTGGAAGACGGTGCATGCCGACTGAGCGCATTGCACAACTTCCAGTAGCATAGGCCTCTAAGGTTTCAAGGTGAGACAGTTTCCCACGCACCTGAGGGCTGGCTGGAGGCGGTTGCTTGATTTTTCCGCCTAGTTGAGACACCATTAGAGAAGATGGTGATCTTAGCTACTAGTCTTTTTCAATGAGTGGCGATGAGGATGGTCAGCATAGTGATGAGGCTTCAGTACATGGACCATTACCCAAGATAGTACCTTCGGGTAGCGTGTCAACTATATAACTATTCTTCAGTCTAAAGTTACAACTGGTGGAACCGATAAAGGACACATATAGGCTTAGTGCCTTAATCAAGTTTCAGCATGAGATACCCCTCAAGTTCCGAGGCAAGCTCGACTCACAGGCGATTGAGAATTGGCATGAGGAGGTGGTTGAGATTTCTCTAGAGCTTCTATAGCTTCTTCAGGATGACATGTCGATAGCTAAGTATTCATCGAGGCATACCGACCATTATTAGTACTCAATTAATATGATACGATTAGTGCTTCAGGGCTCGGACATCCAAGCGCGGTGTGTTTAATGACATCTGAGACAACACTATTCCTCGATTCATTCCTACTTATGTTAGGGTGCTAGAGAGAACCTTTGTGGTTGAACGTTATTTGGATGACCGGATACATCCAGTGAATGTTAGCAGTGGGAAAGTAGGAAACTGTAACCAGTCTTAGAGACATGGGTGTGTAAGATGCTTTAGGAAGAGGATGTGACAGGGATAGATGAATCTGCAGGGCAGCATACGTGGAAGCATAGCTAGGAGAGTAGCATGAGATGGTGTACATTTCGACAGGTCACAACTACCCCCTTTTGGTGGACCCCACCTGGATTAGGGAGCTATAGGATAGGGGAAAAAGTAGCTGCATGTGGTCATGGAATGCAACCAAAGGGCTCTAGGAATTTTTCGAGGTACGGTCTGTGTCTACGACTAGCAGCTGTATCAATAGACATAGGTACCAATCATTCATTCCTTCCAAAAATCCTATCCAAGGCCTAGATTTTCCAGTTAAAACATTGACATTACCCTCACGAATGAGGATACATTTGGGAGGAGACTCGATAATCACACTTATGTCGACGGTATGATATGACCCTTGAGGTGAGATTTTCTGTTAGAACCACTTGGTGGCAGCATCGAGGCCTTATGACATTAATATGGATATGGACTGGACAACCATAGTTGATTCGCAGATTGAATGTATTAGTAAAAAATGTTGTTGTTTACATACAACATTGAAATGGGGTTTTACTTGGTCGGAGAAAAATGAAACCTAGGTAGCACATGATAAACTCATGTACAGGAGTATTGAGTTTTCCGTTCCAAAAAAGAGTGGCAGAGCATGGGGACATCTTTTCAAAAGATGTTTCTAGGAATACCTCCCTAATTGGAGAGGTAATTCTTCATTGAATAGGTACTATCGAATATTTGTACCCAACTTCTCCAGGGTAGTGACACCTTTATCAGCATTAAAGAAGAAGGGGAAACCCTTCGTCTGATATGAGAGATTCCAGTAGATTTTTCAAGATCTAGGGTAGAGGCTGAATAGTTCACCCATATTGAGGCTACTGGAGGAAGGCGTAGGGTATGTAGTCCTCTGAGACGCATCAGGGACTAGTCTTGGATATGTGTTAATGCAGGAGTGAGCAGTGATCACATATGGTTCTCGATACCTAAGACAACACGAGAAGAACTATGCTACCCATGACTAGGAATTAGCAGTAGTGGTATTCGCCTTGAAGATGTGGTGACATTACCTGATGGACAAGCATTTTACATTCTACGTAGATCACAAGAGTCTCACGTATATCTTATAACGACCCATACATTACATACATTTTTAATACTTCAAAAATTGAAGCACACTTATTACAACATATGACAAAACCACAAAGGACCGTATAGGTATAGTGTCTTTAGAAACTGGGAAACATAAACAACTGGTTCATAAATCTTCTACAGTGTCTCCCATTTATTTCATCATATCTAGGGTCCCTTTTAGCATATTCTACTTAATATCCATCTTCCTGACCTGGGGAAAAGAAAACATAAAAGGGTGAGCTCAAATGCTCAGCAAGGGCAAATAAAGGAAATAAAAATCATATCATATCTTTTTGAAAATCAAAACCTGCAAAAGAGATCATAATATCTTAACATGGAATAAATCATAGAAGTGAAAATGAGATCACCATAATCATAACATGAAACTTGAAACTTTGTGGCATGCACACATAATCATGGAAAATCATTTCTTGTTAGTCATGACTCATTGCCAAGACTATCTTAGTGGACAAAGTCCCTTTCTGAACCGAGTTCACTCCTCATTTCAGTCCTGTATCACTGAAACGAAATAACCTTCCGTTCCAGCCATGTCTATCTCATGAGATATAAAATCTTTACCCAATGCATTGGAGGGAGATATAGGTCCCACCCATCTTATAATGAATCCTTTCTTATGTGTTCCACATAATCATAAAACATACATCATCGCATAAAACATGTAACAAAAATGGGATTCTTGAAACATCATGACATCATAAAATCATATAAGGCAAATGACTTCATAAAAATAATTCCCTCACAACATAATCAAATCAATGTAATTAAAGGGATAAAAACAGAACCCTTTATTATCTTAGATGGAAAATAATTTTGATAAAACACTTGAACTCCATTCTTGAGGAAAATATCCTTTCTTTTTCAAAAACACTTTTCTTTTCCTAACATGTCATACAATTATAAACTAAAAGAAGTTGATTAAAAATAAACTTGAAAACTTGTAAAGGAAGCTTCTTGGAAATAATGTTTTAAAAATCCATTCATGCCGTATATGTTAAAAAAAACATTCTTCGTACTTTTGTCGGAAAAGTCAAAAAGTACCTCGTACGGAAAAACGACAAAAGATTCCTTTCATATTCTTTACTAAAAACTCACCTAAGGGTAAAATTGGATTTAAACTATTGCAAGTGGATGGAAACAATATTTCATATTGAGGGAACATGGATGTGGATGATAAAATACACCCCAGTAAATACTTACGAATAAACAATCTCGGATAAAAATGAGATTGTGATATTTCCCTTACCTTAGGTCCGATTAGCTTTGTACGTGTCCGAAGCTCCTGTATAATGGTTTAAATAATGTTATTGACTTATTCCAGAATCATACATATTTATATGATATCATATATGGTCATATTATTAGCTTCTTGTTAGTAATATTTCATTGTTACTTGTTACTCGGGTCTTTATAACTTTTTGTTCTTATGCGTGTTTTGTCGAATAAATTCTTATTCTTATCTTTAGGTTATAGATAATTCATTTCCAGAATGGTATTAGTGTATTATATACCATATTCATTCATTCAATTCATTTATATAATCATTACAAAATGAAGATCATGTAGAACGAGTCGCATCACATCGTGGAGACGGTATTCCGTACGTACGCACGAGTGATGATATCATTCCTATGATCGTGGAATTGTATTGGAGTATATATATATCATTTAAGTATCAATATTACTTCATAATAATCATATTTAGTTACTCATTACACCATTATACCCATCCTTGTAAGGTGATGGTGGAAAATAGATTACACCACGGCGTGGAGACGGTATTCCGTACGTACGCACGCGCGGTGATTTCATTTTTCCGTAGGATGGATAGAAGGTGAATTAGGTTTGTTTCATATTTATAATAACATATCAGTATGTAATTAATACTGATGTTATTACTTTATCATGAAACAACTAAAGAAGAAGAAGTTGAAGAAGAAAGAAATTGAAAAGATCGGTAATGGATATTACCTCTTCTTTGGAACGCTTCTTTGAATCCTCCACTTAAGGAACTAAGATTGGTCTTTGGAGAAGACCAGGGCCTCTAGGATTATTCTAGGAAGTGTAGAGGAGAAAATGGCAGGGGTTGGCCGAGCTTGAGTGCTCAATTTGGTGTGAGGAGGAGGGGGAGGAGGTGCCCTTTTATAAGGGAGGAGAGGGGCACCTTAGGAATATCTCAAAATATTATTTTATATTAAAGTCAAAATCGGTTTATAATGGCTCCAAAGGGTCTTATTTCGAAGATAAAGTGGGGAAGGGTCGAAATCCTATCAACCAATAGGATTTAGACAAGTTTAGGTTATTATTTTAACCTTATCAATTAGATTTAACTCTAAGTTAAATAATTTAACTCTTACTGTGTCTTTTTGTTTTCTTTCACTATATGGTTAATACACTTACTATAACATGCCAAACGAACCCCAAATTGTTTATTATTAATATATATATCCTTATCTAAGTCATTTGGCCGAACCTTAGATTTTTAGGAATAAAATAACAATTAATAATATAATATTTGATTTAAAAACTATTTTGTGTCAATTTTGACACTATTTGATATATGATTTTTGTGAAAGTCATAACAGAATTATATGTTCGAACCAAGTTGATTAAATCAACAATAATATATCATAGTAACCTAGAAAATTAGTGTAATTCATAAAAAGTCTTAAATTACATTTATTTTGGTATTTATATTATCAATTTTGTCAATATTTCATTAATAAGATAATTACTGCATCATCTTTGTGTCATAAATAAATTAAATTATTTGATGTCTAAAAATTACAAATAAAATACCATCATGTAGTAAATCGTTTTATATTTCTAATGAATATTTACAATCGAATTTATCTTATGTATAACCCCATATTAAAAATTATTTACTTATTAAACTTTGATTTTAACTATTTTAACCCTTCTTTAAATAAATTAATAATAAATGTCCTAATCTAATCCAAGTGGGCCTAAATGGTCATATTTTATTCCTAAGTTTGTTTTTGGTCGAATTACACTTGTCCAATAGAATTAGGACATGTGTTAGGGTAATATTAATATCATATTTACCCTTAGTTACCCTATTTACTATTAACCGCGGTAAAAATAGTAAAAAGTTACTATTCACCAAAAAATTATTTTCATCTCATTGAACCACATTTTAGTCCTTGATATTAACCGTGTCTCTCGGATTTTTGAAATTCCATTCACAGAAGCGGTAAAATTAAGTTTTATGCAAAATTCAGTTTTTAACCTACCACTTAGTGGTTTCACTATTCATCAAAAATTGAAAGTTTTCAGAAAAATACCAAAATTTCACCCTAGGCTAATTTCGATATTCTGAGTCCAAAAATGAAGTCCCTTTTGAAAAATATAATTTATAAAATTTCAAAAAGTGGTTATTACTATTCATAACGGCTAGTTTTAATAGCATAATGTTGTTTAGTGAAACTCGGTATTGCGTACGACGCAAGCTATCGAGGAAGGTCGCGATTGCGTGTAAAGCAAGCCAAGCAAGTGTTGTGTAAAAAAAAGATTCCTTTGATGATTTATATAACATAAAAGTCTCGGGTGTTACATTCTACCCCCCTTAAAAAGAATTTCGCCCTCGAAATTCGTCACTTTGCAACAAACAAATGAGGATACTTCTCCCTCATCATATCCTCAAGCTCCCATGTAGCTTCTTCAAGTTGGTGGTTTCTCCATAAAACTTTCACCAAGCGAGTGGTCTTGTTTCGTAGGAATTTTTCGCTACGATCCAGAATCTCTATCGGCTGTTCTTCATAAGAAAGATCTTGCTCCAGCGGTACAACTTCTGAGCTGAGTACATGTGAAGGATCTGGTATGTACTTTCTCAGGAGAGATACATGGAACACATCGTGAACTTGAGAGAGATTCGGTGGAAGCGCCAATCGGTAAGCTACCTTCCCAACACGATCCAATATTTCGAAAGGACCGATATATCTAGGCCTCAACTTCCCCTTCTTTCCAAATCTCATAACCCTCTTCCAGGGAGATATTCGTAAGAACACTTTATCACCCACTTCAAACTCTAGGTCTTTTCTTCGGTTGTCGGCATAGCTTTTCTGTCGACTCTGAGCTGCTCTTATGTGTTGTTGAATAGATCTGACCTTTTCTGCCATTTCATCAACGAGATCAGGTCCTAATAGCTTTCTTTCCCCAACTTCATCCCAGCAAGTTGGAGTCCTGCATTTCTTTCCATAGAGAGCTTCATAAGGAGCCATTTGAATACTGGAGTGAAAGCTATTATTATAAGAAAATTCCACCAAAGGTAGGTGTTGATCCCAACCTCCTTTGAAATCCATAGAGCAAGCTCTCAACATATCTTCTAGGGTTTGAATTGTTCTCTCAGACTGACCGTCTGTCTGGGGATGATAAGCAGTGCTGAAACTCAACTCTGTATCCAGAGTATGCTGAAGACTTCGCCAGAACTTCGAGGTAAATCTCCGATCCCGATCAGATATAATAGAAAGTGGTACTCCATGTAATCTTACCACTTCCTTTACATATATCCTGGCAAGCTGATCTAGAGAGAAATCCTCTCTAATAGGAATGAAGTGTGCAGACTTTGTAAGACGATCAACTATGACCCAAATAGCATTATTGCCTTTGGATGTTTTAGGAAGTCCTGTGACAAAGTCCATAGTGATGTTTTCCCATTTCCATTCGGGTATGGGTAATGGTTGTAACATCCCCTTAGACTTCTGTCTCTCAGCTTTAACTTGTTGACAAACCAAGCATCGAGAGACAAATTCAGCAACATCTCTTTTCATTCCATCCCACCAGAAGTACTCTTTCAGGTCCCTATACATCTTCGTGCTTCCAGGATGAATAGAGAATGAAGAACTATGAGCCTCATCCAGCAGCTCCTTCTTTAATTCGGGGATGGGAGGAACACAAACCCGATTCCTGAACTTTATTATCCCATCACAATCAAGGTTGAATTCAGGAACATTTCTCACCTTCTTTTGTAACTCGACATCTTCTTTCTGTGCCTCTTTAATCTTCACATGTATAGATGGTTGAACATTCATTTGAGAAAGATAAGATTTTTCCCCTTCCATTATAATTCCAAGATCCATCCTTTGTAAATCCATAAATATTGGATCTTTTGTGATCCTCATCATGGATAAACTAGCATGGTCTTGTCGACTTAATGCATCTGCCACATTGTTTGCTTTCCCAGGGTGGTAATGGATTGAGCAGTCATAATCCTTAATCAGCTCCAACCATCTTCTTTGGCGCATATTCAGCTCCTTTTGTGTGAAAATATACTTTAAACTTTTATGATCAGTATAAATATCACACCTTTCACCATAAAGGTAATGCCTCCAAATCTTTAATGCAAAGATTACCGCAGCCAACTCCAAATCATGTGTTGGGTAATTTTGCTCATGGATTCTCAACTGTCGTGAGGCATAAGCTATCACCATATCATTTTGCATAAGAACACACCCCAATCCCTTCTTGGATGCATCACCGTAGATCACAAACCTTGCTCCACTACAAGGCAATGTGAGCACAGGTGCACTGGATAACCTTCTTTTCAACTCCTTGAAATTCTCTTCACATTCCTCTGTCCAGACAAACTTAACTCCTTTCCGAGTCAACTTGGTGAGTGGATTAGATAATCGTGAAAAATCTTTTACAAAACGTCGATAATATCCAGCCAAACCAAGAAAACTTCGGATCTCAGTTACTGTTGTTGGTCTTGACCATCTTTCGATAACCTCTGTTTTTGCTGGATCCACAGATATCCCCTCTTTTGAGATTATATGACCCAAAAATGCAACTTTTTGAAGCCAAAATTCACACTTGGTAAATTTGGAATAAAGCTTCTCCTTTCTCAGGGTCTTCAATATAATTCTCAAGTGATCTTTATGCTCTTCCTTACTCTTTGAATAGACAAGAATATCGTCTATAAAGACTACCACAAATTGATCAAGATAGTCTCTAAAGACTCTATTCATTAGATCCATGAAGATAGCAGGGGCATTAGTAAGACCAAATGGCATCACTATAAATTCATAGTGTCCATACCTTGTACGGAAAGCCGTCTTTGGTATATCCTCCCTTTTGACCCTTAATTGATGATACCCTGAACGAAGATCAATCTTGGAAAAGTATTGAGCTCCGCGTAGTTGGTCGAATAAGTCATCAATGCGTGGGAGAGGATATTTGTTCTTGATAGTGATCTTGTTAAGTTCTCGATAATCAATGCAGAGTCTCATTGATCCATCGTTCTTCTTAACAAATAGAACAGGTGCTCCCCAAGGTGACGCACTAGGGCGTATTAATCCCTTATAAAGATTCTCTTGGAGTTGCTTCTTCAATTCCTGCAACTCAATGGGGGCCATTCTATAAGGTGTCTTTGAAATAGGCAAAGAACCCGGTACGAGTTCTATTGAAAACTCAACTTCACGATTTGGTGGAAGACCCGGAAATTCCTCCGGAAAGACATCATCAAACTCCCGTACAATGGGCATATTCTTAATTGTGAGTTTCTCACCAACTGTTTGAGATAAATAACCTTCATTTAGTGGAATCAATACCCATAATATGGAAGAAATTTCCACTGGAAGGTTATGTTCATCCTTGCATTGGTATACGATCGTAGATTGATCTGGAATATGAAATGTGACTTCCCTTCTTTTGCAATTGATATGAGCTCCATGTAGAGAAAGCCAATCCATGCCAAGAATCACATCAAATTCCACTAAAGGAAGGATCACAAGATTTGCAGGAAGCACTTTCCCACAAACTTCGATTGGAGAAGAATTATAAACTTTTGATGCGATTGATGTGCCATTAGGTGTTGTCACGGCTAACTCAACATCTAATTGTTGAGGTAATACGGTGATACCCTTAGAAAAGTCTTCAGAAATAAAAGAGTGGGTGGATCCAGAATCAAATAAAACATTTGCTACTTTAGAGTGGATGGTATGTGTACCTTTCACCACATCGTTATCGTACTCCACATCGCTGATAGAAATTGCATGTGACTTTCCTTTGTCTTTAGCCTTAAGATTTTGTTGACGTCGACCATCATCATCAACCCTTGGATTTGGGCATTGATTGGCATAATGCCCCATCTCCTTGCACTTGAAACATTGAAGTGTAGTAGGTTCATTCTGTGTATCCCTTCCTTTGTTTGCATCATTAGACATCTTCTTCCCATTATCACGGCATTCAAATGCCCGATGACCTTCCTTTCCACATTTAAAACATTTACTTGTCCCTTTAAGACAACTCCCTCCATGTTTCTTTACACACTTTGAGCATAATGGAAATTTCATCTTCTTTTCAGTGTGCTCTTTAGAGTTTCCTTTGAATTCCATCTTCCTCTTCTTATCAAACCCATGTGACTGATGGGTTACTCCAATCTCCATCTCGACTTTGAGAGCACATCGAACGATTTCCTCGTAGCTATTGAAGTCCCTTATGGCTAACGCCCTTCGAAGACTTGGTTTTAAGCCACTAAAGAATCGATCGATCTTACTCTCAGGTTGGATAATAATACCAGAAGCGTACCTTCCAAGTCTTGTAAAATTTGTTTCATAGGTACCAACAGATTCATCATCCCTTTGCTTCAGTTCAAGAAACTCTTTCTCCATCTTTGTTCGGAGAATACGAGGGAAGTACTTATTGAAAAATAAGTTCTTGAACTCGTCCCATTCCATAGACTCAATTTCATCCCTTTGCCTCATATTCTTAACAAGATTCCACCATTGATCCGCATCTCCTTCCAAACGGTACACTGCTAGGATGACTTTATCATGTTCATAACATTGAAGAACTGAAAATATCTTTTCAGTAGTACTAATCCATTGTTCAGCAACTAATGGATCAGTAGACCCGCTGAAAGAAGGTGGACGCTGCCTCATGAAGGATTCAACAGAATGTTGCTCCCTCCTTTGCTCATTTGGAAATCCTGCATGATTCATAGCTTGAGAAAGTTGTGTGAGCATGGCTACAAGATTTTGCATTCCAGCTCCCATATCATTTGGTTGCTCAGGGGGTCAATCATTGCATTGCCCATCGCATTCCGCATTAACACGGTTCCTTCGGGTTCCAGCCATTGACTAAAACCAAGAAGAATAGTGTGAGCAACACTAATTATAATAGGAAACCACATAATTCAAGAATAAAATTTTCATGCTTATGGTCTTATCCTAGGTTATTCATGGCCATTTCTAAAACACTAAGATTGTGTTCTATGCTTAGACTTATCCTTAGGGTTCTTACTAAGGCTTTCACATCCTAGTTTCCAAAGGTTGACTATACCTTTCCTTTGATACCAACTATAACGACCCATACTTTACATACATTTTTAATACTTCAAAAATTGAAGCACACTTATTACAACATATGACAAAACCACAAAGGACCGTATAGGTATAGTGTCTTTAGAAACTGCGAAACATAAACAACTGGTTCATAAATCTTCTACAGTGTCTCCCATTTATTTCATCATATCTAGGGTCCCTTTTATCATATTCTACTTAATATCCATCTTCCTGACCTGGGGAAAAGAAAACATAAAAGGGTGAGCTCAAATGCTCAGCAAGGGCAAATAAAGGAAATAAAAATCATATCATATCTTTTTGAAAATCAAAACCTGCAAAAGAGATCATAATATCTTAACATGGAATAAATCATAGAAGTGAAAATGAGATCACCATAATCATAACATGAAACTTGAAACTTTGTGGCATGCACACATAATCATGGAAAATCATTTCTTGTTAGTCATGACTCATTGCCAAGACTATCTTAGTGGACAAAGTCCCTTTCTGAACCGAGTTCACTCCTCGTTTCAGTCCTGTATCACTGAACCGAAATAACCTTCCGTTCCAGCCATGTCTATCTCATGAGATATAAAATCTTTACCCAATGCATTGGAGGGAGATATAGGTCCCACCCATCTTATAATGAATCCTTTCTTATGTGTGCCACATAATCATAAAACATACATTATCGCATAACACATGTAACAAAAATGGGATTCTTGAAACATCATGACATCATAAAATCATATAAGGAAAATGACTTCATAAAAATAATTCCCTCACAACATAATCAAATCAATGTAATTAAAGGGATAAAAACAGAACCCTTTATTATCTTAGATGGAAAATAATTTTGATAAAACACTTGAACTCCATTCTTGAGGAAAATATCCTTTCTTTTTCAAAAACACTTTTCTTTTCTTAACATGTCATACAATTATAAACTAAAAGAAGTTGATTAAAAATAAACTTGAAAACTTGTAAAGGAAGCTTCTTGGAAATAATGTTTTAAAAATCCATTCATGCCGTATAAGTTAAAAAAAACATTCTTCGTACTTTTGTCGGAAAAGTCAAAAACTACCTCGTACGGAAAAACGACAAAAGATTCCTTTCATATTCTTTACTAAAAACTCACCTAAGGGTAAAATTGGATTTAAACTATTTCAAGTGGATGGAAACAATATTTCATATTGAGGGAACATGGATGTGGATGATAAAATACACCCCAGTAAATACTTACGAATAAACAATCTCGGATAAAAATGAGATTGTGATATTTCCCTTACCTTAGGTCTGATTAGCTTTGTACGTGTCCGAAGCTCCAGTATAATGGTTTAAATAATGTTATTGACTTATTCCAGAATCATACATATTTATATGATATCATATATGGTCATATTATTAGCTTCTTGTTAGTAATATTTCATTGTTACTTGTTACTCGGGTCTTTATAACTTTTTGTTCTTATGCGTGTTTTGTCGAATAAATTCTTATTCTTATCTTTAGGTTATAGATAATTCATTTCCAGAATGGTATTAGTGTATTATATACCATATTCATTCATTCAATTCATTTATATAATCATTACAAAATGAAGATCATGTAGAACGAATCGCATCACATCGTGGAGACGGTATTCCGTACGTACGCACGAGTGATGATATCATTCCTATGATCGTGGAATTGTATTGGAGTATATATATATCATTTCAGTATCAATATTACTTCATAATAATCATATTTAGTTACTCATTACACCATTATACCCATCCTTGTAAGGTGATGGTGGAAAATAGATTACACCACGGCGTGGAGACGGTATTCCGTACGTACGCACGCACGGTGATTTCATTTTTCCGTAGGATGGATAGAAGGTGAATTAGGGTTGTTTCATATTTATAATAACATATAAGTATGTAAGTAATACTGATGTTATTACTTTATCATGAAACAACTAAAGAAGAATAAGTTGAAGAAGAAAGAAATTGAAAAGATCGGTAATGGATATTACCTCTTCTTTGGAACGCTTCTTTGAATCCTCCACTTAAGGAACTAAGATTGGTCTTTGGAGAAGACCAGGACCTCTAGGATTATTCTAGGGAAGTGTAGAGGAGAAAATGTCAGGGGTTGGCCGAGCTTGAGTGCTCAATTTGGTGTGAGGAGGAGGGGGAGGAGGTGCCCTTTTATAAAGGAGGAGAGGGGCACCTTAGGAATATCTCAAAATATTATTTTATATTAAAGTCAAAATCGGTTTATAATGGTTCCAAAGGGTCTTATTTCGAATATAAAGTGGGGAAGGGTCGAAATCATATCAACCAATAGGATTTAGACAAGTTTAGGTTATTATTTTAACCTTATCAATTAGATTTAACTCTAAGTTAAATAATTTAACTCTTACCGTGTCTTTTTGTTTTCTTTCACTATATGGTTAATACACTAACTATAACATGCCAAACGAACCCCAAATTGTTTATTATTAATATATATATCCTTATCTAAGTCATTTGGCCGAACCTTAGATTTTTAGGAATAAAATAACAATTAATAATATAATATTTGATTTAAAAACTATTTTGTGTCAATTTTGACACTATTTGATATATGATTTTTGTGAAAGTCATAACATAATTATATGTTCGAACCAAGTTTATTAAATCAACAATAATATATCATAGTAACCTAGAAAATTAGTGGAATTCATAAAAAGTCTTAAATTACATTTATTTCGGTATTTATATTATCAATTTTGTCAATATTTCATTAATAAGATAATTACTGCATCATCTTTGTGTCATAAATAAATTAAATTATTTGATGTCTAAAAATTACAAATAAAATACCATCATGTAGGAAATATTTTTAGATTTCTAATGAATATTTACAATCGAATTTATCTTATGTATAACCCCATATTAAAAATGATTTACTTATTAAACTTTGATTTTAACTATTTTAACCCTTCTTTAAATAAATTAATAATAAATGTCCTAATCTAATCCAAGTGGGCCTAAAAGGTCATATTTTATTCCTAAGTTTGTTTTTGGTCGAATTACACTTGTCCAATAGAATTAGGAAATGTGTTAGGGTAATATTAATATCATATTTACCCTTAGTTACCCTATTTACTATTAACCGCGGTAAAAATAGTAAAAAGTTACTATTCACCAAAAAATTATTTTCATCTCATTGAACCACATTTTAGTCCTTGATATTAACCGTGTCTCTCGGATTTTTGAAATTCCATTCACAGAAGCGGTAAAATTAAGTTTTATGCAAAATTCAGTTTTTAACCTACCACTTAGTGGTTTCACTATTCATCAAAAATTGAAAGTTTTCAGAAAAATACCAAAATTTCACCCTAGGCTAATTTCGATATTCTGAGTCCAAAAATGAAGTCCCTTTTGAAAAATAAAATTTATAAAATTTCAAAAAGTGGTTATTACTATTCATAACGGCTAGTTTTAATAGCATAATGTTGTTTAGTGAAACTCGGTATTGCGTACGACGCAAGCTATCGAGGAAGGTCGCGATTGCGTGTAAAGCAAGCCAAGCAAGTGTTGTGTAAAAAAAGATTCCTTTGATGATTTATATAACATAAAAGTCTCGGTTGTTACATATCTTCTCTCAGAAAGACCTGAACCTGAGACAACGATGTTGGCTTGAGTTCATCCATGACTATTACTTTGAGATAGTCTATACTCCTAGGAAGGCTAACTTTGTAGCAGATGTACTCAGTAGGAGATCTAGTGTACAACTGCTAGGTGAGGTGACGGAGAAGTTGTCTTCTTTGTAGATATCCTTTGTGGAATGGGATAGAGCAGCTTTTATTCAGTATCATAAAGTCACTCCCCTACTTCATCAGAGATTCATGGAGGCGCAGCATGGGGATGTTGACTGAGAGACTTGATGTGATATGATATCCACAGGACATGCACCGGATGGATTTTATAATGGTGGGGAGCTTGTCATTCTCTTCAGAGGACATACCATGGAACTAGTTTCCCTTAGAGAGGATGTGTTAAGGGAGTTCCGCACATCCCCTCTAGCGGTACCTCCTGGTGTGGTGAAGATGTACCGGGACCTTCAGCGTTAATAATGGTGGCTAGGGATGAAGAAAGCAGTGGCATATTTTTTATCACGATGCATCACTTCTTAGAAAGTGAAAATTACTCAGTGCAGGTAGAGGTCTTTTGCCGTTAGGAGAGAGACCATGTTCTCTTACGGGTCACACCTCGATGAGGTTTGTAGATTTTTGGCCGAGGGGGAAAGTTATCACTGAGTTTTATAGGTCTTTTTCTTATCCTTCGGAGGATAGGCGAGGTATCATAACACTTGGCTCTTCCACCACAGTTGGAGAGGGTGCGTGACGTCTTCCACATATCCCAGCTGCGGGGATACGTGCACGACCCATCTCACTTCATCGACCATGTCAAGCTGTACATAGATGATGTGGAATCATTTATGGAGTTTCTAGTTGATATTGAATATAGAAAAGAGTGGGTCCTTTGTGGGAAGTCGATACCTCTGATGCGCATATGCTAGTAGCACGGGAACATCCAGGAGAGCACATGGGAGCAGGAGGCTAAGATTCATGCTCATTACCCTCTTTTGGTTGTTTTTCCATTGATTTGTCTTTAGAGGAAGTAAATCCCTAATTTGGGGAGGATGTAATGTCTCAAAAATTCCATATAATTTTTTTTAATTATATGAAATTATTTCGAGACAATGCAATCTGAAGGTGCATGATTTCAAGGCCCGGATTGCCCGGAATGGTCCATCGAAGTTTTATTAAACATTAAATAGCATTCGTAAGTAGTTTTCCTGAAAAATTGGAAGAAATATTAAGTGGTTACTCATATCAGAAATCTGAGGGCACCATTGTGTTAAGGATGGAGGGTTTAACCAAGGCGTGACTTAATTTCAGTTGGCGTGAGACTCCTGTGAGAAAACCCAAAAATGGTATAACAATAAATAAAATAATTAAATAAATTATTTTATTTTTTAAATTCTTATAACTCATAAATGGTATATTGGAATGAAAATATGAGAACACTGCTAAACTTATGACGACATGATTTATTCAAGCAGATACTAACTTTGTCCGGTACAGGGCACCACAGAAAGTTTCTTTTTGGTCGTAAATAAAATAATTAAGTGACAATTATTTTATTGTAAAATTCATAACATTTAAAAAATTACTCATATTGGAAATCTGAGAGTATTGTTCGGTTTGTAGGGGCATGTTTCACTTGGGAAGAGCCTAACTTGACTGGCGCGGGATGAGGGTGTCTGTTAATAATTTTCTGAACTTTTTTTCTGGTACGTTCCGTAGACGTGCAAGCAGCGTTTTGTAACTTTTTACCCAGTGCTCGTAATTGAAATATGAGGCCACCGTTGAACTCGTAGTGCCTGTATTTACTTAATGAGACCTTCACTTCGACCGCAGTAGGTCAAGTGTGGAATTTATATTTTCACATATTCGTGAAATAATAAAATAAAATAAAATGGTGTATCATTTTATTTTTATTTTCTTTTGAAACTTCCATGTTGATGTTTCACAGGTGGGGACCACTGAACTAAAACCTCCCATGATAGGTTATGGAGGTGGGGACCATCGAGCCTAAATCTCCCATGAGAGGTTATTATGGTGGGGACCACTTGAGACTTGAAACCTCTTGAACTCCCTATTAAGTGGTGAGAAACCACTTGAGCTCTCTCACTTATTATGCCAACTCTCCCCTTTAATTAATAAAGCCAACCCATCATTTAATGAATTAAACGAATTTGAAATTATGCCAACATAATCTATTAATTTGGTTATTCCTCATTTTGGTGGTATTGGGGGAAACTCTCAGCAAAAGGGAGAAAAATGGAGAATTGGGAGAAAGCTCTCCAATGAAGAACGCCAACGAAGAACACATGAATTCGACTACTTCCTCGGAACAATCATTGATGAGGAATGTCTTCAACGTCAACGAACCGACGATCGAGGAAATGCCAATGTCACCGATTTCCATCAATTCCCAACGACATCATCTCTTTCCCCATGTATAATCTTCAACAAATCAAAAAAATGAGGTAAGGAGGGTGTTTGAATTATTTCCCTTACCCGTTCTTGTTATTCATGTGATTCATGTATTATAGCTTCATGATTCCACTCCAATGTGGAGATTACAGGCCAAAAAAACATGGACCATCCTCTCCAAATTTCATGGGATAATTCTTGTGTTCTTTGCAATGGAGGAGGATGACTATCAACCACGATGAAGGCGATGAAAGTGATGAAGGAAACAACATCGCCCCGCAGACCCCACCACCCGCGACCTCTGCGCCCCGCGCCACCCCACCGCTTGCGGCCTCCATGCTCCGATGCCTTCCACTCCACCCCGTAGCCTCGCCATGCCACCCTGAAGCCTAACCGTGCCACCCGCAAGCCTCTGAGCCAACTCATGAATCCCTCGCAGCTGAGTCGCTCCTTCCGAGACACCCCACGGCCTTACACTACCCACGGAAGAGTCACCCTATGGCCTCATGCCACCCGTGGGTGAGTCGGCCATGGCTGAGCCGCCCCGCGGCCTCGCACTGCCCGCAGTTAAGCCATCATGTAGCCTCGCATCACCTGCAGCAAAGCTATCCCGCGGCCTTGCGCCGTCCACAGACGAACCCCCATGTCCCCCCTAGTCACCCAGTGGGTTGGTTCGGGTCGACCCAAGCCGGGTCATCCCAGGCCAGATCAGGCCGGGTCGGACCGGACTCAGACCCACTTCGACCCATTTTAATCTAATTTGGCCATTTCTTTGGCACCTGACATCTATTTGACGAACCGTCAACAGTGCTGGAAATCTTGGAGCAAGATGGTCCCTTTGAATATACCCCACTAGTGATTTGGATTATGATGGGGTTCGATCAAGTTCGATTGAGCATGAATCCAACCAGGCCCTAGGACTAAAAGGCTAATATCTCAAAGATCAGGCATCCAATTGACATGTCGTCTGTTGAGTTGAGACCACTATGAAGTGGAGGTCTTTTGAGATACATTTGTGTGAGACTTCGTGGCAGTAGGAGTATCTAAAAGTGACTTGTGGTGTATACACTCCTGGAGAGGAGAGAGCATAATGCAGGAACCCTGTAGTTGGGTGTGACGAGAAGACTGACTAGTGATCTTGTGTGGGTCAGCTCCTAGAAGTTTGGGGTGGGTCAGCTCCTAGCGATCCTATGTAGGTCATACCATAACAACCCGGTGTGGGCCACCTCTTAACGATCCTGTATCGGTTATCTCCTAGCAATATTGTGTGGGTCAGCTCCTAGCGATCGTGTGTTGGTCCGCTCCTAGCGATCCTGTGTGGGTCAGCTCCTAGCGATCGTGTGTAGGTCAGCTCCTAGCGATCCTGTGTGGGTCAGCTCCTAGCGATCCTGTGTGGGTCCGCTCCTAGTGATCATGTGTCAGTCATCTCCTAGAGATCGTGTGTGGGTCAACTCTTAGCGATCCTCTGTGGGTCAGCTCCTTCAGATTCTGTGTGAGTCAGCAGCAGAGCCTCTTAATGGAGTAAGAGGATTTAGTAGCTATAAGTAATCATCTCTACAACCATACCTAAGTTATACCTTTTGTAAGCTGAGTTTGTACCTGTGTGGTACTTTTCTTCTTCGTAATACCTCGGTGGTATTCTTCTGTGTTGCATACTTTTGTGGTACTTAACTTTGTGGTTTTCCTTCTTTTGTGGAACAGTTGAGATTTGGGATTTTGGGTTGGACCCTATGTTTCCTCATGATTGGGATGGGTATACCTGATAACTTAGGTATATATATGGGAATATACCTAAGTTGGGTTGATAGTTGACTTCAAGATTTAAGGTTTCTCCTTTGGGGATTTTGGGAGACCTTGAGGGTCTCGGGGTCCCTACAGAGTGTCGTTATACTCACCCCTGCATGGGTTATGCCCGCACCTTGTTGTGTTTGGTGCAGAAGACGGAAAAAGTTGATTGAGACTGAGGATACTAGGACTGGATGGTTCCCGGTGAAGGACCTCACAACAAGTTGGTACACGGAGGAGACTGACTGACATGGAGAGCTGAGGAGGCGATCTTTACCTACCCTTCAGGTAGAAACCTCAGAGAATGACCCAACAACTATCTTCCTTTTTTCTCCAGTTTACTTGTACTTTCAGTTTCTTGTACTTTCCAGTTGGGATTTTATTCTGGCCCCTTTTACTTACTGTACGCACTCTGTTTACTATTTAGTTTACTTGAGTTCATATCTTTTTGTGTGCTTGGTTGCGTGTGCTTACAGGTTATAAAGGCAATGCCTTCCTAGTTTTAGGGATTACGTCTTTCAGAGTTAGTCTCTAGCCCCTAGCCAATGGATGTAGGGATTGGGGTAGTCATGGAATAGGCCCTGGGGAACGGGTCATGACAATGAAGGTAGTTGAAGAAGGATATAAATACAAATAAGAAATTTTGAGCATCAATAATTAATGCTTTTCATGAAGGCTTATAAATCCAACTGAATGTTTTGTACTTCACAAAGGCTAAGTGAGCTTTGAGAAAGGACGATTATTTATGAAGGCATTCGTTCTTCACAAAATAAGGGATCTTAGAAAATGTGGTGAGCATTACAAAAGTGTTTAGAAATAGGTTTCCCTATAAATCTATGGTAAATTTACATTCATCAATTTCATTATCCTGAGACATCAATAGAGAATACGTCTATAATTGAGGATGTATTCATTGGTGATAATGTAGGGACCTAAATGTCCATAAACTGTGGGTTAATCCCTTCAATGAGCGGTGAGTAATGGTAGAGGAAGAAGTTGACCAGTTCCATTGGTAGTGATCTAGATAAATAGACTATGAGAGTGACATTTGGGAAAGTAATTTGCAGAGCCTAAACCTTTTAAAGGCTGTGATCCTGGGCAAATAAGTGATCTACCCCAAACATTATTTTGGTAGTGATCCTTAGTGGATTTCGTACATCATCACATTTCTATTGTATAATCCTTGTACATAGCCTGATGAGGGTGAACCTAGTAAATTTTATGTGTCTCATGAATGATTAAATTTATATTCATACATTTTTATGAGAAAGGGAGATATGTGTGGTTTTTTTAATAATGAAACAAGATCTGGATGGGTAGTTGTTTTAATCTATGATACACTGATTCAGCCTTATATCAAGGTATTTATTTTGGTTGTGATAATAAAATTCTATAACAATGAATTTTATATTGGGATATCTTATCTTATTCTTCACTTTAGAAATATGAAATTCCAAAGACTTGTTCTTCTTATTTCTGTTCACCTTAACAAATTTTTCTAGAAATTTACATTATTATCATGAAATCATAGTTACTTATTCATTTATATTTTTATAAAACCATCTTCTCAGGATCACTCTATAAATATCCTTTTTATGTATACATGATTTTCCTCAATTTTATTGGGAATAATGTAGTGACCCAGACCTCCTTGGTCCATTACATTTCAAAAATCTAGTATCTGTGTTGTTCTGAGAGGCAATAGTGACTAATTTTAGAAGTTTTCAAAAAATCTAGTTTTCCAATAGTATGTGGAATCGCTAGGTTGATTTAGTGTGTGGGTTATATAAGTGGTGAAAGTACATGGAGTTTGTAGGTGGCATCGGTAGGAATCGTCAGTAGGTGGCATCAGTAGGTGGTGTCGGTAGGTGGTGTCAATAGGTGGTGTCTGTCAGTGGCATTGGTGACTCGCTTCGGTGAATCACCATTGATAGCTCAAGTAGGTGACTCACAATTTTTCACTCACCATTAGAGACTCACCATCAGTAGCTTGCATTTGCGACTTACCATACAGCGAGTCATTTCTAATTGTTTTTCAAAATTCTAGTTTTCTCCGATTTTTTTCCATATATTTCCCCTTTAACATATTATTTGATCTAAAATGATTTCAAAACCATGTTTATGTGTTTTTAAAGCTGTTTCATAGGATATAAAATATATATTTAATTTATTAACTCCTCAATGACTCTTAAACAACTAATCAGTTTGGTCTTGGTCAAGATCTTCATTTAGAGTCCTTTGAAAAAAATTTCATCTCTTGATAAAAGATTTTTCCTGTCTAAAGTTGAGACGCTATCTTTCCATGTATGGTTCCCATTTATTTGGATTCCAAGGTGTATATAGATCCTTTATTCCCTGGGTGATTGTGTGTTTTGACGAGGTCTTTCAGTCATGTCTCCCAAAAGGTTCCTCCTACTGCATGCACACCACTTGTTGTGGGTGCATGGATGAATTGTTGATCATCTGTTTCTCGAGGTATATATTCCTTTATATCTCTTTTAATTGTGCATCATGCGGGGTGGGTATATGGATTCTCTATTACGATCATAATAGAATTATAAAAAAATAATAAAAATATAAACTATTTAATATTGACATGACTAACGTTAAAATCGACTCAAAGTTTAATTATTTATAATTCCTACCAACTACAATGTATATAGGTTTTTAGGGTCGAACCCACAAGGAATTGTGCTCATATTTCTAAAGAAAACTCTAAACACCCCACAGTTGTTAGCAGTGGGGATAATATTGTTTCCTTTTTACTTTTTCACTTTTTATATATTTTTTATGTATGTTTTAGGTAGTAAGTAACACCACATTCATTTCGTATGTTTTATCTAATTATGATGAAACATGAAATAGATTAAAAACATTAAAAAATTGAAATATATAATTCTGATAAACAAACAATCTGAATTAAATTATTCGGGAAAAACTCTATTCTACGTGTTTTAATTGGATTCCTCATCACTAAAATGTTGTTTCAACGTACCACTGAGAAAGACTAACTTATTTTCCTAGCCCTGAGATAATTCACTATGGTTGAACATTCTTGGAGTATGCCACTCCAAGAATGTTCAATTTCCACAATAATGTTTGAAATTGTCAATAAAACAATTTTGCCGTAAGTTCTGAAGTTTTATGAATTAAAACTTTTAGAAAATGCATCCACAATAATTTTCACCAAACAATCGCAGAATTGAAAATTGATATCAAGTGGCATGAAGAAAATGTATGACTTCAGAACTGATCTTGCCGATCAATTTTGGATGCATTAATATTATGGTGAAAAGGCATAAGAGATAACCAGTAGAAGTAGAAACTCCTAGAACTAGAAGATTTATCTAACATTCATGTTCATTTTCATTACCACAATTGAAAACATTCTTGAACAAAGTACAAAATTATAATACAACAGGGTGAAAGAACTACCAAAATGATGCTCTACTCCTGTACTCCTTCGACTCCAGTGCTACCCACTGAGAGTCTCCAGAATATGCTCCTCGGATCTGCTCTACTACGATGTGTGAGAACATGTGAATTTTGAATGATGGAATCCCCCGTCACGAATTCCCAATGCTTTGGTTTTGTAGTTATTGTCACCTTCTTCACATCACCCCATGTTTTCTACTGACTTGGTATTATCTCCTTGTTGCGCACCACACACATGTCTTTTCTCATGAACCACACATCGCATTAGTTTTTCCCTTGTAAATAACTTCTGATGAGTTCGTTGAATGTACATGGATGTATTTTAGTCTCCTTTATGAATCTTCACAACATATAACAGCGAATAATAGTTAAAAACTGGAATACTTGAATAATTTTTATTAATGTCATTAAATTATTATAACATCTTGAATAAAGTTAATATGTTTTTAATTTACTATTATTTATGAAGTTATTTTTTTAATATTATTAAAAATAGGTTATTATAACTTAATTATATTTTTGATTTAGATTATTATTTATTGATTATTTTATTTAATTTAATAATTATTTTTATTAATGTCATTTTTTATAAAATCTAAGTTATAATAATTAATGAAAAGTTAAAGTATTATTTAGTTGATCAATTTAGTTAATCATTATTAATATTTAAGTTTAAATATTTTATTAATTATATATTTTATTTAATTATAGTTAATTTTAATGTTATTATTTTATTAAGTTATTTAATTTTATTAATATTATTAAAGTTAATTAATAAGTTTATTATTATTTGTAAAACTAAATTATTTTCTATTTTAAAATAATTAGAATATATTATTTTAATTATTATTATGAATTTATTTTTTTATATATTTTTCTTAATTATTTTATTTAATAATTCTATTCTATCAATATTAATTATTTATTAATAATAATAATTTTTATTTTATATTTCAGTTTTATTATTTTTTAATTATGTTTTCATCCGATATATATTTTAATTAATTTTTTATTAATCCCCCCTATATCGATGCACAGGGGGAGGGCTTTGTTTCTTCTTCGTCGAAATCTTCCAGTGGCCTGAGCTCCTCCAACTCCACGAACCTCTGAATACTAGCCCTCATCTGTGGTGGTGGCTTCAATGAACCCTCATAACAGCAGCAAGGTGAGTCAGATCCGGTGACAGATGCTTCGAGCGATAGTATCCTATGGCAACGGTGAGACCGAAGGGTGGAGAGTGCATATCAATAACAGCATGAAGGATGTGAGACCGGCAATGATGGAAGAATTTGAAAAAGGTCGAGCATCAGTATCGGTGGGTAAAAGTATTGGTGTTGGTAGCAGGCTGAAAGGCCGACGCAGTGGGGAGCAGGGTGCACCATCAGTGGCACCTTGGTGCACAACGTTATCGATGGCACATATAATTTAATCTGTAATAATAAAATGAAACAATTAATAAAATTATCTTAATAAATTAACAAATAAGAATAATTAAAAACTTGTTTAAATTAAAGAACCTTAAACTAAGACTTAAATCAATTAAAAATTAATCACCAATTAACTAAGATACCACATAAAGCTATAAATACAAAAACAAAATTAAAAACTCCAATTAAGTCAACAAAATAAATTGAAACAAGATTAACAACTTAATTAACTAAATTAAATGGTTAACTATTACAAACATAAAATGAAAACTACAACCACTAAATGGGTCACCGACAGATACATCTATCGGAAGGTGGAACTATCTGTGAGACATGACTCACCGAAAGGGTATTGGTGACTCAAAAACTATAGAAAAATGGAAAAATATGAAATGAGTCACCGACAGTTGTTGACTTTAATTTTTTAACTGCTTTCATTAATTTTTATATATTAAGGAAATTAATGTATTAAAATTCTAAATTAATTAATTAACTAACTAAAAGAATACTAAAAAACACATTATTTTTATTGAATTAAAGCATAACTTATCAACTTATATTAAAAAATAACAGAATCATTAAACAGAATAATTAATAATGTTAATTTATTTTAATCAAACTAATTAAAAGATATAATATATAATTAAAATCTAAATTAATTAATTTGGAAAAAATATTTAATTGATTATTTAATAAAAATATAAAATATTAAAAAGTTACGAAGATTAAAATTAACAAAAATAATTATAAAATAATTATTTTATATATGTTAGTTAGATTAAATTTTTTATTTTAAAAACTAAAAATACATACTTTTCTATAAAAATGGTAAATAAATAAATTTAATTATAAAAATACAAAAGTATTAAAAGTTAGTAAAAAGTGTAAAAAAATATTAAATCATTAAAAATTAATTAAATATATGGGGAAAGACTTAATAAAGATAAAGCCACATCAAATTCTCCCACACATAAACATTGTTTGTCCTCAAACAATCTCATGTTTTATTATCTTTGAAAAACTGAAGACTGATTAAAATTTCTCAGCTCAAGATGTAACATGACTAAAACTCCAAAAACGGAGGACACAAAATGAGTTTAGGGTTAAGGAATGAAATGCACAAAGGATGCCTTACGTAGAACAAAAATTAAAAGGGTAATCAAAATAGAAAAGATTCATCTATCAATGAAGCTATCCTACCTCATATGTGACTCTTCTTAGTGATGCATCTCAATTCAAATCCAAAACCAAAATCCAAGAGAGATAAAAAGATAAAAATCTGTTGAATTAAGAACATAATAAAAGGAAACCTTTACTTTTAACATCACCTAGGTACCAATAATAAATTTTTTTTTGTAAATCACCGTATTGAAATAACCTAAATGACTTCCATATAAACCAATTGTCTCCTTCTTCATTTGGCATTCATTATTCATCTTACCTTAATGAACTCGTTTTTAACACTTGATACATTATTTTTTTTTCCAATCCATGTATCATTGTGCTGAGCACTATGCAATGCACTTATTCAAAGTGCACATTAGTCTTATAGTTAACAAAAATACACCCACTATCTTAGGTCTCAGAGATTCACAGTGGGATCCCAAATGCCCAAACTACTCCAGTTTCAAAAGGTTCAAATGAAGAACATTCAAATTTACTCACTAAGGTAATTGTTGGTTTAATAAATAAAAGAAATGTGAGTCCCCCAAGATAAAATTTCAACCATCCATTTCCTAAGCCTACGATCTCAATTCCACAAAAATATTACCCATAATACTCTCAAAAGTAGTTCGTAAACCAAATTTTCATAAAATAACAAAAAAAATCCACTCAACAATCATCCACCCATATTAATTTCAGATTCAAAAAATTATTGACTAACTGTAAGTAACTATCCTTAAGCAAGACCCATTTGAGTATAGTATAGAGCCTAAATTGTGCATGAATTTTCAAAAATTGAAAAAATTTGACCATTTCATTCATTTTTCACAAAAAGTTTCAAGACACATGGAATTAAATGGCTTTCATTTGAGAACAGTTTAGCTCAATTAAGATTATACCCCCTCCCCCACACTTAAAACCCACCTTTATCCCCAATGTTGAATTCCCAATGCGGAAAAGATACAATTTGAAAATAAATGTTCAGAATAGATTATCAATAAAGTCGGTTGATAACATGTTAATAGGTCCCATTAATGTTTAGAAGAATATGTTTTCCTAAATGATTATTTAGAACTATAGGTTCACATGCAGTATCATTAAAACCTAGGGAACACATATTTCCAATTAAGCTCAAAAAGTGTCATGTATCTTATGGGTTCACAATGAAAAGGGTGTATCATTTCAAAACTTTTGATTCAAAGAGATTTTCAATTTGAGAAAAAAGGCATGATAAACACCCCATAAGTTGAAACAAGAAGATTCAATAAAACAAAATTTTCACTCGGCATATACCTCCCATACATATTTTCTAACATAGTGAAGTTGTATTAAACCATTAAAACTCCATTTTCAACTAGTAGGAACATGATGAAATTTTTTCCAGCAAAGTGACATGCCGCAAAATTTTCTAATACAAGAAGAATGTTTAAAAAAAACATTCAAGGATTCAACATTATTAGATTATCAGTGAGTCATCGTTGAGATTAATCACCGTTATAAGTGTAACAATGGCTCCAGAAAATAGTAGGTTCGTGACTCAACATTGATCTGAGTAATAGTGACTTATCAATGAATTTGTATATTGAATGTAACAAGGAGAAAAAATAAATGTAGAGATAAAAAATTGTATAACTTCCATGACTAAATTTGTTAAAATTCAGCATGGTAATTCCACTCCTCCATTGAAACCAATTAGTAGCATCCTAAAAATTACAAATTAGTCAGACCAAGATAGAAGTCTCCAGTAGAGATAGAGATTAAGAAGACTACACAACATCACATTATTCAGAGTAAAATAAGAATAGAAACCAAAGAAAATGAAAATGAAGAACCATGGGTTGACTCCCATGAAGCACTGAGTTGTAAGTGTTTAGTTAGACTTTATATAATTACATTTTTTTGGTTTTATTAAAAACAAAATAAAAAGCATGGGTTGACTCCCATGCAGCACAATGTTTTATGTCTTCAGTTAGACTTTAGTTAATTACATATTTTTGTTTTATTAAAAACAAAAGAAAACCCATGGGATTCCTCCCATGAAACACTAGTTTTATAGTACCTAGCCTGACTCACCTAGTAACTAACTGTAGTCACTAGGTAGATGTGGTTTCCTCAGTAGGAACCACCACATGTGCTTGGCCAAATTTTTTTTAAAGTGAAATGAAATTTGTGGGCACCATAACATAGTAAAACCCAAAACAAACTCTCATCAGCTAAAATAACCCCTATGTAGAACCCTTTAACAGTTGTGGGCATGGTGCATTCAATTTCCATATTTTGTTCATATTTATCAAGATCATAATTCACAAGAATGGACAACATTGAACTAAGTGTTCCTAAGGATGTGGAATTGTCCTCAAAGGTATCTTTCTCATCTTTAACATGAACAGATTCAAATTCAAGGGTGATTGTGGGTGAATAATGAATAGTAGGTTCATGAAGGGGATCAATAATTTTATGTATAGAATCATAGAAACTATAATTCACAGTTTTCTATGCTACTAAACTAATCTTAGTATCATGAAATGATTCAACAACTAAATCAATTGAGGATGGAAGTGGAAAACCGGGAAGAGTGTTTATTTGATCATTCACAAATTCAGGTTTGATAATATTTTAAATCTATTCAAATTGATCCTCATAATTTAACTCACAGTCAAAATATACTACTTCTAAAAAATCAATTTTTCTACCATCATCATGTGTGTGTTCAACCTCTACTTCAAGTTCAAGTTAAAAAATTTCATTTTCTAAAACAATGTTCGTAGTGTGTTGCAAAAAGTTCATTTCATGAGGTGATATGTTCAATTCAGCTTCAAGAAGCTCATGTTCTAGATTTATCATATTCAAATACTTATTTCCATGTATGATGACCCAATTTTGAATCTTACAACACAAGGATTCATTAAATGTATTAAAGTGAGAATAGGGAAATTAGAGCTCATCAGTTAGCCTTTCTTCAAACAACATCCCCTCATCTTTATCCTCAAATATTTTAGAAATATTTGTGTTTATAGTTTAGTAACCTAGAAGATAAGTTTTCAGTTCAAGTTCCAATAATTCCGATTCCATGATATCCAGTATAATGATCCCTTCCATATTATAGCCAATTTCAAGTTCAGGTTCAGTTTTCAAAATTTCAAAGAAAATTGGTGAAGAGTTTTTTACATGAACATTTTAAATTTCATGTATGTCTTCAACCTGAGTAATTTCATTTTTAAAGCTTCTAAAATGGTGAGTTTTTTCAAAAGTAGGAATCATGAAAAGAACTGGGCTTTTTTTTCAATCTATTTCCGTTAAATTTCAAAATTTTCTAATGCATCTTCATTTAAATTCTTTTTGGGATCTACAGTGTTGTTTTCTTGATTTAGTAAGTTAGTTGTTTTAATATTTTGTTCATCAAAATCAGTTTCTTCACAGTAAATGGTTTCTTTCCCAAATTCAGAATCAATTTACTCTTCCATTTGAATATCAAATCATTTAAAATCATTTTCCTTTTCATTCATTTCATATTTTTCCTATTATTAAACCCCTTTTTGAAAATCTAAGAGCATGTTTTCTAATTCATTAATTCTTTTATATTTCTCTTGAGAATCTCTATGTTTAATATCATGTGATTGATTAATAGAATAATTCCAAACATCCTCCCATGAATCCAATTTGGTTCCAATAAATTCAAGATTATCTAGGAATTCTAGATTAGACTCAAATTGTTCAACATATTCAATGTAAACATCTTGTTGTGGCTGGTTATAGACACACATCTAGGATGTGAGTGCATATAAGCCACAACAAACACAATGAATCCCCTTTTGATTCCAGTTCTCCCGAGCATCCATTTTTTTAAGACTAACATTGTTTTAAGCACCCATCCAATTTTCAAATAATATAATTTTTTTTGATGTTCAAAACAAGCAGCAGATTCAAGTTCACATATTTTTTTAGAGTTGATTTTTGGTTTTTTGTTTTTTATATGTGTTTTTTATGTTTTTATAATTAAAACCCTAGACTCTCAACACATTCCATTCCCAACAATGGCACCAAAAACATGACACAACTATCATTAAAATCGAGTCAAAGTTTAATTATTTATAATTCTTACTAACTACAGTGTATAACAGTTTGTAGGGTTGAATCTAGAGGGAAGGAATTATGAAAACTTATCTAAAGAAAACTATAAACACCCCACTGTTTTCAGTAGGGGGGATAATCTTGATGTATTTTTTGTTTTTTTAGTTTATATATTATTATTTGTATTTTTAAGGAAGAATGTAACACCACATTCAATCTTTATGTTTGATATATCTTCGATGAAGTAGGAAATAGATTGAAAATAGAAAAAAAACAGAAATATAGAATGATGATAAATGAAAAATCAAAATTAAATGCTTGGGAAAAAACTCTATTCTACTAGTTTTAAAAGTATTGATCACCACTTAAATGTTTCTGCAACATACCACTGACAAATACTAACTTATTTCTCTCACCATGAGATAAGTCACTCAGGTTGAACATTCTTGGAGTTCACCACTCCAAGAAGTTCAACTACCATATTAAAACTTGAAAATGACAACATAACAAACATGCCATAAGATCTAAAGTTTTATTAATTAAAACATTTAGAAAATTAATCCACAATCATTTTCACCGAAAATTTTAGAATTTAAAATTGATATCAAGTGGCACAATGAAAATGTATGAAATCCAAACTGATCTCACCAATCAATTTTGGGTGCATTAATATGAAGGTGAAAAGGAATAAGAGATAACCATTAGAAGTAGAAACTCCCCAAACAAGAATATTTAGTTAACAATAATGCTCATTTTCATTACAGAAATTGAAAACATTCCTGAACAGAGTAAAAATGTATAATACAATAGGGAGAAAGAACTCCCCAAATGATGCTTTGGTCCTGTACTCCTTAAAATCCAATGCTACCCATAGGGCCTCTAGAATTTGCTCCTTAGATCTACTCTACTCTGATGTGTGAGAAGTTGTGAATATTGAATGATGGAATCCCCCATCAATAATTCCCACTTATCTAGTTTTGTACTCACAATCACCTTCTTCATGTCACCCCTATTTTCCACTGACTTAGTCTTGTCTCCTTACTGCGCATAACACACTTTTGTTTTTTCATGAACCACATGTCACATTTGTTTTTCCCTTGTAACTAACTCCCGATGAGTATGTTAAATTTATATGGATGTATCTTAGTCTCCTTAATGAACCTTTACAACATATAACATGGTAAAACAATTAAAAACATGAATAATTGAATAATTCTTATTAAAGTTGTTACTTTTTTAAAATTTCTTTAATAAAATTAATATTTTTTTAATTAAATATTATTTGTTAAGTTGTTTTGTTAATATTATTAATAATAGGTTATTAAAAAATAATTATATTTTTGATCTAGATTATTATTTATTGAATATTTTATTTAATTTATTAATTTATTATAATTATAATTATTTTATTATAAAAGATAAGTGATAAAAATTAATTAAATGTTAAATTATTAATTATTTGATCAATTTAGATAATCGTTATTAATATTTAAGTTTAAAAAGTTTTATTAATTATACATTTTATTTAATTATTTTCAATTTTAATGGTATTATTTTATTAAGATATTTATTTTTATTAATAGTATTAATGTTAATTATTATGTTTATTATTCTTTTGAAAAATATATTTTTTTCTATTTTAAATTAATTAGATTAGTTTATTTTAATTTATATTTAGTATTTATGATTTTAATATATTTTACTCAATTAGTTAATTTTATAATTTTATTTATTAATATTAATTATTTTAAATTAATTATTTATTATTAATAATAATAATTTTATATCTTAGTATTTTTATTTTTAATTATGTTTTAATTTGAGTTTTATTTTAGTTACTTTTAATTTAACTAATTTTTAATTGTTATTTTTATTAATCTTCTTCCCCCCCCCCAATATTGGCGTAAAGGGGAAGGGCTTTGTTTCTTCTCTGGTGAAATCTCTTGGTGACCCGAGGTCCTGTAACTCTGTGTTGTCACGACTTCAACCGGGGTGACTCCTCCTCGAACCTTCGACGACTATCACTCATTTGCGGCAATGGCTTCAAAGAACCCTCATAATAGTGGCTAGGTGAGTTAGATCCAGTGATAGAAGCTTCGATCCACGGTCTCATGTGGCAACAGATCGTGGATTCTCTTTTGATTTTGATGCAAACTGGTGTCTCCTCCTTCATTCTAGCATACAACTGTGTGAGAATTTGCAAGGTGGTGTGACTCCATCCCTTCAATTGCTTTATCCCAGGTCGACCTCCATTTTAAAATCTGGTGTAAGGGTTGGGATTCATCGATTATTGATTTTGATTTTGTCTAGGTAATGATTAAGGTATGGTTTGTGTGTGTTCATTTTGGATTCAATGTGGAAGAGACAATGTCGGTAAGAAGTTGCGTAAGTGATAAGAGGAGAATGGTGGAGCTGACACTGTTATAGTGTTAGTAAGAGGGGGCAGTGGCATCAGAAGTGTGAAATAGTGAGATGGTTTATCAGTGGCACTTTTGATGTTTGTGGCTATGAAAGGATTAGAGGATGTGGGCTAGTGGGTTGCAAGTGTGTTATTTTTAGGCACTGGAATACGACATCGGTGAGACAGCTGAAGTGGATTCGGGATGTGATGAAACTGTGAGACTGATGGGTGGAGAGTGCCTATTGGTAGTAGCATGAAGGAATGCAAGACTGATAATGAAGGAACAATTGGTTACAGAGGGAGTGTCGGTATTGGTGGAAAAAAGTATCAGTGTCAGTAGCATGCTGAAAGATCGACGCATTGGGTAGTAGGGTGCACTATCGGTGGTATCATTGGTGCACAACGATATCGGTGGAACTGATAATTTAATCTTCATTAATAATATGAAACAATTAATAAAATTAAATTAATCAATTAACAAATACGAATATTTAAAGACATAATTAAATTCAGTAACCTTAAACAAAGGCTTAAATAAATGAAAAATTAACAACCAATTAACATAATTAACACATAAAGCTATAAATACAAAAACTAAAATTAAAACCTAAAATGAATTCAACAAAATAAATTGAAACTAGATTAAAACCTTAATTTATTAAATTAATTGATTAACTATTACAAGCATAATCCTAAAACTACGACAACTAAATGGGATAGGGACATATAAATATATCGGTAGGTGGGTGAGATATGTGGAACTATCAGTGAGACTTGAATTACCGACAGGGTATTGGGGAGTCAAAAACTAAAGAAGAAATGGAAAAGTATCAAATTGGTCCCCTATAGTTGGCGACTTTAATTTTTTAACTACATTCATTAATTTAAAATATTATGGAAATTAATGTATTAAAATTATAAATTAATTAACTAATTAACTAAAAGAAGACTTAAAAACACAATATTTTGTTAAATTAAAACATAATTTCTTAACTTATATTAAAAAATAATAGAATAATTAAATATAATAATTAATAATGTTAATTTATTTTAATCAATCTAATTAATATATATAATATAAAATTAATAACTAAATTAATTAATTTGAAAATAAATCATTTAATTGATTAATTAATAAAAATATCTAATTATTAAAAAATTTAAGAAGATTAAAATTAACAAAATAATTAAAAAACCATTATATTAGATAAGTTTGTTAGATTAAATTATATATATTAATGACTTAAAATACATAATTTTCTATAAAAAATTGAAAATTAATAAATTTAAATATAAAAATACAAAATTACTAAAATATAGTAAATAATGAAAATATAAAATATGAAATCATTAAATTTTAATTAAATAGATGTGGAAAAACTATGTAAAAATAAGGCCACATAAATTATTGATACAGATGGGCTGGGGAAAAGTGATGCATGATTATGTTTTATTGGATAGTGATATTGTGATTTGTATAGGCTATATGCCAATTGAAAATCATGGTTGTGGGTGGTCTTTGTTTGCACACCTGTGATGGATTGTGAATATTTATTGTTGATCAAGTGTGAATGACTATATGAATATAAAATTGGTTAACCATGTATATTTGGTTAAATAAATGGATGTCTCAGGATTTTACATTCTCTGTGATAACCCATGAATTTTCAAAGTCGATTTAACAAACCACTATTTGCTAAATCTGAATACGCATTTCATAATTGGTGTGGATGTGTGCTTTGTGGGGATATTTATTATACATTTTTTGTGTGGTTGTGTGGTGTTGTGGGTGAAATTAGGACTATTAATGGGGTGATACGGGTCAACGAGCCCGTACCCGAGTGGTAAGGGCTCCTGCTTGGAATCCAAGAGACCCGAGTTCAAAACCGGGGGGAGGCGAATTTCTGGGTACTGTAGCAGTCACTGTAGCAGTTAATATTCGGTACTGTAGTAGCTGGAACTATTCACCCGATTTGGGTCTTCGGGCCACCGGTTTGGGCCTATGGATCTCCAGGGCCTTCGCGTCATCAAAGCCCTTCGGTTCACGTAGACCATGGAGTAGCCCAGTTCACACAGAACATGCACCAGAAGAGGATCATAGCAACAGGAGTAGCAGCCACCAGATGCAGAGCTGACCAGATTGGAAGAATGAGAGTGTATGGCAGCCGCCATCGGGACCAGGAACCATGAATCTTTGTACGAGGAAATTCTAGCCGATCATAAATGCAAGGTGAGGAGCTAGGTGATCAATGACGCAGAAGATGGGGACAGGAAGTTCAAGTGGGATCGGCCTACAAGTCGGGTATTGGGTATGGTATGCCTCTGGTCCTTCGGGTCATGTATTGCGGGTTTGGAAGGCCTTGTGCCTTGGGCCTATGGGTCATGTACGGGTTACCCTTCAACCCTTAAAAGGGGGATTATCGATAATAAAATAAAAAAAAGGCCTTCAGACCATTCAGACAATGGTGTGATACATGTGGTGAAATGGAATCCCATGTTGAGAGATTATTTTTGTGTGGAATGGATTGGTAATGTTTGAGTAGCGGGGCTATAGGTTTGGATTTTTGTATATATATGTTTCTGGGTGTGGTGTTGTTATACAATAAGTTTGTGGGTTTGGTTGTGATGAGGTGTGTTGTGGATTTTGGAAGTAATTAAAGGCTTTTCTTGTTGATAGGAAGGAAAGGGTGGAATGACATTGAAGGATGACAATGACGGTGGTTGGTATTGATGTTAAATGGAGAGGAATTTGATGTGGGTTAAATTATCATGGTTCTTTTACCTCTATGTGTCTTTGGTGTGGGGATTGTTTTGTGTTGTGATTGGATTTTTTTTGGATAGGGATGGAATGAATAAATGATCTCATTATTAATGAATTATAATTTTTCAAATGAGTTGGTTGGGGTTTTTTTGTGTTGTGTCTTGTTGTGAATGACTTTCATCTATCAACATCCGAAGTGACTATTGATAGTGTTAAATAATTATTTTAGAGGTAGCAGCATAGTTGGAAGAATCATTGGGTGGTTGATAGTTTTATTGAGGACCCATAGGTTGGTATTGAGTGTTTGATACTATATATATACATACCAATATTTTCTGTGTGTTTTCTATATGCACCCCACCCTCATTGAGCACTATGTGATGAACACCATTATTTTTATTAGTGCAGGTGTCTTTCCCAACCATCTTGGTGGGAGGATGTATGGTTGGCCACCTTCTCTTATCGGATCCCTCTCCCTAGCGGTAATTTCCAAATATTCTTTGGGAAGGTAGTGGTTTGTAAGGCCTATGTGTGTGTGGGAAAATTCTACTTCTTAGGTGTCTTAGGGGTGAGATGTGGATTGTGACCCATGTGTTTGCGGGTGGGATGTGGTGAGGAATGTAGACCAGGTGTATGTGGGAGGGATGTTTTGGGGTTGTAAGGCCCATGTGTGTGCGAGTGGTATGTGGTTTCATTTTATCAGAAGAGTTGGGAGCCCCATGACCTTTTTCATTAGGGTGTGAGAATGTCTGATCAGTGGGAATGTTGTTCAAGGTACCCTATAATTTATGTTCTCTATATTACATTACTAGAATTTCATTATTTGGTAAGTGTGACTTTGGTGTGGTTGGGGGATATTTTACCTTGTTAAGTGCTTTTGATTTATACTATTTTCTCACAGTCGCATTAGTTTTCTTCCCCACTTGTGCATGAGAGACTTAGGTTTTCCTACTGAGTATACTTCTATTCCCACCATATTTTGTAAATTTTTTCCAGATTCCAGGAATATTATTGGGACTTTGCAGTGCATTACTAGCTTGGGCTTTGGGATAGATGTTGTGCCACTACTCAGCATTGTTCTTCTTGGTATTTAATTTGGATATTTTCATTGTCTTTCTAGAAGATTTACCTTAAACATTAATTTTGGATAGATTTTTGATTGTTTTATATATATTTCGTAGAGATGTTTTGTGGTTGATATATCTTATCTTTTGATCATGGTTACTATAAAAAGGGTAATTCCACTCATTTTGTAAAATTTATACACCCTTGGTGTGGGTTCCAAACCCAGGACCTACTGGAGGCGGGACTCGGGGGTCATTATCTCTATTACTTCATTTCCTGCTTAGGGGGGTAAACATTGGAGGGAGGGTGTCATGAGAGAATGGTATTAGAGGAAGGGTGAGAGATAGGATAGATTTTGGAGTAATAAAGAGTCAGGATTTCATGGGGTGGTAGGGCCACAGTGTTAGGTCATCTTGGCGCGTGACATAGGCTAGAGAAGACATGTTGGGATATAGGATTTCAGGACCCCATGATCCGATGCAAGGACTCTGAGTATATCAAATGACCAAGTGAGGTTACACTATTTGTAGGGTAGAGGCCCTAAGAAAAGTAAATGAATCATAATGACATCTTTTCTTATCTGAATTTGGGTGTTTTGGGGAATTTTAAATGGAAATAATGTGTTAATTGGGCCAAATGATTCTTAAAAAAATCCTCACTTCTTAGGATTAGGGGTTCCTTGTTTACCTTTCAATGATGGAAATTGGTCATTGTCCATGGGTGGCTTAGGAAGTTGAGGCTCAACAGGCTGAACCGGTTGATCGATGAAGGGTTGGCCCAGTGGAGGAGGATTCCTATTGGAAAAAAACATTATTCACTTTCAAAATATAGAATCTGGGGAAGTATGAGGGAAGTGCTTTGGACATCGAGGGAGAATATTTTCATGAGGATCTTGTGATCACCTTCTTTTTTATCCAGGCTTTGACGGAGTACTGAGTTCCTTTGGCGATGAGTTAGATGCGGGGTTTCGCAAATCTGTGGTGGAGGCTATACTTGTGAGAGACAAAATAGGATCATGTTTTGTGGGCTAACTGTGAGGAGGGGTTTTGAGAGAAATCCCTTTAATCCACCATGATGGCTCAGAAGAGGTTGGATTTACTCTCCCACCAAAAGGGGAGTATGTCGATATAGAAGTTGGGGATCAAGTTGAAGGATCTCCATCATTTTTCTCCAAATCTCTTTCTAGATTAGGAGTCTCACTAAAGATGGATGTTGGAGGCACTTACTCATTCTCTCCAGTACGTGGTTACTCTCATTACCAAGCTGACATACTTGGAGGTGTAGTAGAAGGTGGAGGTAGTTGAGAGGATGCACTCATGAGGAGGTCTACAGTGAAAGTGGAGTCAACCTAGTTCTTATAAGATAAAGGTTATCAGCAGCAGTTTAGCACCCCAAGATTTCATATTATTATATCTCTTTAACGTAATATAATATCTTATATTGCACGCAACAACCACTTGACTTGTTTTATAACGAAGACTGAGTTTCTGTGAAACAACACATTAATATTATAATTATTTAAATGATATATTTATTTATCAATTAAATATTGTAATATGAATAGTAAAAAAAATAAATGTTATTTATAATGTTTTCAGAAAAATAAAACATATTTATAATTAAATGAATATGTTTTGTCAAAATAGTTATATATTTTGAAAAACTATTTTCTTAACAGAACTACTTTTTATGTCCTTTTGTGAACAATAATAAAATTAATTCTAGACACTCATAAAAATTGAATTTGGTAAAATAGACTTTATTTATAAATACGAAATTTCAAATTATATTAGGGTGAATTTTTGGTAATTTTCTGAAAACATTCAATTTTTGATGAATAGTGAAAAAATACTGCATAGTACATAAAAACCGATTTTTAATTTAAATAATTTTATTTAATTAAATTGTATTTTAAAGTCAAAATAGATACATAATACATATATTAGTCTAATTTAAGCCATTTGAGTCATTTTATAATAATATTAGATATATAAAATTTTATTGAACTTTTTAACGTCTTTTACCCACCTTCTAGGCACATTTGAAAATTTTCATAAAAGGTAATTTTACTGCTTCTATGAATTGAATTTCAAAAATACGAGATACATGGTTGTCATTAGTAAGTATAATGTGGTTCAATAGTAAGAAAATACTTTTTGTGAATAGTAACTTTTAAATTTTATTTACCACGGTTAAAAGTAAATAGGGTAATTAATGGTAAAAATAATTTTATAATAATATAAAATTACACAGAAGAATGTCCTAATTCTATTTGATAAGTGTTTTTTGACCAAAATAAACCTTATTACAAAATTATTATCCTCTTTTGATCTACTTGGTTAAGATTAGGACATTTATAATATTGTATTTAAAGAAGAGTAAAAGGTTTGAAATTCAAATTTTAATAACAAAACCATATTTAATATAGGGTTATACATAAGATAAATTAGACTATAAATATTCATTAGAAATATAGTAAATTTTACTAAAACATGGTATTTTATTTATAATTTTCAGACTTTAAATAAATAAATTTATTTTATGACACAATGATGATACACTAATTACCTTATTTACGAAAGATTAAAATAAATGATATTATAAATATTAAAATAAATTTAATTGTATTGTTTTGATGCCATACAAGAATTTTTAGGATTAAATTTACATATTAGTGATGATTTAATTTTTTTTGGAATGAAGGAATCAAGTTGTTATGACTTTAACGAATATCAATTAATAAATAGTGTTAAAATTGACATAAATGAGTTTTTAAAACAAATAATATTTTATTAAACGATATAAAAATCCTAAAAATAGAAGATTCATCCAAATGACTTAATTAATGATAAAAATTTAATTAATGATCCACTTTGTAATCCCTTGTAATTTTATAGTAACTAAATTACCTGTATATTATAAAAATACAAGAAGAAATGGTTAGAGTTAAACTGTTTAACTAAGGGTAGATCTCAAACGATAAGGATAATTTTATGACCTAAACAGGTATAAAACCTATTGGTTAAGAGGATTTAGACCCATCCTCATATTATACAAGAAATAAATCAATTTTTAATTTTTAGAAACCTAAAATCGTTTTATAATAAATTAATATTTCATGATTTACCAAAAGTACCCCTAACCTCTCTTAGTAAAGGAAACCTAACTTCTTTTAAATTCACACCATAAAATCCATTTGGCTCAGCCAAAACCTACAAAAATATCCTTCCAAATTCCTTCACTTCAACCTATAGTCCTTACCTTGAGCAGAAATCCAACCTAATGATCCGTTTTGTTCAAATAAAAAGGAAACACCTGAAGTAGAGGTAATTTTTGTATCACCTCTTTCAAAGTTATTTTCATCTTTTACTTCATATTTATTTTCTCTTACCATACTGAAATAATAATTCCAGTACCTTCTACATTATGAGATGTTATTATAAATATGCTACAACCATATTCATTATTCATTATATCCTATGAATGAAAAAGTCCCCATGCGTGCATATGTACGACTTACTGTCTCCACGTCATGGTGTAGTTTGTTATTCAACACTACATTATTGGTATGAGTTTAATAATGAGTATAATTAATTTAAATAATGAATATAACTTGGTAATTATTATTTATATACAATATACCATTCAATTAAACAACTTTTCTCTATCAATAAAATGATATTTTCGCTCGTTCGTATGTACGACTTACCGTCTCCACAATGCGATGAGATTCATCTTCAACGACCATTATTCAAGAATTTTTATAAATATATATATTGATAAAGTATGATATATTTGTAATAATATTTCTACAGGAATAATATATATTTATGTAGATAAATATATGTCATTTACTTACTATATGATAAGAAAACAGAAACAACGTTCATCCGTACGTACATACTACCGTCTCCATAAATGGTGTTTCCATTTTAAAAAATATACATATTATAAATATTTATATTCTGAATATATATGATATATAAATCTTTTTTTATATTCTATTAGAATGTAATTCATGATCTATGTGATACGATCAAGAATAAAAAGTTAAAACACCAACGATCAAGAAAGAAATTATTAACTAAAATGTTACTTTAACATGAAAATTATTATTAAATGGGTAGTATAAAGTCATAAATGAATGTTATATGATATCATAAATATGAATATGGTAATGGTATAATTTAATAACCTACTATGGTCATTATACAGAAGGTTAATTGAAACCTCGACTAATGGAATGTACAAGGTAAGGGTTAATTCCTCAATCTCTTTATTATTTGAGATTGTTTATGTGTAAGTATTTATGGAGACATGTTTATCATACATGTCCATGTTTCATAAAAAAAATTCAAAAGGAATATTTTTAGGTTTTATGGAATGGTATCTTCAACAATGTTATTGTTTTACATGTTATAAAGATTTATTTTTCTAAATCATTTTTATTAATGTCCATGTTTTCAAAATGATTTTAAGGATTTATTTATATGGACATGATTGTTTTAAAATGTTAATTACTTTAAATAGTTCAAAGTGGTATGTGACACAATGATTAAAAAGTATCTTTTAAATGACTTAGTAAATTTTGTGAGATTTAAAACAATTTCAGAACAAAGGGATATTTCTCTTAAAGAGCATTACTAATCATTTTCAACTATGCCAACATCCATTACTGGATATTATTCTTGATTGAGGTTGATTTATTATAATACCATATTCCATATTTTATTGAAGTAATTAGGATATTTTTGACTTTGGATGTGGTATTTCTATACCATTCATGGTTTATGGTTAAAGTATTGACATTTCGTATGGTACTTTTAATACAAATAATTATGTTATGTTTCACCCTTTTCATAAGAGGAATGAATTGGACTTAGTATATGAGGGGTGGGACTCAATATAGCCCCTCGATGCATCGGTAGGTCTTATGAGACAAACCAGTGTCTTGGGACAAGGCCTTGACAGAATATTTGTGAATGGTCTTAGCACAAGGCCTTGACATTGTTGTTATGATGTCTGTAATTATGCATTCCCTCGTTATGATATTTGTTATTAAATTGTATTACATGACTAGTAGAATATCCATGTGAATAAGTAAATAGAATTATTTGATTTATATTTTCCATATTATTATGATGTTTACATTTAAAGGTGTTGTGTTTCAATTTTATACCTTTCCATAAAGGTTTATACTTATTTATGATTACTTCCGTTATATTGTTTATCATTACAGAGCATCTGAGCTAACCCCTTTCTTATGTATTACTTTCCTAGGATTACAATACGTGTATTATGATTTATATGAGGGTTTAATCTAGGATAATAATTGTATTCTCAAAGGATTATATATATTTTATTTTATGTTTGAAATTTTAATGTGAAGTTCATATATGTAATCTATTTTCCAAGATTGCTAAACTGATCGGTCCTTCGGGACTTGAATCCTTGTAATCGTATCAATGTTTCAAAATAATGCACCGACTCTAGGATTCTAGGGCCAGGGCGCTACATTTTCTATCAGAGGAAGTTTAACAACAACCTTGGAAATAGATTTATAAAAATAAGATTAGGGATCATAACCCTATGATATAATTTAAGGATAATATTTGCAGATAATCCTAGAATTTTAAAATAGAGATTATGCTTTCATACCTATAAAATAAAGCCCTATATAGATACTACAGTTGGACATGGTTCTTGAATAGATTTACCTCAGAGTGAAAAATCCGGAAAGGATTTTTGGGCTTGACCGGAGGTATCCTGGTACATGAAAATGAGCCTTACTGCTCACCTGGCTTGAAAATCCAGGGGGATATTCTTAGGGTAATTAATATTTTCATTACAAAAAATTATAATGTATTTTTAGTAAATATGTCCTCAAGGAACCATAATTATGATTATGATATTATATATGCCTATTTTTTTCAATTTATGTTAAGTATTTCACTAGTTTTGAATCATGAATTATGACTCATAACCTAATCTAGTGTATAAAATTGTTTAGAAAGGGTGCCTCGTATAAGTAATAACAACCCCACCAATGCACATGTTCCAAACAGTAAGAAGGATCCTATTTTTCATGGTCCTAAGACAACATTTTTATGGAAATATCCTCCCATTTATTCTCATCATATGAGGAAATATTATCATGTGTTAATAAGATACATAAATAATTCTATGAGTCATATGGATTTTAAGGGAATCTAGAGAAGAATAGGAGGATATAGAGAAAGATGGATAAAGGGAAGAAGAGAAAGAAATATTTTACTATATGTGATAATTGTGGAATGAATCACCTTGGGAAGTTCTTTAAAGGACTGGGTGTTTGTTATACGTGTAGAGAAAAGGTTAATCAAGAAAAATAATCAAAGGGAACAATGAAAATACAAATATTCAGTGTTTAAACTATAGTGAAATGGATAATTACGCAAACAAATTTCTTAAGTGTCAAGGAAATATAGCTAGGTATAATCAACAGGATCTAGGTCAATCATATGATGTTACTACATTCTATGTGGAATAATTGATGTATTTGTGTTTCTGGATTTATGAATTATGTCAGTTGATGTTGTATCAAAGATGTAATGGTTATATGAATTATGTGAATAAATAAGGATTATTCTGTAGTATGACTTCATTGAGGATTTTAGATTGTATAGTACTAATAAAAGTGACTCAATAGAAAGTTAAACTTTTTGGTAAATACATGGTTGAGGGAAAGAGAAAACTTAATATGGTCCTTATACAGTGTTAGTGATTTTGGAATTAGTGGTGATTGATTTGGATAAATTATATTGGATATTCTTGACTACCTTTGAAATAATTAAATGTTGGTTTATTCCATCATTGTTGGAGTTTAAAATTTTTTTGGATATAAGAAGTATATCCAGTATTCTATAAGGAATAAGGGAGCATTAATGTATTCAATAAGGTTTTATGATAATTTAGGGTGTTACCATGTTTTAATAGAATACATTATGAAGGTAATAACTTGTTATTATGTGAAAAACGATATCTTAATTATGTTTACATCCCATATAAATTTTTGGACGGTGAGTTTGGACACAATTATTTTGGATAAGTTTAAGGGTTTGAATGGAGTAAGTTGAGCACTTGATATTTTTTTTGAGACTAAATTATAATTTATTGGACACTTTGACCCAACCTTTTGGATTTTAGTAAAAATATAGAGGATTAAAGAAACAATATTGAACCTTATGATTTATCAAATGCGCTTTAGGAATAAAAAAATCATTTTTGATCATTAATTTCCTAGTGTAAGGGATGAAGTGAAAATAGATTGAAGCACAACCAAATGATGACATTATGATTATGACAAGTAGTGAAATCAAGAATGGTTTCTTGAGTTCTTATCATGATTGTAAAATAATCCCTCTTATTCAAGAAAAAGTATCTAAATAATAACTTATACTAATACCTTATATTTTTTTAACCGATGATACTTTAAATCGACATAGATTTATGGCATTGAGGTGCTCAATTTTCTATTTATTGTTCCCTTGTTTGTAATTTATAACCTCAATCACTCCCTATAAATATTTAATTTTTTCCTACAGTTATGTGTCTTTAAATTCCACTAATGTTCACCTATTCGAAATCCTAATTTAGTGGTGACGTTTTCATTTCCCTTTCTCTCTTAGTAATACTAAATTTTATTAACCGTATTTTGGATGTGGGTTTTCCACCAAGGTATTTTCAATTTTCAACCATTTATTTTTGAAAAATAATTTCAAATTAAGAAGAAAAAATTTATTGAAGGAGGGGAGAATGTAACATCCCAAAATTTTATAGTACGTTATCTCTTTAATGTAATTTTATATCTTATATTGCACACAACACTGACTTGTCTTGCGTTATACTCAAGATTGAGATTCTACGAAACAACACACTAGTTTTATTCTTATTTAAACGATATATTTATTTATCAATTAAATATTGTAATATGAATAGTAAAAAATAAATTTTAAATGTTATTTGTATTATTTTCACATAAATAAAACATATTTATAAATAAATGCATATGTTTTGTTAAAATAGTTATATATTTAGAAAGACTATTTTCATAACAGAACTACTTTTTATGTCCTTTTTTAAATAATAATAAAATTAATTTTAGACACTCCTAAAAATTTAATTTTTTAAAATAGACTTATTTTTTTAATTCATAATATCAAAATTAGATTAGGATTAATTTTTGGTATTTTCTCAAAATATTATATTTTTTATGAATAGTGAAAAAATACTGCATAGTACATAAAAACTGACTTTCACATTAAAATAATTATTTTTAATTTAAATTTATCTTAAAGTCAATATAGATACATAATAAATATATTATTCCAATTTATTTCATTAGATTCATTTTATAATAAGATTATATTTATAAAATTTTATTGAATTTTTTAATGTCTTTTACCCCCTTCTATGAACATTTGCAAATTTGAAAAAAATGTAATTTTACAACATCTATGAATTGAACTTAAAAAATCCGATATAAAATATTGTCATTAGTAAGTAAAATGTGGTTCAATTGGATGGAAATAATTTTTGGTGAATAGTAACATTTGAATTTCATTTAGCACGATTAAAAGTAAATATGGAAATTAAAGGTAAAAATAATATTATAATAATATAAAATTACCCCAAAACATGTCTTAATTCTATTGGATAAGTTTTTTTAGACCAAAATATACCTTATGACAAAAATATAATCCTATTTTGATCCAATTGGGATAGATTAGGACATTTATTATGTTTTATTTAAAGAAGAGTTAAAAGTGTTAAATTTAAATTATAATAACTAAAATATTTCTAATATAGGGTTATACATAAGATAAATTAAACTATAAATATTAATTATAAATATAAAAAGTTTTACTACATCATGGTATTTTATTTATAATTTTTAGACATTAAATAATTATATGTATTTATGATACAATGATGATGCATTAATTACCTTATTAATGAACGATTAAAATAAATGATATTATAAATATTAAAAAAAATTAATTTGAAAATTTTGATTCCATACACTAAATTTCTGGACAATATTTACATATTAGGGATGATTTAATACCTTTTTTATGTAATCAAGTTGTTATAACTTTAACAAAAATCAATTACTAGATAGTGTCAAGATTGACATAAATGAGATTTTAAAACATATACTATTTTCTTAAATGATATAAAAATACTAAAAATATGTGATTCATCCAAATGACATATATAATGATAAAAATTTCATTAATGATCCACTTGAGGTTCCCTGGGAATTTTATATTAACAAAATTTATCCTATAGTATAAAAATACAAGAAGACATGGTAAGAGTTAAACTGTCTGACTAAGGGTTAATCCCAAAAGATAAGGATACTTTTATGACCTAACGATATCTAAAACATATTTTTTTGAGATTATTTAGACACAAACTCATCTTATACTCGAAAAAAATAAATTTGGAGCTATTAGAAACCATAAAATCATTTTATAATTAATTAATATATCATGTTTTTTCTAAAGTTGTCCCCACCTCTCTTATAAATGGGAATCTACCTTTATTTTTTATTCACACCACCAAATCCATTTGTCTAGGCCTAACCCTACCAAAATATCCTACCAAATTCACTCACTTCAATCTATATGCCTTGACTTGAGCATAAAACCAACTTATGGAGCCCTTTTTTTAATCAAAAGGAAACACCCGGAGAAGAGGTAATTATTTTATCAACATTTTCAATGTTCTTTTCTTCTTATTCTTACTCTTTATTTTTTCTTACCATAATAAAATAATAATTGCAGTACATTCTATATTCTTATATATTATTATAAATATGGTACAACCATATTCTTTATTCTATCCATCCTATAAATGAAAAAGTCACAATGCGTGTGTACGCACGACTTGTCGTCTCCACATTGTGGTGTAGTTTGTTATTCAATACAACATTATTATGAAGGGTATAATATTGAGTATAATTAATGTAAATAATTAATATGACATGGTAGTTATTCTTTATATATAATATATAATACAATTAATAACTTTTCACCATAAATAGAATGATATTGGTGCTCGTTCGTACATACGTCTTACCGTCTCAACGACGCGATGAAATTCATCCACTACTGGAAAGTAGGTCTTTCCCCATGCATATATACCCATAGTTTAGAAAAACCATGGCTATAAGTGATATATTCTAATCTATTCCCATATTTCTATTAAAACTATGGAAATACATTTCTCTAATCCCACAATTTTACATGGATTCCCCACATCATTTCTCATTTCCGTCGGGCACCTCCCGCATGAAGCCTCCCCTCCCCTCCCTGGCCTCGAGATCCCGACAATGTCCCCCCTCCCCTCTCATCTCCCTCTCCTATAGAGAGATCCCCCCACCCTGTTGTCTCCCTCTCCTCAGGCGACGTCCCCCCACCCCTCTCGGCTCCCTCTCCTCTGGAAACATCCCTCGACCCCCTAATCATCTCCAGTCACATGAAACACCCCCCACGGATGAACTCCCTACGTGAAATACCCCTCTCTCATCTCTCTCTCCTTCCACCATCTCTCCTAAATTTCTTGTGGGTTATTGGTTGGTACTTAGAGGTATGCATTCATCTTATTTAATTATTTAATTTCTTAGAGTTATCCTCTCTCATGTTTCCCGATTTCATTTGACCAAACCCTAGGGTTTTTTAGGTTTTGATATTCAAACTTTTATACATGTTTCTAGGGCGTATCATGGTTCTCTTGGGTCTGTCTCATGTTTTGGCATTCAAAAAAGTGGTTGGGATCATCTTGGTTTATCTGCTGCCATTTGATGCGGGTTTATTCTTCTCTCTTTGTTTGGCACAATTTAATATGGGGCTTTTGGTGATTTATGTGCCTATCATTATGAATATAGAACTCATGTTTTTATGAGTCTTTTTCATTGGTGATTGGATCAATCAATTGAATATAATCGAAAAATATTCACATTGAATCATCATTATATAAAGTTCCATTTGGTGTGGTAGTGCCTATTCCGAAAGCGATGGAGGTAATAAGTCCAAGATAGATTAGACAAGCTTGAGTTCCCACATATTCTCTTCTTTCTATGCCTTCATTTACTGATCTTAGTTTCATATAATATTATAATATTGAGATGATGATGTATTCGCCATTGACTTCAATGGGGGAATTGGGGTCACAACTGGATAATTTAGTTGTTCCCTGTATGAATCATGAATTTGAATGGAATATTTAATAGTAATCTATTAATTAAATTTACAAGGGTATCTATTTAGAATCTCCTTCCACTAACCATCATCCTCTGATGGATTAATAGTGACACAACTCACCAATGTTGTAGGTTTACCCAAATTCACATTCCCATAGTCAATCATCTACATTAGTATATCCTTAAAAAGGATGTAGTCATATATGTTATTCCCTAACATTGGGAATGAAACGGGGAGTATGCAAGGATGCAATTCTAGTTTAATAGGTTTTTATGTTAGAATAAGATACAATAGATAATATGGTGTCTATAGATTTATATGCTAAAAAACACGATCACATAACATATAGTCATAAAATCACATGTCATGCCTCGTACTTGTCAATGAATTGTGTATGATGGTAGATATAAATACCACATAGTGTGCATGAATTCTCAATAAACCATGTATATTGAGATATAAAATCTGGTTTGTAAATCTAGGTCATATGGGAGTATATTCCCATATATCAACTTAGCTGTAAATTTTGGGACTATTGGGGAGGAAACCTTGTCCAATTGACCTTTTACACTGAATTTTTTATATGGAGTATAGATTTTAAGAATAATTAATTTCTATTACATGATATTTTGTTTGAAAAAGTATACATTCAGATAACCATAGTGTCTCACATTCAATGTCAGTTAGTGGAACATTCTATGTACGCAATAAAAACATAATTAGTCTATAGCCTTATAGACATAGTTTTTCTATAAGGATACACATAAAATTTAGAGAGTTTATGGGGTTATAGCCAAGTGGTAGAAGAAACGATGTAGAACTACACTCATAAGACCATGTTTGAGTCCTGGTAACCACATATTTTAGGGGGGGGGGGATTCTTGGTGCATGTAATGGATATAATACCTATAGAAATTCCCTTGGCCATCGGCGGAAGTGGAGGGTGCTACAATGGTAGGTGTGTTTTAGCAGAAGGATAATGGGTCGTGGGGTTACGTCAGTTTGGGTTTGGTGGACTTCTAACAACACCAGTGATGGTGAAGGTCTATGGTGTAGTGGGGGTTTAGGTAGTTGATAGGTGGTGACATCATTGGTAATAGTGGAGGGTGAACCTTAGCGGCAGGATTACAGGTCATGGTGGTGATGACAGCTGAGACCATATCACAGAAAGACAGTGGTAAAGGGCCTCGACATAGTGGTGACTATGAGAAGATGAAAGATGGTGTGATGGAATGGAAAATATGAAAGGTGTGGAAGAAAAAGGGAGGGTTAGATAATCAGTTGTAGATCCCTAAAGAGGTACATAGTATGAAGAACTACTATAAAATCTAATCAGATTTGTAGGGGGAGAGTGTATCTCATTGGACATCGGTACCATGAACTATTAAGTTCTATATGCGGCGTTTCATCCTAATTATCCTTGAAAGTTTGGAGTTTTGGAGCATCATAAAACATAACTAGGTTGGGGGATTCAATTTTATACTATTATTTAAGCCTTCTAGTCATGTATTAGGTACCTGTGCCTTTAGGAATATGGGCCATGTAAGGCCCCCTTCATGCTATTTTAAAAGGGAATTACCCATAATATAATAAAAAATTAAGGCTCTCGGGCCTCAGATCCATAACAATCAGTGAAAAGTACATGTAATGTATTTTCTTTTCTATAGTTCCTCTCACATATTATCACCTATGTGTTAGAATTAAACAAACAAATAGTTTATTTAGATGAATGTTTCACATAAAATACAATGGAATTATCCTCTTTGTAATTCAAGACCATTTATGAGGTGTTTAATGTGTCTTGTGTATCATAGATTCATTGGGATGATACTATTTATTTAGAGTGAAAGTAGGATTTGGTACTCCATTAGTGGAATACATATGCCGAAGAATGATCCCCCACATTATTGAGAGTGTTATGTATTCCCTTATTTATCTGGGTACAATCCACCATCCATAGATTCTATACTCCCTACTCTTTCAGGGTGTAGTCTTATACAATTAAAATTGGGTACAATATTACCCTAGAGAGATACTAAATAAAGTTTATGGTCCTATATATGATACATATATTTCATATATTCCATCCAGTTTTGGGGTTCCCTCCTCCATCCATTGAGGTTTTACTCTGTTAATCAATTCACCATTCCGTTAACAAGGTTTAAGTCCCCAGTTATATTTTTCATAGGTAAAGTGAAACTAATGGGTTATAAGAAGTTCTAGTATTTTGGTTCTCATTACGTATTCTCATATTTGGTTTCTTTGAGGAATTACTTATAGTATGTTTGTGCAGTCAATAAATTTTTATGGAATTTTATATCTAATTATTTAAGCATATATCGATTCTTAGGATTCATTATTTCCCCATATATCATGGGTATTGAGATAACATGTTGTTCCATATTATATTTTTGTTTTTGGGGAATAAAAATGGATATTTTTATACTACTACCTATATGGTATTTATTTGCAATAGATGGTGTGTCTATGCCTATGATATAGAGTTTGGGGTGACTTCAATGGATATGGAGCTGCTTCATAGTATTTCATGATGATTAAAATATAGTTGGAGATCATGTTAGGATTTGATGTTATTAGAATGATGGAATTGTGATGTTTTCATCAATCCATCATAAGATCACTCAACATATGTTATATGTCTTTTAGTTCACTTTGGTGTTATTTGAATAGAAGTAGGAGGAACCCTCAACATACGATTCTGACTAAAAGAAGTATTCATAGTTTTTATAGATTCAATAAATACCAGTATTTTGATAGCTTGAAATGTGTACAAGCTTGGATGTTCGAGTGAGTGTAATCCTCAATTGATTATAGAATTAAATAGATGAATGATGGAAAATTTCAATGGTGGTGTATCCTGTTGTATTAGAAATAAACCTCTATAAAAGTTGGTGGGACTAAATACCCCCACCCCCATGCACTACCTACCCCCTCCACCGAGCCCCATACCCTGCGTGCAGCTGCCCCCCCTACCTAGAGCTCCCCCTCCTCCCAGCCCCTTCCTACAGTATCCCCCAACCCCTATCCTGCAACATCACCCAACCCCTCCCCTCCCCCATCCCCATGCAATGTCTGAAGCTACCTGCCCCCTTCCCCCCTCCCCTTGCCTGCCCCCTACCCCCTGCCTACCTACAGCCCCCCCCCCCCCCGCCCTAAATGAAGCTTCCCCCCTCCCCTGAATACAACTACCCCCTCTCCCAGCCCACCCCCTGCCTATAATGCAATACCCCTCCCACCCAACCCAATGCTTGCAAATTATCTTGATCTATTTTACATACATGAGGATTTTTGTATACCATTGCATTTTTTACCACTGCATTTTGTTCTTCGAATATAATAGAAAACACTACTAATTTAGGATCAAGTTGTTGCGGTACTTTATAATATTCCCTTCCCATATAAGCATTCCAATAATTATCCCATATATTACTCCATATTTTTTTATCAATAAGTTATTTCATTACAGGTGATTATTAATAATAGGAATAGGATCTAAAACAATGGTTTCATACCTACAATTTCTCTAAAACATGGGTATAGAGTATCTCATCTGACCTATACCCACAGTTGATTAAAAAAACATGGGTATATTCCCTTACACATATAAGATCACTCAGGAACCTTCTCCCCCCACCTCTTCGATGAGCCCTCATCCCCTTCTATGAGCTCCGGCCTCCCCACCCCTCCCCGCCTCTACCTTGACCTCCCCGCCTCTGCCTCGTCCTCGACCTCCGAGCCTATGCCTAGACCTCCCAGCCTCTGACTCTGTGTTGACTTCATGGCCTTATCCTTCATCTCGACCTCCCGACCTCCACCTCTACCTCGACATCCTGACATCTGCCTCCGCCTCCAGCCTCCGCCTCTGGCTCGACCTCCCGACCTCCACGTCCGGCTCGGCCTCCCGGCTTCCACCTCCGGCTCGACCTCATGGCTTCTACCTCTTGGCCTCTACCTCTATCTAGACCTTCATGGTATGTGTGGTTTTTTGGTTAATTTTTTCTCAAATTTCAAGATTTACCTCCAAATACTATCTTCTACATGTCGCGGAATCTTATATAGGGTATAGTAAGTTGGTCTATGGTTTATATGGAAAATTATTGGTGATCCCTTGGATCAATGTTTGTGAGGACCATATCTCTTCATTTCAAATATAGGTTTTTGTAGGTGGATATATTTCCTCTATTAGAGTGGTATGAATACCTATACAAATACCTTTGTGTAATGTGTACACAGTGGACATACCAGCTCTTGCTGGCTTCCCTGCTGAAATTTCTGATAAAATATTATATCTTGATGTATGTTAGTGAGCAAGACGAGAAATAAATTGTTTCTAAAGATTTTTATATTTGATTTTGATCTTTTTTTGAATATGGTATTATTATGTGGAATCTCTTTTATTGAATGTGAAACAAAGTGAAATGAAACTTTATATTCTAGCTTATTCATCTTCATTAATTCCTTTTTTCTTGGTAAGAATGTGACACATTCCTTTGCAACATGACCAATTACCTTCCATCTCCCGCCCCACCTCTGCCTCCGCCTCCGCCTCGATAGTGATTGATATTCATTTGTAGTGATTAAGGATATATTAGATGTTCTCTAAAATATATTATTTTGTGTGACATAATTACCCTGAAAAAACCAAACCAAATGAAACCAAACGTGTACCTCTCCAAACAAAACTGACATGCATAAACCGATGCTAACCTGACATGAACTGAGTAGAACCAGACATTATTAAATTGAATCAAAATTGAATAAATGTAACTTGATCCATAATGGATATAATAAAACCAAATAAAAACTAGAATGAACTGTTTTTAGGAAAACATTCACAAACTAACTGAACCTAACTGGAATAAATGTAAATCAGAAGAACCAAAATAGATCTGAATGATCAAAATCAAGAAAATAGAATTCAAATAGAAAAAAAATTGAATGAAACTAAATTGGACCAAGTCAATATTATATAACTTGAACTAATATGATATTACAAATTATTAATCAAATTAGGCCAAATATAATGAATTCAAACCAATATTCCTGAAACTGAAATGAACTAAACCAAACTAAACCAAACTGATATGAACCAAATGTAATAAAATTGAGTTTATTAGAACCCAAATGAATGAAATTTTCCAAGATAATATAAATAAAAACATGATAAAATAAATCTAATGAAAATGTACCAAACAAACTTATATTGAACAAATCCAAACTATGTTGAAACTCGAGCCAAACTGATTATATACTGTTAATAGGAAGAGTGATTCTTATTTAATAGGACTCTACTATTTGACAATATCATTGTCAAACTTGGATCTATTTCCCCCTCTCTTGCAGAAAGATGATTGGACCCATGAGGCATTGTGGTTCTTATATGTTGTGTGGTGACTTGTTTAATCACATGAGACAGGTATGTTATAGTTGAATTTTTATTCTATCTTCTTTATCGCATTGGACACTTTGTCCTTTTTCCACTTTCTATGGATGAAAGGTACTTATATTCTACGAAGGGGTATTGAAGGGCACTGGAGGCGGCTACACAGTTTTCTTTGTAGGGGAGGGAGATCGGTGTAGTTGAGGGATTAATAGTGTGTTTCATTTTTGTCTGGTCTTACTGTGTTGCTTCTGTTTATTTTATTTTCCTTCGACATAGATGTCCGACATACAGATGGGACATGCCAAAATTTTATTTATTTTCTACTACTGTTTTAATAAATTTTTTGTGGGGGAAAACGTCCCTGAGAGGTGATTACTTGATGCTTGGACACTTGTTTCTTCCCATGGTCATAACCCATCCACCTTAGTCCATCCTAGTATTCCTATAGCAGAGTCTATGTTTGAACCAAGGGAAGGCCTAGGAAACAAGGATAATTAACGAGGGATTTAGAATGTCTAGGAATGAAGTTTGAATTCCCATGAATAAGGATTGAGGACATTGGAATTTATAATGAGCAATTATGGGAGACTGTGCGATATATATTGATTCTGAAAATACTATGGGTATAAAAGGTGGTGAAATGATAATTCATTGGGACTAATTAATGGAAATTCACATTCATAACCAATTTTATAATGTAATATCAGATCATGAGCTACTGTACATTGTTGGAGTTGATGATTAGACTCCATCCCAATGCAACTATAAAAATACCTTGGTAACAAAAATACTTTATCATACACTAGATAGTCTAGTTTTAATTTCCCAATAAAAACTTCATTGACCTCATGGTTGGGCTTAGGACTTGTTATAAGATTGCAACTGAGGGTAAGGCAGTTATTCCCTTATCACATACCATGAGTGGAGTTCCACACAACCCTAAATACATCAATATCCCCAAAACAAATACCTGAGGTTGTCTGAAGCTACCTTCGTTCTCTGATACAATGTTAGGAACAAGGTGAATCTTCTCACCGGTTCTTCTATGAAGATTTCGTTCGTTCTTAGTGCCACACCAAACATTTTTTTTTCTAGAGAATTTCAATCATCTAGAAAATGACCGGTAAATGACTCATGATAATTGGGTTATGTGGATTGACTTGTCAATATCTACTAGAAAAAAATAAGTGGCCCTTGTAAGACTCTCAACATTCAAAAATATCGCGCTTAGAAGCAGGGTGATTAATCCCTTGTCTGAGACACAAAAGGAAGTGTTGCATAACACATATAAAAGACAATTTCCTATTTTTTTCTTCATACTCCGGTTTTATAGGTGTGAAAACCTTCATCGTGGTCAATATGTGATCTACGTAAATCTATGAGTATCCACATTCAAACTCACCTTTGAAACTCCTTGAGAATATTGAAATTTGAATCTTTATTTAAAAATATTCATTTAAGAACCTGGTCTGCAGAGTCTTCATTAAAAACATTCCTTAAAATCAAATCTTGAATATCACAACACTGTATTCTTAATTTAAGACTCTGAATAATATAGAATCTATATTACCAAAAATCTTAATTCAAAACATCGCTAGCATGAGACCCAAAAACTTTATTTATGAAACCATCTAAACCATGAAAGAGTAAAATTCACATGTTGCATGTTTTTCCTCATGAACACTGCATGTTAGCCTACTTTTCCACACCTATAGCCATAGTTCCCATTCTATAATAGCTTCATGGATGATTCTGAATCCTTGTTCAATAATATTTATGCAGTCCATTGAAATTTTGTGTAACCTTAGCCTACTAAACCAGTTAAAAATTGCTCTATCATTCATGTATTTTAAATTTGTTCCAGATTTCAGATATTAAGATCTATTCTAGCTTTAATATATCATCCACCTCATTAATTGAACTAGTGAACATGATCCACATCCAATTTACAACCTATATCAACATTAATTCTTTGTCCAAACACATATCAATATCTCCATATCATGAATGTCATTTCATTATGAAATTCTTCCATGAATAACGTCACTCTCAGTCCTCTTCCTAGACTTATTATTTATGTTAACACATTGAATACACTCTTCACATATATATTTTCAACACATCTTCAACACATCTTCAACACATCTTCAACACATGTTCAACACATCTTCAAAAAATATTCAACACATCTTCAACACATCTTCAACACATATTCAACACATCTTCAACACATCTTCAACACATCTTCATGAAGTAGATATTAATTCCATTATTCTTGATAAATTCCTTGACACTCTAATCAACCATACCTCATTAATACCTTATATATTTTCCACAAATCCAACCAATCATGACTTGGTTGCAACAATCCCCATCTTTGGATGATCCTATTCTTGAATTAGTTTTATCTGTTAGAGAGGTTAGTGGACCTATTCCTCCTATTCAAGAGAAGGTGAAAAATACTATCTTATAGGATGATATAGTATAGGAGTATCATCCAGCCTATGAGGTAATTTCTTTTAAATATTCTCTATCAAGGGTCATCTCTGATGAGAAACTTGGAGAAGCATCTAAGAATAGTAAAGATGAAATGGAATATGATGCGTAGGCTAAGGAGGATTCCAATTACTAGCAAGAGCAATGAAGTATTTATTCAAAGAACCAGAAAGGTAATTCAATGATAGTGGCTACCACTTGAAGGAAATCCAAGATAAAACCTTAAAACTTGGTTTCTCACTCCTCTACCCCAAATTTGGGGAAATCCCTTTCTAGAATTGCATTGGATGCTAAGCATTCCAATAAGACAGTTGGTGAATCTCAACATCATGTAGTTGTTGTTTACAGTGTGTAGTCAGTACCTATGATGAAAGGTTGTTCTCCACATGGAGGTAATTCTAATATGGCCTCGTTTCACTCTTTATTAAACACTCCTTCAAGTACCTCTCATATGAACAGTGTCTGTCCAACTGGAATATCAGTGAGTTGTGACTAATTCAATGTTAATATTTTGGATGCTATGATTTCTTCTGCCTTGAAGTGATCTAATGGAATTGGAGGATCCCATCCACCACTAACTAGTACCACTAATAGCCTGGTTCTTGGATCACCTACTTTGCAGACTCATACCTCTAATCTTATTAAGGGTGGACACAATAAATATTCCATTTCCTTAACCCCTTCTCTTAATGTAGAATGGGTTGGAAATGCTACAAACTTGTCTTACAAGTAGTCTACTAGTGACAATACTTCTTCCTGGGATAGTCATGGGGTTTCATATTTTTATACTCCCATGACAGATAAGTTAGAGAGAACACCGACCACAGAACTGGATCATCGTGTTAAGGGGACTAAAAAAATTAAAGGTGAGTATTCACAATTCATTAGAATTACAGGAATCAGGATGTAGTGAAGAGGATGGGCAAGAAAAAAATTGGGTTTAATGAAGCAGCTAGTTGATGTGGTAATTCTAGACGATAGAGATGGGGCATGGATAGTGGCTGCCACTTTAGAAAAGACATTTTTCTTATTACAAATTTAAAAATGATGACTTAGTATACTTGGCATCATCTTCTGTACTTTGCACCAAACTGCAACCCAATTCATGTTACTGTAGCAACCCAATTCGGATTACTGTAGCAACACAGTGAAGCAAGGATGTATTTTTTGCATCCTCTATCAGAAATTATTTGGATTCAATAAGACATAAATGATTGTGATGCTTCGTCATTAAGAATTTATTTTGTACTTTCATGATAAAAACTTTTTTACTTCTTTGAACACTTTGGCCATCTCTGCTTATGTCTTAACAGGTGAAAACAATGCATTGTGGTTTCATTGTTTTTTCATTTTGGTTTTAATTGCTTCACAGGGGGTGGGGGCGGGTTGCAGGGTGGGTGGGCTGGGTGTAGGGGGTTGGGGGTAGGGGGAGGGGGGATGGGTGTGTGGGGTTTGGGTGAGGGTGGGGGGTAGTGGGGCTGGAGGTGGGCAGTGAGGGGCAGTGGGTGTGAAGGTTGGGGGAAGTTGGGGTGAAGGGGGAAGGGGGTAGTGTGGGTGAAGGGGGCATGGGGTGCAGGGGGAGGGGTGTTTATGGGGGGAGGGGGTGTCCTGCTGGTGCATGTGGGAGGGGGGGTGTCCAGGGGTGTCTGAGGGGGGGGGGGGGGGTGGTGTCCAGGGGGGTGTCTAGGGGGAGGTGGTGTCCAGGGGGGATCCATGGGGTGTATAAGGGGGGGTACATGGGGGTATAAAGGGGTGGGTTTCTAGGGGGTGTCCAGGGGGGTCCAGGGGGTGTCTAGGGGTGGGTGTCCAATGTGGGGTGTCCAAGGTGGGAAGTTTCTCTTTATATGGGGGTGAAAGGGGGTTTTGTCCAGGGGGAGAGTGGGGGTGTAAAAGGGGGGAGGGGTGTACTGGTGGGGGGGGGTCTGTCTAGGGGGAAGGGAGGGGCTGTAGGGGGAGTGGGGGTGTCCAAGGTGGGCAGTTGCTGTTTCTGGGGGGGGTGGAAGGGGGTTCTGTCTAGGGGAAGAGTTGGGGGTGTGCAAGGGGGGGGGGGGTGTCGATGGGGGAATGGAGGGGATGCAAGGGGAGTGGGGAGGGGTGTCCAAGGGGTGTCTTGGGGGTGTCCAAGGTGGGTAGCTATTGTTTCTAGGAAAACCCTCTATACCCATGGTTTAATGAACCATGGGTATATATGTTACTATGAATTTATTTATACCTATAGTTCTTTGAACTGTGGGTATGTGTGTTTGAAGAAAACTATCCATACCCAATGTTTACATAACCGTGGGTATAGAATTTGTGCTGTAAAAATGTATACCCATGATTATGTAAACCGTGGGTATAGACGTATACCTACGGTTTACCAGAACCGTGGGTAATATGAAATTTCATTGGGCTATACCCATGGTTTCTAAAAAATTGTGGGTATAGGGAAATCCTGACGGCTCGAGAGCCCATGGTTCATAAAACCGTGGGTATATCCCATACCCACAGTTTCATGGGCTATACCCACGGTTTGAAACTGTGGGTATAGGGAAAATTTCCAGTAGTGATCTTCAAGGGTCACTATTCAATTTTTTTTATAAATATATATATATGTATTATGTATGATATATATGAAATAATATTTCTACTAGAATAATATATATTTCTATAGATAAACATATTTTATTTACATACTTCCATACAATACGATAAGAAAACGGAAAGAATGTTCATGCTTACGTACAGACTACCAGCTCCATTAATGGTGTTTCCATTTCATATATCTATCTTTTATAAATATTTATTTTCTGAATATATATGATATATAAATCATGTTTTTTATTCTTTAAGTATGTAAATCATGATCTAAGTGATATGATCAAGAATAACATGTTAAATCACGTACAACAAAGAAAGCGATTATTACCCGAAATGTTTATTTTAACATAGAAATTATTATTAAATGTGTAATATAAAGTCATAAATGAATCATATATGATATCATAAATATGAATATGGTACTGGTATAATTTAATAACATACTATGGTCATTATACATGAGGTTAAACCTACCCTCGACTAAAACAATGTACAAGGTTAGGGTTAATTACTCAATCTAATTATTATTTGAGATTTTTAATGTGTAAGTATTTATTGGGACAATTTTATCATCAATGTCTATGTTTCATAAAAATGTATTCCAAAGGAATCTTTTAATGTTTTATGGATGGTTATCTTTAACTATATCATCATTTTAAATGTTTTAAATACTTTTTTTCTAAATATATTTATTTAATGTCCATATTTTAAAAATGATTTTAAGGATTTATTTATATGGACATGATCTTTTAAAAATTTTAATTATTTTCAAAATATTCACAGTGGTACAAAAAAATTTGATTCAAAAATCCCTTTTAAATTACATCCTTAAAATATTGAGTGACTTTTAAAATAATTTCATGCCAAAGGTATATTTCCCTTAAATAGTTTTAATGATCATTTTCAACTATGTCAATATCCTTTACTGGATATTCTTCTTCATTGAATTTGATTTATTATAATATAATCTTCCATATTGTATTGAATGAGTTATTATATTTTTAACTGTGGATGTGTAATTTCAATACCATTCATGGTTTATGGTTACAGTAGTGACATTTTGTATGCTAGTTTTAATTGGAATGATTATGTTATATTTCAGTCTTTTCATATGAGGAATGCATTGGACTTAGTAAGTGATGGGTGAGTCCCACTTCAGTCCCTTGATGCGTCGGTAGGTCTTATGATACAAACTAGTGTCTTGGAATAAGGCCTTGATAGAATGTTTTTTAATGGTCTTGGAAAAAGGGCTTGATGTAGTTGTTATAATGTCAGATATTATGCATTCCCTCATTATGAAATATGGAATTACATGTGGTTATTTGACTAGTAGAATGTACATGTGAATAATTAAATGACATTATTTGATTTATCTTTTTCATATTATACTAAATTTTATGTTTAATGGTATTGTGTATCAATTTTACACCATTCCAAAAAAGTTTATGCTTATTTTTTACAGCTTCCTCTATATTGTTTATCATTACAGAGCATTTAAACTCACCCCTTTCTTATGTTTTACTTTCACAAGATTACCATAAGTGTATTATTATTTGTATTAAGGTTTAATCTAAGTGAATAATGAAATTCTCAAAGGATTATCTATGTTGTATTTTATGTTTGAAATTGTAATGTGATGTTCATGTATGTAATCTATTTTCCAAGACTACTAAACTGATCGGTCCTTTGGGACTTGATTAATTGTAATAATTCCAATGTAATGAAATAATTCACTGGTTATTGGATTTTGGGGATGGGGAGTTACAAGATGATCTTAGGTTCCAGGGCCTTCGAGGTTCAAACTCAGAGAGAGGTGGCCCCAACAATTTAAATTTTTTCCTTATGGTTCTGAAGCCTTTCCTATAAGCCTAAAACATGTGTTTTCTATATTAGGAGTCTATGAGAATCTCTAGATTTAGTTTCCAGTGACCATTAGAGATAATTATGGTGGAGGTGTGAAGGTTCATCCCCCACCTCACCAACAGTTTCTAGATATGTCGTTTTAGTAGTAGGGACATCAAAATCTTTCTCCTTTGAGGGAAGACAAGGAAGGTAGAAGCTGGCCTTAGGATGTTACTTAGGGACCTCAGTACAGGCATGGTTAAGGATGTGGTCATCAGTAGAGTTTAAGAGAAGTAGGTCATGGTCATTTACATGAATCAAATGCCGAAATTTCAATAGGGCCTAAGATCATTCGAGGTACGATCAATTTTTTCATTACTCTTGCTTAAGATTTCTTAGATTTAGGAGAATCATACTCCTTTGTTTCATCATATATATCTCGTGTTCTATGGTTTTATGTCGAGAGACTTCCCATGCCTCTAGTGTTGAGTATGCTAGTTTGAGGTTAGACCATCTTGTTTGATGTGTGTCGGGGATATATATTGATGATGGGACCACATCAGTCCTATGGGGATCTTTTTTAGTTATATATTCAACTGTATGATGTCTTAATTTTAATAAAATTATTGTACTCTATTCATTCTATTATATAAATCATCCAAATGGGAGTCATGTTTTCATAAGTGGATGGCTAGAGTGTGGATTTTGTTTTTGAGTGGAGTTTTAAGATGGGTAGTCGGTGTATGGATCACCTTTATTCCTTATTGGCTGAGTTTTCAGTGGAACCGGTGGATGATATGATGGTGGATGTTACCCGCATCATTGGTGAATTTATATATGTCTTCCTTGAGGAGTTTTTGACTCCCCACCCTTTATTTTTTGTTGAGTTTGGTATAGAATTACATCTTGGTGCCTCTCTGATTTCAATGGATCCTTTTCAGATAACACCTTCAGAGTTGTGGGGGATAAGGTTGCAGATAGATGATATGATGAATGAGGGATTTATCTTTTCTAGTGAGTTTCCATGGGGTGTTCCTGTATTTTTTTCAAAAAATAGAGTATGGTGGTCTAAGTCAGTGCATAGACTACCAAAGGTTGAATCATGTAACTGTCAAGAACCGTTATCCTCTCCCGAGGATAGAGGATCTTTTCGACCAACTAAGGCGATCAAGTTGGTTCTCTAAGACCTATCTGTAATATGGGTATCACCATATGAGGGTGAATGAAGGTGATATCCCAAAGACTATATTCAAATGAATGTATGGGAACTTTGAGTTCGTGGTCATGACATTCTGTGTTACAAATTCATGAGTCTTATTAATGGGACATATGAACTCACTCTTCTGTGACTTCAGGGATCATTTTTTCATAACATTAATCGATGAAATAAATATCTAATTAATGTTATAGAAGGATCATATCATGTATCTTAGGACTATCTTGGAGGTTCTTTGATGACACCATCTCTATGTAAATTTTTCCAAGTGTATGTTCTGGACAAGAGAGGTACATTTCCTCATACATGTGGTGGTGGATCAGGGTGTAACAAAGGACCCGTCAAGGGATGGGGAATTTTTTTCCCTATATAGGACCCAATAATGTTGTAGAAGATTGATGTTTTCTCATTCTAGCAGGCTATTATCATAGATTCAAACCCAATTTCCCCAGAGTTTCATCCCCGTTGATGTATTTGAACAGAAAGTACTAGGCTTTTGTATGGAGTGAGTAGTGTGAGGCATTGTTCGAATATCTAAAGGGGAAGTTGGATTGTTCTCAGGTGATCTAGTTTCCAGAGGTAGGAGTGTTGTTTATGGTGTTTTGTGATGCTTCCTACCAGGTATTGGGATACATGTTGACGAAATAGTAGTGAGTGATGACTTATGGGTCTAGGAAGTTATGTCCACATGAATGTAAATATTCCACCCATGATCAAGAGATAATATAAGTCTGGTTCTCACTAAAGTTGTTGCATCATTTCCTCCATTTGGAGTTCTTTAAGGTCTTCATGGATCATAATATCATGAGGTATATCTTTTCCTAGTGAGATATGAAAAATTGATAGTGGAGGTGGATGGTGTTTCTATATGACTAGGACGTTGAAATCTATATCACCGTAGGAAATAGATATGTCATGGATGATGCTTTGAATATGAAGTCATAGAATTTTGTAGATAGGGAATCTACAGACACTTGGAAGAAGACAAAGGAGTTAGCTTTCATGCACATAGATGCAATAATGGATGGAAGTAGAGGCTTCTTATTTCAGATGATGGTTCAGTATTCTCTATTACAATTGGCGGATGATTCTCAGTGGGGATACTCAAATCCAAAGGTGATGTGAGATCACATTGAAAATGGTCATTCTTCAGAAGGATGGTTGGATTCATATGTTTTTTCATGGGAAGATATTTGTTCCAATGGAAATGTGTGAGGGTGTTCTCTAGGAGTTTCATAGATCACCCTTAGCTGTGCACCCATGAGTTTACAAGATGTGCCGCATCATGACAAGGGACGTCTAATGGACTACTTGAAAGTTTCCAGTGGTGGTGTTTGTGGAGAAGTTATTACTATTCTAGGATTTAAAGGCTGAGCACTGCATTCCTAGTGGTTTTTTGCAGCCTCTAGATATCCCCTAGTGGAAGTGGGATGAAATCTCGATGGATTTAATCATAGGGTTACATAGGGAATAGGGTGTTTTTGATGATATCTGGATAGTATTGGATCAACTGACAAAATTGGTTCAATTATTAGCAGCCAAAGAGTCAGGTGAAATGGATACCTTAGCTAGGAGGTATGTTGATGAGGTGGTGAAGATTCATGGAGTTTCGAGGTCCATCATCTTGGATTGGGACACATAGTTTACCTAATGGGTATGGAGGTCACTACATCATGTTTTTTTGCACTATGTTATGCCTAATCACTACCTTATACCCTCATATAGATGGGAAAATAGAGTGGACCATCCAGATATTGGGGGACATGTTTCCGGCATGCGTCTTGGAATTTGGTGTATCATGGGTATGATAATTTTCCTTGGTGGAGTTCACTTACAATAAAAACTATCATTATTATATTGGCATGTCTCCATTTGAGGCATTTTATTGGGGACCATGTCATTTATCCTTGTTCTAGATAGAGGTTATGGATGCATCTATTATTGGTCTGGGCGTGGTGTAGAGAATGACCAAGATGGTGTATCTTGTTCATGAGAGTATAATGGTAGAACATGATCGACATAATTCATACGCCAATCCTAGGAGGTGGCCCTTGGAGTTTGAGGTTGGGGGCCACTTATTTTTGAATGTTTCACCTCAACATGGTCAGAAGAGGTTTGGAATAGTGAGAAACAATTATCTATGTTCCGTTGGACCATTTGAGGTTTTGGGGTGAGTTGGAAAGGTGACACACAAGTTGGAATTTCCACCTTTTTTGGAGAGAATCAATGATGTCTTTCACGTCTCTCAATTTTGTTGGTATCTACACAACGAATCTAACATCATTGACTGGGGAGAGTTGGATATTGAGGATGATGCGACATTTGTCGAATGACCAGTGGAGATCCAAGATCATTGGGAGAAGTTTCTAGGTGCATAGACCATTCAATTGGTACATGTTTTGTGAATAAATGTTGTCCTGAAGGATAGTACATTGGATCGAGAAGCGCAAATGCATGCCCATTACCGAGATTTGTTTTGAGTTTTTATTTCTTATGTATTCATTTATGATGTGATTCTTGAACCTTATTATCTATGAGATGAGTTGCATATTTTTTCATAACGTGTGAAAATTTCCTAATATATGATAATGGGAATACTAGATTCCTAATCAAGATACATTAATGAGGATGTGATTAAACCCATGCGGGTGAGTTAGTGCCACCAAGAGAGGATAGTATCATGACATGGAGGATGGAATTCCTTGATTCATGTATTCAAAATGGAATGGTTTTTTTATTGTGTGGTGTGTATTGTGGTCAGTTGGTGTAGTATATTTCAAATAATATGTTCTTGGATGTTGAGGTTGCAATCTAGATTTCAAAAAACATAGTGTGGTTTATTGTTGAACATTGTTGTGCTTAGTCAGTATGTTGTTTCAATCAAAGAAAAATCCTTGAGTGGTATCTCATGGGGTGGTTATTCGGACCCCTATTTTCCTTCTGGGTTGGTTATTAATTCTATAGGATGGTAATATTTGGGAGGTATATGATATAATGGAATGAACAACCTTAGTCCATTACTTTGTGGAAATATGGTGTCTGAGGTGTTCTAGGAGGCTACAATGAATCATTTCTAGAGTTATCCGAAAATACAGTTTTCCAATGGTAGGTGGCATTGATAGGAATAGTTAGTAGGTGGAATCAGTATCTGTCATCTATTTTTGGAGTTATTAGGTGGCTTCGTTAGGTGGCGTCAGTAGGAGGTGTCGATAGGTGGTTTTGGTAGGTGGCATTGGTAGGAGGCATCATTAGGTTCCATTAGAAGGTGGTGTCTGTAGGAAGGGTCTTTCAGTGGCATCAGTGACTCAAGACGATGACTATCCATTAGTATCTCTCATTGGAAACTCACCCAATGTTGATTCATATCCAATTGTTTGTCAAAAGTCTAGTTTTCTCCGTTTTTTCCAGATTTTCCCCTTTAACGTCTTATATGATGTAAAATGAGTTTAAAACCATTTTTAAGTGTATTTGAAGCTATTTAAATGGATATAAAATATATATTCAATTTACTTACACTATAGAGAATCATAAATGGACTAGGTGTGTGGCCTTGTTCAAGATCCACATTTAAAGGCCTTTAAGAACCATTTCATCTATTGATAAAGGATCTTGCCTATCTAAATCTTGGAAACATTCCTCCCTTGCGTGTTTCCTTTATCTCTGGATATCATGGAGTCTATAGAAAATTTATTCCCCTATCCATTGTGTCTTTTTCTTAGGCATTTGGATCATGTATCCCTGGAGGTTCCTCCTAGTTCATGCCCCCCGTTCTGGGTGCAAGGCGGAATTAATGATCATATTTTTTTCTCTATGTAGGGATTCTATCATCTCTCTCTTAATTGAACATCATTTGTGGTGGGTGTATGAGAAATATCTTGTGATGATATATTAATTACAAATAAATAAAGATAATAAAATCTATATAATATTGATACACATGGTCTTGGGAAAATTGATTCATGATTATGTTTAATTGGATACAAAAATTATGATCTTTATAGGATATATTACTAGAAAAAATCACGGTCATTGGAAGTCTTTGTTTTCACACCATTAATGGCTTGTGGATGTATAATATTGATCCTATGTGAATGAACATATGAATATGAAATTTGTTTACCACATTTATTTGGTTAAATAAATTGATTAATCATGATCAAACTTGCTCAATGATAACCCCTGAATTATCAAAGTGGAATCAAAGAACCAGTGTTTTCTATATCTGAATACACCATGCTTTGTTGGTGTGGTTGTGTGTTATAGGATAATTTGTTCAATATTTTCCCTTGTTTCAATTTGTGGTGCTGGGGTTGAGATCACAGCTATTGATGGGGTGAAACTGGTGGTTAAATGGTATAACAAGGTTGAGATATTGTTTGATTGTGGAATGGATGGTAAGTGTATGAGTAGTGGGGATGCATGTTCAGGTTGTGGTATATTTATGTTACTGGGTGTGGTGTTGTTATACAATAGGGATATGGGGATGGTTGTTATTAGCTGTGTTGTAGAGTTTAGTAGTTATATTGCGTTTTTCTTATTTAGAGGAAGTATATGGTGGAATGACATTGAAGAATAATGATGGAAGTGGTTGGTATGGGTGTTAAATGGAGATGAATGTGGTGTGGGTTAACTTTTGATGGTTATTTTTACACAATGTGACCTTGGTGTGGGGCTTGTTTAGTGTTGTGATTGGTAGTTTCCCATGTAGTGATGGAATAAATAAATGATCTCCTTAATAAAGATTGATAATGGGTTAAAAGAGTAGGCTAGGGGTATGTTTGAATTGTGGCTTATTGGGAAAGGTGTCAATCTATCAAATTCCAAAGTGAGCATTGCTAGAGTTAAATAATGATTTTATATGTAGTAGTAGAGGTTGAATTATCATAGGATGGTTAATAGTTTTATTGAGGAACCATAGGATGGGATTGAGTGTTTGATACTATATATATAAATACCTATATTTTCATTGTGTTTTCTATACACACCCCACCCTCATTGAGCACTATATGTTGAACACCCCCATTTTCATGGGGGAGGATGTCTTTCCCAAGTATTGTAATGACCTGGAAATTTCATGGAAATTTTTGTTTCTTAATTTTCTTTGGAATTTTACAAGAGCGCAGTTTCTGATGGCACCTAATTCCGAGGCCCAGTGTGCCCGGAATCATGTTTCGAAGTTTGGCTCAGGTACGTTCAGGGAACGAACGAGCGGGTTTCTATAACTATTGAACTGGTGCTCGGAATCGAATTCTGAGGGCACCGATGGAATCACAGCTCCGGTATTTTCTTAGAAATGTCTCTTCCGAAGTTGCATTTGCTCAGTTGTGGTTTTTAATTTTTGGGTTTAAAGTTATGAAATAAAATAAAGTTGTGCGACAATTTTTGTTTCACTTAAGCCACATAAAAGCAACTTAAAGCCGCTTAAGCTGAGTTGATGCGGATAAGGTGTTATCCAAAAATATCCTACCCTCTTAGTAGGATATTTGTGAGGTGGGGCCCGCACGAGCCCCACCGTTTCTTTTCCGCTAAGTAATGCACCCGCGAAAACCCGTCATTATGAAAGTCAACTGACGCGTTTTCTTAAATTCTTAACACACCATTTAATTGGGCGGTTTTATTCGTTTAATTAATTCTATGAATTAATTTAATCGTTTCTTAACCTATTTTTCAATCCGTTGGCGTAATAATAAAATAAGACCAACGCACGACATCTGGAAAAATGTTCGTTGAGAGGATTTGACAGAAACCAAGAGTTCTTCATCCTCCTTCACGAAGAACACGGAGAACGCAAAGAACGCGAAGAACGCTGGCCTCCGACAAAGAACGCCGATCTCGCGGAAATCGACGACGCGACGCCGTATGCCGCGACGACAATGTTTCCTCTCCCACGACATTCTTCTGCGACGTTCCTTCATCCGCAACGAAAATATTTGATCACCCGTTGAGGTGAGAGATTGCGGTTCTTTAATTTTACTTTGAGGATTAAAACAACAATATGGATTTAATTATTATTAATTAAATCTGTTGTTGTTTAACCTCGGAGTTCGTCGACGCGTCACTGTATTCCGCGACGACGCGACACCCTTCCGCGACGACGTGACGCCTATCTGCGACGACGCGACGCCCTTCCGCGACGCGACGATCGCCTCCTTCCGCGGCGATCAACTCCACGAAGAACGCGCGTGCGACGAATTGACGAGGTAGGGGTTTGTTGTGAAATAATTTATATTTCCCATGATCGTTTCTTTTAAAATAAAGAACCCGGTTTCATAAGAACAATTTTAATTGATTAAAATTGTTGTTTGATATGTTGATTATTCTTCCTAATTGTTATCGCCTAACGTGGAGGGTGCGGGCCAAACATACACGGCCCGAAAACCCTCCATCGTTCTTCGTTGTTGTGTGGATTTTGCGGGCGACGACAAAGCATGCCGCAGAGGCGTTTTGATGATTATGCAGTGATGAATGTATCCCAGGATGAACAGCGGCGCAGGCGGGAAAGGAATCAGACCACCGGAGCAACTCCGGTGGCCCGCGGCTGCGCAGGTCCGGCGCACTCGGGACGCGGCATCACCACGTCCGTTGACCTGGGCGGCCCCCATGTGGGGGCCGCGGGGTTGTCATGTGGGGGCAGCATGCCCCCCGCGTTTGCTCGGCCGCTCGGCCGAGCCGAGCCGGGCCAGCCGGCCAGGCCAAACCGGACCGGGTCCAGCTGGGTGGGACCGGGTCGGGTCGACCCGGTTCGGCCGACCCTGGGGGGGTCGGGCCGGGTCGGCCCGGGCCTAGACCCCCCGTCTTCAGACTGTTTTCTGTCTTCTGTCCGTAACATGAGCTACGAGCCTCCGAACGATGCGCCGTTAGCGGAAACGCGATCCTTGGATCGAGACGGTCGTTTCGGTATACTGCATTCAAGGTTTCAGGATACTTTGGGTTCGGCCGGGTTGGTTCGCACACGAAACCAACCGGGCCCTCGGAGCAGAAATGCTCATATCTTGAGTTCCGGACGTCCGATTGACGTGCCGTCGACATTGTTGAATTTCTCTAAGTGAAACGGATCTTTTGGCTTACTAAGCTCGAGGTTTGGATACAGGTGGAGTTCGATCAGGTTGGTTTTTCTTTAAAAACCAACCGGGCCCCTGGGACAAAAAAGCCAATAAATCTCAGACCGGGCGTCCGATTGGCGCGCCGTCTGCGACGTTGTGTTCCTGTTGGTGATACAGAACTTTCGGATACATCAACTTTGGACTAGGTGGCAGTTGATGTATCAGCCTCTTAGCTCGTTGAGTGGACCCTCCTGGAACGAGCATGCTATGTGTGGAAACCCTAGAGCCGGATGAGATTTGACGACTGCTGATCGAACGACTCGGTGTGTTAATGATAGCCCAGTGGGGAGCGCTTGGTTATAGCGGCAGATCCACGGCGGAGGTGCGCTTGGTTGTATCGGCACAGGGGAGCGCTTGGTTGTAGCGGCAGACTGACGGCAGAGGTGCGCTTGGTTGTAGCGGCACAGGGGAGCGCTTGGTTGTAGCGGCAGACCCACGACAGAGGTGCGCTTGGTTGTAGCGGCGCACAGGAGCGCTTGGTTGTAGCGGCAGACCCACGATAGAGGTGCGCTTGGTTGTAGCGGCGCACAGGAGCGCTTGGTTGTAGCGGCAGACCCACGATAGAGGTGCGCTTGGTTGTAACGGCACATGGGAGCACTTGGTTGTAGCGACAGACCCACGGCGGAGGAGCGCTTGGTTGTAGCGGCACGTTGGAGCGCTTGGTTGTAGCAGCAGGCCCACAGTACCCGATAGGTGGAGTACTACAACAGTCCACGGTAAGAGGGAAGCGCTTGGTTGTAGCGGCATAACAACTGTACTTGATGGAGAAGGAGTTTCCAAATAGCTTTGGGTCCAACTTCATGATCGATCCTATGTGGGACATTGCGGGGGTTAGTACCTTCTGATCCTTTATGGGTCCGACGGATTAGATGAATCAGTGGCTACATATGATCATCTCTATCGTCATTTGAAGAAGTATACCTGTGTGAGATGAATCCTGTGTTACATTCCTTTGTGGATTGTGTTGTGCTATCCTGTGTGGATTTACGTTTTTCTTTCCTGTGTCGACTGGGTTGTGCTTGGGCTCGGATGTTGGAGCCGAACAAGAATTGATGACTTAGGTATATGTATGGGCAGATACCTAAGTAGTGTCGGATGATACTTCGTGATTGTATCTTTACTTTGTGGATTATCTCTTGTGGATTCTGGGAGTCCTTCAGGGGTCTCGGGGTCCCTACTGAGTATCTTATACTCACCCCTGCAAGGTCTATGCCCGCACTACGTTGTGTTGGTTGCAGACGACGGACATCACTGATCGTGGTGGAGGCTTGCGGAGCAGGACGGTACCTGGAGGTGGACCACTGGGCGGGACGTACTCGGAGCGGTCAGGTGGACCCGAGGAGCAGTGGAGCCTATCTGTACCCACCCTTCAGGTGGGACTTCCAGAGGACGGCTCGACGCTGTGGCTTTTCTTTTCAGTTTCTGTTTTCCCCTTTCAGTTGTACTTTACAGTTGGGCTTGTATTTTCGGCCCCTTTTACTTTCAGCACAGCTTGTTATAGTTTTTACTTAGTGTTTACTTTTCTTCTTGCTTACTCTGTGGTGGTTGATTACTTTTCAAAGGCAATTCCTTCCCTTTTTTCGGGATTTACACCTTGGTGCTAGTCGCCAGCCCCTGGCCTATAGAAGGTGGGCTTGGGGTAGTCACGGCATGGGCCCCGAGGACGGGTCGTGACAATCATCCTATTGGGAGGTTGGATGGTTTTCCACTTTCTCTTCCATTCTCCCCCATACAAGTGGTGATAGCCTAAGATAATTCAAACATGTAGTTTTTTTAGGCCCAGGTGTATGCCGAGAAAGTTATTCATCCCATATATCATTGAGATGAGATGTGGTTTGTGACCTAGGTGTTTATGGGAGGATGTGATGTGTTATGTGGCCCAGGTGTCTGTGGTTAGGAAGTGTTGTGGTTGTGATACCCAAGGGTTTGTGGGAAGGATGTTTTTTGATTTGTTCAGAGGAGGAGGGTCTACTAGGATGTTTTTCATTAGTTCTTGAGAGTAGCTAATCAATGGGAAAGTGGTGTTGGGTACCCTATCATCAATGTGCTCTATATTACTTTACTTACATGAATGGCTCGAAGGACTTTAATTTTTATTGATTTTTGATGACCCCACTTTCAAGGGATTAGGGGGAACCATTACAAGGCCCTTAGGCTCAAAGATTACATGGCCCGTAGGATTAGGAGATTACATGACCCAAAAGTCTTAGGGAATTCAACCAGACTATCTACATGGAACTAATCCTCCCTAGCATCTGCATCTTGATAGTAGCTCTCTACCTTTACATGGCCATATGGCTAGGCTTCCCGTGCATGCACCGGCTGGTACCGATGGCAGAACCACAACCTCTCATTCTGACAATCCATTTGGCTCTGCTCTGGTGAGTTCACCTACTCTGAAATCTCTTCTGGGGATTCTCCTTTTTCTTAGTGTGTATGGGGCATGCATTCATGTGGCCCGAAGGCCATGGGGTGGCCTTAAGGCCTTAAGGTGGCTCGAAGGCCTTGAGAATCAATTAACCCAAAGGCCTTGGGTGGCCAGAAATCTTGCAGGACCCGAGGAACAAACCGGTGGCCCGAAGGCCCAAATGGATGAATAGTTCCGTCTGCTACAGTACCGAACAGTGTCTGCTACAATTCCTACTACAATACTTCTACAGTACTTCTACAGTACCCCCCATGAATATGCCTCCACCCGGATTTGATCTCTGGTCTCTTGGATGCACCTAGCGGGTCCTCACCAACTAGGCTGAGGCTCATGTGCCTATACTACTTTACTTGAATTGCATTATTTGGTGAGCATACCTTTTGGGATTTTGGTGTTGCTAATATACCTTGTTAGGTGCTATTGGTTTCTAAATTTTTTTTTCAAAGGGGAATTAGTATGCTTTCCAACTTATGCATGAGAGACATCAGATTTCATACTGAGTATAATTTTATGATTACCCTATGTTATAATTTTTTTTCCAGGTTTCCAAGAAGATTATAGGGACCATGCTTGGCATTAATAGCTTCGACTATGGGATAGCTACCGTGTCGTTGGTTAACATTGTTCTTTTTGTTATTTACACTAGATATTTTCATCATATTTCTAGAAATTTTACTTTAAACATGCATGTGGGATTGATTTTGGATTCGTTTATATATATTATTGTCTTGGATTTTTTTGGGGTTAATACATCTTATCTCTCGATTATGGTTACTATATAAAGGGTAATTCATCCAATTTTGTGATACTTATATACCCTTGGTGATAGTCACCTCCCCATGGCCTTCTAGAGGTGAGACTCATGGGTTATTATCTCACTTCCATCATTTCCATATCATGAGGGGAATCTTTATAGGGAGGGGGTTGTGAAAAATAATCTCTAATATCTTCAAAATATCATTCCTTTTCATACTTCATATATTCTTCTACTATGCATTTTTCATTTTCTTATATGTATTTTAAAATATCATTGTCCCTTATTTTTTGATCTACTATGACAATTAGATCATGATACACTATTTAGGGACATGACCTTATTTACCACATCCTCTACACACTACAAGCAAGTCTTAAAAAGGTTCTTTAACATTACATTTTTCTATTTAATTGATCTATGATTGAAATTTTTTGTTTAAAAATATTATCACCCTATATATATTTCATTCATCACTATTCATGTATTAATATGTTCTTCATATAAACTAAAAACAATCATTATATTCATGTAGACTTTGTAAAATCAATATTTACTATAAAATAAAAATCTTATTATGAAACTTCCAGTCTTTCAAGAAAAAATATTTTTTCCCTCATAAATTTTAAAACCATATTACACAAATTTTGATAAACCAATGATTCTAGGTTTATCTAAATATTTTATATCCATTTTAAACATTTTACAGAATTTTTATCTCTATACATAATAGCATAATATCATTTAATGTTATGATTTTTCTAATAAAAAAATGAGTATTTATTATCTTATGTAATTATCTTAAATTTTAACTTTATTTTTTAGGGTTTAATTTTTTTCAGTAATTCTCTCATCCTTTGGAATCATTTGTTGAGATAAAAATTCATTATAAAAATTTTAAAGTATCACTTATTCCATAACACATTTATATTTTTTTATGAAATCTCCAGCTTTATATATGAAATTTTAAAAATCTTATCAATGTTTTTTGGAATCATTTTCACTATGGTATGTCATCATTGAGTGTTTCAGGTTCATTATATTATATAAATCACTTTTAATTCAATAATTTAATTTCATTATTCTCTTTGGTGTGTATGTATCTTATTTTTTCAACACATAATAGCAGATTAACATCATTATTTTTGAATACATTCATATCCATGTTAACTATATTGGATGAATTCTACATTATTATATTTTTTATCCAACCTAACAACCTTGGAGATAAGATTCATCAATTAATTATTAAAAAAATACAAAATTATATATACATGTAATTCATCATCACTATTTCAAGGAACCTCTTCTTCTTTCTGTTAGTCATTTTCATTTCTCACCAACTTAGTATCCCTTATTATAATGAAATAAATCCCGCCCATACATTTTATGGAACAAACACTCTTTATTCCATTAAATAATCTTTAATCCTTATTTTATAAAGAACTCATACTTTGGGTAAAATAATAATTATTTACCAAACTCCTTATTGATAAAATCCCTCTACCAAAAGATAATGGAATTATACCTTGAAGTATCTTGAGAGGTCACCTATTCATATTTACTTTAATCTCTTTCCATATTTGGAAAATTTATATAAAAAATTCCAATCCTGGCACAAATAAAAAAAAGGTAGTATTCCATAAAAATTATCTTTTATTCTATAAACAAAATTTAAAACACATGAAATTATATTTTCAAACATTAAATCACCTATTAATCATAATATAAACTTATAAATTCATATTAATATTCTTTGTAAATATTCATTGAGGTACATTCATTATTCATGGTTTTGAATGATATCTGATTCTCAACATAACTCCTATAATTATGGTTGAATTTTTTTTTAATCTTAAATTATACTATGTTAATGTGCATATCATCGAAAGGTAGTGTTTCATGATCCTGATACACTATATCTAAAAATTTGGCATTAAATCTATCTCAAAGGTTATAAATTATATTACTGAACACCATTGAATCTTTTAAACTATCACATAATTCCCTAATAGAACTCAAACCATCAATAACCCATGTAAAAAATTCATTAAAATATTATCCTTCGACTATAAATATATCTTATAATTTCAATATCCAAATGAAAAAATTTTCATTTTTCTACATTAATATTTCCTTTATAGAATTTATATATCTTATAATAAATCCCTTTCATAATATTGATCACAATAACAATCTAAAAAAAATTTGAAAGTGAGTATAAGATATAATTTATTTCATTCCCATAAATATCTACATTTTTTAGGAATACGAATTTAAAGGGGTTTCTTATTACCATAAGTCACAATTTTTATAATTTCTATAACAAATGGAAGCATGTAGGGTTGCATTATTTCCTTCTAGACATTGAAAATTCTCACATTGAATATAGAAACTTCATTTTCAATCCCCAAATTAATATTATCCATGAAAAATGTAAAAGGTTAAATAAAAAAAATTATATAACATACCAAACAAAGAAACATAGAAATACCATCAATGATAGAAGAGAGTGATGATGTCAAATACCAAATAATTTCAATATATTTTGAAATAGAAAACATCAAACATTAATATATTTAAAGGAAACATTGTTTTCAGTGATACCGCATTTCATGGAGATAAAAATTGTGTTTGTTCACTAAGAGTGTGGAATATTATTGAATAATAATGTATTTTACCTTCTATTACTTCTATTTAAATCATAACTTATCTCTTATTAGAGTAAAAAATATGACATATTAACACTCAGAAAGATATGAATGAAAGAAAAACAATGAAATCCTAATATAAAAGTGTTAGTTCCCAGATGTGATATGACTAAACTTTCAAGATTTAATAATTTACACATTTTAAAAAACTTATAATGAAAACATCAATTTATATAAATAATGTAATGAAAATAGAAATTAATATTAGATTTTTTAAATTTTAGTTTACATCCAAGTGATCCTATATATATTTTCACTTCTCATAAAGCCAGAGAGAAATGAATTCCACTAAATTTAGAATCTAAATTATTTTTATAGGGAGTCATAACCCATACACTAAATTTTTCCCTCCTCTATTCACAACCGAATTACATTTCCGTTTTCTACCCAGGGGAACAACCCTAACTATTATTTCATTATTTCTACATGGTGTAACTACTCAAACTATTCCTAAATTTTTCTAATTTATTGAAAAACCTGAATAGTATATCATTTTTATAGATAATGAAATAGATGAAACTATATTTTAATGGTGGTTAACAACCTATACTAACTTGAATTGTAATTTGAGCCACAACCTTAAACTACAACACAGAAAATGAATAAAAATAAATAGCATTATTAAATAAGTAGAGATAGAATATTCTAAATATTAGGGATGAAAATATCACTTCCTTAATAAAGGGGTCTATAATTAATTCTAAAGGAAATGATTGCACCCGTAGCGGTAACCTGAAATAAAAAAATCTTGTAACACTCTAGAATTTTTATATCCTCAAAATTTTGTCTCTTGTCATCATCATTATATATGAACTGGTCCTATAAAACTATATTTTATATAGTTTCTTTATGCATAAAAACAACAAAAATTCAATGTTTCCTACATAGCTATTCATTTCACCAATTTATAAGGTAATAATTATATTCTATTTATAATTATTATGATATGAATGTAAAAATAGAAATAAAAAAAATAATTGAAAAAACAGTAACTATGACATAGAAAAAAACATCAGATTACATGGATACTCCTAAAAATCATGTGATATTTACTCTTCAAATTCAATAAATTTAAATTAATAAATTTTCATATTCCCAAGGATACTTAATGAACTCTTAAGACAGATTATAATTAACTAAAATATATCTAAAATATTTCCAAATTAACATTCCTATTATTAAACTAATTAGTATGTAATTATTAAAAAATAAAAACTAATGATAAAAGTCTCTCAAAAATGAATTAAATAAAAATGTCAATGATTGAGTATAAAAAATATTTTATTATAGTTTTCACATAAGCATGCGATTCACATAATCGATTATCACCACAAAGGTAAGCTTCTTGTAATATTCATATTTAATTTATGTAAAAAATAATCAATTATAAAAATTTAATTGAAGAATAAATAAAACCCTAGTACTCATAAATAAATCCTATTTAGATGGAAGAATACAAAAATGGTTTTTAATTATCAAAAACATAAATTAGATCATGGTTACATTTAAAAATCTCCATCTTTTTGATATTTCTTTAGAAAAATTATAATTTCAAACACAATGTCTCTTATTTTATAATTTTCAATAAGATTAATAGTGAATTTCATCCCCCTTGATGAAATTTAAAAATATTGGGAAACTCTAAATAAATTAAGTAACAATATTTGGAAATAAATTAACAGTTCTAATTTTTGAGATATTTTTAACATTCATTTCATATTCAGTTCCATAAAAAAATTTAAACTTCTCTTAAAAACATTTAATCTTTTATTTCTAAAATTATTCATTTAGGTTTTGAGAAATTTATAAAGAATTTTTTTTTAAAATATCTCTTAAAATTACATTCAATCTAAAAAATGGTTTAAACAGTAAATATACATAATCAATTTTCTATAATTAAAGGTAACATAATAAAATAGTAAGAAATTTTTTTTATAAATTTTAAACTGTTATGCTGAAAACAAATTCTAGAATTTGATAAATTTGTATAAAAATTCATTAAAATTTGGTTCTAACCACCTTATTACATATTTCATAATTTTTTAGTTATGTCATATATATTTGAAATTTATTTTTCATAGATATAGATATTTCCAAAGGCATAGAAAAAAATAATCAATATAGTTTTCAAATGAAACAAATTAAAGGATTATATTTTTTAATTCTATCCCAAATGAAATTTTATATAACATCTATAATGTCCTCGAATATTTGTATATATATATTTAATTATATGGAATTATTTTGAGACCGCGAAATCTAACGTCGTGTAATTTTGAGGCCCGGAGTGCCCAGAATGATCTGTCGAAAAATGTTATGTTTAAAATAGCACGTGTGAGTGGTTTTCTTGAAAAAGTAGAATAACTCTTAAATAGGTGTCTGAATAAGAAATATGAGGGCACTGTTGTGTTTAGGATATCAGGTTTACCTTAATCGTGACTTAAGATTAGTCAGCATAGGCCTCGAGTGAGAAAAACAAAAAATAGCATAACCGTAAATAAAATAATTAAATAAAGTTATTTTATTCTTCAAAAGCTTATAACTCTTGAATGGTGTCTTGGATAATAAATATGAGACCACCACTGAACTCATGAGGGTATTCTTTCCTTAGTAAGACCCTAACATTGCCCGATGTGGGCTAACAATGGAAGTTAGTTTTTGGCTGTAAATAAAATAATTAATAACAAATATTTTATTGTTAAAACCCAAAACTTCTAAATGGTAACTTAGATTAAAAAATTTAGAGTACTATTGAGTTTTTTGGGGCGTGTTCCTCTTATGTGGATCCTAACCTTGACCAGCACAGGTCTACGGTGAATGTTAATAATTTATTGAACTTTTTAAGGTATGTTTATTAAACATGTGGGAGATATTTTCCATATTTTGAACAGGTGATTGGATTAAAAATCTGAGGGCATCGTTGAATTATTAGTTCCGTGATTCTCCTTAGGGAGTATTACCGTCGACCATAGTAGGTCGGGTGAAAAAGTTAATTTTGCGGACTTTTAAAATATTAATAAAATATCATGTTATGTTATTTTATTTCTTTTTATTTTCTTCAATGAACGAGCGGTGTTTTCCAGACTGATGATATGTCAAGCCATTAATGACTTGACTCACACTTGTTTGTTACAGTAGCATTGAGAATTTATAAGGTTCATTAATTGAATGAACCTCTTTAATTCTTTGTGCGGGACACACTCTTTCTACTATCCTATTTATATGGAGATCGGTGAGGGCTGTTGGAATGACTTCACCAAGAGAAAAAGCTCAGGAAAAGTACAGCGACACAAACCACCTGGAGGATGAGGCCAGATTCAGTGAGCAGTGACGAGCAACACTGAATCACGAACCGACGATAATGACAAATGTGGTTTCGTTGATCGTCATCGGCGGGCGTCTTATCCAGGTTGGGGGTTTGTTTTTATGTTCATCTATGATGATTTTTGTGCTCTCGGCTGCTATCATATTAACACAAAGGGAACGATCCAAATAAGTAAGGTCTGGACCCTCTACCGCTTCGATTATGTTGTGTTCCTTGGGGATGGTTTCCTCAAGTTTATGGTAATGCAAATCAGCAGGTCAAGTTTTGACGACGGCACCATGGGAGAGCTGTATGCGCAGACGACACCAAGAACAGACCATAGGATCATGTCCAGTGGCCTATGGAAGAATCTGCCGGCGCACCATGATGGTGGCACCGGCGGTGACCGGAGAAGACCCGTGACAACCGGTGGCAGCAGCTACAGCTAGCATACCACAGTAGGAAGGGGCGGCGTGGCACCTACCATGCTGTATTGGCCGAAGCTGGTTGCTTGAACGACCGACCATTGAATCACGGTGGGGCAGCTCCCCACTGGCTAGCCAAAACGACCCCACAACCGTGGGGCCAGCGAGACTCAACGGTCCACCTTCGTGCAGGTCGAGTTGGACGCAGGCCAGCCAAGCGGGTCTAACCTGCCCAACAGACCGGGATGGACTCGCGGTTCAACGAGCCAACACTGGTGATCCGAGCCCCACCCGACAGGCCGGGCCAACTGTATCTTGGGCCAGCGAACAATCCGGCCGACCCCGACGGTCCAGACCCTGTGAACTGGGCAAACCCCCAGTGGGATGGACCCTATCGTGGTCAGGTAGACCCCAGGACCCGTCAAGTTGGGCCATTTTGAATGAGTCAGACCAGGCCCAAATCCAACCAGTACCCGAATAAAGAAACAACCATAACTGACGAACCATGTGTTAGTTTGACATGCCATCAGTGGCATTGGGACCCCTTTTCGGAAGCAGTCCCTTTTGAATTTTCCAGCGGGCCTGACCGAGCTGGGCCGAATCGAGTTGCGATCACCCCCATTTCATGGAAAGGGGTGTAACTAACAGACCAAGAGTCCGATCGATGAGTCGTCTATGGAATAATGACCATTGTGGAATGACAGTATTTAGAGATAATGTAAGTGAGTTTTTATAGAGTTAGATGCACGACCTGGGTTGGATCAGAATTGAATCCAACTGGGCACTTTTTTCAAAAGCGCCCATATCACATAGACCGGGCATCCTATCGATGTGTCATCTTTCACGTTGGGACCCCTATTATGGAGCAATCCATTGGGTATTATATTTATGGGACTTCATAATGTTTGAAATATGACAGATGGATTGAGGAGCGGTTCTCTCATAATCATGCGTGGTATGAGCGTGAATCTAGTGTCTAGCTGTAATGTGAAGAAAGAACATCGATCCTATGTGGGTCAGCATCTATCGATCCTATGTGGGTTAGCGCATATAAGTCCTATGTGGGGCAGTATATATCGATACTATGTGGGTCATCGCCTAACAATCCTATGTGGGTCAGTATCAATCGATCCTGTGTGGGTCAGCGCCTCACAATTCTGTGTGGGTTAGCATCTTTCGATCCTATCTGGTTCAGTAGCAGAGCCTCTCGACAGAAAAAGGTGATCTAGATTTAAAACTAATCATCTATACATCTATACTTAATTTATACACCTAGTGGGATCTGAGTATTTTACCTTGGTGGTGTTACCTTTATGGTGTTACCTTTGACGTACTTTAACCTTTTTGGTGTTACCTACGCGGTATTACCTTTTTGGTACTTTTACCTTCTTGGTGTTACCTTTGTTGTACTTTTACCTTTGTGGTGTAACCTTTGTGGTGTTACCATTGTGGTATTATTCCCTCATGGATTAGTTGTGAAAATGGCTTAAAAGTTAGAGCATTATGTTTCACCATGTATGAGACGAGTATATTTTGATAACTTAGGTATATGTATGCGAATATACCTAAGTAGAGTTGATGAATACTACTTCGTGATTTTTGATTGAGGTCTTGCTTTGTGGTTTTTCCTTTTTGGAACTCTGGGAGACCTTCGGGGGTCTTGGGGTCCCTATTGAGTATTGTTATACTCACCCCCGAATGGGATATGCTCGCACATTGATGTGTCTTATGCAGATGACGGACAACGTTGATCGAGGCTGAGAGAGCTAGGTCTGGATGGTGCTCAGGGGTGGACCATTTGATGTGACGTGACATAGTGACTACTGATCGTGAGCTATACCTACCCTTTAGGTGGGATCCTTGGTGGACATTCCAGGAGATGTTTTCTCTTTCAGTTGTACTTGTACTTTCTAGTTGGGCTTATATTCTAACCCCTTTACTTTCAATAAACTTTTTACTAAAATAGTTTTCTTCATGGTTTCTCATTGTTGTTTTATTTGATTGTGTGTTTTTATAAGTTTAAAGTAAATGCCTTCCCATTATAGGGATATTCCTTTCTGGTTCTAGTCTCCAGCCCCTAGCCTATGGAAGGTGGGCTTGGGGTAGTCACAAAATGGACCCCAGGGGATGGGTCATGACAATGTGGCATCAGAGGAGTTACATCTGCTGAAGAACTAAGAATCTGATATTTTTAATGGAGCAATAGTGTTAATTATTTTGAGTGTGGTTTTCAGTTCAAGGATTCTAGTGTGGCTGCAGCGGCCGACGTATCCATACACTAGGACCCTGAATTTTGATTTCCGATTCAGTGCACAAAAATATTGATTGCATGTGTTTTGGAAATGTTTTTTTCTAGGTTTCTTTGGAGTCATCTCACTAAGTATAACATAATGACCATAGTGCACCTGTTCCTTATTAAGATGCCACTGCGTAGACAGCCAGCTAGGATTCCCGAGAGAGTACATGATGACAGGCCACCAAGCGACCCTGTGTGGATCAAGATTTTAGCGACCCTATGTGGATCTCCACCGAGAAATCCTGTATGGATCAGCACCAATCGATCCGCTGTGGATCAAAAATAGATATTACCAGTGGACCGTTCATGCCAACTAAGCACATTTCACGAGTTCCTGTGGAAGACGCCTCTAAGTTTTCATGGCGAGACAGATCCCTAGGAAGCTAAGGAACAGCTCGAGGTTGTGGCTAGAGTTTTCTGCCTAGTTAGGACACTGGTAGATCAGATAGTGATCCTTACTTCTAGTGTTTATCAGTGTCTGACCATGAGGTTGGTCCACACGTTGATGTGGATTCATTAGATGGATCATTGTGGGAGATGGTACCTTCAGGTAGTGTGCCAACTATATCCCTACCCATTGTTCAAAAGTTACAAATGGTGGTACCAGTAGAAGACACATGTAGGCTTAGTTACTTACACGTTTTTCAACATCAGATACCCTTCAGGTTCCGAGGAAAGCCCGACTCACAGGCGGCTAAGGACTGGTTAGAGGAGGAGGCTTAGTTTTTATCTTGCTAGGGAACTAGTCAATCTGATGGTAGTCCTGGTAGAGAGCCATCTACGTGGCTCAGCAGGAACATGATAGGGTTTAGATTACCCATGATCTTGATAAGAGGTGAATTTTATGTGGACAAGATTGAGAACCTTCCTTATAGAAGGGGGTATCTTTCCATAAAAAGATAAAGATTACGGATTTCCTAGAGATTCTACAGCTTTGACAGGATGACATGTTGGTAGCTGAGTATTCATCGTGGCATACTGACCATCCCAGGTACTCAATGAATATAATACAGTTAGTGATTCAGGGATCATACCTCCGATCAATGTGTGTTTAGGGACATCCAATCCAACACTTTTCCTCCATGCATTCATACTTATGTTAGGGTGCTAGAGAGAACATTTGTGGTTGAATGTTTTTTTGTTGACTGGATATATCCTCTGAATGTTAGCAGTGGGAATGCAATAAACTGATGCTAGTATTAGAGACTTGGGTGTGTAAAATGTTTCGAGAAGAGGAAGTGATAGGGACAGATGAATCTGCAGGGCATCAAACATGGATGTGGAGTAAGGAGAGAAACATGAGGTGGTATACATTTCGACATGTTACAACCCCCCCCCCCCCCCCAATGAGGTCCCCACCAGGATTAGGGAGAAAGAAGACATGGGAAGGGAGTAGCTACAAGAAGTCAAGGAGTGTGACCCAAGGGATCTAGGAATGATTCGAGGTACGATCTCGGTCTACTACTAGCTGTCGTATTAATAGACACAGGTACTGATCATTCCTTCTATCCACGACTCTTTTTCAAGACCTATAGTTTCCGATTATACTGATGACTTGAACCTTATGTCTAGAAATACCTTTGGGAGGAGACTCGATAATCATACTTATGCCAATGGTGTGATCTAACCCTTGAGGCAAGAGTTTCGGTTGGAACCTCTTGGTGGAAGTGTCGAGGCATTATGATGTTATTTTGGGTATGGAATGGACATCCATAGTTCATAATCAGATTTACTAATTAGGAAAAAAGTTTTTAGTATATCTACAACGTTGGAATGGGGTTTTTCTTAGTCAGTGAAAAAAGAATCCCAGGCAGCACATGATAAACTCATGCATTGGTGGGTGCAGCTGATAACTCTTGTGTCGGCCTTCATTACCCTCATGGTAGAAAGAGTTTTTAGTTTTTAGTTCCCAACAGTAGTTGAAGAGTGTGGGGAAATCTTTTCAAAATATGTTTCCAAGATTACCTCCCTGATGGGAGAGGGACTTCTGCTTGGGCTAGTTACTATCAAAGATTTATCCCAGACATCTCCAGGGTAGTGACACCCTTGTTAGCTTTGAAGAAGAAGGGGGAGCCTTTCCTGTGGATGGGGAGGTGTCAGTAGAGATTTCAGGAGCTGAGACAGAGACTAACGAGCGCCCCCATATTGAGGATACCGGAACAGGGCGTTGGGTATGTAGTCTAATGTGATGCATCAGGGACTAGACTAGGTTTTTTCCTGATGCAAGAGCAGGCAATGATCGCCTATGGCTCATGGTAGTTGAGACAACATGATTATAACTACACTACCCACGACCTGGAGTTAGCATTAGTGGTCTTGATACCGAAGATGGGGAGACACTACTTGATGGGTGAATGATTTGTTTTTTACTCTGATCACAAGAGTCTCAGGTATATCTTCCCATAGAAGAAGCTGAACCTAAGACATCGATGATGGCTAGAGTTCCTCTAAGACTATGACTTTGAGATATTCTATACTCCGGAGAAGGGGAGCATGGTAGCAGACACACTCAGTAGGTGGTCTGGTTCATAGCAGCTGAGTGAGGCGTCAGAGAAACCAGTCGTGCTGTGGATATCCTTCACAGATAAAGATGGAGCAGCTTACCTCCATTCCATGACTGTCACTCCGCCACTTCTTCAATGAGTTCGGGAGGCAAAGCTCAGGGACATTGACTGTGGGGCCTGACATGCTCAGGTATCCTCAGGATGGTCTCTTGAAGGATTCTATAAAGTTGGGGAGAAAGTCCTTTTCTTCAAAGGATGCACCATGGCACCAGTGATGCTTCGAGAGGAGGTTTTGAGAGAGTTCCATACATCCCCTTTAACTGTATGTCCTGGAGTGATGAATATGTTTCAGGACCTCTGATGTCTGTACTAGTGGCTAGGGATGCAGGAAGCAATTGTAGAGTTTGTATCGTGATGCATCAACTGTCAGAAAGTGAAGACTATACAGAGTTGACAGAAGTCTTATGCTGATAAGAGATAGAGAACCTTAGAGTCTTAGGAGGGAGACCATGTCTTTCTATAGGTCTCACCCCGATGAGGATTGTAGAGGTTTGGCCGTGGTAGCTAGATATCTCTGAGGTCCATCAGAACATTCTAGATTCTTAGAAGAGTGGGTGAGGTGGTGTACCGTCTATAGTTTCCCCTGCAGATGCATTATGTGCATAATGTTTTCCATGTGTTGCAGTTGAGTAGATGCGTGCATGATCCATCACACGTTATTGAATAGAGAGAGTTGTAATTTGATGATGAGGAAACCTTTACGAAGTTTCTAGTAGAGATAGAGGATCGAAAATACCAAGTACTTTATGGACATTCGATCCCTCTAGTGCGAGTTTGGTGGTAGCATGGGAACCAATTATAGAGCACATGGGAGAGAGATACACAGATTCATGCTCAGTACCCTCATTCGTGTGATTTTCCTTTATTTTTACTTTTAAGGATGTAAATCCCTAAGGCAGGGAGATTGTAATGTCCCATAATTTTTGTATAATTTTTAAATTATATGGAATTATTTCAAGACCGCGAAATATGACAGCATTTGATTACCTGGCCCGAAGTTCCCAAAATGATCCGTTGAAAAATGTTATTTTTAAAATAGCACGCATGGGATTTTTTATGAAAACGTGGAATAACTCCTAAACGGGTGATTGGATCAGAAATTCAAGGGCATCATTGCCTTCAGGATAGCTGGTTGACCCTAGATGCGACTTAAGTTTAGTTTGTGTAGACCTCCATTGAGAAAACCCAAAAATGGCATAACTGTAAAAATAATAATTAAATAATGTTATTTTATTTTTAACAAGCATATAACTCATGTACAATGTCACATATTTGAAATCTGAGACCACCAATGAACTCGTGAGTTTATGCTTTACTTAGGCAGACCCTAACATTAGCCGGCGCAGGTCCAACAGTGGAAGTATGTTTTTGGCCGTAAATAAAATAATTAAGTAACAATTATTTTATTGTTAAAATCTATAACTTCTAAATGGTAACTCATATTTAAAATCCAATAGTATCATTGAGTACGTTGGGGCGTGTTCCCATTAGTCACAACCTAACCTCGACCGACACAAGTCGAGAGTGAATGATAATAATTTATTGAACTTTTTTAAAGGTATGTTCAGTAAACATGCGGGCGACATTTTCTATCATTTGAACTGGTGCTCAGATTAAAAATCTGAGGGTACCTTTGAATTTGTAGCGCCATGATTTTCTTAAGTGAGAGTTCAGTTTGACCATAGTAGGTTGGGAGAAAAATTTAATTTAGAAAACTTTTTGAAGATTAATAAAATAACATGTTATGTTATTTTATTTATTTTTCTTTTTTCAATTGGACGAGCAGTGGTGGTGGGACCGATGACATGTCAAGCTATTAATAACTTGAATCTCCCTTGTTTGTAACTATAGTGTTGGGAATTTGGGAGTTTCATTAATTGAATGAACCTCATCAATTCTTCGTGTGGGAAAAACTCTTTCTCATCTTCTATTTATATGGAGCTCGAGGAGGGGTGTTGGCACGACTTCACCAAGGGACGAGGATCTAAAAAAGTACTGCAGTGCTAACCATTTAGAGGAAAAGTCCAGATTCAAAGAGTGGTGATGAGAACCGCCGAATTGTGAACCTACGATAATGATGAATGAGGTTCCATCAATTGTCGTCAGCAGATGTCTTATACATGTAGTGGGTTTGTTTTTAAGTTCATTTATTATGATTTTTTTCTTCTGCCTACTATCATATAAACATGGAGGGAATAGGACAAACAAACAAGGACCAGACCCTCCACCACTTCACCCATGTTGTGCTCTTCGAGGATATTTTCCTTAAGTTGACGTAAACACGAATCAGCAGGTCATGTTTTGATAACGACACCCTGGGAGAGACATTGGTGGAGATGACACCAAGAATGGACCACTGGAAAACATCTGGTGGCCCATGGTAGAAAAAAACAGCACGCCATAAATGCGGCGGATGGCAGTGGCCATAGGAGACCCGCAGAAACCATCCGTGGGTGGTGGAAGGTGGCGCGTGACATCGCACCGTGGTGGTCGAAGGCGGTCGGCCCGAGCCAGTTGTGTGGGAAAAAAGGGCAGTGCCCGCAGGTGCTGCCAGCGGTAGCAGCCGTGACAAAAAGGATGGCGGCGTAGAGAAGCTACGGCCAGCGAGCCGCGATTGGAAGGGGTGGCGCGGCCCCGTTTCATGCCACGTTGGTGGAAGTTGGTCCATCGAATGGCCGACTATTGAATCATAGTGGGGAAACGCCCCACCGACTGGCCAAAAAGCCCCCCAACCGTGGGGCCAGTGGGATTCAAGGATGTGCCTTCAGGAAGACCGAGCTAGACGCAGGCCGACCATGTTGGCCGGACACGCCTAGTGGGCTAGACCCACCAAACAGTCTGGGTCGGCCCCTCCCAGTGGGCTGGATCTGCCAGCGGACCGAGCTAGACCGGCAGCCCAACAGGCCAGTGTGTGTGGGCCGAGCCCCACCCGACGGGTCGGGCCAACCGTGTCCCGGGCCTAAGAACAAGCCGGGAAGGCCCAGACAGATTGAATAATGTGAACCAGGAAAACCCCCAGTGGGCCAGACCTAGTAGGTTTAGGTAGACCCCGAGACTTGTTGTGTCGGGCCTGTATGACCGAGTCAGACCAGGCCCAGACCCAACTAGTGCCCGAATAATGAAATACCCACAACTGAAGAACTGTTTGTCTGTTTGACACGCTGTTAGTGGAGTTGGGACCTTTTTTTGGAAGTGGTTCCTTTGGCATATTCTGGTGGGCCCAGACAAGCTAGGCTAGACCGAGGTGTGATTACCCCAATTTCATGAAAAGGGGTGTAACTAATAGACCGTGATTCTGATCGACGCATCATCTGTGGAATAAGGACTCTTGTGGAAAGGAGGTATTTTGGAGAAACTCTATGTGAGATTTGACAGATTTTGATGTGTTATCTGGGTTGGATCATACTTTAATACAACTGGTCCCTTTTTACAAAAGTACCCATACCACACAGACCGGACATCTGATCGACGTGCCTTCTGTCATGTTTGGACCCCATTGACGAAGTAGTCACTTGGGTATTCTTTTTGCAAGACTTCGTACTGGTTGAAGTAAGACTGATGGTTTGAGGAGAGGTTCTCCTAGAATCAATCATGGTAGAGTAAGAATCCAATGGTTGGATATAACGTGAAGAAAGAACATTGATCCTATGTGGGTTATCATCTATCGATCTTGTGTGGGTCAGTGCTTAGCAATCCTGTGTGGGTCAGAATCTATTGATCCTATGTGTGTTGGCTCCTAGTAATCTTGTGTGGGTCAGTATCTATCAATCCTATGTGGGTCAGCAGCATAGCCTCTTGACAGAATAAGATGATCTATATTTATGACTATTCATCTATACTTATGTACTTAAGTTATATACTTGGTGTGAGTTGAGTATTTTACCTTCTTGGTGTTACCTTTATGGTGTTCACTTTGTGGTACTTTTACCTTTTCAGTTTACCTTCATGGTGTTACCTTTGGTGTAATTTTTCCTTCGTGGTGTTACCTTCATGGTGTTACCATTTTGGTACTTTTACCTTCGTTGTGTTACCTTTGTGGTATTCTTCCCTCGTGAATCTGTTTTTAAAATGGAATAAAAGTTGGATCCATATATTTCCTCATATATGTAATGAGTATATTTTGATAACTTAGATTTTTGTATGGTTATATACCTAAGTGGAGTTGATGACTACTGCTTCGTGCTTTGTGATTGAGGTCTTGATTTTTGGGTTTCCATTGTGGAACATTGGGAGATCTTTGGGGGTGTCGGGGTCCATATTGAGTATTGTTATACTCACCCCTACATGAGATATGATTGCACCATGCTGTGTCTTTTGTAGATGACAGAAAACATTGATTGAGGCTGAGGGAGCCAGGTCTGGACGTTGCTAAGAGGTGGAACATTTGAGGTGATGCGACGCATTGACTACTGATCATGAGATGTACCTACCCTTCATGTAGAATCCTCGATGGACATTCAAGGAGATTATTTCTCTTTCCTTTGTACTTGTAAAATTTAGTTGGGATTGTATTCTAGCACATTTACTTTCATTACACTTTTTACTACAGTATTTTACTTCGTGCTTTCTCCTTATTGTGTTCTTGGATTGTGTGTTTATACAGGTTTAAAGGAAATGCCTTCCCATTATAGAGATACAACTTTCGAGTGCTAGTCTCCAGGCCCTGGACTATGGAAGGCGGGTTTGGGGTAGTCACGGCATGGGCCCTGATATACGGGTTATGAAAACATGAATATACATTTTTCTTGAATGATGTAATGGATTTTTAGTTACTACAATAACTAAGGAACTATACAAAAATACGTATCATTTGGAAATTGATTTCAAAATAAAAATGTGTTTATTTAATAATTAAAATTATGGGAAATAAGATACAACAACTATATATTTACTTTTTTACTATAGGACATGGAAAAAAAATTATTTCTTCTAAATCCATGAAACTAAAAATTCTCTATGAAAATGACACATACCTAGTGTCATTTTTATGTCAACATTACTTCCACCATAAGAAGAATAAATATATCAAATAAAATCCAATATAGTTTCATCCTGATAAAAAACCCAATATTTAAAGTTCCTTTAACATGTTTAATATTACTTCTAACTAACAATAAATGAATCTCATTTGGGTTAACCAGATATATTGGGAACAAGAAAGCTATTAAACTAATTTAGAAATAGAATTTGTTAAATATATTAATCTACCAATCATTCTTCTATAAAATTTAATTTCTACCAATTTTCTATATTCATATAAATATAGTTTACAATTAGTACTCATTTGGGTATTTATTCTTTAATAAGAATCTAATCCCATAATTTTTTCGAACACATTGGAATAATTTGAGGGATTAAGAAATATTTAATCATTTCATTGAAAAATTTATGAGTAAGAAATAATTTCAACTCTTCCATCATACTCATATCAAACGTAAAAGTCATAAAATATAAAAATTCATTTTCAATAATATCACATTATGATCAAAACATAATGTAATCAATACATATTTTCCCATTTAAAATATCACAAGTACTTTTCAGAATGAATAATGGATGATCAACCATTCCATTTTCAAAGTCGTTTTTCACAAGAAAACTTAATAATTTTTCATACAAAGATCAAGGATCTTGTTTGAAGATATTTAAAGCCTTATGAAACAAGAAAACATGATTTTTATGCTTATAATTATGAAATCTAGAGGATTCTTAACATATAATTTTCCAAAAATATAACCATGTATAAAATTAATTTTGAGATCCATTATATATATATAGATTAAAACCATGAAATATGTCACAAGTTAACAGCATTATAATTTATTAAAAACATTACATAAGTAAAAATTATTTATTTGAAATCAGATATTTTTTATTTATAATATCCTTGAGAAAATAATATTGATTTCTTTTTAATAATATTTCCATCTTCATAAATCTTATTTCTAAATATCCATTTGGTTCTAATGACAAGAGAATCATTTTTAGTAGTAACTAATTTCTACAAATTATTTTTGGTAAACTATCTAATCTAAACTTGTATAGCCACAATCCAATTAGAATCAATTAATGTTTCATTAATATGTTTATGTATAAAATCCAAGATAAAATCTTGATAAACACCCATAATAATTCCTATCAAGACCCCTTCCCACCATATAAATCTCAATGAAGAGAGAGTGATAATGAAACCCGATCCCCCCCCCTCCAGTATTCCCTAGGATAGTGACTAGAACCAAGGGTGTAAAAATATAATAATATGGGAGGAATTAACCTCTAAAAACGAAACATGATTGGCAGATAAGTTAAACAATCACAGAAAAACTCCAAGAAACAATATAATAGTATACAAAAACTATCCCACAATGCGTGAATAAAGTAAAATTTATTCAATGGAAAAGATTGCAACGTTAATATGAAAAAGGAAATTCTATGGAAGCGACTCAAAAACCTCTCCATATCAGAATTTAATGTCCACCTCTGTTCTCAAAATTCTTCTTGAAACATGAAAAATAGTATATATACCTAGGTTGAGCATAACATGTGTACTTACTAGGAACATAACCAAGGCCAAAAATTAACATATAGAAAGTGCAATATAATTTTATTGTGAATAAATAGAAAAACCAAAAAGAACCTTTAAAAGTCATCGAACCAGACCATTACTCATCATTTCTTTCTTAATAAATCAAGAATCCAATATTATAATATAAAATTGAGATGATGGAAATCAAATTTTCCATATTGTATCTTTAACACATATTTTCTATTCTCACACACCAATTTTGATCTTCTTTTACTCCCACACCTTCCACACATACCAAATCACATCACATCATATCCCACCCAAAAAAACATTGGCCATAGATTATATCACATCATGCCCACAGTGACTCGGGCCACACATCACATCACATCGCATCCCACATACAAACACCTGGTCCACAATTCAAATCACATCACATACAAAACCAGATCAATAGGTTATTATGAATGTTATGGAAACCAATATAATTCCATCCTCCTTTCACACATGACCCCCTCAAGATATTATATCACACCAGATAACACATCTCTAGTATGCACCTGGTCCAACACATGACATCCCAATTGAAGAAACTTGGGCCACCAAATCACTACTATGAAATCTAAAACACCAACCTATATAACTACTAATGAAGGAAGATGGGAGAGAGGGGGTATCCATCCAGCAACATCAATATCATCCATGATTTTGGGGAAAACACATGAAACCCAACTCCTATGATCCTTGGTAAGGTTATCAAACTCAGGTGAGGTGTGAACAAAGTAAAATAACATATATGTTTAATAGATGTAACAAATTACCCATCCAATGGGATCAAATTAGATTCACTAGATAATACCACATCACCACCATTGTACTACACATCAATTTTCAAAACCACTTTCAGCAATATACAAAACAAAATAAAACCACCACACAATCCACACAACAGTCCACTTTACACATAATGTTTTGGAAAATTTTATTCATTATCTCTTTTATTTCACATTAAACAACTCATTGATTCATTCAATTCGGTTTAATTCATTTATCATGTATATATCTACAATACACCATGTATTTCACCACTATTTTGTTTCACATAACAAAAAAGTTCATCCCATGTATAACCCATATATTATCTCAACCGTGACCCTATACAACTATTCCAACTCACTCACCCCCATCACCACACATCCACGATTGCTTCCAATAATATAAACCAATAAATCTCCCAAAAACACTATATAATTCTATGAACACACACCATAAATAAGATAATGCACCAAAACCACGGTGCTATAAGCACTACGCCAGAACCAGTTCCACAACCACTGCACCAAAACCTTTGTTCCATAACTACTATTCCACAACTACCACCCAAAACCACTGAAACACAACCTTATCGCATAACATAGAACAAATTAAGACATCATATCCATGATAACCAACCACCAGATCACGTAATCCCATACTAAAAAACCTATTCGATCACTAACATTACCACACAGAAACCCAAAACACAGGGAAACCACAACAAGAAAAAACAAACAACAATAACCAAAACCATCTTTCAAAAATATTCAGTATAATTATCACATATTTTATTTAATTATCATCGATATTATAACACAAATAAAATGTATATAGGAAACAGATTATTATCCAAATATATCTTCATTAACCATTTATTCATGGTTTAGTCATAAAATAATGCAACACGAGTGATTAGAGTAAAATAACTACAACACAAGCATGACCCCAAATAATTGTTATGTTAATAATTGGAAACACACTTGAATAATAATGACAACAACATATATCAATGTATTAAAGCATGTGTTAACATCCCATAGCCATCAGTTTTATACAATCCAATTAATTATCTCATTATGTTAATCCATAAGATTTCCCCAATGTTATGAAATATCATGATGATATTATGTATAGAAAATAAACTGGTAAAAACAAGGATCCCATACACCAAAGAACATTTCATATCATGTTGTGCACCACCAGGTGAAGAATAATTTGTCTAGAAAATACCATTGAATAAGAAACTCACAAATCAACCTACATTGAACCAATGGGTTTTAAAAAATGTAACCCATACACACTCAAAACTAAAACCACGCCACCATAGTGGATATCTAAAGAATAATTGAAGGAAACTGATGGTAAAGAGAGCAGAGCTCACCACGGATCACCAACGAGCATCCAATAGAACCCCATGATTAAATCAAGGGAATAAAGGGATTGAAGATCTCCATTGGGAACCCAGGGTTCATCCAAAACGAGAGAGAGATATAGGTATGGAAATAAATTTAAAAACATCCTAAAGGTTTATAAAATAACCTAGAAATCGACACTTTCACATTGTGTAACACATTCCCGATATGATTTTTGAATTTTTTCTACATCTTATGAAATTAAATAGGCTCAGATAAAATTAATTACAATCATGAATTAATATTTAATGATGTAAATCAATTTCACACTATACACCTTAGACGAATAGATGGCGAGAATTCACTAACTTCACAACCCCCGAGCCACCAATTTACATTATGTAATCCATTCACAATGTGAATATCCTACATCATCTATTATACACCTCCAACACCATAAAACCTATCCAACACTCCTATGAAATACCTCCAACACTAATAACTAATAAATTAATGGACCAGGAAGGAACAAACTCATAAATTAGATACCTATTAAATGATTATCCCCCTCAATAATACAAAACAATGCCCAAAATGATGGGGTCTGAACAAAAAACCACCAAGATACCTCTCAAGGGTCACATTACATATAAATGCTACCACCATCCAGAAAATTCCAACTAAAACACACATGAAAAACACTACACAACCACATTACCCTCTATCACTGATTCAAAAACACCATCATCTAATTCCAGTCACAGCCACAACATTTCTTTAAAACCACATCAACCTAAACATAGACCAAAAAAATCACAACCATAACCAACACAAAAAACCAAAATGAGCATATTATTTAGGGAATTCCATCCTCAATATTAAGACACTATCCCCTCTGTGCATCACTGAATCACCTATATGGGTTAAATCACAATATAGTATAATGTGAGGAAATTATGATTTAAATCCACACTTTTTCATCGGTTTGGGTTTTTATTACAAATAAAATATCAATATAAATAGAAAATATCAAAATAAAGAAGGATCCACACCTCTCAACATAAGAAAAATAGAGAAAATAAAAAACCAAAACAAATATGAGAGTTGGGAACACATATGTGTCTGTCGATCACATTTACTTTACTCCTGGCCATTATGCCTCTATAACATACGAAATAAGGGAAGGGCTCACCCATGAAAAAGCATCACTTAACCATCCTATTTCTCAACTATATACTCCATGAATGATGAATCATCATTTATATCTAACTATACCAAGTTATTAACATGATATTAATCATGAAAATATTGAAAAAATAAGACACGTGGAATACATTTTGGATCCTCTCTAACAGTAGTGAAAATTAAAACAGATAGACCACCTCACCGACATGAACAAACACCTCAATTTGCCTAAAAACCCATGATAAATCTTACACCCAAGCCAATCTTCTAGTACACATGCCATGGGGAGTCTCTCAAAAAACATGGTATATATCCTCAAACTCTAGTGGAATTCACCTATAGTCATCAGTGTCCTTATAATGTTCATAATCCACCCATATCTACTAAAAACCCAACTTGTTCTTCTTTGTATATATCTGCTCCACATATATCCACAAATCGAATACTCCACAATATTTTTACAACACAATGAAGAACTAAATAGTAACTTATGAAAAACCTCAAAACGATTCATAGAAATGTAAAAGTGATAATTTTTTTATGAAAACACTACCAAAGTAATTTTCATACCTAATATCCAAAATATTACAAGACAGATTCCCATAACATATCCTCCATCATCTAGATGGTCTACTCCATCTTCCCATCTATATGTGGTGGAAGGATGTGTTAAATTGCAAATGGGATCTGAAATCATGATGAAATACCCACCGGGCATGTGAGGTAAAACAAAGCTTGTGATTCAAGATGATGATCCTAGGTAACCCATGGAACCAATGAAAATCATCCATATAAATAATTTCAAAAAAATCTACAACACTGAACTCATATATCGCTATGAAGTGAGTTGATTTTTTCATTTTGTCCACTATTAACCAAACCAAATCACATACCACCTATGATTAGGGTACCCTAGTGATGAAATAAAACAATATTATCTAACTTTTCCACTCAGGTACATCCATGGAATAAAAAAATATCCCCAAACATGGTGCATGTCATTAACTTAATGACAATATGGAAACTTTTCCGAGTACTATGCAACTGGCCATTTCACCCCATCAACCAAAGTTGTCTCCTCAAGCCACAATACATATTTGTCACATTTTTATGTACCTATAAATTTGATAAGTTAAAATAATGGAGAACAACCTCATTCACTACTTACAGGTTTCAAAAACACCCCTGGATCAAAACACAGTAACAATTATCCATTGAAAATCCCTCAAGATCATACCCATCTCCAAAATGATCTCAAATCACCTCTTTCTATGTGTATCCCCACAGAGTCATCTCCACCTACCACATCAATTATGAAACCATAATCATTTTAGGAGGACAACCTCAACCATTTATCTCCCAAAAATCAATATGCATTTATGTAGGCTCCTCTACTCCATTCTAATCATCAATAGACTCGTAATATATATCATCTCAATACTTCAAACTCAACGTATCATCAAGTATATTATACATTAATATGGTGTAAAAGATCTCAAAATAAAAATCCTAAATAAAATAAATCGAACTCCACTAGAAAATATTCATATCCCATTGAGATCTTACATATATTAGGCTATTATGGTGTGTGAAAACCATAGAATTCTCACTGATGAGGTAATTACTCCACAACATTACTACGAATAAAACTATAACCAACTCCAGATAATGGGTAGATTTTTTACATTTGTGGGGACATAAATACATAGACCATTATGAAATCACCACTCTATGATGCATCAAAATGCATCCCAAGCACAAATATGATGGGTCATAGGTGACCTCAAACATAACACCCTCACCATGAAGATGAAGAACTAGATAACTAACCATCTTACCATTATAGAAATCGAACACTTCCTTGAAATAACATGTCCATAAAAAACCTATTACTTCATAGTGAAAACTATGAATGGGACTACAACATGAGATAAATCACATACAAACAACCTATTATATCCCATGAGGCCAAGAAAACTGTGACCCTTTTTTAAATTCATGGGTGCATCCCATAATAGAACTACCCCATCCTTTAATGGTTCCACTATCAAACCCTAATGAGATACCACATGTCCATGGAAACACACCTATTGCATCTAGAACTCACACATGTTCAACATGGAATAAATCTTGTGCTGTTAATGGAACTTCAAAATAACTATGATATTCTCAACATTCTCAAGTTCTAAATTTGAGTAGACCAAGATATCATTGATAAATATGATGTTGGATAGGTCAAGTAACTCATAGAACATGATGCTCATAAGCACGTGAACATGGCTAGTGTGTTCGTAGCACCGAACGATATGACTACAAACTCAAAGATCCCATAATTTCTTCTAAAGTTATTATTCTGGATATATTCATATTTCACACTCAACTAGTGATATACATACCATATATAGATCTTAGGTAACCAGACAACTCTTCATAATTAGTTGAATATATCATCAATCCTTAGAAGTGGGTAAAGGTTCTTGATCGCTAACTGATTAACCTCTAGTTGTCTATAATAAACCTCATAATACCATTCACCTTTTTTCATGAACAAGATTGGAGAACCCCATGATGACAGACTGTGTTAGATTAAACCCCTTTGCATCAGATCATGCTCCTTTTTCTATATCTCACACATGTTCGTGGGTTCCATCTGATAGGGAGATATAAAAATTAGATACACACCCAACTGCAACATTATCCCAATGTCAGTGTCACTTCAAGGATGTAGTGTCATAGACACCTTCAAGAAAACATATAGGAACTACCCCACAATCATTGAAGACACCAACCTGAAATTCTACTAACAACTTCACTGACTATGAAAAAAGAGGTTTAACTTGTGTACAACATAACTGATAACATTGATCGCCAACAAACACCACTCATTGTCCCTCCACATTGAGAAACAAAAAACGTCTATGAAATCAGCCAATGACTACACAAGTATATACAATCCAAACTGAGGATAATATTATATGGATGTATCTACAATAAGAATAATTCACCAACTAACTGGTGCTTCCACATCACTATCCTAAATCCTTGGAGTACATAAATAATGCCTCACCTCTAACTGATGTAGAAAAAACAATGGTAAATGGAATCCATACATATATAGTTCATTTATATGGAACCAATAAAGATCAATAAAATAGTATGGGGTTCTTAGACTAGAAAAATCACAAATAGTGGTATGAGATAAACTAATCTTACCTCAAACAACTCTCAGCTCTACTGGTGGTATTACCTCTAACACATTCATCCAAACATGCCTATATCCTTTAACTATTTGATTTTGAACTCCATGGAAACAATATGGAATAGGTAACTATATAAGGGGACCATCAAAAGGATTCCCATAGCCAAATATATATCCTATTGGATTTTGATAAAAACAAGTTCTCCCTACTACTGAAACTTTGCTCCAAAAAATTCTCTATGAGCCACCCTGATGAGGCTCAACCCCAATGGATAGAATCTCATAAAAAACCTAAATATTTTTATGAACCTCTTGAATCATTTGGATCATAAAATGCAAGACTTCATACTAAATGAATAGGTAAAAATTCTCCTTTATATGACGTTATCTAGACTACTCATCTGAGGAAACATCATGAACAAATTGAAAAAGGTCTTTAAACCTAATCCAAAGATATTGCATAGTCAAACTCCCTTTATGAAGGTATAAAAGATCCCACCTCTAGAATTAACTCATTATTTATGAAAAATACTGCACTTGGAAGTCTACATTAAATTCAGGACACAACATATCTACCTCCATGTAGTCACCAACAAACTGTGCCCACCATTGACGCATACAACCATATATCAAAATAACTTCCATTGATACCCAATAATAATATCACAGATTCATTAGAATTAAATATATTTCACAATAATCATTCTAGTGAGACATATCTAGATCTATTAAACCACCATACTTTTCCAAAATCATCCAATGAATGTCATGAAAAGCTCTCTCCATGCCTAATCCTCCTCTATCGGTTTAACCCTCCAATGATCAAGCAGACCAGACAGTTGAACCTAAACATCTTTAGAGACTAATAGTATATGAACAATATCAATTAAAGAAAACAAGGATAACTTTCAAATCATATAATCATGTAATTTTTTCAAATATTTTTTATTTAATTCATTTTATTTTCCAAAATCACCCAATTCGATCACAAACCCAGGTCATCCTGATGCATGATCCTCTCTTATGTCGCTTCCTTGAAAAAAAAGTCCACCTTAAATGGTCATTAAATAAACTCAGTTTCTATTCTATGGATCACAAGGGGCCCTAAAATTTCATTTCCTAGATGGCCTCCCCAGACTATGTCACACACATTGGTCAACTAGAATTACTTCCACAATAACCCATGAAAAACTCCCGATTCCTAACTTCAAACTCAATCCTGTCTCCCAACCATCATACATTGATAAAACTCTATAGTGACTCCCTCTAAAAAAGATACTATAATGAGGATAAAGAGGATATGACCCCCCCAAGACATACATTCGGTAGGACCTGGGATGGTGATGATCTCTGAGGGTATAAATATCTCAAAATATGGGTTCCATAACCCACTATAAATGAAACCAGATTGGGATATAGGATAAAAAAACACCAAAAATTTCCATAAGATGGCATATAGGTAAACCAAAAACCATCCCAAAATGCATGAGTAAAGTAAAACAGATTCAAGGAAAAAGACTTCAATATAACTACCAAAAAAACATTTCTACAACAGTAGCTCAACAAAATATAAAACCCAACTAGTAATATCCATCATGGTCCCAAAAATACTCCTAGAAACATTAAAAATAGTTTATATACATGGTGTGATAATAATAATAAATAGAGACATTTTCATGTCCCCTTGTGTACATGTAAAAATATCATTCTAATGAACCATCGAATAAACAGTTGATCTAACAAGCACCTATAAAGGTAATCTAACCAAACCCAGCCACATCATGGATTTGTCACCAAATCCTACGTCTAATATAATAATATATCGTTAAGATCATGAAAAAATCAAGGTGTTGTGCTGCCAAATCACCACTTATTTCACACTCTCATGCATCATCATCAATATCCCTATACTAACATACTTTACAAACATATCACATCACATCATGTCACATCCATATCACAAACATGTGGATCATATAACACATCACATCTCACCCATAGACATCTACACCAGTTATCACATCAAATCATGTCCTTCTTATATAAACATAGGACACAAATCACATAATATGACATGACATCACATCATATCCATAACCAGATTTGTAAGGTAACATGAAGATGAAATACCACAACTTTGTTCCCTCCTCCTACCACACATGACTGCCACCACATATCACATCACACCACATCACATCTTACCCATAAATACCTACATAACCTATCACATCCCACTCGAAGATACCCAGGCCATCACATCCTTATTGGGTAATTTACAACACCAAACTATATCACAAATATTGAAGGAAGATAAGGGGATAGGGGGTAGCCATCAATTCATATCACTACTGTCATAGATTTTTGGTTAAACACTAGGAGCTCAATACCTCTGATCATTGGTATGGTTATCCAAATCCAGTGGGTTTCATTAAAAATAATGCAAACAAACATGATATATATATAGAACATAATACCCATAGTACGATTTCATAACAACCACACAAAGGTACACCACATCACCACATCACAACCACCATACCACACATCGGTTTTCACAACCACTACCACCACTATATGTAAAACCATGAAACCACCACACAAGTCCCATAATAGTCAACCTCTCATTTGAAATTTTCACCAATTTTATTCATTAATCATTTCATATCATTTTACACTAAAAAATTATTCATTCACTTTAGATTAAGGCATTTATCAATTTTTTTCAATCCACCTTGTCTATTTAGAATCCTATTTTTTCTTCTTTATCATCAAAGTTCATCCTATAGATAACCTGACAACAATTTAAACCATTTCATTATACAACTTGAAACACACACACACACACAACCACTTACACAACACCACCTATAAACCATCATCATTGTGTCACATTTCCAAAGCCATCTCATAACACAATAGTCCTATAACGCCATCACCACACACTGCAAAAAATCCCTTATGCCACATACACTACTCTCTAACCACTTCACCACAACTACTTCTCCACAACCACTACACCAAAACCATTACAACATAAATGATACACAAAAAAAAATTCACAACCATCACAATACTACCATTGTGACACAACATCATGTCACTACATCCCACAAATTCCCACATCGTGTCCATAGTAACATAACACTGAGTCGCTGCCCTGAGTATGACATTACCCAACCAGTTACTAGCATCATTTCAAAAAATTCCAAATCGCATAGAAGAAAACAATTACAACCAAAATATAGTAACACAAACCTAAATCCATATCTATTCATGTGAATTATCCCCAATCTTCTATATTTATCATATTATTTATCTGCAAACCAAATATTTGAGGGAATAAATTTATTATCCAAATATACATTCATTAACAATTTACTCAAGGTGAGATCACACAAAAACAAAGTAAGGGTTATTAAAATATAATAAATATTATGAAAAAAATGACTCTAATAACTTTTATCTTCAGAATTAGTAGTAGGCATGTATAATAAAATCAAAAACATATATCAAAGAAGTTAATTATGAATTAACACCCCATACCCATCAATTTTGAGACATTCGAATAAATTATATTATTACATCGACCCATACTATTCCCACAACGGAATGAAAACCAATTTAAATCTCACACATATCACATAAATAGGTGAGAATTTTGATCCCCTTATGAAAGGAATCATTCTGATATCACTGTGCACCATAGGGTGAAGAAGAAACTACACAGAAGTGACTACTACAGAAGGAACTTCCAGATCTACCTACACAAAACTGAAGTGTTTATAGAAAATTAATCTACTCACACCCTAATACAAAACCACACTACTATTTCCTATCTCCCAATAAGGAGAGAACCAAACCCATGGGAATGAGAAGAAAATTCAAAACGTATCATCAACAATCATCCATCAAAACATAAGGACCAAAGAAAGGAAGAAGATGGATATAGGACCAACTAGAGGTTCATAGGTTTTATTTGGAATGTGATAAGAGTGGTATAGACAAATGAATGAGAAAATAGATGAAAGGGTTATAATAAAACATGGAACCTAATAATTCTTAATTGTGTAACAAATTTATTACATGAATTCCAATTTTCTAAAATACCACTAAAATCTATGTTGACTTAGATAAAATTATTTACATGTTTTTAATTCATCATTCTTGATGGGAATTTATTTCATACTACACACCTAATCAGAACACACAATATAAAATTTAAAGCTTTATAAGATGAAAATCACCAATTCACATCTTGTAAACTAATCAGGATGTGAATATCATGGAACATCTCTATTACACCTCTATACATGATGAATCGTGTTGTATCTTCCGTTAAAATACCTTTACCACCCAGAACCGCAAATGTAATTGACCAAGAAGGCATAAACCATAAAAATCAAAATATCATTTTTTTGAACATTTGATTCAACATTTGAAATTACTTAGCAAAATGATTTCATATATACTTATTCCAAGTTCATTTAATAATACATTGATACTTTGAAGGAATGTGATCCCCCATAACATGGGATTCTATATATTGTGATTTTTTCGCACCGAAATTAAAATATCTAAATTCATCCTCATGTTGATCTAATTCATATTCCCTTTTACTCAATTACTTTTTATAAAACATAACATGAATTTATTCTTCATGAAACATTGTTTTTGTATTATATAATCTATAAGATTACTATTAATTTAATATCATATGGAAAATACTTCATTTCTTTTTAAATAAAACCTTTTTAATGTATCCCTAGTATTTAAGAAAAATACAATACAACCAAAGACTCTAAATATTATTATTTTTTCTTTCCCTCTAATATATATACAAATTTTTCATTAATATGGGAATAAAAATAACTATATTTGAAACATGAAAATATGTTTCTAAAGCTTATTCTTTGAAATAGTTATGAATATTAAATTCATTTAACATGTTCCACTCATTTCATGAATAGTTATAATTGTATTTTCAAAAATACGTTTTTTTGTGGAGATCTAGGAGCATAAAAATTATAAAATTATAAATTTTCATCCAAAAACAATATAAATTTCATATTTTAAAAGTCTCCAATATGATCTTGTAAAATAGTTTTATTTAAGTTATCCTTTTAATTTTGAACTAATTTAGAGTAAATGAAAAATATAGATAATGTTTAAAATTTAAATAAATGAATAAAACCACATATATCTACTAATGATATCAACAATAACTAAATAATATAATTTCCCACCAAACCATTTGGTTTTATAGGGCCAAAAATTTTTCAGTGATTAATATCATTAGGAGATACAGTTTCTACCTATTTAAGAAGTTTGAAATAAATTTATTCTCTTTTCCTTTCAAGAAAAGATCAATGATAAAGGTGTTATCTAAATTTAGATCAGTTATGTCCCGAATGTGATATAGCTTGGATTTTTTTTCTAATATGAAAGTGACATGGAAAATTTTCATATGACACAACATGTTATTAAAATTCACACTAGTTAAATGTTTATAAATTTTAACTGACAATTTAGTTAATTTGAATACATAAATGTTTCATTTTTTATTTTCATAAAACAATATAGGTTTATACATAAAAAAATACACTTAACATTTGGAAATTTAAACTATATAAAAACGTCAAATAATTGTAAAATACTTATAATATTATGTTTTCAACCTTCAAAATATAGTAAATTACAAAAAATAGTAGAATTTCAAATTCAAAAACTCACCAAAATGTTTTATCTTTTGTTAAGAATTATCACCACTGGTAACATTACCTACATCAGATTTAGTAAATGATAAAATATTTTTTTCTTATATAGTCATTGGTTATGATAAAAAACTATCCACATACCAAGTATCATTCTTAAATCTTCAATGAAACACTTCTTAAAAAATTATTTATGAAAATTCTAGTACCCATAGGAGCTTGGGAATTATAAGATTAAAATATAAGTTTTTAGTAACCCAAATAAATTTAAAACAGATATTTATTGGTAATATAGAAGATAAATATTATAAAATAAATGATTTTATTTTTCCCATAGGTTTTAAAAATCTCATGGAATACTCATTTTCATAATGACCATTCATATTACATTTAACATAAATAATAATTGATAATCTCCCTTTACACACTTAATGAAAAATTCAGGTAATGTTTTTTAAATTTATAACTTATACATGACTATTTATATTCTTATTTTGTTTCAAACTCATCATTTTATTAATTTCTTCCTTAAATTTTACAAATTAGCAGATATTTAATTAAAATATTATAAATTTTTGATTTGCAGCTTTCAATTTAATCCATATCATTAAAATTTATTACTTTAACCTCTTTGAATTTAGTAATAAAACCAAATTTTCATTATTTTTCTTCCATGAGGTATTAAATATATACATGCGTAGTTATTAATTATTTATTACTACAACATAAATAATATCAACCATATCCCAAAATAAATCATGTTTAAGTAAATTATGTTTGTCACAATATACATTAGTTTTATAGTTTGTTGAAGATATTAATTTTACATAGGAAATAACATATATTTTTGAAGTGATTTATAAAAGCTAGTGAAATTTTAAATTTTCTGTTCAATTCTCTCATCTTATTCATGTTGTTCATCAATGGTATGTTCCAGATCAAACTCCAAATAAGCTTAACACCCAATTTTTCTTATGTCTTTGATTGAATCCAAAATATAATTATTTAATTATTCCTTTAAAAAACATGATCCAATACATAAATATGAATTTCATGTGTATCTCTATCCAGCTACTATATCTTTATTATCTTCCTTGTATTGTCATCCCTTTTTTGTATTTTTTTATCCTTGTGTTATCAGATTTTATGTTCCCAATTTTTAAGAATTCATAACATGTAAGATCATTGTCATTCTTTTTCATTTCCTCTTTTCCTAAAAAATAGCTCTTGGGGATATATTTTCATAATATTTTAAAATATACCATATTTTTTAGATATACACCCTTTTCTATCCTACCGGATTCTCTGGGGTCACTTATTTAAAAATCAAAATATGAAAATTAATTACACACATTTTACTTAATATAAAATTATTTCAAAAAATAATTTTTTATTAAGAAAAAATTTCCAATTATAAATCATATTTAAATAAGGAATTGATAATCTAATTAAGGATATATTCATTGAAATTAATAATTTTCTAAGTAAAAACATTCTTAATAGGCCACATAATAGATAGTTATCTAAGAACTATTTCTACTAGAAATTTATTATATTAATATTATCCTAAATAACTATTACCAAATACAATGATAATAAATATATAAAACGTTTTAATGATACATTCATTTTCATCCATTTTAATTTCATGAAACTTATACATAATAATCCTATATTTGTGCTTATAAGTTTATCCTACCCATGTTGTAAAAATTGATTAATTTTTAAAATATCATGATTACATTTTAATGCATATATTTTTTATACATTTTTCTATTCAAAAAAAATAAGATGTTCATTACCATATAATTCAACACATACCATTCTACGTCATTACCAACTAATGCTTCAGGATGAACCTCATGTATCATATATTTATTTTTTATGATATTCCTATTATCAATGATAACATATTTTATAAAATATCATATCTAATATTTCCAATATCATGATTTTATTCCATTAAAATGTAGAGTTATTTGAATAATATATCCACCATTCAAACATGTTCCTACCATAAAAAATTGTTATTTTCCCCATGAAGATTAATTTTGGAATTTGTTAGCACAAAATTAAACTATAAATGAAGAATCTAGTGGTTATGCTTTGATACAAATTATTAGTTCTTAGATATGAGATGACCAAATCATCAAGAGGTGGTGATTTTACCTTTTTCTAAAATTTCAAATGATTACATCATTGTAAATAAATAATTGGTTAAAATAAAAATGAATAATGACAAACGTGATTTTTTAGTAGTTCAGATCAAATATATCAATAATTTACTATTAACGTCTCTAAAAATCAGAGAGAAATGGAACCCACTAACAATTAAATATCTGACTTTTTTTGGGTAGTCTTAATACCAACATTGAACATTTCACACCATCATTCAAAACTAAATTACACAACATTTTTTCAACCACCTTGCCAAAAAAAACATTTTTCCTACCCGGAGGTATAAACCAATCTATTCGTATATTTTTCTACCTAGAGGAACTACCTAAAATATTCCTTCTTTTTTTAGCTGAATGCACAAATTTACTAATCTTATCTGTTTTCACATGGATGGATAATTTAAATTTACTTTTAAAGGGGAGTCACAACTCACTCAAACTTAATATTTAATGGGAGTAACAACCCAATGCTATAATAAAAAACATGAACAAAAATATGTAAAACCATTGAACCAATTGAAACAATAATGTTCATAATTTTGAGGTTGCAAGTATCACTTCAATAGTAATGGTGTTCAATGATGATTTCTAGAAAAAATGATTGCACCAATAGTGATTAAATGGTATACAATGATGTTGTAATACTTTAAAAAATCATATCATCATTATTACTCACATAATCATCATCATCATATATAAATTAGTCCTATAAAATTTATTTTATATAGATTATTTATGAATAATAGCTTCTAAAATTGAGAATTTCATACATATCGGTTGTTTTCCAAAATTACTTACTCAACCACACACTTCTCTTTCCCGTTATTATGATATGAATTTATCATAATAAAAATAATTAAAACAATTAATACAACGGATAATATACCATAAAATAACATCAGTATTCCTTGGAATACTTGCATAAGAAATGGGACATTGGATCACTATATTTTATAAAATTACAATTTAGGAATCATAGTTTTCTAATGATACAGTGTGAATTATTAAGACACATGATAATTAAATAAATATGTCTAAAATTATTCCAAGTTATTTTAAGCATATTCTATATAAATAATATATAATTATAAAAGGAATTAAATAAATGAAAACAAGATTCCCAAACATATAGTAAATCAAAATGTGAAATCATATGTAATATATAGAATATTTTCTAGTATTCATGTAATAATTTTATTCACATATCTAAGTCTCCCCACATAAGAAAGAATATTTTATAAAAATATTTCACAAAAGTAAAAATAATCATGTAGTAAAATTTATTTATGTAACATATTTCATATAATGAAAAATAATTCATAATATCAATTTTTATACCTAAGAATAATTGAATTATCCAAAAGTATTAATGTAAGTGAAATATATCACATAGAATAATTTTATGTAATAAAATTTATCCTTAGAAAAGATATCACATATATGAAATTTTTACATAAGGAAATTCACATATCCAAAATTCCAACATAAGAAATGTTTTAATAAATAATAAATTTGATGAAAACTAAATTTCCATTAAACTATGTGACCATAATAAAAATAAAAAATATATAAATAAAATAGAAATTTTTTCAAAGGTTTGACAAATTATAATTATTCTATTTAAGAGTAACTAAAATACTATTACTCATAAATTACTCATTTTCTAGGGGAATAAGAATATAATTATTTTTAATTATAAAAACATAAAGAGGATCATGGCGCCACTTAACAAAAAAACTTCACTAATCCAAAAGAGAGAATAATATTTAGAATGATTTTAAATAGTACGATAATACATACTCCAGTAGAATATCCATTATAGATACAATGATACAGGTATATTATTGACTCACAATAGATGAATTTCAATATTTTTTTCCCCTGATAGGTATCCAGATTAATTAAGCTATTTTCCTATAATTCAAGGAGGTAGGGAATAAACTTATTCCTTACTTTTTTTGTACTCTTCTTTTTATTATTTCGATTCTCTTCTACTCTCTTCTACACCACACTTTTTTATACTCTATAAAATTTTGTTTAAGATTCATCTTTTTTTGTATTAGACCCTTCTTACAATTTGCATTTGAAATAAAACTTTAAAATAAGAAGCTACCTATCAAAATTTTCTTATTAAAATATAATCCCCAATATCATTATATCCTTATTATTCACATTTTTATTTATTTAATAAATTTTTTTGATAGGTTTTGATCCCTTCTATAAAATCCATATCATAATGAGGTAGTTTCGAGATGGTTAATTTTCAACTACATCTCCAATACATAACAGTCAATATTTTGGGAATGTATTTATTTATCCTCATTTATCATAAATACCATCATATATCATAATATACTCTGACATATTGCAGAGTTACCCTTATGAATCATAGAGTGACTGTTATGTATCATAGGGTAACATATACATATCATAGAGTGAACCTTATATATTTTGGAGGTACTATTACATATCACATAGTTATCCTTATATATCATTGAGTTACCCTTACATTTCACATAGTTACCTATATTCATTGAGGACTTTGCCAATTTTTTAGACAGTGTCATATTAGTACCAAAAATTTATAGACATCATAAAAACACCTCTAGACATTCATAAAACTCCCTATTTCCAACCATCTTTCCCCTCATACGACAAATAATATTTTATGGATATTTAACCTGATTAATTTATGAAAAAATCATTCACTTTAAAACATATCCACTTCTCCCCTGATAAGTCCGATTCCATTTGACAAAAAATAATAATTGAGTGGATTCTTATCCAATATATGGGATCATAAAAACCAACATGAGTCTCAATAATCAATATAAGGTCATAAAAATTAAATATCAAGTCACATTCATAATCAAAATCATTATTAAAACACATTATTTAATAATGAATTAATCTCGAAATATTATAATAATGCCGATAACACAATTTTTACATGAGGAAGTGATTGTGAATATATTATTTTTTATAATATATAAAGATTTAATCCATGACATGTTAATGTAATTTTTTATCTAGAAATATTGAATATATCTAGATAAATATTATATTTTATTACCTCATTGATATTGAAGGACATGAAATTATTTTTTTGGAGTTTTTTCATTTTATAAATGGTTTTTAGTTCAATTTATAGAGTGTGTAGAAAGGAATAAATCTTTAGAACCATGATTACTCTAATCAACATTGAATATTGATTTTATCATGAATATTGGATTTTTTTGAAAAAATTGTGATACTAATAAATAGATATTACGGAGATGCATAAAATCATTGACTAATGAAGTAAAGATGTTATCTAATTCAATAAGGAATGTTGTTCATATCAATTTGATTATAGAATTAACAAGGTTTTCCATGTCAAAAAAAATCAATTAATAAATGAATTGATATGTCACACTGAAATTTAGAAAGGTTATTGATGATGTGGAGTTTCTATTTAGATAATGATATTTCAACTATCAATAAAGTGTTAAATAAATATTGACACCAACGAAAGCGGAAACAATATAGATTTTACTGACACATAAAATATGGTATTTATTTAAATAGTTCAAGAGACGTTTCTATACAAGGAAATAATGATATCATAATCCATTTTAACATACATACATAATCTCTTATGATATATTCGAAGGCATCATATTCATAACGGGATTACAAAGTATATCTTTCAATATACCACTTCCACTAATGCCTCTAAATCCTCAAACCAGTTCACCTTATATTATATCATAAATAATATGTTTTGAAGACATATCCATAACTCCTTTTTTATATCTTCCAAAATTATTTTGAATGGCAATTATTAACTTCAAATTATATTACATCACATGTTATACCTATGAAACCCCATCCAAAACTCATTTTTTATTATATATAAAATCATTTTAGTGAAACACTCTGATTCGAACCCAATCCCCTTTTAGTAAATAGAAATATGTGACCCGTTATCAATGATAAAATTGGAAAAAATATATAAACTACCAGATCTAAAAATGTATTCAATGTGTTCCCTCTAGAAAAGCATCTGTTCATCCAAACTATAAAGTCATCTGATATGTTATCTATCAAACATATGTATCTATATAATTTTTTTGTGACATCATATGATTGACTGAAAATTCATTTTTTATTTGATTTTCGAAATCCTCTTTAATGATGAGGGGTAACCTACATACAGGCAGGAACAAAAGAAAAATAAACCCATTACACATTTCAAAATTCAAAAACATCTGTAAAACCTGATGAAAAAAATATATGAGAATCACCCGCATCTTCATCTCGATTGCCGATGTTTCTATCACCAATAATCATCACCTGAGAGCCATTGTTATCATCACAATCCTTCACAATGTCTCCATCATCATCCTACCACCACACCAAGACCAGAGACCATCGGAAACCACCGGCTTCATCGAAAACATAACACCAAAAAAAGAACCAGGCCAGAGCACTTCATCGCAAATCACAAACCATCACACACCACTATCAAGAAAAAAAATAAAAACATTACCAAGAACCGGCAAACGAAAACACAGAGTCCAAGGAGCCACAACTCATCTTGAAAGAAGAACACATCCACCATGAAGCCTTCACCCATCTCCAAAACTGAAGCCATAATCCCACCTCCATCCCTCTCTTAACCAGCCTCAAACACTATAGGACAGGAAAATAGGATAAGAAGCAAGCCTCCAATGGCGGCGAAGTCGCACAAATCTAGACGAACTTCAAACATAAAAGAAAAAATAACGAAACCACTTACTGGAAAGACCTCCAAATACGAACCTATGAGGGAAGAATAAAAATATCGCTACAATATAGGGACAAAAATCTCGTCACCGCCTTCGATACCCCACACAATGACCGGATATGACCAATGTGCCCCCAGCCGACTCTTACACGAAGCATCATCCTTCACCGCAGCAGCAGGAATCTCGAACGATGTATCCTCACCGCGGTGTCATGAAAAGCTATGTCCAGATTGTAGGATATAGCGAGGAAGAGGCCAACAAATGGAGAGAAGGTGAACGAGTCCACAAAGACATGCCGCTATAGGAGGGACACCACACGCCATGAGCTGTTTGGACTGAAGCAATAGAAGCCAGCCGATCCGCCGCGGGGGAGAGGAAGGCGGCGGCGGCGGGAAACCCTAGCGTAGAGCCCCTTACGGATTCATTGTGACATCATATTAAAGTATTAATTTTCATATGATCCCTTTTCCTATGGAATCTAGTTTCTATGGTACATTGAGTATTTCAACCCTATATATCTAACTCATACATTGTTGACACTCATAATATGAAAACATTTTGTCAATAGATAAATTATTTTTTATACACCATTATGGATAAGCATATGACATTCCACAAACTTGAATAGACAATCATATCATATTAACTACCTTGGTATGACCAAACTTGTCACCAATTTATCTCAGTTGAAGGACCAAATTTTATTCACTTGATATACGAGGAAAACCCTGCATTCATCAATTTAAAAATGATGAAATGTTCAATAATATACGCAAAAAACCTATGATTAGATAATATTCAAGGATTGTGTAGGAATGGATGAAAATTATAAACGAATTTTTTCTATTGATCCCATAAAACATAGGTATTGGAGACTCAAAATATTAACCATGCACCCCTATTATGATAATGACATAGTGCAAAACTCTTAATGTTGTATAGAAACCAACCATATTCTCCTAGAGTTAGTGGGTACATTATTAAATTATCATCAGATACAATCAATCACATTTAAAATAAATGAATATTTTAGTAATCATGGTAAAATAGATGTATTCACTCCACATATATTAGATTGTAAAAAAAAGGGTAAAAGTAAATATTATGCATCCTTGAACCCGTTCAAAGATACGTCCATTATATCCTAATGAAAGGAATCGTTTAAAAGGAAGAGATTAGATGATCAATAAGGGTTACATATAATATAAGTAATCAAGATTAAACAATTGATAATCAATATTGAAAGGTAAATAAATGAATAAACATAAAATTTAATCAATAACATAAGCCAGAATAATAATATGCATGGAAAAAATAATTACTAAATAATTCCATATAATTAATCACATGAAATTGAAACTTATACATGGATATCATAACTATTCATATCATCACATGGAAATTTATAAATTATTCCATAATTATTTAATACATAAATCCAAATATTATAAACATACCATCAACTCCCCATGTAATGTGACTATAAACAAACCATTAAGGCATCATTCTAATATGTCAAATATAAATGTGTATAGAGTCGACCAAATAAGAAAAATAGTTTTTCTCATGAGATATATTGAAGTATGATAAAGCTATATTATTCCCTTACATCACTTACTATGTCTATTGGATTAAACATATGATAGGGGAGAATAAAAATTCAATCCACAATTAACAAAATCATTTCCATGAAAAACAAGAATATGAAACGTTAATATTTCCCCAATCAAGATGATTATAAATCATATGGTAAAATAATAATAATGGATTCATCACAACAAATCCCCATTTTTTTATAAGTAAAATAATGGGATATTTTCATTAGTGAAGATAAATACCATACAAATCATCAAAACCATTCAAGAGGTTAGTAATATTTTCACTTTGAAAATCGCTTTTTGAAAATAAAATATTCCCAAATATAAGGGAAAACATTTTTTTTAAAATTACCATGGAAAATTGTAAATTAAAATTCAAAACATTGATTGTTCATGATGGTAGAAAATTCCTTTCATGAAATAGAATTTTAAAAAATATCCCTTCCACGCTTTTATAAGAGAATTAAATTTTTTTCCTAATTTAGAAAGAATATGAATAAACATTCTAAAACATGTTATAATAGTAAAATAATGGAAAAATATTAATTAATAAATCATGAAAGAATTGTAAAAATATTCTTTCAATAATTTTAAAAAAAATATATAGATGTAAGAAATTTATTACCATCTGAGTTGACAAATAAATGTGTATTTCCGTAAAAAATTAAATCTATTGACTACATAAAATAGAATAATGAAAGGAAATAATATACTTTCAAAAAGTAAAAATAAGACAATAAATTATATATTTTTTAATATATAATGATTATAAAATTCCCTCAATGGATACTTAATCATAAACATCCCAAATAACAATGAAATTCAATATAAACCCCTATTTGTCAACATTTGAATCTTAATCCCCATGAAAGAAATATGATATAATAAAACATTAAATATCATGAATATAAAGTTAATCAAGATATATCTTATAAAATGTGTAGTATCCACACCATAAGAAAGAATACTGTGGTTAATTTTTCATATGTCTCATCTAACCAAATTGAGGATAGAAAACCTTATAACATTTGTATTATTGAAGTGAGAATTATACAATGAAGAGATTATGAATAAACAATTTAATCCATAGAAAAAAGTAAAATTACAAGATAAATAATTCATAGACCATTTCAAACATAATCATGGAATAAAATAGACATTTAATTTGATTTATATCACAATGAATGGAAATTAAGCTATGAAATCCCTTTCCACTGGTATGAATCATCATGTACAATCTTTATATTCTTGAATAATAAACAAATACTAATTATTTAATTTCATAATAAATTCTTTCAGGTTTTTTATTTAACTTAAATTATTTATTATCATATTATATTTAAATACATAATCAGTAAAGTACACGTGAGATGATTTGGTGATACTTATTTTTGTACCAAATTACATCCGTATGTTGATTTTTGAAAAAATTGGGTGTTTTTCAAAAATATCTAGAATAATAATAAATAAATAATTATCATTCATATAATTCAGTTATAATTTTTAGACCAACCATGAAATATAGTTGTGAAAAATGAACCAAATTAAAATTATGGATTCGGTAAGTCATACACCTTCATGAGTAACATTTCCATCTTCAACGATCATGATGAAAAGATTGGAAGTATTCTTTAATCCTCCAATAATTATAATTATATCCTATGTGAGTTATTATTTATTTAAATAATCTTATATATATCATTCACATGATTTGGTTATGGAAAATATATCTCATCGTTTCATGGAGATGGTAGTCCACATGTATGCATGAACGACGTTATCAATTTTCAATGGATTGAAATTTTAAAAAATAGAAAATACATTATCATTACAAAAATTATAAATTTTTAAATAATATTAAAGATAAATATTAAATATAAATATTAAATATGTCATTATAACATGTAGTTATAGGTTGTTACTGAAATAAAATCTCATCAGTTCGTGTGGTGGTGGTCCATCGTACACATGAATGATGGTGTTGTTCCCCTTAGAAGAAGAAGATAAACATTGGTTATTAAATTATCATAGTAACATCTCCAGATATTGTAAAAAATAATATTATTAAATAAAAATAGTTTAATAATATTTCAATTAGGTGGAAGAATAAATAAAAGCAAAACATTTTGTTAAAAGGTATATATCATGTTCAGACAACCACCTTTTATGTACACCTTAAGTTTTATATGGGTGGTATTTTTCCACAAAATACCATTATAATAGAGGGGTGTGGGTTGGTGGGTATTCTATTAATGTATGTTTGTAGTTATTTGATGAAATTTGTTTCCCTTAATGTGTCAATTGAAGTGGAGAGTGGGTGCCCTTTTTTATGTGATTAAATGGAATACATGGAATTTCTTGAAGTACCGAATTAATATAAATTAACTATCATATTAAAATGGATCCAAAATAAAATATTTTGAATATATGACATGTATGAGTAAATATAATCTCTCTTAAAAATTGATATTTTAGGTGATTTTTTCACCCTTATACTTTTGTTTTGACCCCATGTTAACTCCAACAATGAATATACTCATAACAACGATTTTGAATCTTTGAGGGTAAACGTTGTGACTATAAAAGTAAAATTTTCTGATAAATAGACCAAATATATTATTAAAAATAATATACCAATAACAAGGAAAAATATAATATTTTTAGTAATTACAAATAATTTATTAAATCATTAGTTGTTATAGAATAAATTTTTTTTTCATTTTTGGAATTAAATAAAATAATATAATATAATATTTGTGAAACTCATTTCAAATGTTTTCAATATGATAAGGTTTTTAATATAAGTAAGATACGATATTAATTTTACCATAAGAGAATTTTTATTGGTATTTATATGATTTCAAACTTTATATATTTTATTAACAACTTGGTTAAAAAATGTATTTCGTTACCGTGCTAACTACTTTTCTATTGTTATAGGGTTATAATTTTACTTATATAGTGTCATCTAGAGTATAAATGGAAATGGTAAGAAATTTTTGAACATTTATAATCATAATTTTTTTATTTAATGATATTAGTAATTTTATAAAAATTTTAGTAAATATTATTTAACATGAAATTCTGTTAATTTTATTTAAGAACTATTCAAAAAATTTGACTTTTAAAACAACCTTACCTAAATTAAATTTTTATATAAACCATCACAAAACTAAAATTTATAATATTTAACTTTAATATTATTTTTATAATTTAAATCACACCAAAAATATTATCATTAGTTTTTTGAAAATTATTTACATGATTTTTGTACCGCTTTCACAAACACCGTGTTAGGGTCGCTTAATATTTTATGGAAATTATTTCATCAATAAAAATTAAAAATAAATTATAATGATAAATTAAAGTATTATATCTTTAAAATAAAAATTAATATCATAATATAACATATTTTTATCCCCACTTAAAAAATTTAGTGATAATAAATCAAAGGGAATGAAAATTTTCACTTTACTTTATGAAAAATATTATAATGGAAAAAATACTAGGAAAATTGAATAAAGGTTTATATATTAAAATTTTGGATTATTATTGGTTAAATAAACTCATTACCTATAATTAAATAATCTATTATGGTTACATGTTTTTTCATTATAACTTTATTTTTACACATAATTCACCATATCTTCCATTACCATTATAATAAAAGTTTCTATGATTATTATATAGAATAACTAAAAATAAATGATAAATATACAAAAAAATTACACATCATGATTATAAATATGCAATCCATTTTTCTCAATTAAACTCAAAAAAATGAAAATTTTATTTGATATTAAACTGACAATATGGGAAGAAAAATAATTGTTCAATAAATGCCCTTTTATGTATTGAAATGTGTTTATACAGAATTCATGTACAAATTCCATTATAAATACAATAATAGGATTATGTTTTCCCAAAAAATGAACTAATTAAATATTAAAACTAATCAAAAATATATTCTAAATTTGTACATGCTTTAAAAGAAAATAATATTTTCAATTAAAATCAAAATTTTCACAATTTATTGAAAAAAATTAAAAACCTTAAAATTTTTCCTCATCAAAATTTTGTAATTTTTATTTAAAAATTATTTAATTTTTTTAAATAAAATTTATATATCTTATATAGATTAATTATAATATTTCACCCATAGAAAGAAATAAAAAACAATATTTGAAAAAATCAATATTTAAAGTAAAATTACATTATAGAGAATTAAGTGTTTATTTCATAAGAATTAATAAATATATTTTTATAGATTATGAAATTTATATATATTTAAAATTTTTTAATCATATTTATACCCACCAATTTAATTACTAGGTTATAACTATCATAATTGGATAAAATTATTTCATTGATCGTTTAAGATTAGTGTTTTGTGTCATATATGCTATTGAGCATAGTGTCCAATTAAAATATCATCTTGTTATGTTATAATAAATATAATAAATTTCATCCTTGAAATTTTAAATTTATATCTATAATAATGGGTTTGAAATTTTAAATTCTTTTTTTGAAATACCTAATTATAAACAGGGTTAATAAAACAACCTCTTAAAATAGGGAAAATGAAGGACATGTGGAATAAAAATAGGTAGGTTTCAAATATGAGAATATTAGTGGTAATAGAAAATAATTTCTTGGAGGAAAAAGTAAAATTTAAATAATTATTTATTGGGATAATGAAATTTAATTTCTGTAATGTGGATGATCAAGAGAAAGTAAATTGCCACAAAATAATGAACTAAAGTGATGTGAAAAAGGTCCTTGATTTTTTTTAAAATGAAGGTAATAGAATGATATTTATACTTATATATCATTTTCCTAGTTTTTTAGAATTACTTTACCATTTATACTAAGAAAATATTGAAATATTATTTCTTATAAAGTATAATTTCATGTGTAACTAAATTTTCACATTAATCTCATCTTTCTCTCCAAATAATGAGCATTGAAGATGGATTTCTCATGAATGATGGAGTAAAATAAACTTCTAAATGATTAAATAATACAAAATGGATATTAATATTTTTCTAATATATTTATATATTAACAAAAATTAAAATTTTTAGCATATGGTATGATAATACACAATATGAATAGTCCTACATATGAATAAATACAACATTAATGTTTAATGCTTCAACAGTAATACATGATGTTCCACTTAAATAATTTGAAATAAAATTGACCGTAAAATGATTCACAATGTTACCACAAAAATTTAAACCCAAAAAATAGGATGATATTTTTAACACATAAATAATTTTGAAAATATATATTTTTAAAATAAATTAATTGTCTTTGATAGCATGTGTTATATGCAACACTGAGTTTATGGAACTATTATATACTATTAAAATAATATTATTTAACTTTATTGTTATTTCATAGCCATTAAATTAGTGGCTGTGAATATGAATAACTAAATTAAGAAAAAAATTATGGTTTTAACAAGTATAAAAAAATTCTTGGGTAATAAATTAATTAAAAATGAAAATAAAAACCAATTGAAAAAAAATTATTTGTTTCTCTGAAAGATACTTTGCTTACAATAAATGTTTTTTATGTTGATTAATTAAATTAATCACCAATTATGAAATAGTTAAATTTAACTAAAATAATTTATATTAAATAATTTTATTACCATTCAAATAATATTTTTCATAGGCATGAGTTAAGATAAAATAATGTTTTATTCTTTAAAAACTGTATTTTTTTCTAAAAAGTTGTATCACCCTATGTTTCACACTTATTTTAAAATTAATTTATTCCATTTTTATAAAACTTATTATAAAAAAAGAACATAATTTCGTAAATAAAAATTTCAAAATTATATTTAAGTGAATATTTTAGTATTTTTAAAAAAGCTTAATTTTTTGATGAACAGATGAAATACTGATTTTTATTAGTGTTGTATTTTTTGTTTAAGGACTTTTCAAAGTAATATTTTATTTTAAAATATTTTTAAACATAATATTATTTCAATTATAATATTATAAATCATGTTTATATAATTTTAATTAATTTTATGTTTAATTTTTAAATAATTTTTTTAGCCTTATAAAAACACATTCTTTGAAAGATCATTATTTCATCACGATGGAATGATTAATTTTAAAATAAATTGTTCCAATTATATATATATAATTTTTTAAAATATATTCCATATTTTTAATAAGTATTATTAATATTATTTAATATTTTCTATATATATTTTGGTCATAATGAATGTTAAAAACAATATAATTAAGTTACAATAGTTAATTTTAAAACAGGTTTATCTAGGGATAAAGGAATATGTTATTGTTAAAATTACATAAAAAATATAATTTCTATTATATGAAAATATATCAACCTTAAAAAAACTTACATTTTTTAATATTGCATTTTTAATTTTCTTCCCAGGAATGTGATTTGAAATTATTGTAAAATTAGAAAAATTAAAATTTTTCCACTCACCTAATTTATAAAAGGAAACCCCCTCTCCTATCCCATTCACACTTCAAGAGACATTTTGTTCTGAAAATAAAAAAAATACATTATTTACATACCTCATCATGACCTAAAGTCCATCATTTGATTATAAAAAAATCTAAAGAAATAATTAAGAATAAACTTAAAAAGGTTTTCTGAAGAAGAGGTATAGTGTTTGCCAGGAATTTTTTTATTTCTTATTATAAATCATTAAAATAATATTCAAATATTATGAAATAATAAAAATAATATCATCCTTATAAATATATTTTATCATATAGTTTTAATAACCTATATTAATATCGTATTCTTTATAATGGGAAATGAAATTCCAGATCATGTGTATAATGAACTACTGCCTTGTGAACCGATGCAATTATTTTTCCATCACTTCCTATATTGGATGGATATAATATTATATTTAATATATATATATATATATTAATTAAATAATTATACTATTATAATTATAACCTCATATATAGTATTTTACTTTTTTCATTCTTTGGGAAAAGATAACGTCGCTCTTGCATACATGTGGACAACCGCCTCCACGAATCGATGTGATTAATTTTTCATTTATGATTTACATGATTAGTAATAAAGACATATTTAATGAATATTTAATGTTACAACATGGATTCCACTAAAATATTTCCTCAAGCTGGTTGGTTATGTGGCCTCAAGAACACCTCCATGTACGCCAGAGGTTGTCGACTTGCAGGGAGGGCATAGGGTGTGATTGTGGGGATACTATGACCTCATTTAAGAATAATAAATTATTGTAAATAGCTGTGTAACGTAAAAAAATGTAAGTGAATAGTGTTTCAAATTAGTAGGTAACTGAAATTAATATGTTGTACTAATGAATGAAAAATATATAAAGTCTTAAATATCAATGCCATACATTCAACACTGGCCACACACTAGGATGACCATATTGATACTAGAGTATGAATGAAATTGAAGAAATAGTACTTAAATATACTACTTACTCCATGATAGAATACATACCATATCTCCATACATTATCGAAATCCACCAGCTTGATTAGTATAATCCACAAGAAAAGCTCTACATGATCATGGAAATCGGGAACTCATCCATATCCACCATGAAATGGTGATCAACCTGAAAAGATGACATAAGGTCTAGAGATCCTATGCAAGTGCATCAAGCTAGAAGTAATTCCACTCAATCCATATATCATAATTCTATATCTCAGTCTGTAATCCCAGTGGACATATACATGCTTCTTCCAATGGTGGAAATGTATGTGAGTAAGCTACATCACTACAAGGGGATACCCGTCTTAACCCTAGGTTCACTTGTACCCACCTAAAATAACAATAATATTGGATTCCAGGGAAGTAGGCCTAGAAATAATATAATTAGACACTAATCTATACACCATTCTTCTCATGCCATGTATATCTAGTCCAATGTATGATCCCTAGGTACAAGTTTGTAGGCAGTCACTACATTTTCGTATTTGATATTACCTAAGGGGATCAACCTTAGAGGACCTATATATGAAATTTCATATAGACCCAAGTACATTATCAACATCCATTCACAATAAAAGCATCACTAGTGTGTCCAAAAAACCCTAGTATTCATCTATGGAATCACTCTAGGAGAACATAATCATCAATTGAGTACAAGTCACATAAACTGCAAGGAGATCGACATCCATCACAATGATCTATAAATCGACCATGGAAAACATAACCACCCCATCACTCGGAAGATCATAATCATCCAAGAGTATATGTCAACAATGTGGAACTCCATGTACAAAATTGTAATCCTATAAATGATCATGTTATTTTTCTTCTTTCATATCCCTTAGAAGAGTTTAATCATCTAGTATAATCATTTGATCAAAGAGAGAATAATAATCCTAATAACATATAAAATAAGGGAGATAAGAATCATTCTTATCACTTAGGAGAGCATAAATATCCACAAGTATCATTACCACAGACTCTATTCTCATATATCGTAGTCATAGGCTCAATAACTGTATACCAAGAATCTTCTATTGAAAACCCAATAATATAGTAACCAAATATACATTCTCAATAGATAGATCCCAAGTTTTATTTATGGGTATACCAGTAAGCATAATAAATAACATACCATAGAATTCATATCCTAAGAAAATGTATGGTCATCCTAAAGAGAAAGAAATTCACATTGTGTTAGGCTTAATAGCCACTAAAAAAGAACAACCATTGGAAATAACTGTTACATAAACAATATATAAGTGAATGTATAGAAAAAATGAGGGTGGAAAAATTCCAAAAACATCCTATATTTCCACAAATTCAGGGGATTACATGTTCAACATGGGTTCTAAGGTGATGACCGATTCCATCTCTACCCAAACCTAATGTACTTACTCAAGGTCGGTCAAACAATGGGCCACCCCTGGGTCCCTCAGGTCAAAACACTAAAGAGGAATCCTACTTAGGATCCTAAAGGTCTAAATGAAATATAATTCATGCTATATGAGATCCTTCTATGAAAAGTTAAAAGTTCTAATCCTACATGGGATCCACAAATGATAAGTCTATAGTGGCCCCTAATAAGGTATCCCTGAGCAACAAGTCCATATTGTAATCCTACAAGGAATCCATAGAAAGGTACATAGGATAATGGTTTATTATAGGGTTTTTCTAGGTCAACATGTAAACAAATTCATCACATAGGTGACCCCTAATAACAAGAAGAAGATAAAGGAATCCAACATGAGACCCTCCAGGTAGAAACATATCATGTGGAATCCTACTGTTGACCCTCAAAAGAAACTGGATGCACATCCTCTTAGGATAAAAGGGAACATATCACAAGGGATATCTCCTCAAAGGAAGAGCTATGAAGCCATGGTATATAGATATAACCATTGGATTACCTCAGATCAAACAGTCACTATCAGACGATAGTGGATTCCATTATTTGAGGAAGAAACTATTTATTTTAGTAAAAGACCAAAACCACCCATTAAGAGATCTAAAATCACATTAAGGGATTCACTAATAAGATATACATGGAATGATACTCATAATTGACTGATAATGGGGTCCAATTACAACTAATGGAAAAAATATATGAAAAAACTAAAGGAAAGTGAAAAAAGAGTACACGATGTTTTTCCCTAATACACAACTTGTACCCTAAGGGGCCCACCTGGTCATGTACTCTAGAGAAACATGGCATGTCAAAACCAAAGTACATTTAATTTCAGCCCTGTAAATGAATTTTACCCTACACTACATACCATCTTGTGTACCTTATATGGCATGGCTATGAATACAGTCTGGTTGTGCATATCTATATAGTGTACAATCCACATGGCGTCTGACCCTATAATCTACACAGTGATGTTACCCTTACATGGGTTTTCGAACCATGTACTTTGATATATGTATGATTTTAGTTAAACGGTGTTTATAACCCACTCACAATGTCCAACTTGGAAATATCATCTTCATCGAATAGGAAGAACACCTAATATGTCTTCCCAGAATCACATGTCATGTAGATGGTTTTTTCGGAATGTAAAACCCTAAAATCTCCTCAAACCAAAATTTTCTCAAGAAAAAGATATAAATGATCCCAATATGGGTCCTATGAAGCTGTAATATGGATTTAAAACTAGAAAAATATTTAGATATGGGGATTAATGGTGAAACATAAAAATGGTCTACCTTTGAGTGGAATCCATTAATTCTTTTCACCATTCCATGGTCCACGGCTGTCAGATGACGATTTGGATTATCCCAAGCTCTATGGAAGTACATATTTCTCTTACCCTATCTCTATATGCCTCTATCTCTCTCTCTCTCTCAATTTTGTGGTGGAGTAAATCGATTAGGGGTATACATGATAAGAAATATGAGGAATGTGGAAAAGAAAATTAAATGAATGAAATGAAGAAAATGAAACAATAAAAAGAAAATGAAAGGGGGGATTCAACCATCCCCATAACCAAACATGATTTTACACACCATTATGAAAAAATTACCCATTCCAAACTAAAATAATGAATATATAATATCAATACGACTCTCTATTCAAAACATAATTCCGAATGAACCTAAATGAGTATATTAATATTTATTTAATTATCTCTTGATTATTAATTTTTCTATTGAAATACAAATGGCTCATATATCTACAAAAATACATTTCTAGGATAAAAACCATATTAAGGGACTAATATTGAGGTCGAAAAAATTATATGATACTATCTTTTAGGGAAAAATGACCATTTTATCACTTGCAAGCATGAGATTCAAAAATTTTAAATTTATGTTGAAAATTATCCATGTGAAAAAAAAGAAGACCTTAAAATCCTCCCCACCATAAACCTTCTCATCCTTGAGAATCCCGGTTCTAAGAATTGATGTTCATCGACCATCCCAAGAATCCACAATACCAAACAATATGAACTTTACAACAATGATCTTTATAGAGTATAACAAGGTCTCTTAAATGAAAGACACTTAACTATAACCAATATTGTACTCCCCTCAATAGGAATACACATATAAGTGTCTCAAAATAGATGTCAAGTTCAATGGATCATGAAAAATTCATGATTCCATCTAAAATGAGGTTCACTACCCTCAGATAGATAATGAAATACTCACGACCATATGGCTTACCTTATACAGCTCTATAAGCGTAACCTCAACAGGTTCTATTTCCAAATAAGGAAATACATTTAGAGGGAAAAGAATCGCTACATGTGGATGATTATCTGTTAGTAAAGTCAATATTATTTCATGATATATCATGATAATCTCTAATTAGTATTACACTAAAATACTACAATATAATTGTATAGATCTTCCAATCCAAGATCATAATAATTAGGCTAACTAATCATTAAAGAACACATGAAAACAAGTCTCTTAAAAAATCATTCCAAGGTCATGCCATGGGTTGACCATCTTGTAGTACCCAAAAATTCATGATGTCACATATACCACAATGGTTAATTTTTCACATAACCAAAACTCACACAAAACCATTCCTTCAACAATTCATTGAAACCATCAGTCCTTGGCTCGCACCTGACTAGTGACCGATTTATGATTCTATAGTACTATAAAAAATAGATTATACCTTTACCACTTGAATTAGAATCCAATGAGTGTCCCATTATATGAATAATGTGACCATGCTACACAGAAGAATAGTTTCACATGAAATAAGCTCCTTGGGAACTCCTATTCAAAATCGAGAACCTCACATGTTCCATGATTTATACTACAACCCCCTATCATAAAAAATAATTCCAGTCATGTGATTCCACCCACACTTTGACTTTATTAACAAAAAAAGAAACAATGATTGACCAGGACTGGAAGCCAAAGAGTCCTTCCCATCAAATCCATTCTTGGAGAACATGAACCCCGAGTTTTTTCAAAAGACTAATGCATCAACATTCCTATAATGCCAAAAAATGATCAAATACCATGACTCGATAAAAAAACAACCATAAAAAAATACTATAACCCTAAAAAGAAATTCATAAACATAGTATAAACTCACTCATGTTGGTTTCCCATGAAATCATATGCATCTATCTACAAGGTTTTGATTCAAAACCAAGGGTCTTTAGGACTCACACAAATCCCTACATGTCATGTCTCAATACTGGATCTGAAGTTGTAACCACCAATATTAAAAGATAAAACTCTCTAAATAATGTGAATATCACAATGATATACAAGGTAAAAAACTAAAAACATGGACTATAAGGTCATAATACTCACCAAGAATCCCCATAAGGAACTTCTCCAAAATGGTCTTGATACTAACAAAGAAGAGAGAATAAACTAACACACACTGACCATTCATATATAGTAATACCCCTAGAGGTCAAGCTCATTAGAAACATATTGGTACCTATCAGAATGGAGCTCAAAAATATGACCAGATAACTATGATCGAATATACAACACCCTATAAGGGGCACAATAGAAAGTCATCATGTGTGATATTGACCTATAACGATCATTGTATCTCCCTTCCCGGAGGACCCAGTCATCATACTCAATTTAGATCCACATAACCATCCATAATATGAAAATATGTATGTATATAAGTGGTCCTAATTAGATTTCCCTCATTCATTAGTTGAAGTCACACACTATAATGGATATATGATGTCAATTTTATATTCCAAATAGGATTCTTAAGAAAACTATTTCATTTTCTAGTCAAGAGTCAAAATCCATCCCTAGCCTCATTCCAATGTGAAAAGAGAAAGATATCCACAATAAATCAGAAAATAGATATAAAATGTGTGCCACTCAATGTGAAAGTCATATAAAACTATAACATCATAGATCTGAATAGAAATACCATACAATGGAAACCAATAATTCTTACAAGAACATGTTTTATCATCAGACTCATATGATATCCATAATAGGTTCCAAAACATTCTTAATACTCCTATTATAACGACCCATACTTTACATACATTTTTAATACTTCAAAAATTGAAGCACACTTATTACAACATATGACAAAACCACAAAGGACCGTATAGGTATAGTGTCTTTAGAAACTGGGAAACATAAAAAACTGGTTCATAAATCTTCTACAGTGTCTCCCATTTATTTCATCATATCTAGGGTCCCTTTTAGCATATTCTACTTAATATCCATCTTCCTGACCTGGGGAAAAGAAAACATAAAAGGGTGAGCTCAAATGCTCAGCAAGGGAAAATAAAGGAAATAAAAATCATATCATATCTTTTTGAAAATCAAAACCTGCAAAAGAGATCATAATATCTTAACATGGAATAAATCATAGAAGTGAAAATGAGATCCCCATAATCATAACATAAAACTTGAAACTTTGTGGCATGCACACATAATCATGGAAAATCATTTCTTGTTAGTCATGACTCATTGCCAAGACTATCTTAGTGGACAAAGTCCCTTTCTGAACCGAGTTCACTCCTCGTTTCAGTCCTGTATCACTGAACCGAAATAACCTTCCGTTCCAGCCATATCTATCTCATGAGATATAAAATCATTACCCAATGCATTGGAGGGAGATATAGGTCCCACCCATCTTATAATGAATCCTTTCTTATGTGTGCCACATAATCATAAAACATACATCATCGCATAACACATGTAACAAAAATGGGATTCTTGAAACATCATGACATCATAAATCAATTCATATAAGATAAAGGAATTCATAAACATAATTCCATCACAACATAGTCAAATCAATGTAAAAATATGGGTAGAAACAGAACCCTTTATTATCTTAGATGGAAAATAATTTTGATAAAACACTTGAATTGAATTCTTGAGGAAAATATCCTTTCTTCTTCAAAATCAATTTCTTTTCACAAAACATCATGCAATTTTAAAAGAAAGAGATTTTATTGAAAATAGTCATGAAATCTTTTAGAGGAAGCTTCATGAAAATAAGGCTTTATAAAACAGTAGAAATCCGTTCGTGCCGTATAAGTTAAAAAAAACATTCTTCGCACTTTTGTCGGAAAAGTCAAAAAGTATCTCGTACAAAAACGACAAAAGATTCCTTTCATTTCTTTTACTAAAACTCACCGAAGGTAAAAATGGATTTAAACAATTGTAGGTGGAAGGAAGTAATATTACATATTGATGAAACATGGACGTGGATGATAAAATACACCCCAGTAAATACTTACGAATAAACAATCTCGGATAAAAATGAGATTGTGATATTTCCCTTACCTTAGGTCCGATTTTCTTTGTTCGTGTCCGAAGCTCCTGTATAATGGTTTAAATAATGTTATTGACTTATTCCAGAATCATACATATTGATATGATATCATATATGGTCATATTATTAGCTTCTTGTTAGTAATATTTCATTGTTACTTGTTACTCGGGTCTTTATAACTTTTTGTTCTTATGCGTGTTTTGTCGAGTAAATTCTTATTCTTATCTTTAGGTTATAGATAATTCATTTCCAGAATGGTATTAGTGTATTATATACCATATTCATTCATTCAATTCATTTATATAATCATTACAAAATGAAGATCATGTAGAACGAGTCGCATCACATCGTGGAGATGGTATTCCGTACGCACGAGTGATGATATCATTCCTATGATCGTGGAATTGTATTGGAGTATATATATATCATTTCAGTATCAATATTACTTCATAATAATCATATTTAGTTACTCATTACACCATTATACCCATCCTTGTAAGGTGATGGTGGAAAATAGATTACACCACGGCGTGGAGACGGTATTCCGTACGTACGCACGCGCGGTGATTTCATTTTTCCGTAGGATGGATAGAAGGTGAATTAGGGTTGTTTCATATTTATAATAACATATCAGTATGTAAGTAATACTGATGTTATTACTTTATCATGAAACAACTAAAGAAGAAGAAGTTGAAGAACAAAGAAATTGAAAAGATCGGTAATGGATATTACCTCTTCTTTGGAACGCTTCTTTGAATCCTCCACTTAAGGAACTAATATTGGTCTTTGGAGAAGACCAGGACCTCTAGGATTATTCTAGGGAAGTGTAGAGGAGAATATGGCAGGGGTTGGCCGAGCTTGAGTGCTCAATTTGGTGTGAGGAGGAGGGGGAGGAGGTGCCCTTTTATAAGGGAGGAGAGGGGCACCTTAGGAATATCTCAAAATATTATTTTATATTAAAGTCAAAATCGGTTTATAATGGTTCCAAAGGGTCTTATTTCGAAGATAAAGTGGGGAAGGGTCGAAATCCTATCAACCAATAGGATTTAGACAAGTTTAGGTTATTATTTTAACCTTATCAATTAGATTTAACTCTAAGTTAAATAATTTAACTCTTACCGTGTCTTTTTGTTTTCTTTCACTATATGGTTAATACACTTACTATAACATGCCAAACGGACCCCAAATTGTTTATTATTAATATATATATCCTTATATAAGTCATTTGGCCGAACCTTAGATTTTTAGGAATAAAATAACAATTAATAATATAATATTTGATTTAAAAACTATTTTGTGTCAATTTTGACACTATTTGATATATGATTTTTGTGAAAGTCATAACAGAATTATATGTTCGAACCAAGTTGATTAAATCAACAATAATATATCATAGTAACCTAGAAAATTAGTGGAATTCATAAAAAGTCTTAAATTACATTTATTTTGGTATTTATATTATCAATTTTGTCAATATTTCATTAATAAGATAATTACTGCATCATCTTTGTGTCATAAATACATTAAATTATTTGATGTCTAAAAATTACAAATAAAATACCATCATGTAGGAAATCTTTTTAGCTTTCTAATGAATATTTACAATCGAATTTATCTTATGTATAACCCCATATTAAAAATGATTTACTTATTAAACTTTGATTTTAACTATTTTAACCCTTCTTTAAATAAATTAATAATAAATGTCCTAATCTAATCCAAGTGGGCCTAAATGGTCATATTTTATTCCTAAGTTTGTTTTTGGTCGAATTACACTTGTCCAATAGAATTAGGACATGTGTTAGGGTAATATTAATATCATATTTACCCTTAGTTACCCTATTTACTATTAACCGCGGTAAAAATAGTAAAAAGTTACTATTCACCAAAAAATTATTTTCATCTCATTGAACCACATTTTAGTCCTTGATATTAACCGTGTCTCTCGGATTTTTGAAATTCCATTCACAGAAGCGGTAAAATTAAGTTTTATGCAAAATTCAGTTTTTAACCTACCACTTAGTGGTTTCACTATTCATCAAAAATTGAAAGTTTTCAGAAAATACCAAAATTTCACCCTAGGCTAATTTAGATATTCTGAGTCCAAAAATGAAGTCCCTTTTGAAAAATAAAATTTATAAAATTTCAAAAAGTGGTTATTACTATTCATAACGGCTAGTTTTAATAGCATAATGTTGTTTAGTGAAACTCGGTATTGCGTACGACGCAAGCTATCGAGGAAGGTCGCGATTGCGTGTAAAGCAAGACAAGAAAGTGTTGTGTAAAAAAAAGATTCCTTTGATGATTTATATAACATAAAAGTCTCGGGTGTTACATTCTACCCCCTTAAAAAGAATTTCGCCCTCGAAATTCGTCACTTTGCAACAAACAAATGGGGATACTTCTCCCTCATCATATCCTCAAGCTCCCATGTAGCTTCTTCAAGTTGGTGGTTTCTCCATAAAACTTTCACCAAGCGAGTGGTCTTGTTTCGTAGGACTTTTTCGCTACGATCCAGAATCTCTATCGGTTGTTCTTCATAAGAAAGATCTTGCTCCAGCGGTACAACTTCTGAGCTGAGTACATGTGAAGGATCTGGTATGTACTTTCTCAGGAGAGATACATGGAACACATCGTGAACTTGAGAGAGATTCGGTGGAAGCACCAATCGGTAAGCTACCTTCCCAACACAATCCAATATTTCGAAAGGACCGATATATCTAGGGCTCAACTTCCCCTTCTTTCCAAATCTCATAACCCTCTTCCAGGGAGATATTCGTAAGAACACTTTATCACCCACTTCAAACTCTAGGTCTTTTCTTCGGTTGTCGGCATAGCTTTTCTGTCGACTCTGAGCTGCTCTTATGTGTTGTTGAATAGATCTGACCTTTTCTGCCATTTCATCAACGAGATCAGGTCCTAATAGCTTTCTTTCCCCAACTTCATCCCAGCAAGTTGGAGTCCTGCATTTCCTTCCATAGAGAGCTTCATAAGGAGCCATTTGAATACTGGAGTGAAAGCTATTATTATAAGAAAATTCCACCAAAGGTAGGTGTTGATCCCAACCTCCTTTGAAATCCATAGAGCAAGCTCTCAACATATCTTCTAGGGTTTGAATTGTTCTCTCAGACTGAACGTCTGTCTTGGGATGATAAGCAGTGCTGAAACTCAACTCTGTATCCAGAGTATGCTGAAGACTTCGCCAGAACTTCGAGGTAAATCTCGGATCCCGATCAGATATAATAGAAAGTGGTACTCCATGTAATCTTACCACTTCCTTTACATATATCCTGGCAAGCTGATCTAGAGAGAAATCCTCTATAATAGGAATGAAGTGTGCAGACTTTGTGAGACGATCAACTATGACCCAGATAGAATTATTGCCTTTGGATGTTTTAGGAAGTCCTGTGACAAAGTCCATAGTGATGTTTTCCCATTTCCATTCGGGTATGGGTAATGGTTGTAACATCCCCTTAGACTTCTGTCTCTCAGCTTTAACTTGTTGACAAACCAAGCATCGAGAGACAAATTCAGCAACATCTCTTTTCATGCCATCCCACCAGAAGTACTCTTTCAGGTCTCTATACATCTTCGTGCTTCCAGGATGAATAGAGAATGAAGAACTATGAGCCTCATCCAGCAGCTCCTTCTTTAATTCGGGGATGGGAGGAACACAAACCCGATTCCTGAACTTTATTATCCCATCACAATCAAGGTTGAATTCAGGAACATTTCTCACCTTCTTTTGTAACTCGACATCTTCTTTCTGTGCCTCTTTAATCTTCACATGTATAGATGGTTGAACATTCATTTGAGAAAGATAAGATTTTTCCCCTTCCATTATAATTCCAAGATCCATCCTTTGTAAATCCATAAATATTGGATCTTTTGTGATCCTCATCATGGATAAACTAGCATGGTCTTGTCGACTTAATGCATCTGCCACCTTGTTTGCTTTCCCAGGGTGGTAATGGATTGAGCAGTCATAATCCGTAATCAGCTCCAACCATCTTCTTTGGCGCATATTCAGCTCCTTTTGTGTGAAAATATACTTTAAACTTTTATGATCAGTATAAATATCACACCTTTCACCATAAAGGTAATGCCTCCAAATCTTTAATGCAAAGATTACCGCAGCCAACTCCAAATCATGTGTTGGTTAATTTTGCTCATGGATTTTCAACTGTCGTGAGGCATAAGCTATCACCATATCATTTTCCATAAGAACACACCCCAATCCCTTCTTGGATGCATCACTGTAGATCACAAACCTTTCTCCACTACAAGGCAATGTGAGCACAGGTGCACTGGATAACCTTCTTTTCAACTCCTTGAAATTCTCTTCACATTCCTCTGTCCAGACAAACTTAACTCCTTTCCGAGTCAACTTGGTGAGTGGATTAGATAATCATGAAAAATCTTTTACAAAACGTCGATAATATCCAGCCAAACCAAGAAAACTTCGGATCTCAGTTACTGTTGTTGGTCTTGACCATCTTTCGATAACCTCTGTTTTTGCTGGATCCACAGATATCCCCTCTTTTGAGATTATATGACCCAAAAATGCAACTTTTTGAAGCCAAAATTCACACTTGGTAAATTTGGCATAAAGCTTCTCCTTTATCAGGGTCTTCAATATAATTCTCAAGTGATCTTCATGCTCTTCCTTGCTCTTTGAATAGACAAGAATATCGTCTATAAAGACTACCACAAATTGATCAAGATAGTCTCTAAAGACTCTATTCATTAGATCCATGAAGATAGCAGGGGCATTAGTAAGACCAAATGGCATCACTATAAATTCATAGTGTCCATACCTTGTACGGAAAGCCGTCTTTGGTATATCCTCCCTTTTGACCCTTAATTGATGATACCCTGAACGAAGATCAATCTTGGAAAAGTATTGAGCTCCGCGTAGTTGGTCGAATAAGTCATCAATGCGTGGGAGAGGATATTTGTTCTTGATAGTGATTTTGTTAAGTTCTCGATAATCAATGCAGAGTCTCATTGATCCATCTTTCTTCTTAACAAATAGAACAGGTGCTCCCCAAGGTGACGCACTAGGGCGTATGAATCCCTTATCAAGATTCTCTTGGAGTTGCTTCTTCAATTCCTGCAACTCAATTGGGGCCATTCTATAATGTGTCTTTGAAATAGGCAAAGCACCCGGTACGAGTTCTATTGAAAACTCAACTTCACGATTTGGTGGAAGACCCGGAAATTCCTCCGGAAAGACATCATCAAACTCCCGTACAATGGGAATATTCTTAATCGTGAGTTTCTCACCAACCATTTGAGATAAATAACCTTCATTTAGTGGAATCAATACCCATAATATGGAAGAAATTTCCACTGGAAGGTTATGTTCATCCTTGCATTGGTATACGATCGTAGATTGATCTGGAATATGAAATGTGACTTCCCTTCTTTGGCAATTGATATGAGCTCCATGTAGAGAAAGCCAATCCATGCCAAGAATCACATCAAATTCCACTAAAGGAAGGATCACAAGATTTGCAGGAAGCACTTTCCCACAAACTTCGATTGGAGAAGAATTATAAACTTTTGATGCGATTGATGTGCCATTAGGTGTTGTCACGGCTAACTCAACATCTAATTGTTGAGGTAATACGGTGATACCCTTAGAAAAGTCTTCAGAAATAAAAGAGTGGGTGGATCCAGAATCAAATAAAACATTTTCTACTTTAGAGTGGATGGTAAGTGTACCTTTCACCACATCGTTATCGTACTCCACATCGCTGATAGAAATTGCATGTGACTTTCCTTTGTCTTTAGCCTTAAGATTTTGTTGACGTCAACCATCATCATCAACCCTTGGATTTGGGCATTGATTGGCATAATGCCCCATCTCCTTGCACTTGAAACATTGAAGTGTAGTAGGTTCATTCTGTGTATCCCTTCCTTTGTTTGCATCATTAGACATCTTCTTCCCATTATCACAGCATTCAAATGCCCGATGACCTTCCTTTCCACATTTAAAACATTTACTTGTCCCTTTAAGACAACTCCCTCCATGTTTCTTTCCACACTTTGAGCATAATGGAAAGTTCATCTTCTTTTCAGTGTGCTCTTTAGAGTTTCCTTTGAATTCCATCTTCCTCTTCTTATCAAACCCATGTGACTGATGGGTTACTCCAATCTCCATCTCGACTTTGAGAGCACATCGAACGATTTCCTCGTAGCTATTGAAGTCCCTTATGGCTAACGCCCTTCGAAGACTTGGTTTTAAGCCACTAAAGAATCGATCGATCTTACTCTCAGGTTGGATAATAATACCAGAAGCGTACCTTGCAAGTCTTGTAAAATTTGCTTCATAGGTACCAACAGATTCATCATCCCTTTGCTTCAGTTCAAGAAACTCTTTCTCCATCTTTGTTCAGAGAATACGAGGGAAGTACTTATTGAAAAATAAGTTCTTGAACTCGTCCCATTCCATAGACTCAATTTCATCCCATTGCCTTGTATTCTTAACAAGATTCCACCATTGATCTGCATCTCCTTCCAAACGGTACACTGCTAGGATGACTTTATCATGTTCAGAACATTGAAGAACTGAAAATATCTTTTCAGTAGTACTAATCCATTGTTCAGCAACTAATGGATCAGTAGACCCGCTGAAAGAAGGTGGACGCTGCCTCATGATGGATTCAACAGAATGTTGCTCCCTCCTTTGCTCGTTTGGAAATCCTGCATGATTCATAGCTTGAGAAAGTTGTGTGAGCATGGCTACAAGATTTTTCATTCCAGCTCCCATATCGTTTGGTTTCTCAGGGGGACAATCATTGCATTGCCCATCGCATTCCACATTAACACGGTTCCTTCGGGTTCCAGCCATTGACTAAAACCAAGAAGAATAGTGTGAGCAACACTAATTATAATAGGAAACCACATAATTCAAGAATAAAATTTTCATGCTTATGGTCTTATCCTAGGTTATTCATGGCCATTTCTAAAACACTAAGATTGTGTTCTATGCTTAGACATATCCTTAGGGTTCTTACTAAGGCTTTCACATCCTAGTTTCCAAAGGTTGACTATACCTTTCCTCTGATACCAACTATAACGGTCTAGAATTTCTTCTAGTGGACTACAATTGATACCTATCAGGGCACTCCATGGGCGGCTACACCCCCTGGGTGGGACACACCACCATCCCCAGTGGCAGCCATTTCCTCATGAAGCCCTTGGGCGGAGAGCCATGCTTCGTCCAACGCTCACATGTGAGAGTTCCCAAGGATCGGATACATTCCTACCTCCTTTGCCTCTGATACCAACTATAACGACCCATACTTTACATACATTTTTAATACTTCAAAAATTGAAGCACACTTATTACAACATATGACAAAACCACAAAGGACCGTATAGGTATAGTGTCTTTAGAAACTGGGAAACATAAACAACTGGTTCATAAATCTTCTACAGTGTCTCCCATTTATTTCATCATATATAGGGTCCCTTTTAGCATATTCTACTTAATATCCATCTTCCTGACCTGGGGAAAAGAAAACATAAAAGGGTGAGCTCAAATGCTCAGCAAGGGCAAATAAAGGAAATAAAAATCATATCATATCTTTTTGAAAATCAAAACCTGCAAAAGAGATCATAATATCTTAACATGGAATAAATCATAGAAGTGAAAATGAGATCCCCATAATCATAACATAAAACTTGAAACTTTGTGGCATGCACACATAATCATGGAAAATCATTTCTTGTTAGTCATGACTCATTGCCAAGACTATCTTAGTGGACAAAGTCCCTTTCTGAACCGAGTTCACTCCTCGTTTCAGTCTTGTATCACTGAACCGAAATAACCTTCTGTTCCAGCCATATCTATCTCATGAGATATAAAATCATTACCCAATGCATTGGAGGGAGATATAGGTCCCACCCATCTTATAATGAATCCTTTCTTATGTGTGCCACATAATCATAAAACATACATCATCGCATAACACATGTAACAAAAATGGGATTCTTGAAACATCATGACATCATAAATCAATTCATATAAGATAAAGGAATTCATAAACATAATTCCATCACAACATAGTCAAATCAATGTAAAAATATGGGTAGAAACAGAACCCTTTATTATCTTAGATGGAAAATAATTTTGATAAAACACTTGAATTGAATTCTTGAGGAAAATATCCTTTCTTCTTCAAAATCAATTTCTTTTCACAAAACATCATGCAATTTTAAAAGAAAGAGATTTTATTGAAAATAGTCCTGAAATATTTTAGAGGAAGCTTCATGAAAATAAGGCTTTATAAAACAGTAGAAATCCGTTCGTGCCGTATAAGTTAAAAAAAACATTTTTCGCACTTTTGTCGGAAAAGTCAAAAAGTACCTCGTTCAAAAACGACAAAAGATTCCTTTCATTTCTTTTACTAAAACTCACCGAAGGTAAAAATGGATTTAAACAATTGTAGGTGTATGGAAGTAATATTACATATTGATGAAACATGGACGTGGATGATAAAATACACCCCAGTAAATACTTACGAATAAACAATCTCGGATAAAAATGAGATTGTGATATTTCCCTTACCTTAGGTCCGATTTGCTTTGTTCGTGTCCGAAGCTCCTGTATAATGGTTTAAATAATGTTATTAACTTATTCCAGAATCATACATATTGATATGATATCATATATGGTCATATTATTAGCTTCTTGTTAGTAATATTTCATTGTTACTTGTTACTCGGGTCTTTATAACTTTTTGTTCTTATGCGTGTTTTGTCGAATAAATTCTTATTCTTATCTTTAGGTTATAGATAATTCATTTCCAGAATGGTATTAGTGTATTATATACCATATTCATTCATTCAATTCATTTATATAATCATTACAAAATGAAGATCATGTAGAACGAGTCGCATCACATCGTGGAGACGGTATTCCGTACGCACGAGCGATGATATCATTCCTATGATCGTGGAATTGTATTGGAGTATATATATATCATTTCAGTATCAATATTACTTCATAATAATCATATTTAGTTACTAATTACACCATTATACCCATCCTTGTAAGGTGATGGTGGAAAATAGATTACACCACGGCGTGGAGACGGTATTCCGTACGTACGCACGCGCGGTGATTTCATTTTTCCGTAGGATGGATAGAAGGTGAATTAGGGTTGTTTCATATTTATAATAACATATCAGTATGTAAGTAATACTGATGTTATTACTTTATCATGAAACAACTAAAGAAGAAGAAGTTGAAGAAGAAAGAAATTGAAAAGATCGGTAATGGATATTACCTCTTCTTTGGAACGCTTCTTTGAATCCTCCACTTAAGGAACTAAGATTGGTCTTTGGAGAAGACCAGGACCTCTAGGATTATTCTAGGGAAGTGTAGAGGAGAATATGGCAGGGGTTGGCCGAGCTTGAGTGCTCAATTTGGTGTGAGGAGGAGGGGGAGGAGGTGCCCTTTTATAAGGGAGGAGAGGGGCACCTTAGGAATATCTCAAAATATTATTTTATATTAAAGTCAAAATCGGTTTATAATGATTCCAAAGGGTCTTATTTCGAAGATAAAGTGGGGAAGGGTCGAAATCCTATCAACCAATAGGATTTAGACATGTTTAGGTTATTATTTTAACCTTATCAATTAGATTTAACTCTAAGTTAAATAATTTAACTCTTACCGTGTCTTTTTGTTTTCTTTCACTATATGGTTAATACACTTACTATAACATGCCAAACGAACCCCAAATTGTTTATTATTAATATATATATCCTTATCTAAGTCATTTGGCCGAACCTTAGATTTTTAGGAATAAAATAACAATTAATAAAATAATATTTTATTTAAAAACTATTTTGTGTCAATTTTGACACTATTTGATATATGATTTTTGTGAAAGTCATAACAGAATTATATGTTCGAACCAGGTTGATTAAATCAACAATAATATATCATAGTAACCTAGAAAATTAGTGGAATTCATAAAAAGTATTAAATTACATTTATTTTGGTATTTATATTATCAATTTTGTCAATATTTCATTAATAAGATAATTACTGCATCATCTTTGTGTCATAAATAAATTAAATTATTTGATGTCTAAAAATTACAAATAAACTACCATCATGTAGGAAATCTTTTTAGCTTTCTAATGAATATTTACAATCGAATTTATCTTATGTATAACCCCATATTAAAAATTATTTACTTATTAAACTTTGATTTTAACTATTTTAACCCTTCTTTAAATAAATTAATAATAAATGTCCTAATCTAATCCAAGTGGGCCTAAATGGTCATATTTTATTCCTAAGTTTGTTTTTGGTCGCATTACACTTGTCCAATAGAATTAGGACATGTGTTAGGGTAATATTAATATCATATTTACCCTTAGTCACCCTATTTACTATTAACCGCGGTAAAAATAGTAAAAAGTTACTATTCACCAAAAAATTATTTTCATCTCATTGAACCACATTTTAGTCCTTGATATTAACCGTGTCTCTCGGATTTTTGAAATTCCATTCACAGAAGCGGTAAAATTAAGTTTTATGCAAAATTCAGTTTTTAACCTACCACTTAGTGGTTTCACTATTCATCAAAAATTGAAAGTTTTCAGAAAAATACCAAAATTTCACCCTAGGCTAATTTCGATATTCTGAGTCCAAAAATGAAGTCCCTTTTGAAAAATAAAATTTATAAAATTTCAAAAAGTGGTTATTACTATTCATAACGGCTAGTTTTAATAGCATAATGTTGTTTAGTGAAACTCGGTATTGCGTACGACGCAAGCTATCGAGGAAGGTCGTGATTGCGTGTAAAGCAAGCCAAGCAAGTGTTGTGTAAAAAAAAGATTCCTTTGATGATTTATATAACATAAAAGTCTCGGGTGTTACACCTATCAACTATATAGATAATAGTAAAGACCATGAAATGAATAGATTTAATACAACTTTGAAATATCCTAACCCTTATACCACTAAAAAAGTTTATCAATCCAGTTTGTTATGAGGCCTCAAGCGTTCCTCCCCATATATCTTACACAACTGACTAGTAGCGAGGTACTAGGGTGTGATAGTGGGAGACTATTTCCTCATATTAGAGGATGAAAATAGATAAAATAGATATGTATCATACACAATAGTTAATAAACAGTCTGTAGAAGTAGTAAATAACTAAAATAGAACATGATGCAACAATAAATCCAATATTTATGAAATCCCAAATATCTATTCCATATATACAACACTGGTCACCCAATGAGCTGACAATAGAGATACAAGAGTAGAAAAAAAAAAGAAATAGAACTATTAGGATATATTACAATCTCCCAACCAATCTATGTTCTAGGTCTCCAGAAACTATCAAACTGCACTAACTCAATCATAAGGACCCACACGAGTAGCTCCACTTGAATATGAAACTCAAGGAATTATTCATGTCTACCATGAAACAATGATAAAACTAAAATTATTACATATTGTCTACTCGTAGACCAAGGATAACATTCATGGGAGTTAAATAATCTCATTAGAATACACTAATTACGATCCAATAAATATACTACTATATGTGCATGAAAAATAAACATACTAACCCTAGCGAGGACTCAATTGAAATATAAGTAGAGAAAATAAATGTGAAACCACATTTGAACCCTCGGTCTATTATCCCTATCGATTGTGAAAATCACTATCATGGATATCCATACTTATATTTTTATATATTTATTGTACCATTTCTATAAAAATATACATAAATATGAATATACAAGAGTATGCATAATGTAATAATATAAAAACTACAACAGTTAATCCTTTGATCTTTAATCCCAATTGTCTAGACATCCTGTGAAAGGGAATTGAGTTGGATGTTGTGAAACTCAATCCATGTTTCATTAAGTCACTCTTTGGATTTTTAATCCCACTCAATATATACCTACTTCATTCAAAATATGAAATGAATCTGCGAAATCTACGTCACTATAGGGGGATACTCATCCTAACCTGGGTTTACACATACACTTCATCAATCACTGTTACAATGGATTCCAGAGAAGTACATATTGACATCCTATATATGGTCACTGATCTAGACTACATGTTTTCATGCCTTGTAATTCCACTCAAATTTATGTCACCTAGATCCTAGTCCATTGGTGTTCATAAAATTCATAACTTGGTTAATTCTAAATAGAATTAACCTTTGGTGATTTATAGAAGGAAATTCCTTCAAATCCAAGTATATTCTCGACATCCATTCAAACAAAAAGATCATTGGTCCATCTACCCAACCCTTTGGGGTATCATATGTATCTATCGAGTAGAGAATAATCATCTGTCAAGTATAATTCATATCAATAGTGAGTAGATCCATATCCCCCACTATAATCAAGAAATATACTAGGGAGAGTGTAGTTCATCTTCTTCGCTTATGAGAGCATAATAATCCACAAGTATACGTCAACGATATGAAATTCCATGTCTAATACCATGATCCAATAAATGATCTGGGAGATCATGATCATCCCTATCCCTTAGGAGAGTGTAATAATACTCAGGTATCATTAGATAGACGGGTGAGTAATCAAACTCATCATATATCACATAGAGGAGAGTAGAAACATCCTCATCACTTCGGAGAGCATAATCATCCATGGGTATCATTACTAGGGATTCCATGTCCACATATCATTTTCAAAGTCTCTACAACCGGATACTAAGAATCACATTTAGAAATACCAATAACATAATAATAAAATATAGCGTCTCAAAAGGTGAATCCTAGGTAGAAGCTCTAGGTATACCTATAAAAATAAGAAATAACATTTCTTGGAAGCTAAATCCCATGAAGATCATCTAAGTATCCCAAATATAAATATAGACGTTTCACATCTGGCTCAATAATCACTAACCAAGAATCACCTTTGACTATCACTGCTGCATCAACAATAAACAACTAAAATAAAAAAAATAGAGAGTTGATGGATGAAAACCAAAACCCACAACTATTTCTACAACTTCATGAACTTGCAATTTCATCATGGGTTATAAGGTGACCCTCATACAATCTCTACTCGAACCTTTCATACTAACTCAGGGTTTGATCAAACAATGATAATCCCATTGTTATTCAAGTCAAAAAACTATAGAGGCATGATACTTTGGATAATAAAGGTCTAATCACAAGTGAGTGATTCCTACTTTGGATCCATATCTAAAAATGTAAAAGAAAAAATCCCACATGGGATCTGAAAATGAAAATTTGATACATGAATCTGATAAGGAATCCTTGAGAGGAAAGTCCATAGAGGAATCCTGAAATAGATCCTCAGAGTTGTACACAAGTAGAAGGATCATACCATGGATTTCTTAGATCAACATGTAATAAAAGGAATACCAAATGGTATCCTTGTTAATAAGAATTACATGGATAATGACCATGAGTGTGAAGAAGTTATCCGATCGTGTTGGCAGGGTGGAAGTGAACACATCAATTTTAACCTCAAGAAGGTGGTTGCTAACCTGAGATCAGGGAGCAATAAAAAAATTCGCCAATCCGAAAAGCTGTGTAACTCCCTAGAACGAAAACTCACTGTCATTCTTTCCCAACCCCCAACGGATGATATTCTCTCAAAAATTTCTACTCCGCAAAGTGAACTAGATGAAACTCTTCGCATTAAATAAAGATTATGGGCTATGCACGCACGAGAAATCCATATCAAATAAGGGGATGCAAACACCTGATACTTTCACCAGAAGGCTTCTTCCAGGTGCCGAAAAAAAAAACATTTCGGTCCTCACCCACCCTAATTGGGGAACTTTGTCCAAAATTGAAGGTATCCACGATATTATTTCATGTTATTTCCAAAAAAAACTCTACACCGTAGGAGATTCTAACTTATCTTCGGAGGTTGAGTCCTGAATCAAACATGTGATTACCGATGAGATGAACCACCAGCTCAGAAAAGACTTCACGGATGATGAGATTCTCCGAGCTCTCAGTCAATTCCACTCCACAAAATCCCCTGGACCTGATAGATTCTATGATATATTCTTTAAGAAATATTGGCACATTGTCGGCCCTGACATATGCGTGCTAATGAAAGGAATTTGGGCTGGGGAAATTAACCCCTTCTCTATTAATGAGACAATTCTCACCTGTATCCCAATGATCACGAAACCACTAGCGGCCTCAGACATCAGGCCTATCAATCTTTGTAATGAATCCTATAAGATTTTCTAAAAGGTCCCGGTTAATCGTATGTGCACGTGGTTACCTACTATTATCTCTGAAAAAAAGTTCTTTAATAGAAAATATTCTTATCACCGATAACACCATAGTGGCCCATGATGTGTTTCATTCTATGAAAACGGGATCTTTTGAGAAAAGTGGTATTATGGCCTGGAAACTGGATATGACTAAGGCATTTGATTGAGTGGAATGGGAATTTCTCTAGGATGTCATGAAAAAATGGGCTTCTACCCCAAAATGGACAGATATGATCATGCAATGTGTTTCGTTCATCTCTTTTTGGATTAATATCAAGGGTGGACTCACCCAAGACTTCTCACCCACCCATGGACTCCGCCAGAGAGATCGCCTTTCCCACTTTCTCTTCATCATGGAGGTTTTTGTCTTCTCTAACCTCATTTCCTTGGCCACTTCCTCAAAAGGGATACATGGGGAAAAGGTTTATCAGGCCAGCCTACCTGTCTCGAACCTCTACTTTGATAATGAATGCCTTATATTCTCCAGAGCTACTCATAATGAATGCATCTCTATCTTCCAGGTGATCCGCATTTATGAGAGGGCATCTAGAGAAGTGATAAATCCAGCCAAGTCGGAAATCTCTTTTAGTTCGGGCGTCCCACCAACCAAGAGAGCAGAGCTTTGTCTTACTACAGGTATTCAAATGGTTTAAAAACACAAAAAATACCTTGGGCTTCCAACTTTTTCTGGTCGCTCATAAAAATAAATCTTCTCATCTACGGTGGATATAATCAAGAAAAAAATACAAGGCTGGACTTCGAAAAGAATCTCTAAATAAGGTAAGTAAACACTCATGAATGCCTCTCTTCAGTCTGTCCCTAGCTATATTATATCCCTATTCAAGATTCATGGAATGCTTGTTGACCATATGTAATCCCACATCGCTAACTTCTAGTGGTGTCATAATAATGGCAGAAAGAAAATTCACAGGATTGTTGGAAGTCACTTTGCACCCCTAAAACAGGCGGTGGAATGGGATTTCGAGACCTCTAACTCTTTAATGATGCTCTTTGGGCTAAACAGGGATGGCGACTCCTGATTCATCCATATTCTCTTTGTGCGTGGATTCTTCGTGAAAAATACTTTCCCCACTCATATTTCTAAAACTCCTCTCTTGGCCCCCGCCCCAGCTTTCTATGGAGAAGCCTTTGGGGATCACAAAATTTACTTAATAAAGGGATGGGATAGAGGGTCGGAGATGGTAGGAATATTAAAATTTGGACCGATCCCTATCTGATTGATAAAGATAGATTCCAAGCTACCTACCATGTCCTACCTAGATATGAGAATGCCACTATTTGCTTCTTGTTCAACGATCATGGTTCTGGGTGGTGTATGGATAAAATCAACTCATGGTTCAAAGAAAGGTACATAAGTATCATTCTTAGCATCCCATGTGTCATTTATGCGGGGTCAGACTGTCCCTTTTAGAGTAATGATTTCTCTAGATCTTATATGGTGAATTCACGGCACAGGCTTGCTCTCGATACTCAAATCGAGGAAATGGGAGGGCTCTGGAAAACCCTTTGGCATCTTAAGGTCCCCCCGAAAATCCTTTTTTTCTGGTGGGAGGTTTGCACAATTATTCTTCCCACCATGGACTTCCTATCCATCCAACATGTCACGAATGACAAGAAATTTACCATCTACTCGGGTGTACATGAATCCCCTATGCATGTGATCACCCAGTGCCTGGGGGTGGAAGAGATCTGGAAATTTTGGGGCTCTGATTTGGAGCTTATGCTGGATACGGTGTCGGACCTTCCGACACTACTAATGATGTGGTCGTTTTCTTTCATTGTTGACAAAGTTGCTTCATTATGAATCATGGAAGGGATTGTCTGGACGCGACGCAATGACTTCATATTTAATAACATAGAGAATCCCCCCAGGTTCTAGATTGAACAGGCTACATCCTGGATTGAGGGGTGGAATCGAGACTCTGACCATCATGGGCTCTCTGGAACTCACACATCTTCTTCAAGATGGTACCATCCCCCAGAAGGGATCCTCTAGATTAACATTGATGCATCTCTCTCCATGGATGGAATTGTCAGAATTTTACTTGTGGAATGGGATTTTCATGGTCAAATAATTACTGAAATACATGAATCAAACCACGCTCTCTAAGAGCCCGTTGTTGCTGAAGCCTTCGATGTCCTTGTCGGGATGACGTTCGGAAAAGATCATGGATGGGAAGCTATTCAAATTGAATCTGATTGACTTACCATAATCAATGCTATCGGGATTATCAATGGTGGCCTCCATTATTTTGGCCCCATTATCAGTAACATCCAGTCTCTCAGTCAAAGCTTCACAATATGCTCCTTCACCTTCATTAAAAGGGATGGAAATGAAGTAGCCCATCACCTGGCTTCCTTCAGCATGCCCGACATGAATCATCTCTGGATTGATTACATTCCTTGTTGGTTTCATGAATGTGTAACTACTGATCTTTGTGATTAATATATCATCTTCCTTTAAAAAAACAATAATTACATGGAGGTATCCTACATGGGATTTTATTGGTTGAAACATAATTAGAGGAATCCTACATGATATCCACAAAAGTAACTGGACTCCCATACTCTTAAACCATATGGTAACATCTCCCTATGGATACATCCTAAAAGAAAGATATATAAAAAATTTGACTATATATATAGATCATGGATCATCTCATATCAATTTCACAATCTCAGGAGACACTGGATTTTATTATTGGATGAAGAACCTCTCTATTTAAGTAAATAACTGAATCAGCCATTGGGATTTATCAAATCACATCAAGGGTTTCACCATCATGATATAATATTAAATTCACTCATAATTGACTAATCATGGGTCTAATTTTTACTTATGAGATACAATATGCGAAAAAACCAATAAGGGTATCAATGGAGGAGTATATGACGAGTTTTCCCTAGTACATGACATATACCCTCAAGGCCCCACTTGTGTGTGTACTCTAGCCCGACATTGTGTGTAAATTCCAAATTGAATGGAGTGTTATCATGGTACACATTGTGTACCCTAAACAGGGTACCTCCCCATCATCATCACCTGGTATGTCCCTGTATATACTTTTTCCATGTATAGCTACATGGAATGCATCCCACATAGGGTGTGGCCATGTAATCTACATGGCCACATGCCCCATACATGGGAATCATTTCTAGGTACTCGAATATAAGGATGAGCACCTATAACCGACATATATAAACCATAAATGGAGTGAACATAAAAAATATAATCTTACTAGAATTGTTAGAGAATATTTCATGCATTCCGAAAACCACACGTTGTGTATATGGATTTTTCTCGACGGGGAACCCTCAAATGGCCCTAAAACCCTCATTTTCTCAGAAAAGGGTATAGGTTTTTAATTAATCATTGAAACTTATTTCATTGTATAAATAAATATTCATCTTTTTCCTTTAAACTATGGGTCTCATGAAATTTTAATATGTATTTAAAACTTAAAAAAATATTAAAAATATCTGGATTTATAGTGAAATTTATGAATAGAATAAATTTCGGAGGAAGTTTTTGCAGCTTCACCCATTTCTATAGTCCACAATTGTTGCACGATAATCCAATGCGTCTTGAGCTCCACATCGGTACCTCTATCTATCAATATCTATTTTTCTATCTCCCTCTCCCTCTATCTCTGTCTCATGGTAGAGGTAACCCCCTTGGGGATATATGAGAAGCTAGAGGAGGAAATATGAAAATATAAAAAATAAAAGAAAGAAAAGAGAAAAATAAAAAAAAGGAAAAAAAAGAAAAAGAAAAAGAAAAAGAAAAAAAAGAAAAATAAAAAGAAAAAGAAAAAAAAAGAAAAAGAAAAAGAAAAAGAAAAAGAAAAAGAAAAAGAAAAAGAAAAAGAAAAAGAAAAAGATAGACTTAGATAATCCTAACACGTAACTTTATTTGAAACCTCTCCTAGGTAAAAACCCCCATTATAGTCTCAATTTATAATACATAATTTTAATTGGATTCTTAGTTCAAAAGATAAGTATGAAAAAACCTATTCACATATATTAATATTCATTTAAGTAATTATTAGTTGTTAATTATTAATTATTCCACTTAAATTTAGACGGCTTGAATATCTGACAGTCTCCTATCATTTTATAAACACCCTATTATGGGACAAATATAGTGGTCAAAGAAATTATCTATGATCACCTTTAGGGGAAAAATACAGTTTTACCCTTGTAAACATCTCATTGAAAAAATTCATATTTTTCTCCAAATTCTATTATAAAAAAATAGGACCTTATTAAACATATATGAGAGAGATATATATATATATATAATAATGTAATTATTATGGAAATTTTATTTAATACTTATCATTATTTTTTCCATATGTTTAAAATTAAAATCAACTATCATGCATGTTTATGACATACCATCTCTAGAAATGGTGTAATTAATTTTTATATCTCCATCATTTATGCTTGAATATATATATATATATATATAATATATTTGATATATATATCATGATTCAAATTCTGTATATTATGTAACTATGATCAATGAACAAGGACCAGAACAACCAAACCGAATATCTCCTAAAAAACAACTGTTAAGACCCTAAAGTAATGATTTCTTAAGGAATTATGAATAAATATATGTTTAAATATTATAAGTGAAAAACCAAAGTGGTTCATTTGTGTTAAAGTTTAATTTTTTATAAATAACACGTGATGTTGATTGTTAGTGAGGTGTTAATGTGATGATTGTGGAACTGATCCATAGTTCAAAAGACTTGTGTCATTCATTATTTTAATTGAAAAAATGTTTATAGTAGTTAAAAAATTAAGAGGAGCTAGTGGTGTTTTTAATTGCTTTTGAGAATTTTATCATGGTAATAATTTGATAAAATTTATTATTTATCCTTATTTATAATATCTCTATCCTCACATAGACCAAAATGAGAGACCGAAAACCACTACTAGGTTAGGAAGTTCAACCTCTCGTCATCTTTTAAAGTGATTGAAAAGAGTGTGCATGACATGACTAGAAGTTTATGGAACACATGTCTTCCACCATGGGGGGTGAAATGGTGGATTAAGAGGTTTCCAACATGGGGTGGGGCTAGCCAAACGAGGCAGTAAACCCCATACACACATCTAGTATGATGAGGATGCACATTATATTATAAATAAGCATGATGAAAAATAGATTAACAGATACGGGGCTTTATAAATCAGGATATATTAATATGATTTTAAAAATAAATATAGAACCAATGTTGTTTGATCATATCAACCTCAGCATACCGATCGTCACTGAGCATCATCTTCCTCCTTCAATCGAATGAATTTTCATGCATTTTGAGTTCATCATGGATAAATGTCTGATGGATTGAGTTGAGTCTTATGAGATGCATTTGATCATTATGAAGATTCAAACATGATCAAATTCAAATGTAAATTCATTTCCATGTTAAAACAAAGTTAGATCCAATGAAATAAAGTGTGAAGAAAAAAATGATATTTATAGTGACAATGATTCTCATAATCACGAAGCACAAACTAAGGAAATGCACACTTGAAGTATGTTAGTGAACACGAGATAAGTTAGTGATGTTTTTTCTATATATTCCCTAATAACTCTCTCAATTTTTGAATGAGACAAACGATTATTTGATAGAGTTTTTGAGATAGAAATAGATCATATGATGTTCAATGAGTTTGCAGAAAGTAACCAAGTGCTCATGCTATGATCTCCAAAGCCTACACATTCACATGATAGTGGTATTGATTCTGTGAATAAGTGTAGATATACACTGAGTTATATGATTAAAAACCCATGAGATCCATGATATTATGGAATTCATGTTGTTATTTTATTTTTGAGAACTATTACAGGATATAGTAATAGAGGATGTCTGAGGTTTTGGAATGAACATCTAAAATCATTTGATTTTATGTATTCTTGAGGTTCAGTGAGTCAATAATAAACCTCTAATGAGTTACATGAATTAGTAGTTCCATTTTTGAAAAGTATTTTATATGATAAAGGTGATTACTTATGTTACTCATACTGAATAGTGTGTGGAAGGATGTGAGTAAGCTCATGCACATGTGATTACTTAATCACTTTAATAAACATGGTGTTAGTAAACCTAGTGAGGTATTGTATGGATTTTTGGGAATTATAGAACATTTAATAGAACATGAAATAACACTATTATTCTATGAAACCTGTGCATGTGTGTTATTATACAACATAATATTACCCTGAATTGTTACACATGCATGGAGAGGGAAACATATATGAATTTGTGATCAAGGATGAGGGTTTAATAATTGAATATTAATTATAAAATTATTTTTTAGTGTGTAGTGTTTTCAGATTAAATCTATGATATAATTCCAATCATTATTTCATAAGGAATTCATATATGAGTTTTACGTATCTAGTGAGGCCTATTTTTCTGAATAAGAAATAATTATAATTTGAGAAGTGTTTCACTAACAAAGATGATGATATACTAGGATCAAAAATTGTTTAAACAATATTAGCATTAGTGAAAATGTACTTGAATATATATATGAACCTATGTGATCAAGAAAAATTATAGAGGTTGATATTTAATGTATCTCTTTTACAATGTATCAATCCATCTAATGATCATGTTTTAAGATGGGGGGTCTAATTAGTTATAGGAAAATTGTGATTGGGGGGGTGTTAGCTAAACACTTGAACAAAGGTATATTTGGAGGGCTCTAACCAAATGATGATGGATGATTGGTGATGGGGGTATAAATATATTGTAATTTTGGGGTATAACAAGTTCCTTTTGTAATCACATTCTGTTATAGTGAAGAATTCATGTTGCGTGCTCTTACCAACACAAAAAGAAGTTTTCCTTTTTACTGAATCATGAATATCCCTACGTGTTTTTATATCTATGTTTTACTAAAATAAGGGTGAGTCTAAGGATTAAATATGAAAGAGAAAGATAATAATTAGGTACATAGAATTAATAAAAAGAAAAATAATATGTAAAAATTGTGTTATATTGATTCACCAACCCTCTCCTTATGGTACTTAACTGATCCCAAGTCACTAAAATAATTGTATAATTTATGAAATCATAAGTCTGTAAATGATTCTATTATATAATTATAATATATATAAATTTATTATATGGGAGGTTAATGTTATTTCAATGATAGTGGAACTTGAAGTAAGGTGTTTTCATTCCCACTTTTATTTATATGAGACGCATTCCATCATTCATACTTGTTTGTTTTATATGGTGTATATAGTGTCCATGAATTAATTTTTTGATCATTATTATGATATTTATGGGAATTTACATATCCAAATAATGTTTTTAACTTTATAGGGGATATGATTAAAAAATTACAAAATTTGTTAGGGTCTTATGTTAAATTATCATTGTTTATTGAGTATATTTTTTATCATTCTTATAATGATGAAATTTTATGATATTCTTCACAATAATCTCATGAATTTTATTCAAATATTTGTGTTTCTTTAAATTACAAGTCGTCCTTTTATTTTTCTCTATGTATGTACTGAAGATTCCAAAATAATCTTTTTATGGAAATCTGAATTTATATATATCTTCCGTTGAATATCATTTTTATTCTATATCTATGTTTTCTAAACATGTTTTTAAAATTTATTTTTGCATTTATTAATGATTATTTAATGTTATATTTACTCATGACTAAGTTTATTAAAAAAATTAAAATTATTCTTCCTTTGAATTTCCAAATTATTTAATTTCGATTTTTTACTGAAAATATGAAAGGAATCATTATTTAAACATACATGAAATGAACATAAATTTACTATATCTTGATTAATATATTTTTTGAATCTCCCCATAAAATTTTCTTGGAGTATTTTATGATAAAATTTCTTCTTTAAAATTTGGGATTTTTCTTAGATTTTAAATACTTGATTTTAATGTGGAAGGGATATTTTTCTTATAAAATATACCATGTGGTCGTTTAATATCATTTTCTATCAAATATTAAATTCATTGATGTTTCATAATACTTAATGGGGCTCTTATCCAATGACAAAATCCGCATTCTTCTCTATAATTTTTATGAATTTGATGATAATATTTTTATGAAACATGTTTCCTTAATATGGGTTATAATATAATGAACCGATGAAATGTTTATTAAACTTATTGATTTTACCTAATTTATTTCCCGATGAAATGATTACTAAACCCATTTCTTGTCACTGGTTAGGATATGATGACTTTTATGACGTTCTGTAACAACTCTATATGATTTTAAATGTATGATTGAAGGGAATGGAATTATAAATTCTTTGAATGAATTTTTTAATAATAGATATATCACGAGATAAAAGTGAATAGAATGGAGAGTGAACCTGGTTCATTAGGCTAATTTATCCACTAAAATAGTCATGGGAGTGATCCTAGACTAATGTGTTAGTTTTTGAAGAGAACCCATTCCACTAGGATTGTCTTGTAAATAACCCTTGAAAAATAAGGAAATCAATATTTATTCTTATGTCCATGACATAAATCTATGTCTTGTGCTAATGTTATGTCTCGCAGATCATGATCTTTTATTCCTTTGGGATTCATGTTCTACATACTTACAAGAATTAATCCATGACATGAGAATATGATCTATGATATATAGGGGATGGTTTTCAAATGTTATTCTCATGTTCTCACATCCTTATACTGATTTTATGTTTATGTGATCAATGATATCTCCCTTGTTTACCCTTATTAATCATTTAAAGACAACTTTTCTTGGGTTTTATTTTTCTAGGTCAGTAAGTATGTTACTATGTATGATATTTCAAAGAGGGGTGATAGTTATGATGAACATAGTGGGAGCTGATATAGTTCAATTATGATTATGTCTTTTATGTAACCAAGATTCCAAATTCAATATACCTATTTGTTTTTTCAAATTGATAATTATATTATTTAATAAATATTCATCTATTAATATGTTATATCTATGTATGAAAAGTAATATTCACTATATTTGGTATCATAGTAAGGTTTACTCACATTTGGAAACTAGGATGTGTAAAAAATAGTAGAAACCTTGGGGATAAGTCTATTTTTATGATAACATCCCAACATAAGGGTAATTATCATTTATAGAGTTAGATTAACCTTTGAATTCTTTGATTTGAAATTACATATATTTATATTGATATCCTATAAATTCATTTTTAATAATATATTATTTCCCAATATTATTATTGTTTCTCGCACTATGTGTTTGGATTTTAGTTGTCCAATGGACCTAGATGAAATTTTGTCAATGCTAATTTCGATGGATAATGAAATTATTCTCCTCCTAAGAAACCATATAATTAAAGTCATGGAATAAAATATATTATAATTATTCACACACAAATTTCTCAATATATGAATTATTCTAATCATTCAATTTATCCATGTAAATAACAACATTTTATTGAGTAATTCATAATATTACATCTACCTTCCATTTCTGGTTCCACTAATCCAATAGTCACTGAGAAAAGAATCAGTAACACTGAAAAGATATATTCTATTCTCTAGTGTAAAAAACATGAAAAATTAATTTTGGGGGTTTATCATTTTAAATGAGAAGAAGATAAATGGTGGACACTTATCAAGAATAAAAACTAATATGATGAAATTGGCTATATGAAGTGGGATGATTTTATGATATTATTTTTTAATATGTATATTCCTTATAATATTCATATGAAAATGGATATGTAATAACTTGATATGAAGAAAAAGGATGATTAATCCATTGAACCAATGAAAGAAATTCTATAATACCTTTTAGGTATGATTTTAGTATTATCATCATACCAAAAAGTAAGATTGATCAACACTTCAATAGATTAAAATCATGTCTCTTAAAAGAATTATCAATAATATAATTTAATAGATAAGAATAAATCATTCTATGTGCTATCAATTTGGAAATTGAGATCGTATTTACCCATCAATATAATCATTTTGTTATGTGAGGAAATATTTAATTCAATGTAAAATCTAAAATCCATCGAGAGGAGAAGATGATACTTCCATTTTTCTCAAATGGTGGATGGGAATATAGAGGAAATTCTCTTACTGAGACTGGTAAAAGTTTCAATTGAAGAATGGAAGGTCATCAGTAAATCAAATTAAGAAATTATGGGAACAAGTTAGTAAAAAAATGTGAATAGAGATAAATCTCCGAAGAAATAACCAACCGTACTTTAGTGTTTCAAATGAATCGATTATGGGAATTATGCTAACAAGTACTAAAATTCAATGGTTAATGACCATGAAAAACTTCATCAACCTCTTATGTTGAGAGATATATACAAATCTCATTCACCTACTATTTTAGATAAGGGATATGATAATGATGTAATAAATATAACACACACCATCCACTCTAGAATTGTTAATATCTTACTTTACTATAAATCTACCCACTATTTATCATCTAATGAATTTTCTATATGTATCAAATTACCTCCCCAAAAAATAAAAGTTTAATTAGTAATGGGAACCCATAATATTATGATGATTTAATAACTAGTCTTTGATTATTTTTCAGTTTATGTTTATGGGAATGTGCATCCTAAAAATAAAATTATTCTCACTATGGATGAATTTTATGCTATCATAGTCATGGATTATCTAATATTACATAAATCCAAAATCAATTTTGAAGGAAGCGTAGTCAAATTTTACATTTTTAACAAACCTATGATGATCTATCAGTTCAACAATAAATATGAACATATAATGGAAATTGTATCCATTTTATAGGTATTTATTCATATGAAAATGGTGTGTTTTTCATAAAAGGTTGGGGAGAAAATAAATATTGATGAAACTTTTATTGTGTGGGTGTTTTTATGGATTTACAGAAGCGTTTCATATAATTCCACTAAATCATTATGTTGTGTTTTTAATAGAAATCATACATAATTATTTTCTTGTTTTAAAAACATTATATATAATAGAGCTAATTAAGTTATAGGAATTGTAAAAGAAAATCCATGATAATTTTGAAAAGGGATTTATTCAGCTAATTGAATCACCTTGTGGTTCAAATATATTTTTTTAATGAAGAAGAATTGATTTATTTGAATTTTAATTGATTATTTGGAATTTGTCAAGATAAAAAAGTATCATGTACACCAAATTGATGATTTTTTATTAATATTATATAGCTCAATACATTTCTATGACAGAAGATTATTCTAGAATCCATTATTTGTTAGTCAAGAAGGATGATATACCCAAGACAGTAATACATACAATGTATGGACACTATGAATATATAGTGATGCCATTTTTTTACAAGTAAACCAAAAATTATCATTTATTTAATAAATAGTGTCTAAGTGATTGCCTTGATATTTTATGGTAGTGTTTAACGACAATATTCTTATATATTTGATGATATTTAATAATTATGAAGATCACTTGATAATTTTTCCCTATTCCCCGAGAAAGTGAAGTTGTATGAAAAATTTACCATGTTTGAATTTTGGAAACAAAATATTTCATTTTTGGTTTATATTGTCTCAAGAGAGGGTATATCTGTGGATCCATCAAAGACTAAATTCATTGAATGTTATTCCAAACATACAAATATGACGAATATCCATTGATTTTAGAGTTTGTACGTAAATTATTAAAACATTGTAGAAAATTTCACATAACTATCTAACCCACTCACTATGTTAAATTATAAGGGAGCCATGTTCCATTGGATAAATTAATGTGAATAAAATTATAATGAAATTAAGGGAATGTTAATTAATGAACTGGTTAAAATATTTTTCTATAGTTGATATAGGGTTTATAATCTACAGTGATGAATTAAATAAGACAATGGAACATATATGTAATGGATCACTTTGTGTGGTACTCCCATCCGTATCCTTAGATGGAGATGGGACCTGAGCCAGTCCCTCCCCTTAGTGGGGAAGTGACATTTCCCAGCCTTCATGGGACTCCAAAATCTGTTCTCCCCCTTCTATGACCCATATATCCTTCCTAAATTTTCTCAGATTTGGATTTTTTTTCAAAATATCGTGATTCATTTGAGGGTTTACCCCAACTTTAAATTCTACTTTAGATGTTTATTGATGATTTTTCTCTTCTACAGTTGACAATTATCGCTCCATTAAAACATATTTATATTTTGGTTGACTCATTTGAAAGGTTTATTTTTGGGACCTGGGGTTTTTAGGTTCGTTCAATCATGTGTCTTATCGATAGACATAACATCATGATTCTGTTTGCAATAAAGGAATACATAATTCAAGTGTGGTCTAGTTACCCTCACATCTTCAAAATATGAAAAATTTTCATAATAAAATGGAACTAAAATTTTATATTATGTGTGACTCCATGACTACAACTATTTGGGTTAGATTTCATTAATTATCACTCCCACATCAAAAATCCTTAAATAATTCATTTGTAAGGGAATCTCATGGGCCGATACCTATACTCAGATAGTATAACTCAGTCAGTTAGTAATACAATTTCTCCAAGATTCTATGCTTAAATTCACATGTCCAGTGTGTTTAATGACTTTGTGTAGATTTTTGTTTAAGACATTTTACTGTATAGGAAAAAATTTGTCTTTGAATCTTGGGTGGATTTTTTTCATCTTGTAAGAAATTAGGGAATTCAATGATTGTGTGTAGGCATGGGTGAAGGAATAAACATGTTGCATGATTCGAAATAGGGTATTTAGCTTCTGATGTTGGTTCAATTGAGCTAGTCTAAATCAGTGATAATATTGAAAAAAGAAGGAAGTCATAGGTTGGTTTAGTTTCGATATGTATATAGGAAAATACTATAGGAGATGAATTGAATTCAAGGAACTTATCTGAAAATGTTATTTCTGGTTCCGCAAAGGATTTTATCATTCATAAGGAAGAAAAATAGTTTCCCCTGGATCTGAATGTGGTCGAAATATTAGGATGATTGAATCATTATTTTAAAATAGTACATCCTAATAGGCTTTTGGATACCCCACATGTATCTCCATCAATAATAATTACGGAGGTAGTGGAAGAAAAAAATGGTGCTAGGGTAATGCTGGTGTCTTGGGAAGAAATCAGGAGAGAGGCGTTTGGCAGTGTTCCTGTTAGAGGCAGCGGGGAGTGGCTGAAGGTTACAATAAAGTCAAGATAGATAATAATATTCCCATCCATTGTGGTTGGTAACCATTTTTATAACATGGATTTATAAGGTTCATCACTCGATCATGGGTATGAAATTCTAGAAAACATACTTACCTCATTTACAATGAAGATCCCCTCAGATCACAGCTTCATTGGGACCGATACTGAGGATGATTTTTATGGAAAAGACAATATGGATAGTTTGATTGAAGGGCATGACATAGGTCTTCATATCCCTAGGAAGAAGAAATGGTGTAAATTAATCTGAGATGTTGGGAGATACATTGTTCTAAAGAAAAATAAGAAAAAAATCGTAAGGACTACACTCATTTATTGGCGATAATGGAAACTAGTTCTGCCAAAAAGAATAAGGTAGGGTAATTTTATCCCAAGGCCCATATTAAGGATGAAAATTATAGTTCAATTGTTTAGAATAATAACCAGTTGATTGTGTGTGGTGAAGTCAAGGAAAGAAAACAAGGTGGTGACAATATAGAGGATCCATCTCTAGAGTATGTGGGAGGAAATGCTATTCTCATAACAAATGATGAGGTGTTCTAAAAAGGAAGGGAATGAAGGGAGCTCGAAATTCATTCCATGTATGATATGTTTGAGGAGGAATTGAAGCTCAAATACACAATGGATGAATATATAAGGATAATGGTAGGCTTCTTTGATTAGACCTCAACATATATTTGAGTGTTTGGATCAATAAGGAAAGCCTCAATTTTTCTCTTGGACTAAAAAGACATGATATTTATGTTGAGTAATTTATTCAAGAGTGGGAAAAAATGGACAATAACATTGAATACCTCATTATGGATGACCAATACACTAAGGCCTCTACACTGTAATGGAGGATTTATTGATGTAAAGGTTCAAATAGACTTCAAATTGACTTTAATAATTTGGTCATTTCGTTTGCCTTCAGTTATTTCTTGTCTTAAAATAGATTGGTTTTCCACGTTTTCATTCAAATATTCTTGAATAATAAAAAGTCAATTTTTAGACAAATAAGGTAGTTAGATGAAATCTAATAAATAATGACAAGATTAAAGCTTATACCTCACAAAAATTGATGGATCATGATAAAAATTAACTAACTCATAAATTGGTGTTAGCTGTGGTAGTTTATTCATAAAATATATGGAGGAATTATCTTTACAGAGAAATTTGTTATATTTAGAATAATCGTAAAATTATAATGTATATATTTACCTAGTAAGAGTTGAATATGATCTAGAAAATTTGGATAGAGTTGATTTGTAATTATGTTTTCTCAATAGACTACCACCTCAGGAATGTGAACAAGGTGAAATATTATCTATGTCAAAATAATAATTCTAGATTATATATGATAAGGACAAAAATAGATCAAATATTTCTCAATTTAAAAAGGATGAATATTAAAATCGTGAAATATGGGGAAAAATCAAATCTTCCTTAAATTTTTTCCAACAATCTATTCACATGAAGATTAAATAGGTGTAGAAGGATAATGTATATCTATAGAAGAATGTGAGAAATGTTTTTTCATTCATCCTTGCTTGTGATATAATGTCATGGTTCATGAAATGGGTCTGTGTTTTTTCTATACCAGATTTGAAGAATGAGCTATTGGATGATTCTCAAAGTTCATCATTATCATTGAAACCTAGAAGTACAAAGATGTATATAAATTTGATGTTGTATTTATTGTGAGACAACATGAAGTGATGTATTACTAATGTTATGAACCATCCCAATTGGGATTGGGATATTACTATTCCATGACCACCTCCAATATGATAGAGTCTAGGGACTAGAAACGTTTAGGTATATCACTCACATGGGAGGACTTTTCCAAATGTACTTGTACACACACACACAAACTAATATCCTAGACCATACGATACTAAAATTTAAAACAAATGATTGACCATGAATTCATACATCTAAATTTCCACCATTAGAGTACGCCAAAATATACAAGAAAGAAAAAGTTCAAAATAAAAGCACACCAAAAATATGCTAAATGAATTTCAAACCTAAATTTATAGAAGGGAAATGCTATTAAGGAAAAATTGGAACAAAACATGTTATATTCAGATCACTAAGGTATACTTGATCCTAGTCTCTATTGAAATCTATCAAAAGATAGATCATCTTCATAAAACATGACACATGTAGAAAAATCACATTTAGGGGTGAGTATAACAATACATAGTAGGAAAACCCAAAATAAAAAATAATATATCATCATGAAAAATAGTCAACTCATCATAGTTATTTTTCTATAACACATATGATAATAATATCTTGATAAACTAAAAAAAGACACACAATCACATGGTAAGCTCACAACTATAATTCCAACATTAGAATCATGTTCAATGGTTCCACGTAGATCTTATTTATGATAAAAAACTCTAGGAATCACATAACACTGTTTTCATCTATCCAAGATATCATGATTTCAGGGATTTATATAGGAACATCATTCTAGAAGTCTAAATAGAATAATACACTTATGAGGATCACAACCAAGGTTCTGAGGTATACCAACAAATAAATCTAAAAGAACCTACTATGTTGAGGATTGTAGCCCACTTAGTATTGGTCATGATGATAAAAAGAACTCCACTAAGAGTAAAGATGATGATAGAGGAACTAACTCATGGACTCAAAAAATGGGTTCCGAAAGCTCTATCCAATATTGCAGTCCCTTCGAATAGATCACCATCCTATATATAGGATGTGATTCTATACTAACCCTCAGGGAATAGATCAAGGGAACACACCCTAATACAACCATTAAAAGATGAAGGAGAAAAGGTATCTATGAAATGTTCTATGGATTACACTGTATGTACTAGATATTCATGGAATGTACCTTTAGCACAATGTCTTTCATATGAATTGTGGTCTGTGGCCATGTCCATGTCTGAGTACACGACATGTACAATATCATTTAATACTATCCATGTTTGTGTTCGATTTTCTAGGTACAAGAATGGGTTTTCATTATAGTGTTAGTGTACCATCCCAGTACGCACTGAGTGTCAATGTAAGGGTGACATGTTGTGTGATAGTTATCACACACCATGTATTATTTATCATCTCTATAGAACCTTAGTTCCACATATGAGTGTGCCATATGACATGTAATACCTGATGAAATGACATGTGACCAGTAATTTTCTATTAATATAAATTCCTCCTCTATGTTCAACTCCAACATCAACACCACATACACTTAAAATCTCACCTAGAGGTCATGGATCTATTCTGACCGAGCTGCAATGTAACATGATCGCTGGATATTGTGCCTCAATACACTTGAAAACCATCCATTTTGTCACACCATCATCTCACACCAAAGATAAAAAGAATGGCATACTTGAATCCACACCCTATCAGGCATCCAACATCATATATCTATCCCATCAATGATATGAACCCATATCTGATATAGTAATATGTCACTCTAAGAAACTGTTGTGTAACGATTTCTTATATGGTAGTTATTAAACCACGAGCCCAAGGAATTTCACCTAATGAATGAAAAATAGTGGAATAAATCCAAGAGACAAGAAAAGTAGTAATAAACCATAACCATGTAATATTGAAATCAATACATTTTTATTAGAACAAAGGATGAAGAACCATATAAAATAAATAATTTATCATAGTAATCCCCACAGATAATCCCGTACTAATAATTAGATTGATATGTTAATCAATCCTTTTGTTGATTTATTCAAATCCAATATAAAAATATAAAAAACCAGGAATTAATTTGAAAAGAAAAGTTTCCCACCTCGATCTGGGTCTATTGATGGTGATTTATGGTTTCATGTCATTTTCATTGGCAAGATTCTTGAGTTCCATCACACATCGATCAATGATCAATGATCTGATTATCACTAAAGAATGGAATATCCTCCACCATTCTCCAATGACTCCAATCAATTTACAAGGATTTATGGCTAAAAATATAAAAAATATATATCTAATTTATATAGAAAAAACCAAGGTCATGGAGATTAAATAAATAAAAAAATTTACTCAATTAATTTATTTAAACGTCTTCCTATGACAATGACTGACTCAAACACCCGGCACCTTCCGAGGTTATATCAGGCCTAGTGTAAAATAAATGCTTTAAACTCAATGAAATCCTCAAATTTATAATCTGAGCCTCCATTTTAATGTTATTTTAGTTTTTCTAGAAAAGTATACACACATGATATTTAATATATTTAATATATTTAAAAATTAATTACTTGAACAAAGGTCCATTAAATTTTATTTTCTATTAATGGATATCTCCATAAATATTCCACATATAATTCCAAAAGAAGACTTAAAAAATTTGATTAGTTGCATTCTCACCACTTTGGGGAACTGTATCTTGGGATGAAAAAACAAAAGGACACACAAAGAGATATTGGTACTGATCGTGAATTTCAGTTTCCACTCCCATATACCCTCCTAAAGACTCATTTGTTGACACTGGACATGAAATTGGGGAATCAATGTCCATATTCCACTAGTCAATGACATGTGAAGGATCATGCATGTTATACCTCAGTTGTGACAAGTGGAAGACAAAGTGTATCTTTTCTAACTATGGATGTAGAAAAAATGGGTATGACACCTCACTAACTCTATATAGAATAAGGAACGTTTCAATGAATCATAGAGATATCTTGTGGTTCCCTAACCAAGCCTCATCAGCCACATTGACACAAGACACTTAAGAACACACAGTCTCCATTCTGGAACTCGAGAGGCCTCTATTTTCTATCGACATAGGATATCAAATGATTATGTGTAATCCTCATTCAATCCTAGATGATATTCATCTTCTCTATAGTGGATGTCACGAAATATGATCCCATATGTTCTGAATCTCCAAGGTTGGTCCACCGTAGAAGTGGCCTATAGGTTCTCCCATATAAGGCCAGAATAGTTCCATATCGGTGGTGCAATGGTATTTTTTGTTTTGTGAAAACTCAAACAGTTGTTGTATATCCTCATAACTGTAGAAAAAATCTAACATGAAATCCCACAATATGTCCTCCAAGACCAAAACTATTTCTCCTTCTGGCCATCATCTTGGGGGTAAAATTCTATTATCAAACACAACTAAGTCCCCAAATCTTTCTCTAATAATTTCAATAACCATGATTTGATGTGAGAATCACCGCCATAAAGGTTTGTTGATAAAACTGCATGGATTCAAAAAATATTTTTTATGCAGAATTGTCTTAGTATTTATACTAAAATCTTCTCTCAGTTAGATAGGATGTGAGATTACATGGTGATCCAGTCTATTATCACCTTACTAAAATCTTGTCTCCAGGTTGTATTTGGGAACCCCTTCACAAATTCCATGGATATCCAATCCAAAATAGACACTGAAACATAAAGGGGTTAAGCTAAACCATATTGAACCCAATGTTCATCCTTCACTTACTGAAAAGTTTGACATCGAGAGAAAATCACTAGAACTCCCTTCATCATCCATGTCCACTAAAACTAATATCAGAGGTCCTGGTATATCATTTACACACTTTTATGAACTGAAAATGGAGATACATGAAACCCTCATAGAACCTCCTTGTACATTGTCATGGGTTCTATTATCTATCCATTGAAAAGAACGACATACTCCCAATGTTCAAAAAATCCATTAGTTTCACGTCCAGTGGATATCTGTGCATGCAAGGTATCATAGTCACTATCCCCAAGACATGCCTCCCTAAATAATTATAAAATAGAAATTATAACAAACATAAACTATATGTTGGATGATCCATCCCCATACACAAAGTATAAACACAATAAGACCAACTGCTATAATGCCTTTCTCAACAACTGTAAACAAGATATCTTATTAAGATAATTTTCTACCATGTTTCCATTCATATTATTATGAGCAATATCGAAGTCATAATTTTAGAGGAAAATTTCCCATTTCCTCCACATAAATTTATGATTATTCTAAGAGAATATTCACATGAGACTCTTGTGTTCAGAAGAGGTGATAAATTACTACCCCACCACGTAGTGTCACCAAATTATCCATGGTAAGACTATTGATACTAACTCAATATCATAGGTAACATAGTTCTACTCACATGAACTCAATCTTAGTCAACAATATGAATCCATTTCTTTACAATATATTATAAAACAACTCTTCTTGTTCCATGAGACATCCCAAAACACAACATACTCAACAACAACCTTTAAAAATCTTGAAATGGGAGTTCTCATCAATCTATGTCTCAATTCAGAGAAAGCTTGCTGGAACCTCTCTATCCCTATGAATGGATTCCCCTTACATGTCAAATATATCAAGGGAGATGATACCCTATTGAAATAACCTATGAATCTAGGATAGTATCCTATAAACCAAAATAATATTCACACCTCCATCATGATATTGGGTGGCTCCCATGATAACATTACTGTGAAAATTTTTAGGCCCATTGCTACACTATATATAGAGATAACATGTCTGGAAAATCAGGCCTCCAAAATAAAGAACTATAAAATTTAAAGATGACCATAAATACTTATCTCTTAGAGTTTTTCCATAACCATCCTGACATGTTTTATGTGCTCCTCCTCAGACAATGAGTAGACAAGGATATCATAAATGAATAATACTAAAAACCCATCTAATAAATGGTGAGATATCAAATTCATGAGTCCCATGAACATTTCTAGGTAATTCATCAATCCATAGAGAATCATCAAGTATTCATAGTAACTATAGAGAAATAATGATCCCATCTCCAGAATATCCATATCCCGTACTTGTAACTGATGATAACAAGATCTAAGGTAAGTCTTAGGGAACCATCATTCCCCTATTAATTGATCAGGGTTTTCATCGATCCTTGATAATGGATATTTATTCACTATGGTAACCGTTTTTGGAGAAAATTATATATATAAAACCACGTGATTTCAGCCACATTCTTGGATAACAATACTAGGGCTGCCCATGGTCAAACATTGGGTCTAAAAAATACCTTCCTCTATAATTCCTCTAACTACATCCTCATCTCATGAATCATTGAAGGGGATATTTTACTTGGTGGGGTAGATATTATGGTCAACCATGTGTGTAGATAAATACGGAATTCTATATCTTTATTGGGAGGTTAGCCTAGAAATTCTTTTAGATAGATGTCCCCACACACCAACAACATTACAAGAATCTAAAAACTCATAGAATCCATTGAAACTATGACGATACTATCCAACCAATGACTTACTAGATACACATTCCTATGAATTATTCCATCATTCTCTTCTTTGGTTTTCTTTTCTCCCACAAAGGAAAACCGCATTACATCACTATGGACCCACCACATACTCTACCTAAAGCAATTAGTTATAAAATCTTCTATAGTTACCATGTCAAAAACAATGATAAAATTTTAAGGCATAATTGATGTAACAAATAGATCCCAAATGAAACTCATTTATCCATGATTTGGGTCACATTTTTGGTATAAGTGTCTGATCGTTGAGTCACCTCCCGTAGGGGTCTCTACGTGAAAGGTTTTAGCCAATGGATCAATATATATTCCCATGTCTCAAACATGATAAGTGGAAATAATAGAATGAATCACACGTGTGTCTATCAGTACTATAGATAAGGTTTAAAATATAAATATCATGGGGGATTTTATCAGTGGAGCCTATAGATCCTATGTCTCAACCACTTGAATCTTCCCTCACCCAGTCCCGCATCTCTCAATGCCTTGCATGGACCACCTTGGGGTAGGGGTGGTAATAAGTAAAAACCTATACCACCTCTAACTACACTACCATATCATCATCAATTTCCACCAACATTCTAACCTACCTAATCATATCACTTACTCTACCTAGGTGGCCCATTTATTTTCCCTTTGATAGATGTATGATGGTTCGAGCAATCCCACAAAATATTTCCCCTCCCATCACATGAGTAGCACTGCCTATCTCTAGGATGACTAGACCCATCATATATGAACATAAACATATAACCTCTATCCTGAGATTCCCTATTAAAACATTTTTCACTTCATCTTCCCTAATCCTGACATAGGCTCCTTACTTAGGATATATCTGCTACTATGTGTGCACTATTAGAAGAACCTATCTATGACTACTCACCTTGGAAAATATTGACTACTAAGTCATTCTATATAACACCAACATTTGTATGTATGAATTATGGATTATATTCCTCTCCATAGTCCTCACTCTAACGTCTGAGTAAAAAAAACTGATCACAGACCATATTCATTAGGTACATAGAGAGGTTTCTAAACCCAAATGAATACTCATCCATAGATGTAAAACCCAACTAAATTTGTCGATGTTATTGAATACAAAGGAACCTCATTTTTTGTAGATAAAAATATTATTTGAATAGGTTCTCAATCTTTAGACAATAAAGAGTCACCTCATCATACAATTATGTCATTAAGACCTAAAATCATCTTACAAAGCTATGAAGAAGGCTAAATTCAAGGGATACAATCTAATCTTCTGGATTCCAAACAAGATGAAAAAATCATGTCACTAACTCCATCCAGTCCTCAAACACCAATGGGTCAGGATAACCTCAGAACCTAAGGGGTAACAGATGCTAAAATGCATGAAGTGTGATCAACCAACAAACATAATTCCCCGATGTTTTCAGTACTAAATACTTCTCAACATGTGGTGGTATGAATGGTGCACCAACTAGTGGGAAAAACACTTGAACATGTCCCTATATTAAATCCTCTTTACTGAGGGTATCACCTTCTTGATGTTGATACAAAATTACTGATTTCAAATGTCATGAAAGAATCCTAAAAAAGAGATGATGTACCAATTTCAATGAGTATATCTTGATAAATGATTCAAGAAGGACATCGAAACCAAAAAACATTACAATTTGATACATGTAACAATTTTTTACCTACAAACTATGTATAAAATTACCATTTTAGAAGGCATGTTATCATAATATTAGTGTATGGGTAAATCAACCACCAAACTAACTATGGAGTCTCTGACATGGAATATTAACTGGAAACACATAAAAATAATTCCCCAACCCAATCTTAAAAACTCTGGTCCAAAGGATGAATTGACTCCTCTGCTACCAATTTTTCCTAACCCATCCAAATGGGGAGCATTCCATGACTACCCCATGCTTGTATCCAATAGTTCGGGGCATGTGGCTAACACTGAGTAGGTGTATCACTCACATGGAATGAAATATCCTAATAAAATTGTAGACACTAACACATATCCATGAATATAAAATAATGAAATTTAAAACAACATATAAACCATTCATGAATATATCTAAATAACACCACCAGAATATAAAAACATGAACTCAAAAGAAAAAGGTCCAAATACATGCCACCATAATGAAAATGAAAATAATTCTATCATGAATGTATAAAAAGGGATTATTTTTAGAGAAACTATTAGGCCAAAACTCAGTATTTCCTAATCACCAATCTCCTTCTAGTCATAGTCCCTCTAGGAATACTTCAAACAGTCGATATTCTTCATAAGACACGACCCATGTGGGAAAATCCCATGAACGAGTGATTATAACACAACCTAGTTTGACACCCTGAAATCACTAAGCATATGAAATCAATAATAATAGTAAAAACATCATTATTATATATCTATAACACATATAACAATAATACCTCGATATAATCATACAAAAACCATAGTCCCAAGGTAAGGTCACTACTATAAAACCATCCTTATAATCCCACTCTAAGGATCCACATAGATCTTGTCTAGGAGAATGAACTCCATGAATCACATATCAATTTTTTTCTATCTAATGTTTCATACATGTCTATTCTCACCATTGGAATTTAATGACAGAAGTATAAAGTGAATAATACACATATGAGGATCACAAACAATTACATGGTGTATACCAAAAAATTGAACAATAATAAACCACAAAGTATATGATAAATTCCCATATTGTGTTGGTCATGAAAATATCATGAACTCCACCGAGGGAAATGATGATGATAAAGGATCTCACTCTGAGCCTCATAGAATGATTCCAACTACTCTATCCATGAATGGAGACCCTATGAAGGGATCACCAAACTATGTATATGACAAGATTCCATACTAACCCTCTAGGAACAGATCAAGGGAACACATCATAATGAAACATGACCAATCAAAAATGCATAAGATCTCTAATCCATGTTTCAAAGATTACACGACATGTACTAGATGTACATAAAGTTTCCCATACGCACCGGGTGCTACCCACGTATCATAGACCATGCCCAGTTATGTGTTCAAGTAAATATCATGTATGATATCATATATTTCTGGTCATCTTCAGGTCTATATAGGTGTTTAAGTGTATTTCTATTTTTCCATGTACCATCCCAAGTACACACTAAGCTACCATGTAGGGGTCACACTCAGTGTGATATTTAACTTCTCTACAATACCCTAGAATAATCTAGGAGGATCAGACACAACACGTGATCCCATATGAAATTATGTGTAACATATAATTTTAATTTAATATAACTTTTTAATATAGATACTATGTTTTTTCCTAATAATACTTTGAAATATTTCCAAACATTTTTTCAGAGATAGGTGTTGAGACGACATGTGATTCTGAATCCCGGTGTGCCCGAAATTAATTTTATAAAAATGTTATGTGCTTATAAACCAAGAACATGTTGGAAATGGGATATATCTTAAAAGAACTCCTGGATCAGAAATATGAGTCCGCGATTGGGTTTGGAACATGGTGTTTACCCTAGGAGCAACATAAAATGAGTCATCGTGGGACATTGGAACCCCTCGCTGGTTGGCAGAGGACTTTATGTGATTTTTTTAATTAAATATATCAATTAATTAAAACTATATAAACCTATATTGTGAGTATACATTCATATTTTTGATGATATCTCTCACAATTGAGCATTCTATAATGATGAAAAAATGACTTCCTCTCCTCTCATCCCTATTTACGAACAATTACGAATGAACAACAAACCCTAGGATCAAGGCGGGTCAATGAATGTCGAACACAACATAGCATGTTGAATGTGTTCCCACCAAATATTGATCCAATCTATAAGTAGGACTCAAATTTTGGTGATTTACGCCTCTAGATTAAATGTTTGAGTAGATTTATATTAGTTCATCAATTTATGCCCCTCACTACAACCTTTGCGTGTTCCAACATATTGAAATTGAATTATTTATTTTTCATTAATGTATGTTCTAAACTCGGTGCCCCATTATTATTAATTAGCCAAGAATTTTTGGACAATAATTTTTAAACCATTGTTTTTTTTGATTTTCCCCCACCGTCCTTCACATTCATCATCTTTGGACCATAGGGAAATGATTCAACTCTGTCAAGGTGGGATCGAATATGGTCGAACCCCTAGAATCGTTATGGTGGAATGGATGACATGCAAATTCATGATTTGGGGATGGATTTATAAATGAGTGGTATGGTATTTTATTATTGGATTAGATTAGTGCCTTGGGTGTGAGTTTGTTTTTGGATGTGGTCAACACGACAATAGTTAATTATTATTTATAATGATAATGGTGACACAGAAATGTGTGTGGTTGGTATATGAAATTAAATTGTTTTAATTTGTCAGGAGTTGTTCTGTTATTATTATTTTAATAATAATAATAATATTTTATTATTATTATTTTAATTATTTTATAATAAAAATAACATTTGAAAAAAATGTGTGGCTAACAAAATTAAAAGGTTTTAATTTTGGTTATTAAATTAAAAGATTTGAATTTAATAAAGGAATATGGTTTTAATTAATTTTTTAAAATTAGTATTGCTCTAAAAAATAATTAAAGACGAGTAGAGAATTTATCCTCAAGGTGAGTTGGGCACGCATAGGGTTTGGGGCGTCAGATTTCCCTCCCCTCAAGCATTAAAATTTGTTATTAATTTGTGAGAATTATTAATATCATTTTTGGTTTATTAAAATGACATTTTAAAAGGGTGGGTTTTCCATTATGAGGTGATAGAAGCATGATGAAAAAGTAATATCCACATCAATTTTTTTACTCCAATTAAATTTTTAATAATAAAAAAATAATATAAAATATTAGAATTTATTTTTTTGGATGTCAAACAAAAATTGTATCGTAAAATATTTGTACGACGTCAGATTGAAGAATTGTTAGTAGCTGCACAACCCTTAAATTGATTCAGAAATTTTATGACTGATGCTGGATACATTTTACACACACCTGACTCATGTAAATGAAACACCCCATAGCAATAAAATTATATTTATCTTAGGATCCTGTATCGGACACATCTCCCTCATACGGGGTTGGAATGATGAACCGTTAGTGATGCTACGACCCTAAAATTAATAAATATGTTTCATGAACAATTTTCTTTATTTAAATTGAAATAGATTTTCATGTCCCATGAGGCCCGGTTTGCACGTATTACAGTGAAATGAAACACTTTCACCGGGTATCCGTTTTGGAAAAATGAGTAGTCCATATTGTGTGTTTTTCTGTGAGGGCCGTAATGGCGTGATCTGTATAATTTTTTTCAGACCAAGGCACTGACCCCATGTAATGTAATTCAAATCCATTGCAGCGATATATAGACTTTCCATCAGATGTCCATTTAGGGTGAATGAATAGTCAATATTGTGTTTTATTTTCTAAGGATCGCAACACTGTGATCAGTTAGGTTATCTATTTATGTTTGAGGAGGAATTCTAATAAAATTATGTTTTCTCCCATTAGTTTAGAAATGATAAATGCACGCTAGTCCACCTTTTGGCTAGAGATATCATTTACACTAGGAGTAAAATATCACACCCAGGGGTACTTGATTTTTAGTTTAGTACCCAAGTATGGATAGGTACATGTCTAGCCGATGAGGTGGGGAAAAAAGAGTGGGACCCACAGGCACTTTGTTCCACTTTAGGAATCTTCTATCTCTCGTATCTCCTTTTTTGGACTTAGACATTGGAATATGAGTATCATATGATGAGTGTTTTTCTATGTAGAATGTGATGTGCCACTTCTATGTGGATTCTAGTATACGTTGTGAGATGTTCAAGGTGTGATGCCAATTTGAGGTGAAACCTGATGGACATATAGGTGTTTTTTATGAGAGTTACCATCCATCAGTGATGGATAATGTTCCTAAGTTCTTTTCTAAGAGTTACCATCCATCAGGGATGGCCAGTGTACCTCATTGCTTCTTGAGAGGTACCATCTAGTTTGGATGGACAGTGCAGTTTCGAGCCGACCATCCCCCTAGGACAGATAGAATAGTCCCCCAATATATACTGGGATGACCCAGAGAGTTGTCCCAAAAGAGATAGAGGGATGACCTATAGAGTAGTACCTGAGGAGATACTGGGCTAACTGGAGAGTAGTCACTGAGGAGATATTAGTCTGAACTACAGTTTAGTCCCCTAGGAGATACCAGGCTGACCCAGAGTGTAGTCCTTGAAGAGATATCAGATTTTCCCTCTCGTTGAGCCAGGTAGCATAGTCCACAATGGTTCAGAGAAGACCCTCGACTGTGTAGCACAATGGTGAGGTGTGGTTCGATTTACCTAAGGACTCATGATAAAGAAGGGCACATTCCCCACCGAGATGCATTCTTGTGATGTGACTTAACAATTTTCAGGCGATTCAGTGACTTCGAAAGTAGATAGTATCTTAGTGTGGTGATTTGAGCCACTTTGACATGTGACTCATGGGAAGAAACATGAGGTATTGGGATTTACAGATGACATTTTACTTTGTACTATTGGATACTAACTTTATAGGGCTGAGCTTGTGATATGGATATCCACTTACTATCTCATTTGGGTTTTATTGAATCAGCATATATATCTGTCCTATTACAGTACCCACTCCATGGGTTTGGTTACTCTCCTTCCATGAGAGGTGAATATGTGTGAGGTATTCCACAAACTTTCCGTGTCTAGATTATCGTGGTTGGACTAGCCTACCCTCATGCTATAGGTAATGTATATTCGCTGATGATTTTATATCCTCACCATTTATTCATCCTTATGTTTGGATGAGTCTACTTTAACCCTCTTGTTAGGTTTACCTATACTCATTCCATTCACTTTTATTGTACCTCGTTCTCCATACTGCTTCTCTTTAGTGTGTCTCTTACTTACCCCCTTCCCCTTTTTGGGGTGTCCTACTGGTTATGTATATACTCAACCCTACACGGTCTTCTCCAAACACATGACATGACTATTGCAGCTAATGTATAGGTTGATCAAGATTTCAAAGATGCTTAAGGATAGAGGCTGTGTGGAATACATATGGTGGTCATCATTAGAATACCAGAGCAGGTATCTCAACAGTTATTTTTTTTGATTTCCTTCAGGTTGGGAAAAGTTTCTAGTTTGGGGTACCCTAGTATTGTCTAGAGGTTCATTCCTGTTCACTTTACTTTATAATAGTTTCATTTTTTATGCTCTTCCCCTGCACTTTTTGATTGATTGGGTTGTGTGCGTGGGTATAGGTTTTAGGAAAAGGCCTCCCCAAATTTAGTTGTGTCTTTAACGCTTGTCTCCAACCCCTAGACTATGGAGGCAGGCTTGGGGTAGTTGCGGCTTGAGCCCTGTCTTGGGTCAGGTCGTATAAATGATGTATTTGAGGATGCTCATTCCTTGGTACATTGTTCAGAAATTTTCCCATCAAAGGATTGGATACATATAGGGAAACAATTTTGAAGTGTCATGAGAGAGGCTCTTAGGCTAGGGAGTCCAGTGATGGTATGAGCAACCGACATACCCATTCACCAGGGCCCAGATTACCCGCTTGTCCACTAGGCACCCTGAGACACTTGTTGGAGGGAAAAATGGTACATGAATCATAAAGTATTGACTCTTTGTATTTACTTATTGAGTCATCTCCCCACTTCTATTGATATATATATTCTCATCCGACCAAGATATTCCTTGATAAAATTCAGGATGTCTCAGTGATGATAGCCAGCTAGGGTACTAGCTCCGGTTTGTGACAACGATTCTGTTAGAAATGATAACTCAGTTTAAGACCCATCATGTGATCCATTTTTATAGGTGAGAAGGTAGAATAACCTCCACCTATTAAGAATCATACAACCCCAAGAGAGCTAGCTGAGGATGTGCACAGGCTGATCATACTTCGCGATTTCCAGCATTAGAGACCGCTGAGGTTTTGTGGTGAGCCAGACCCTCAAGTAGTAGAGGTTTGGATTGATTTGACGGTCCACCTCTCAATGATTTCATGGACACCGACAGATCATATGGTGGATTTGGTAGTCATATTTTTACATAGAGCTATTGGATGTTGGTGGATCTTGGTTACTCAGATACATGATGAGTCGGTACAGTCTTGGGATAACTTCTAGCACTAGTTTCATGAGGAGTTCTACCCATTCTATTTCCACTCCGTTCAATATCAGGATCTTTATTAGTTATGGCAGTGATGGATGATGGTGACTGAGTATTAGACTAGGTTCACAGACCTTGTTCACTACTCTATGGACATGTTCTATAACTGTTACTTCAAATAATTGAAATTTGAGCAGGGACTCCGTAGATATATCCAAGTGATCATAATACCCTTGTGCATCCCAACTTATGTTTGGGTGTAGGAGTAGGTGACAGTGACAGAGAGCCTCTAGTTATGCCATAAAAATGGTTATGTCTGAGGGCATAATGTAGCTTATATGTCTACCATATCTAACAGACATCAGTCAACAAGATCTCGACATATGAGATCTTCTCATATTTGGTCTCAAGAACATAGTAATATGGGGTTGTAGAAACACATAACGTAGATAGAACCTAAAGAGTTTTGGTTATATGCATGTGATGACTGAGGTCACATGGCACGAGACGGTCTGACAAGACGTGCTGAGAATCTCAGGAAAGCTATAGGTGGATCACCATGGAAGAGAAAACATCATGATCATGGTGGTCCCTAGGGAGGTCTTGTAGGAAGTGAAGATAGAGGTGCGGAACAACGTTATTTGGTCTTTCCACCACTACCAAGAGACCCACATCAGTCTTAAGAAGATGAAATCTAGTTCTACAGGTAGCTTCAAGCTTTATACGTCTATGATCCTTCAGAGCATGAGATGATAAGATGGGTACCTTGAATCTTTTCTACATTTTACTGTAGAATATCATGGAAACTGTGTTGAGTTCTATTTTCTCATTGATCCAAACATGAGTTTTATCAGGGTGACCCATGGAGTCAGTGAAATGACATGTCAGTTGTTTTCAACGTATTTTTGAGTGTACAGGGAGTAGTGGATGAGTCCCAATGACTTGTGTGTTCAAGGAAAGGTCAAGCGATGGAGTTTCATAGTAGGTCCTAGCATTGCCAGCAATGTTTTTTTTACTTGAAATCCTTTTTCATGGAATTCCCCTACTGGGTATGATGGAGTGTCTAGTTTGGGGCTACCCTCCTTCCAAGAGGGGCGAATACATGTGGGGTATGCCACATGCATTCTTCCTTTAGCCACTTGTGGTTGGATTAATTCTATCACTTACCCTGTTCGTAGGTAATTTTCATGCTAAATGTCAAGTCTTGAGACTACAATTATAAAATAAAGGTCAAGGTGATATACACCCCATGTAAAAAAAATATGAAACTCACTATCTGGTATTAAATCCTTTGCCTCTCAAGATTGTAAGAGGGTATCAGTTGTGACACATCGACTGGGAAATCTTGTCTGACCAGATATCCTTGGGTGTTTCACCATATGAGTATTCTAATAGATGGAATCATGATACCATGTGCTAGGTAATAACAGTGATTCCAGTCATGCTGTGGGGTCTAGAGATTTGGCTAATGAGGAAAACAGTCCCTCGAGTTCTATGATGTCGTTCAAGACTATACAAAGAGATTGAGAGGTTGCATACCATGTTTCCCTAACCCAAATAGTTGGAGCATGCACATGACGTCCCCCACGTGTTGCATTTGTGGGGATACATCTATGTTGTTATTTATGTCATAAAATGAAGAAAAACTTATGAGGTTGGACCATCCCTTTGGTCCAGGTGAATAGAAAAAACATAAACGTATAGGTTTCCATCAAAGTGGACGATTTATGTGCATGCTCAGTTTTTGAGTTGTTGATTAGTTTTTCATTTCGAGGACGAAAATCATAAAGAATAGAATGATATAGAGAACCAGTTTTTTCCTAATAAGACTATTAAATATGTCCATATATTATTCCAGAGATAGGTGAGAGAGAGCGTGCGATTCTAAGGCCCAGTGTGACCAGAATTAATTTTAAAAATATATTAATGATTTTTATATTATGAATGTGTCAGAAATATGATTTATATTAAATGGTATATATGATTAGAAATATGAGGCCATGGTTTGGTCCAGAACATGGTGTTTACCATAGACATGACCTAAAATGATTCGGCATGGGACGTTCGAACCCCTCACTCATTAGTGGGGGATTTTATGTGATTTAATTAATTAAATCAATCAAATAATTAAAATTCTCAAAAGTTGGATTGTGGGTACAAATTCATATTTTAGAGGATTTATCTCACAAATGTGATTTTCTCAATGATGAAAAACCCTATTCCTCTACTCTTCTCCCCATTTATGAACTATGAAAAATGAATAACATACCCTAGGATCAAGGAGGTCCAAGAATGATGAATGCAACAAAGCTCATCAAATGTGTTCTCACCAACGATTGATCCAATATTTATATAGGACTCATATTTTGGTCTTTTCACCTCTAGATTAAATTTTTTGAGTATATTTATATTTATTCTTCAATCTGCACCCCTCACTACAGCCTTTGCATGTTACAACCTATTGAAATTGAATTATTTCATTTTGATTAATGTATGTTCTAACCCCTATGCTCCATTCTAATTCATCTCACAATAATTCTTGGTCGAATATGTTTAAACCATTATTTTTTGGTGCTTTTCCCCCCATCGTTCTTCATGATCATCATAATTGGACCACAATATCAAGACTCCACTATGTCCAGGTGTGTTTGAACGTGGTTAAACCCCCAAACTCATTAATGTGTAATGAACAACATGTGGATCAATGATTTTGGGATGGATTGAAAAATGAGAGGCATGGTGTTTGGTGATTAGTTCAAATAAATACCACAGGTGCATGTTTGTGGTCGGATTTGGTCAACACAACAAGCATTAAATATTATTATTAATAATGATAATGGTGACACAAAAATGTGTGTGATTGGTAAATGAAAATTAAATGGTTTTAATATGTTAAGAGTTATTATATTATTGTTATTTTAATAATAATAATATTTTCTTATTATTTAAATAATTATATTATATTAAAAATAGTTTTTGAAAAAATGTGCATCTTTTGACATTAATTGGTTTTAATTTTTGTTAGTAAATTAAATGATTTTAATTTATTAAAGGAAAATGGTTTTAATTAAATGGTTTTTAATTAGTAATGTTTTCAAAAAACTCCAGGCGAGTGGGGAATTTCTCCTAAAGGTGAGCTGGGCGTGCATGGGGTTTGGGGCGTTGGGTTTCCCTCCACTCAAACATCTAAATTTTTTATTAATTTGTGAAAATTAATAATATCATTTTTGGTTAATTAATTTTTTAAAACGGTTGTTTTTACATTATGATGCACTAGAAACATGGTGGCAAGGGAGTATCCACATAATAAACTTTACTCCAATTTATGTTTGATAATAATAAAATAATAAAATAATATAAAATATTATTATTTGTTATTTTGGATATCGATCAAATATTCGATAGTAACTTTCTTTACGCTATCTTATTGAATAATCGTCTGTGGTAGTGTGACCCTTAAATTGAGATGGTCATTTTAAGAATGATGCTTGATAAATTTTACAGAATTGTGCCTTGTGTTAACAAATCACCCCATAATAATAAAATTATTATTATCCTAGGTTCTTGTATAGAACGCATCTCTCAATATATTATCAGAATGAAAAACCATCATCAATGATACAAACCTGAAATTATGACGTATATTTCAAGATTATTTTTTAGTATTTAAATCGAGTTTGAGGTGTGGGTCCCATGAGGCATGGTCTGCACCTGTTGTAGTGAAATCCTACTTTCTCACCGGGTATCCATTTTGGACAAATGAGTAGTCCATTTCATGTCTTTTTATATGAAGATCATAATGGAATGATCCATGCAATTTTTTAGAGACCAAGGAATGGGACCATTATGACACCATTCAAGTGCAATGTGGTGATATACAACTTTTCCATCGGGTTTCTATTCAGGGTGAATTAATAGTCGATATTGGGCATTTTTTCTCCAAGGATCGCAATGTTGTGATCCGTTTGGTTATCAGGTGCCATTTGAGGAGGCATTAAAGTAAAATTATGTTTTCCCCTTTGATTTAACAATATGAAATGCAAGATTGTAAGCCTTTTGGCTAGAGTTATCATTTAATATAGGAGTATGAAAACACGCCTAGGCTACCTAATTTTCAGTTTAGTACCTGAATATAGATAGATACATAGCCAAATGAAGTGGCGGGGCCACACAATCAGTGGGACCCACATGCATCGTGTAACACATTATGAATATTCTATATCTCATATATTCTTCTTTTAGACACAGAAATTGGAATATCACTATCATTTCCAGAGTTTTTTCCATGTAGAATGCGATTGTTCCCTTCATAGTGGATTCTGACATAAGATGCGAGATGCTCTGGGTGTGATGCCTTTCCGGGGAGACACCTAATGACTGCGGCCGCATGCTTTCAGAGAGGCACCATCCATCAGAGATGGTCAATGTTCCTTAGTACTTTCCGAGAGGTAATATCCATTAGGGACGGCTAGTGTTCCTCAGTGATTCTTAAGATGTACTATCCAATAGGGATGGACAGTGAAGTTCTGGCCGAGCCTCATGCCGGGTCAGGTAGTGTAGTCCCCGAAGAGACACCCAGCAGACCTATAGAGTAGTCTTCAAGGAGATACTGGGCTAACCCATAGAGTAGTCCCTGAGGTGATTCTAGGCTAACAGAGAGAGTTTTCCCTAAGGAGATACCGGGATGACCCAAAGTGTAGTCCTCGAGGATATATCAGGCTGACACTCCAATCGGGCTGGGTAGAATAGTCCCTGATGGTTCAAAAAAAACCCTTGACTGTGAGGCACAATGGAAAGGAATGGTTCAATATACTTGAGGACTCATGAGAAAAAGGTATGTGATCCCCACTGAGATGCATTCTTATTACACGACCTAAAATCATGCTGGTGAGTTAGTGCTGCCCAAAGTGGATAGTATCAAAGTTTGGTGATTTGATTCCCTTTGACTTGTGACTCATAAGAAGACACATGATGTATTCGGATTTGAATATGAAATTTCACTTAGTATAGTTGGATACTCACTTTCTTGGGCCGAGCTTTTGAGATGGGGATCCCCATACTCTCTTGTTTGGGATTCTTTGACTGATCATATATATCTATCCCTTTATAGTACCAACTCATTCGGTTTATTTATTCTACTTCTAGGAGAGGTGAAGATGCATGCGGTATGCCACGTGATTTACATGTATATAATCTCATGTTTGGATGATTCTACTATCTTTATATAGGTAGTGATGATTTTACAAAGAGTTTATCTCCTCACCATTTCAAGATCCATATGATTGGATGAGACTAATTTCAATCTCTTGTCGAGTTGAGATACACTCCTTCTGTTCACTCTTATTTTACCTTGTTATCTTTACAGCTTCTCTTTAGCGCATCTCTTATTCCCCCCTTCACCTTTTAGGGCGTACTACTATTCATGTATATACTCACCCCTTCATAAGATTCACCCAACATGTTTGATGTATTTTGCAGATGAAGGAATGTCCGATCATGATTTTAGATAATCTTAGAGATATGGGTTGTGTAGAACACATTCGGTGGTCATCGTTGGAATACCGGAATGGGGCTCTGGGTAGTTACTCATTTTTAGTTTCCTTTTGGTTGGGAAAACTTTCTAGTCTTGGTGTCTATTTTTCCTCTTTTCATTCCAATTAACACTTACATACCCTTCTATGATTTATAGGTTTATTCATTTTTACATTAAATTACAATAGTTTCACATTTTTATACTTTTCCCCTGCACATTTTCATTGAGTGTGTTTTGTGCGTGTGTACAGGTTTCAAGAAAAGGCCTCCTTGAGTATAGTTGTGCCTTATATGCATATTGCCAACCGTTTTCCTATAGAGGTAAGATTGGTATAGTTTCAACTTGAGCCATATATTGGGTCTGGTCATGACATTTACTCCATGTTTTTCCACTCCTTCATCACCTGTTCTACCACTGATCTCTTCCAAAGATCATAGATTTATTCTAGTCGAGACTCCCCACCATCCTATCACTAGAGATCATGCCCTAAAACACTCATAAATCATCCATCAAACTGTACAACCTTCACCCTAAATAATATGAATAACTATATCATTAAATACTAACATAATTAATCATCATATAAAATCATAGCTTGATGTTATCATTGATCAAAAACTGGATTTGTGATAACAACAAGTTATTCCATGTAATAGGTTGGAAATGATTGTTTATCATGTTTTTATTGAACTGCAGGCCAAAGGAATTGACCCTGATGAATGGTGAATGGTGGGAAAAATTCAAGAACCATGAAAAAGAGGATCAAATATAACTCAAGTTTGGTTTTGCACAATCGGATTCTATTAGAAAAATGAATTAAGAACCATAGTAAAAAAATAATTCCTCCCAATAATCCCTTACACATGATATGATCATTCCAAAAAATAAATCCATTGGTCGATTGATTCATGTTTATACTAGAAATAAACAAACATGGAATAAATCAAAAAATATCCTGCCAAGATTTAAACAAATCATTGGTGAAGAATGATTCGGTGTCATCATCATTAAGTGGTTCTAGAGTTCCATTACACACTGATCAATGATCCCTAATCCATTCATCTCTCACAAATGGAATCTCCTCTAATGCTCTCCAATAAATACTCTTAATTAGAATGGTTACATGGATAAGCCTAAATATTTGAAATAATTTTATTTATAAATAAAAGGATGAGGTCATGGAGATTAATTAATTAAATTAATTTATTTAAAAATTCTCCAACAACCATTCCCAACCAAAACATATAACTCTTTCTATGGTTATATCACACATAGGGTGAAATCTGAGCTCAAAACTCTGTGTTGTCCTCGTATTTTTGATCAGAAAATTCATATAGATTTTATTACACATTTTTAGAGAAATTAGGCAAGCAATATATTTTATATATTTAATATATAAAATATATTTACTGGCACACTGGGCCTTATAAATGATTATTCAATCTTATAACTTTTACATTTCTCTATGTTTTGAAAATCACAAACATTTTATCATAAGGTAATTTATATTTTTCTTAATAATTAATTTTATAAGTAAAATTTTCATTCTATGAGGAATGTTTTATCCTTATTTTTTTTATTATTCATTTCATTGTCTCTATATATCTAAATCATTTTATTACTAAGTATAAAATTTAGATTCATATGTAAAACTTTGGAATATTATAAATCCTTGAATATAGAGTGTTCTGTTTTCAGACTCTGAATTCACTGAAATTCAGATTCTGAATTCTCTAAAATTTAGACTCCGAATTTTAAAAAATTTAGATTCTGAATTCTCTGAAATTCAGACTATTAATTCTCTATAATCCAGACTCAAAATTATCTGAAATTCAGAATCTGAATTCTCTGAAATTTGATTCCAAACTCCTCATAATTTGGACTTTGAATTCCTCAGAATTCATACATTGAATTCCTCAGAATTTAGACTCTAAATTCCACATAATTCTGATTTCGAATTCATTGGAATTCAGAATTCAAAATCTATTGAATTCAGATTCAAAATTCTTTGTAAAACTGAATATGAATATCCATGTCTTATAGACATCGAATGATTATTTAGTTAGATTCCAAATTTTATTTTTTCCTTAGACTCTGAAAAATATATTTGGTTATGTAACCTCTTTTTCCTTACACATGTTATGAAACAATGTCATACAATATGTTTCTAACTAACCATTGATAGAGTGACATGTGTCTAGGTCCCTATGATATTCAAGTAAAAATATGGCCTTTGGAGGAGGGTTCCAACCATTGGTGAAGTAACTATAAATAAGAGCTCATTTGAACAAGCTCAACAACTGTTGATCACTCTAGAGATTGAATGCTACTAAAGTGGTTTCTAGAGATAGATACTATCATTCTTTTTGTGTTTATGAAAATATTTTTCTGATAGATTTTTGTGACTCTGGTTGTTAATGGGTACAATTGGGGTCTTCTATGGATAGAAACACAGAGGTGCCAACTAACTTAAAGTTCTAGGACTTCTTGGGATAGGAAGATAGATGTACCAACTACCTTAAAGATCGAGGGCTTGGGAGGATAACAAGGAAAATTACAATATTACAAACGAGGGACTACCCTAGTGTGGGTAATACAAACTCTCTTGAATGTATAAATTAAGGGACCTTTATCCAAGGTTTTTGGATACCCTACTCTTTGGGTTAAAAGATTTCATACTTGTTATATGTTTTGTTTCAAGTTTATTTATAATATATTTTGATAAAGGAAGAAATTATAACCTTCTTATACATTCATATTCATTTATGTACTCTGATATGTAAGATTTTATCCACTTTAAGGTATAATATTTTCCTTATAAACTTTCCTTAGGTTTCATTTCTGGAACCATATTTCGAAAACCTATCAAGTATAATTTATATAACTAAAAGAGTTATTGTGAATTTATCTTGTTTAACATTGTTAAACATAGTTTTACTTGAGGTTAAAAATTAAAGTTTTTAATCTTACAACTCACCCCCTCTTGTAATTGAGCATCTAAATTAATATTTTTATCCTACAATTAGTATCATAGAATGGTATCTAAAATACTTATATTCACATATAAGTTTTCATGCGCAAGTTTCCCTTGTTCAAAATTTTATTACATAACATTTCATTCTTTTGTTTTTAATATAGGGTTTTTATATTTGGTAACAAAACTTTTCTATTGAAAAGTTTTTGTGGAAAAGTGTTTTTATTATAGAATGGAAGGAATGAATGTTGGTTCGATTGATAATCTAAATCCAAATATACCACCTAATTTTGATGGTAATGATTATTAGTTCTAGAGAGATCGAATGAAGAAATTTATTATTAATAATGGAGTGGAAAATTTTGTAATGCATACTGGAGATTACAAAATTCATGAAAAGGATGTCAAAACCTTAACCAAATAATAAAAGTGAGAATATCCATTAAATTACAAGGTATACAATACTTTGTTGTGTTCTATTCCCAAGAAAATATATAGTCAAATTTATTCTTGTGAAGCTGCAAACTGTATCTGGAAGAAACTTGAGGTTACTCATTTTGGTACTTCCAATGTTATAGAAACTAGAAGAGGTATGCTTAGAGTAGAATTTCATGGATTTCTATTTCCCTATAGAGAACTAGTTTCCAAGGATCAAAAAAAGGTTTAGGACTATCTTCAACAACTTACAATCTATAGGAGAGAAATATTTAGATAAAGAATATATTATAGACAATTATATTGGTATTATTCCTAATGAGGGTAAATCTAAGAGAACAACTATTGATGAGAATAGGAAAGTATCTCAAATTAATCTGGATGATATTTTTTAACTCTTCTTCAACATGATTCAAGAATGAAAATATATGTTGATATGAATAAGAAGAATAATGTAAATAGAAGTGTAGCCTTTACTACTACTAAATTCAAGACACTTGAAAGGGATACAAGATCTAAGTCTAAGAAAGTCACTTTTTTATCTAAATCTAGAGAAAGTGGAAATTATGAGAATGAGCTTTCTAATCTTGCTCGAAGGATGAATAAGATAGTTAGAAAGAAATAATTTCAGTATAGATTAATGAAGAAATAAATATAGGGAAATAAAGACTCAGAAACCACTTTCTATGAATATAAATAAGATACTGGAATATAAGTCCATATTGTCCTATGATTAAGAAAAATGATAGGAAGGAAATTAATTTTGAGATAAACATAAATAATTAGTACAATTATAAGGCTAATAAAGTCTTAAAGTCTAATGATACATGCAGTGCCAGTGGTGGTGACTCATTTGATGAATATTCAGATTATGAATCTTCTATCCAGAAGAATATTGGTGTAATATCCAAAATACCCATTGAAATTATTATCTAATGGATAAGGTACACAATGAAGAATCTATTAAAAAAGTGTCTTTGAATGAAAATTATACTTAATGACAAATATTATGAGTATTCAGATGAAGAATCTTATTCTAATGAAGATAATACATTACCTTCATTTGAAGAAGTATATTGGTTTTCTAAACTTCTTGAAAATGAAAATTCTAAACTCATGAAAAATCCTGATAAACAAATTCTATAATTTCCATTTTATCTAAAGAAGTATCAAATATTTTTAAAGATCTTGATAAGAAATTTTTTGATTTTTAAATGTTTTCTAAAAACCATGAGGAAGTTAATTCCTAGAATGAAAAAATTTCTAAGGATCTTGAAAATATAATTTCTAAGAAAAATATTTTAGAAGCTAAATCTAGTTCTAAAAAAATGTTTTTGAGTATAAAAAATGGTTATTAAACAAAATTCAGAAATATTTTCCTTAAGGAAATTCCTTTAAAACTTTACATCTCGTAAGGAAATTTTTTACAAGAAGTATTCCCAAATTCATCCCTTATGAAATAGTCCTGGATTTGGTCATACTCATTCTAAACTAGTTTTTAGTAATAACTATTTTCCCATAAAGTTATACATTTTTCACTAAATTTCAGTGTGATGGAAATTGGGAGAAATTTTTTTCTTTAAACAAAAAATAGTATTTAGGTTTTCATAAAGATTATTTTTTGAGAAAATTTGGATTCCTAAAATATTACTTTATGAAATTTCTGAATCCAATAAAGTTTGGATTCTGAAAGTATATCTATTTTATTTTCAGGAAAAAAAAATAAAGTACCAACAACAATACATGGTACATGGATAGTGGATTTTCCTGAAATATTACTAGAAACAAAAACTTCTTTGAATATATTATCAAGATGAAAGGAGGAAAAGTAACTTTCGAATATAATGCACTGGGAGAAATTTTTAATACATTGTTCATCTTGTAAATTCTTTGATTTAAAATGTATTAATTTTTAAAGGTATTAAGAACATAAAAAAAATATAATTAATCAGTTTATCAGAACTCAAGATCAAGTTTATGATATTTTTACAAAATCTTTACCTTATGATAGATTTGAATACATTAAACAAAAGTTAGGCATGATCACCAAAAGGTAATCTTCTAGAGTATCTTTTTTTTTTGAAAACTATATCCATACACTAAGAAACTCCTTTTCATAGGGAGAGTACATTTTCTTGTTAATCAAAATTTATTGTAGTGAAAATTTTTATTAATCATATTTTTTTCCTCAAAACCCAAAATGTTCCAGAATCTAAAATTTTAATTCATTAAGAAAATTTTCCAGAATCTAAATTTTTTCCTTTCTTAAGGAAATTTTCCTGAATCTAAAGCTCTTCAAGAAGGATTTTCCTCATTAATGAAAATCTTCCTAGAAATCCAGAAGGTATGTTTCCTTACATAGTTTTTTATATTTTTTTCTTGTTGGTGTTTTATCATGATTTAATTTTTTTGAATTCAATTTCGTTAAATCCGAATTTTTTTACTTTAAAACTTCAAAAGATCAAAACCTATCAAAATTATTTATTTGGAATTCATCTCAATTTTCATATCTTATCAAACTTTCTTCAACTACTGGATCAATCTGGGAATATAAACCATCACCTCAACACCTATATAAATCCCCCTAATGGTTGTCCCACATCATTTTTCATGCTTTTGTGTTCCAAAGCTCTGCTGCTCTACTTAAGGGTCATTTCGAATTTTCTGGTTTTCTCAAATCTGAATATCTTTGGATGCATCCCCTTAGAAGAAAATTTCATCAGTTAAAGAAATTTCCAAATGCCAGATCTATAGAGAGAGGTTAATATATTCAATGTTTTTTTCTAATTATTATTCTCTAATTTCAAAAAAATTCAAGTTGAATGGTTGGGAGAGTCTATTTTTATCCAAACCAAACGCACATGATCCAGTTTATCTGAAGTCTGCTAGTATAATTTTATGAGACTGTAAGTTTCTTTAATGGAGGGAGAGAAATGTTTTCTTTTAAGGGTTATAGGAAAACCTATTCCCTTTCCTACAGTATGGAATCCAACATAATTGGAATTCCTTATAAGGGGAAATATGATTTCTACACCCACAAGATACTAGATATAACAGGAAGTATTTATAAGGAGAGGGCCATAGAGTGACTTGGTTTATCAGGGGTAAAGAAACTAAAGATTAATAATCTCTCTATAATTTTTCAAATTCTAGAGTTGTGTGTTCAATGATTTCTTATACTGAGAAAAGTTGATAAGTTTAACTTGAAAAAAAAGTGATATATACATTCTATATTTTCCGGTGAACCTTCAGAAGATTAATCTATTGAATTATGACTTTACTAAAATTATGAATATGAAGAATGGGAATCTCAAATCGTAAATAATATTATATCCAGTTATTATTTCCAAGATCATAGTCCTCTGTGTACATTATTTCAAAATTCCATGTAGTTTTAGGCCATATAATTTGAAGGTTATGTTGCTAAGTAATGATACACTGAGAAGGATTAAGGTTGGATTTAACAGCAAGTCCATAGAATTTTATGACTTGTATGAAAGTGAGATCAAAGCCTTAATCAAGAAACTAGAAGTAGTTGAGAATTCCAAGAACGGTGGAAAGAAGAGAAAGCATAATGAACTGGTAGTCAAAGAAAAAACTCCTACAGTTCAGGATACCCAATTAGAACCTCCAAAATACAAGAAGAAAAAGACTTATCCAGATGATGTTATTGCTAATTGGAGAGAAGATAAAAATAATAAGAAGGAAGGAGAGACTATCATCGGCTTGGAACTTTTCGAGGAAAAATCATTAAAGTTTAAGGGTGTTGAGGAGTATGAGAATAAAGAAAAAGTGAAGAAGCACAAGAAGATGTTGTCTGAGGCTAAATTAGTACATGGTCTTCTTAGAGACATCGAAAATTCCTTTGAACAAATCCAAGTACCAGAGTCATTTTTACAAGAATCACTTCCAGTGACTCCGGGAAAGAAAATGGCCATTCTAGAACCTGATGAAGAAGAGGAAATTTTCTAATAAGAGGAAGTGGAAGAAGAATAAGAGGAAGGAAGTAACGATACTAATGATGTGATAAGACAGGTTGAATAATATCATGAGAAATATTGTCATTCTAAGAAATTATCGATCCATAATTTATAGGCCAAATCATCTAAACATGCTTCCCCAGGAAAAGAATAATATGGCCTGGAAGAATTAAAAAATCCATCAGAAGATGGGAGAAGAAACCCTGAATTGGTTCAACCAAAGTATCTGGTGGAAGATTCTAAAAATGAGAAGGATGAGGAGTATAAGATAGTCCAACTATCAGATAGTGGACAAGAATTTCCAAAGGATTCTTTGATCATACCGATAATTGATATAAGAAAACAAATATTATTTGATTCACCTAATAAAGTAGTGGTGGATAATAAAGATATTTTTGGATCTTCTAAAAAATGACTGATGAGATTGACAAAGAATCCTCACTAACAATGGAATCTGATTCAGAATCGTCTTCTTTGGTTCATGATTTTTTTGTCAAATCCATAAATAAATTGGTTGATACAACTTCCTTGGTTCCAATTATTGACTCAAGATGTCATATTCTTAATTATTTTTTTAATCAGAAATCAGATTCTATTTCCATGCTTATGGAAAAATTCATCAGGATTGAGGCTGATTTTAAATCATCCTACATTGGGTATGATGCTCATATGATATCATGTTTGGAAATCACTAAGTGGTAAAAGAATACAATTGAAGAGCTAAGAATCTTTGATAAATTTCAAGATAATGAGAAGGATGTTTTTGATACCAAAGATATCAAGATAAAATATATTACAAAAAGTTTTAATGAGTAGCTTAATCTTGAACAAATAGCATGGAAGCAAGAAGACAAGGATCTGAATGAGAAACTTAATTCAGTTACTTTGAATCTGAAAAGAGAAAAAGATCTCAGAATCGAGTTTGAAAAATAGATTAGTATTCAAGAATAGATTTTGAATACTTAGGGAGAAATTCTTATGGACAAGGAAGGAAATATCAATGCTCTGGAGAAGAAAAATGAAGACCGGGATCAACTACTCAAACATTTTAAGGAGGATCATAAGGAGCATAAGAAGTTGAATACCATTTTAAAAAAGCATATACCAAAGGAAAAAGAAGGATGATTTTTTTCTTAACTCCAATAATTTGATGTACTACCTCTCTTGTACATATTTTTCCAATCATAATGAAAATTTTGGTTGTTGATCATGTGTTTTGTTTTATAGTACTAATATTTCAAGTACCATATTTTTTTCCATTCTCTTTATTCCTTTCTGAAAATCACAAAGGGGGAGAAAGGAATGATAAAAAGAATACTAAGTATATAAGATAATTCTCTATATAAGGTGGGGTTTTATCAATGAGGATTTCATTAAGCAAGAAAAATAAAAATCTCTTTAAAGAATTAAAAAATACAATCATTAGTATTTCAAAACCTAAAGGGGAGTTAGTCATATTCACTATCACCCATAATTAAAGAGAGTTATGTTTTTGTTTTATGTTCATAATGCAAAATTCTAAGTCCTTATATTATTTTTCATAAGGATTTTTGTGATTTCAAAAAAGGGGTAGATTGTTGAGTTAATAAGTTTTCCTTATATGTTTTCAATTTCTCTATGTTTTGTAAATCACAAACACTTTATCTTAAGGAAAATTATATTTTTTCTAAGAATTATTTTCATGAGGAAATTTTCCCTAATCTAAGGAATTTTTTATCCTTATATTTTTTTTCATTATTCATTTCATAATTTCAACAAATATAACAAATTTTATTAGTAAGTCTAAAATTCATATTTTTATGTAAAACCTAGATATATTATAATTCCTTGGATATAGAGTGTTCTATTTTTATACTCGAAATTCTCTGAAACTCAGATTTCAAATTCTCTAAAATTTAGAATCCGAATTCTCTGAAATTCAGATTCCAAATTCTCTAAAATTTAGACTTTGAATTCTATGTAATTCAGATTCCAAATTATTTGAAATTTATTATATTAATTATCTAAAATTAAGATTCCGAATTCCATAGAGTTCATACTCTAAATTCCTCAGAATTCAAACTATGAATTTATTTAAATTTAGACTACTAATTCCTCAGAATTCAGATGCCAAATTTCTCATAATTCAGACTTCGAATTCCTCAGAATACAGACTCCAAATTCCTTGGAATTAAGACTCCAAATTCCTCAGAATATAGATTCCAAAATCCTCAGAATTAAGACTCCAAATTCATCAGAATTGAGACTCCAAATTCCTCAGAATTCAGATTCTGAATTCATTGGAATTCAAACACCAAAATCTATTGAATTCAAATTACGAATTCTTTATAAAATATAATCTGAATATCCATGTCTTATAGACTCCAAATTTTTATTTGGTTACATTCCAGATTTTATTTTTTTCATAGAAATTGAAAGATAGATTATGTTTAGTAAGCTTATTTTCCATACACTTTTTACGAAATGATATCATACAATCTATTTCTAACTAACTGTTTATTGAGTGAAAGGTGTATAGGTCCCTCTGATATTTAAGGAAAAATATGACCATTCGATGAGGGATCCAACCATTGGATAAGTTCCTATAAATAAAAGTTTATTTGAACAATATCAACATCTTTTGATCATTTTAGAGATCTCATGTTGCAGAAGTGATTTTAGAGAGAGAGAGAGAGAGAGACTCTCATGATTTGTGTAGTTCTGAACATCTTGTTCAGACAGCTTCGTGAAACTCCAATTGTTGATGAGTACAATCAAGGGCTTCTAGAGATAGTAAGAAAGAGGGGACAAATACATTAATGTTTGAGGACTTCCAAGGATAGTAATACAGAGGTGCTTACTACATTAAATATCAAGGGTTTGCAGGGATATAAATATAGATTCTGATATTCTTATTGAGTTCTTACCCTAGTGTGGGTAAGATATACTTTCTTGAAAGTATATATCATGGGACCTTTATCCAAGGTTTTTAGATAAACTACTATTTTGGTTGACATATTTAATACTGGTTACTTGTTTTGTTTCAAATTTATATCCCCTGTATTTTGATAAAGGATGAAACTATAACCTTCTTATACTTTCATGTTATTTTATGTACTACGATATGTAAGATTCTATAAAAATTAAGGTAGAATATTTTCCTTGTAATCATTCATTATGTTTCATTTCTGGAACAATATTTCCAGAACCTAGGAAGTTTTATTTATATAACTAAAAGAGGTATTATGAATTTACGTTGTTTAACTTTTGTAAACATAGTTCTCCTTAAGGTTAAAAATGAATGTTTTTAAACTTACAATTCACCCCCTCTTATAAATAAGAATCTAAATTAATATTTATATCCAAAAAGAATCTTACATAGTCTCAGAACCTATATATATAAGAATCCATATAATATTCTAAAAAAGAACATGAAAAAATAGGGCTCATTCTAGCGATATATGTATCTTGATTCTTGGTAAGTTATAATTTTAATTCTGATATAAAAAATTCTAATGGTATGTTACAACCATTACCCACACCAGAATGAAAATGGGGAAATAAAATGGTGGATTTTGTCATCAAAATTCAAAAAATTTCAAAAGACCATAATGCTATTTGGTTTGTATTCAACCACCATATAATGTCAGCACACATCACTACTATTAGATAAGAGTTTACTCTTACCAAAATTCTAAAAAAATCATTAAATAAGTGTTAATGTTGAATGGAGTACCATATCTTATTTTCTCTGATCATAATTCTAGGTTTTTCTTGATGTTTTGGTGAGGTGTTTGAGCATGTAGAGCTAAGTTTTAGTAATTCATATCACCCAAAAAGGTATGGTCATTTTGGTAGAACAATTAAAACCCTAAAGGTTATATTTATTACCTTTTCTATATAATTCAATGGTGGATGAAAAAAACACCTTCGAATAGTAAACTTTTCTAACAACAATATCATTTACATTAGAATTCATATGGATTGTTATAAATGCCTCTAGAGATATAAGGACATAACTAAAATTTTCTGAAATGATGTTGGAGATAAAAAAATATTGGGACCTCATATATTTTGGGAATTAGAAGATAATGTTAGATCCATTAAAAAAACAATAAGGTAGTTCAATGTTCAAAAATTATATTCTTACAATCAGAATGATATAGAATTTGAAGATGGTGGGAAGGATTTTCTATGGATATATCTATGAGAAAAGGTAATAAGATTCAGAATTAAGTTAATGTTGAGCCTAAGGAATATTATAACCTTCAGGACACGTGATGGAGTAGGAAAATTATCTTATTTATTGGTGCATCAACTAAACTTCTCTCTATTCCATGATGTTTTCCATGTATCTATCCAAAGGAAGTACATACATGATCCAACACATGAACTAAAATCACATGCCATAAAAACGAAGAATGTTATTTTATATGAGGAAAAACTATTATAAATCTTATATTTTATAGAGAAAGTAAAATGGAAGAATTCTAACCATCAGGTTAATGTTCTCTATAGGAATCTGAAATTTGATGATGTTATGTGGGAACCCTAGGATGTGATGAGGTATAGATATCCTCATTTTTTTGTATCATAATAATATAATTTTTATGAATAAATTAATTTTAATTTTTTTATAATGTAATTCCTGGATAATTTATGAAGTATATTTTCTCATACTAAATTGAATTTTATTGATAGCTTGTCTCAAAATTAACATCAATTGTAAATAAACAATGATAAACTATTAAAATAATATTATTTAATGTGATTATTATCACATAGCTATTAGATTTGTTGGTATGAAAATGACTGAATAACTTATGAAAACCATATGGTTTATATATTTATAAACTTTTATTATCAATTAATTAAAAATGAAAATAAAAAAATTGAATATAAAGGAGATGTTTTTCTAAAAAAAAAGTTATGCTTGAAATGAGTGGTTATCATAGAAAATTAAATTAGTCACATTGGTAAATGATATTAATGAAATTTATATATATTAAAATGAATGAAATGGTTTATTATTCATCTATTATTTTTATCTAGGAATGAGATAATAAAAAATAATATTTTATTCTTAAAAAACTATTTTTCCCTAAATTGTAGTTTCATCATGTTCTGTGCAGTTATTTTGAAATTAAAATTTTCCAACTTTATAAAATTTATTTTAAAAAATAAATGTGTTTTAAAAAAATCATCATTTCGAAATTATCTTTCCATGCATTTTTGAGAAGTTTCTGAAAAGCGTAGTTTTTCGATGAATAATGAAATATAATGTGTTCTATTAAAATTTTACTTTCATTTAATGCATTTAAAAAGTTACAGAATATTTTAAAATAGTTTTAAAATTAAAATTAGTTCAAAAATATTATTAAAAATCCAATTTATATAATTTGAATTAGTTTTATTATTAATTTTTATATAAATTTTTTTAATCATAATAATTTTTTTTTGGAAAACATGTTTTCCATTGCTATTATACGTTTAATTTTAAATTAAATTACTAAAATAATGTTAATTAATATTGATTAGACGAATATAATTTTTTTAATCATAATTTTTATTACTATTTAATAATTCAAACCTATTTTTCTCATAATAAATTTTAAAAATAGTAAAAATATTTTACTATGATAGAGTTTTAAATTGGTTTATTAGGAGCTGAAAAAAATGAGAAGAGTTGAAATGACATAATAAATAATATAATTTATTTTTATGGTTATATAATCAAACATTTCAAATTGAAATATCATTAATGTTCCATTTTATATCCATTTCCCCAAGAAAGTGACTTGACATTATTGTAAGATTTTGTTAAATTAAAAGTGTTCTGCTAGCCTCAATTATAATATGGAACCCACTCTCTGATCCTTTTCACACTTCATGATACATTTTTATAAATGAAACTCCAAAAAAAATTTACACACATCCCTCCCTGTATCCTATAGTTTATAGTTTATCATAAAAAACTCAAGGAAGGATTTATTAATATACATAACGATGTTTTTCAAACAATAGGTATAATTCATAACCATGCGTTTTTTGTATTATTTCTTATTCTACCTCATTTAAAAAAAATATACTAAAATGAGATTATAACAGTATTATATACCATATATTTAAATTATAAATTTTTAATGACATAACCTCTATCTATTTACTCTTCCATCATATGGGAAACAAAACCGTAGATCATGTGTATGAAAAACTATCATCTCACCAAATGATGTAATTTGGTTTAAATCATCACCTATAAAAGATATATATAATGATGGATTTAGTATATATATACACACCATATTCATGAAATATTTAGATTAATTTAAATAATATAACCCTTCTACCTTTTTACCATCCAATCTGTTGAAAAACAATAATGTTTCTCATGCGAATCTATTGACTACCTCATCCATGCAGTGATCTGATTTGTTTTTCATTTATTATTAAAATATATGTTAATAGGGAAATATATAATGAATATATTTGATAAAATTATAATATATTTTTTTTTCTAATTTTTAATTAATACTTACCTTTTTTTTATTCCATTTGTTGAAACGTGAAACTGGTGGTCATACATATGTACGACTTTCTATCTCCACAAATGGTGTAATTCATTTTACTGTCTTTATAAATTTCTTATGAATAAAAAATATATATAATTAATATCTATGATATGTATGTCAGGACTATAAATTTAGATATTATTGAATTATGATCAAATCACAGGGGTCAAAACTACCAAACAAAAAGTCTATTGAAATAAGATACAATTAATAACCAAAACCAATGATTTTAATAAAGAAATATTAATAAAATTATGTTTAAATATTATAAGAGGGTATTTATTAATATCATAAGAATGTATAAAATTCTGGTATAAAATTATAATAAATTTAAAATTTTTATATTTATATTTAGAGTTAATTTTATGCATGTGAACCTTTAGGTAAGGCATTTTCATATCACTTTTATTTCGATGAGACATGTTCCATATTCCGTACTTATTAATTTTATATTGTGTATATACAACCTGTTATAGAGTTTTATAATCCTTATCTTAAAAATTAGTAGTATTTAAATATACATATAATATTCTTTACTTGATAGGGACTATGATTCAACAATTACCAAACTGTTAAGGGATTAATGTTACATTCTCATTATTTATCAAGACTAATTATGATTATTCTTCCAATGATGAAATTTCATGATTCACCTATAAATATTGGGATGAATTTTTATATCTGACATTTATTTATGGAAATTATATTATTTATTTCATTTTTCGCTCTTTATATAATCAAGACTCCAAAATAATGTTTTAGGAAAATTAACATTAATTTTCATTCATCCAAAAATCATTTTTCTTCAATATCTATGTCTTATGAAAATGTTTTCAAGATTGATTTTAATTTCCCTATATCATTTTTAAGTTAATTTTAACCATGTATTTTTTTTTTGAAAAGAAATTTTTTAAAATAATCTTTCTTTCCATTTTCCAAACAAGGTACTTTACCTTTTTTCTTAAAATTGGATAAGAATATTTAATTTAATGTACATACTCTGAACATTATTTTCCTCCATAATGACCACTCAATTATTTGATTCCTTATTTATAAGTTTACATTTTTATTTTAAAATAATGTTTTTAATTAATATTTGGGATTTTTTATATTTAAAATAATTTATTTCAAAGTGGAATGAATATTTTCCTCTAGAAATATTCCATGAAGCCATTTAAAGAAATTTCACATCTAAGATGAATTAATTTGATGTTTCCCAATACATAATTAGGATATCATGAAATGATATTATTCATATTTATTCACATGAAGGTTTATTATTATGATAAAAATATGTTTACAAAACATGTTTCCGTACCATGGGTTACAATATCACGAATTAATGAAATTTTTAGGCAACCCATTTCTTGTCATGGGTTATGAAATGATTAATGTTTTATTACATTTTGTAAAGCATCATTATGTTTTTAATTATGTGGTAGTTGGGCCTATAATTATATATATCTATAATTCATTTGGTAGAGATGGATATCTCATGGGATTAACTTTACTGGAACGGGGATTGAGATAAGTTTAGTAAGGGACAATATCCAATAAGATAGCATTGAGAGTAATCTATAACTTCCATGATAGTTTGGGGAGTGGACCCAATCCACTATAATATTCAGTGAAATCATCATTAACTATTGAGGAATTTTTTTTGTTTTTAAATATATGACACACAACTAAGTTTTATGACAATGTTATGTTATCATGGATCAATTTCATTGATTCCTTTTTGATTCACATCTTATAAACTACCATGCCTTATTCCATGACTCAGTATTCTGATTTATTATATGAATTTAATGGTTTCAAAATATTATACTCATGATATCATTCCATTATGCTCATTTTATATTTATTTGATCAATGATATCTCCCTTTTTTACCCTTAATAAGCATATACGATCATCATTTCATTGTTTCATTTACATAATTAATGAAGAAAGGTATTAATTATGACACATATAGAAGGGGTTCTAGTTATGAATAACTTATTGGGTGATTACATAGTTAACTTATGAACAGGTATTTTAAGTATCAAAGGATCCAAATGAACTATACTTATAAGATTCCTATTTCGATAGGTATGTTATGTAATTAATATTCATCTATGAAGATGTGATATTTATGTATAAAAATTCTGGGTTTCTAAAATTTTATCCCATATACATCATATATTGATTTAACACTTTTCTCTAATATATATTAGTCCTTAATATACCAAAACATGTATATTTAAAAATCATAAAATCTCAAAAACATAGTAATAATTTTAAAAAAATAACCTCATTATGATATTATTTTCTTACAAAAGACAATTCAATATTTCTTCATCAACTAAAATATAGTATTATATAAATGTATGCAATTTAATTTAATTATATAATTCCTCCAAATATATTGTGATCTCCTTCAAACATAACATTAATCACTTAGTCCTTAAATTTGATTTCAAAACTACAATTAAATATATGATAAAACATATGTTCTGAAATTTTAATAACCAATAATAACCATGATTTTAATGATCATATAATCCCTAAATGTTATAAATATCTTAAAACATAATTTTAGAAAATAAATAATAATTATTACTCAAAAAACATTTCAATAAAACACATGTTATAAAAAAATGGTTAAATGAAACTCTAATATATTTTAAAACTCAATAAATATCTCCATGATAATTATATCATATAAATCCATAGTACTAGTATTCCTACCTTAAAACTTATAATCAGCCTTATGCTTATTATCTTATATTTGTATTTTAAAATCATAAAAAATACACATTTTAGTCATAAATATAGTGTCTTTGTAGAATGTCCTCAATGTTTGTAATATGGTTCTACTTCCTATTATTTTATCTCTTAAATCTAGTTCCAAAAATTTCTACTAAATACCCATTGATACCAAATATAAAGAAAATGTCCCTAGTATCCCATATTTTGTGGTCACATTATTACATTGGCCTCAAAATCAAGAGATCACATCTGGAATGAATTATTAGTTTAATATAATTTATTAACTAGATACATATATTCCACAATATTACATTGGAAATAAAATCTGAAATATTGTGAATGTAAATATTTTTCATCATTGAACTCATTTGAAAACCTTGTATTTATATCTTGGGAAAGGAACATAAGAAAGGGTGAGATTTGATATTCAATAGGGGTTTGTATAGTGGATTATACCACGAGAAAACAAGGAATAATCAATATGGGAAGGTAAATAACATAAAACACATAACATTTAATCAATATCTCAAGGAGAAAAAAAATAGGGATGGTATAAATGATGATCATATAATGATATATAACTAATCACTTGAGCTTGAAACTTGTCCATTGTTATCATAACTACTCAAATATTCAAATTGGAAACAATATCTGATTTCATAATTATGGAATTAATAATGATGCACCTCATAAACATACCACATAGGCCACATAAAAAAAACATAAACATAATGTTGAGGCCTCCTACAAATATATCTTATATAAATGGGTAAGGACATAAAAAAATATAGAAACCAGTTTGTCCAATGAGACATACTAATGCGTAAATGGGATATATATTGGACACTACATGTCACATACTAAGTAGTATTAATTAATCATATTGATGGGGGGAATAAAAATTCAGTACTAATAGACATAATAATCATATTTTAAAAACTCGGATAAGAAATATTGATATTTCTGCAATCAAAATGATAATTATCTATCCAAAAAAGAATTAGTATGTTGTCGTGATAACCTTTCCCTATATATTACAATTAAAATAACTGTTAACTATTTTTTGATGAATATTAGTTCTAAAAATATAATTAAATACATTCTTTAGGAAATAACCATTTCACATTAAAATTCAGTTTTAAAAAGATTATTTTTTCAAAATATTAGGAAAAAAATTTTATTTGAAAATAAACATGTAAATTTTGTAATTAAATAGTCACCACATTGAGTTTCCATGATGGTTGGAATTATTATTCATGGATCATATATTAAAAAAATTCCTTCCGCACTATTGTAAGAAACGTAAAAAAGTACCTCATTAATGGAATATTAATTTAAAACGAATTTTTAAATGTAGAACATGGGTTAAAATTTATTTAATAAACCATGAGTCAGTTGCAAAAATATTCTTAAATCTTTTTTATATAAAATATGGATATGGAATAAAAATATTACCGACATAGTAGAAAAACAAAGTATATTTTCCTTAAAAATTATTTTGATATCATGAGTACATAAAACAATAAAAAACAATAAAACATAAAATTTTCAAAATTTACCATAGGAGAAGAAAATATATTAGGTTTAATAAAGAAGGATTATATAATTCCCCCAGGAAATCATAAATAATGTCAAATAATGATGATATTGTGAAATAAGCCTTTACCACTTTTGTAACTTTTGAATCATGATAACCAGAAATGAAATAACATAAAATGAATCATTAAATACTCACAAAAACTAGTTTAAATACAATACAATATAATAAAATATTATTTAACAAATAATCATGGCATAAAATAATCAATGGAGTATTTGTATAGCCCAATTAATGGAAATTGACTTAAGAACCTCCTTACTTAAGGTCCGAATCATCACATACATTCTTTATATTCTTGAATAATTATTTTTGTTATTTATTTAATTTTTTAAGAAGCTTTTCACTATTTATTATTCCTTTGATTTTATTTTTTTACCATGTAATATTTATTACTTAATTAATTCAGTTCCCATCATACATTTTGACGATATTCGATTAATATATAAAAAATGACTTCGATAGGATGACTTTGGTAAAATAGGAGACTATTACATAATCTACAGAATAATAATAAATACATAATTATCTTTTTTATACATTAATTGTATTTAAAAAACCATGCATGAAATATTGTTATGGAAAATGAACTGTGAAATAATCATAGAGACAATAAGATGTACGAACGTAAGAGCAACATTTACATTTTTCAAAGATTATGATGGAAATAAGGTAAGTATTATTTTATCATTATAAAATATTATTAATATAATAAATAAAATATTATTAATTTATTTAAACATATATATATTATTCATGTGATTTTCTTATTTAAGATTCATCACATCCATTCATTGAGGTGGTATTCCACAAGTACGCACAAACGATGTTATGATTTTTAGTTGATGGAAAGGTAATGAATTTGATGAAATAATATATTATAAGAATAAAAAAATATTTCCTAAATTTTCTATATAATCCTTTAATCCATCATTATGATAAGTCTTGAGAGGAAGTGATGGAAAATGAATCACATCAATTCGTGAGTTAGTAGTCTCCCATACAAAAGATTGACAATTTTCTTTCCCAAAAAACAAAGAGACACATATTGGTTATTATATTAAAATAATAAAATATTAATACATTTTATATAATGATTTTATTATATGATCATGGATGAATAATATTTGAAGGATATGGAAGGATCAATAAAACCAAAACAATTATTTAAAATCAATTCACTTCTTCAAAAAATATCTTTTTCTTTAAACAATAAATCCTATGAGGTTGGTGTTGTGACTAAAAAAATACATCTAAAATTAGGAGAAGGATTGTAGTATGGTATTTGGGTAGGTGTTGACTGAAAAATAACCCTTTAGGTTTGGATATAAGAGGAGAGTGGTTTCCCTATTATAACTATGAGATGTGAATTTGTTGAATTTCTTAATGTATTAAATTAATATAAATTAATTTTCATATAAAAATGTTTCAAAATTAATATAAATCATATATAATACTAAAATTAGTCAATATCAACTCATACAATTAAAATAATACATTTTTAAGTTATTTCATTACCGTTATATTTTTGTTTTTACCCTATGTTAACACCATTTTCAATTACCATGGTAATAATTTTTGTTACTATTTAAGAGTCATGATAGTTATTATAAAACGTAAATTGGAATATAAAAGGACCATTTTTGATATTATTAACCATATCCTAATATCATAGTTTATTATATGATTTTTATAAATTTATAATTATTTAACTAAACATTATTTATTATAAAATATCATTATTTCATTTTTTGAAATTAAATAAAGTGTTATAATTTAATATGTGTGTGCCTCATGTAAAATGTTTCTAAAAGTACAAGAAATATAATATAATGAATATATTATATAAATATAATCATCAAATTAAATTTTTATTGGTTTTGGTTTTATTTTAAACCATATCATTTGGATTAACCCCTTTTTAAATAATTTAATCCTTATCTCGAGTAATGAATTTTCTAATATTAAAGGGTAATAATTTTACTTATAAGGTGAAAATTTCACCTAAATTTCCAAGTGATTAAACATGATACCATTTATAATCCAAATTATCCCATTTCATGATTTCTATAAATTTTTATTAACTTAAAAAACATTTTTTAAAATAAAATACAATTAATGTCATTTATATAAGTAGTCACATAATTTGACATTGAATATAAATTGAATATAAAAATATATTATAAATCTTCCAATCAACTAAAATATGGTTGATTTACCTTCAATATTCGTTTATCCCTTTAAATCAACCAAAAAATGTTATGGTTAGAGTTTTTATGTAAATTTTTTTAATTTTTCAACGGCTAGAATGATCATAGTGTCAGTGTTGTGTATGCCTAAAAATAAAAAATATATTATGAAAACATAGATAATATTTCTATATAAAAAAAATTTATAACTAAACATATATTATTTTTATTCATGTGATTAAAAATTAATGTTAATAAAAAAAGAGAATGACATTTTTGGCATTTCTGTACATAAAATATTATAAAGGTCAACATCAAGGATGAATGGATGAAAATTATCATTTATTGGAAATTATTAGGCTTATATATGAAATATAATCATATAATAAATGTATTTCAAATTTTTGTGTTACTTTTTATTTTTTATCACATTATTTTTCCCATAAATTAATCTATTTTACCTGTACCATGCTATTAACATTTTCTATGGTAACTTTTCATTATGAATAAATATAGGAGGAAAATATTTTAAAAAAAATTATATTTATAGTTATATATATTGAATTATTTTTTCAATATTAAATTTAAAATATTTCATAATTTAAATTAAAATCAAACATTCCAAATATGATGGAAAACAATTTTTTTTCAGGAAAATAGATTTATATGTATAAAAAAGTATTGATATCGAATTAACATATAAAAGTCATTAACACGATTATAATTGAATTATGATAAACCAAATGGTACTAATTAAATTTTAATTCTGACTTGAAATAGAATCTGACATTGTAAATATTTTTATAGAAAATACAGTTTTCAACTAAAATTAACATTGTTCACTATTCATTGAAAAATAAAAAATTTCAGAAATATATCAAAGTTTCCTCATATTATATTTTTATATGATATTTTTAAAAATAATATAATTTTTATCAAATAAAATTTCAAGATGTTATATAAATTAATTATATAATTTTCATGAAAAATGAAATAAAAAACATTTTTGAAGAAAACATATTTTCAAATAATAATATTGATTTTGTAAAATGTGAATTATTATTTACTAGTAATTAATTAATATATATATATATTTTGGTACCATTATATATATTTAATAATTAATTTAATACTATTTATACCAACCAATTCCACGCCAATCTAATAACAATCATATTTAAATCTTAATATTTTGTGGTTCGTTTTAGCTCGGTTGTGTGTGTTCTATACGCTATCGATCATAGTGTTCTTCTAAAATTATGTGGCATTGAATTTATAGTATAATTTATCATTAATACATCACAGAAAACTTGTTTTTTGGTCCTTGAATATATTTCATATCCTGATAATAAAATCATAATCATTTTATCCTTAACATTTTTTAACATGTAATATAATTTGATGAACAATAGTTATGGATAACATAAAGTCACAGATTATGAGGTAAATTATAATTTCAATAAATAATTTTTATATAAATATTTTCATATATGGATCAAATGTGAATGAACGATAAGGTATTTTTAACACCCAAGACTTATGTGAGAAATATTTTGTTTTTAAATAATCAATGGAATATTTCACTACACACAACACTAGATTGGCTTTCTTTACAATCGCGGCCTTCCTTGATAGATTGCGTCGTACGCAAGACTGAGTTTCACTAAACAACGATATGCTCTTAAAATATTATTAAAACTAGCCGTTATGAATAGTAATAACTACTTTTTGAAATTTTGTAAATTTTATTTTTCAAAATGGACTTCATTTTTGGATTCGGAATAGCGAAATTAGACTAGGGTGAAATTTATGTATTTTTCTGAAAACTTTCAATTTTTGATGAATAGTGAAACCACTAAGTGGTAGTTAAAAAAACTGAATTTTTCATAAAACTTAATTTTACCGATTCTGTGAGTGGAATTTAGAAAATCCGAGAGACACGGTTGATGTTAGTAAGTAAAATGTTGTTTAATGAGATGAAAATAATTTTTTGGTGAATAGTAACTTTTTACTTTTATTTACCACGGTTAAAAGTAAATAGGGTAATTAAGGGTAAAAATGATATTTTTATTACCCTAACATATGTATTAATTCTATTGGATAAGTGTAATTCTACCAAAAACAACCTTAGGAATAAAATATGACCATTTAGGCCCACATGGATTAGATTAGGACATTTATTATCAATTTACTTAAAGAAGGGTTAAAATAGTTAAAATCAAAGTTTAATAAGTAAATCATTTTTAATATGGGGTTATACATAAGATAAATTATACTATAAATATTCATTAGAATGATAAAAAGATTTTCAACATAATGGTATTTTATTTATAATTTTTAGACATTAAATAATTTAATTTATTTATGACACAACGATGATGTAGTAATTATGTTATTAATGAAATATTGACATAATTGATGTTATAATTACCCAAATAAATGTAATTTGAGACTTTTTATGAATTGAAATAATTTTATAGGTTAATATGAAATGTTAGTATTTATTTAATTATCATTTTTCGAACAAATCATTCTGTTATGATTTTCACAAAAATCAATTACTAAATAGTGCCAAAATTGACATAAAATGGTTTTTAAAAAAAATACTATATTATTAATTGTTATTTTCTTCCTAAAAATCTATAGTTCGGCCAAATGACTTATATAAGGTTATATATATTAATAATAAACAACTTGGGGTTCTTTTGTCTTGTTATCGTATGTTTATTAACCTTATAGTGTAAGAACACAAGAAGACACAGAAAAAGTAAAATTATCTAACTTACAGTTAAATCTAAATGATAAGGTTAAAATAGGAACCTAAACTTGTATAAATTCTATTGGATGAGATTATTTCGACCCATACCCACCTTATCTTCTAAATAAATCAATTTGGATCTATTTAAAACAGAATTTGGCTTTATAATAAAATAATATTTTTAGTTATTCCAAAGGTGCCCCTCTCCTCCCTTATAAAAGGGAACCTCCTTCCTCTCTTCCTCACACCACATTGAGCCTTCAAGCTCGTCCAACCCCTGCCAATTTCTTCTCTCCACTTACCTAGAGACATCCTAGTGGTCCTGGTCTTCTTCAAAGACCATTTTTAGTGCCCTAAAAGGAGGTCTCAAAGAAGCGCTTCAAAGAAGAGGTAATGCCCGTTACCGATTCTTGCATCTTTATTTCTTCTTCAACTTCTTATTATTTATTTGTTTCATCCTAAAGTAATAAAATCAGTATCACTCATATAGTTATATGTTATTATAATTATGAAACAACCCTATTTCACCATCTATCCATCCTACGGAAAATGAAATCATCGCGCGTGCGTACATACGGAATATCGTCTCCACGTCGTGGTGTAATCTATTTTCCACCACCACCTTACTTGGATGGTTATAATGGTCTAAATAATGAATATATATGATTATTGTAAATTTATATTGATTCTGAAATAGTATACATACACTGCAATACAATTCCACGATCATGGGAACGATATCATCGCTTGTGCGTACGTACGGAATACCGTCTCCATGATGTGATGCGACTTGTTCTACATGATCATCATTGCATAATGATTATATAAATGAATTGAATTAATGAATATGATATATATTACACTAATACCATTCTGGAAATGAGGTATCTATAACCAAAAAATATAATAAGAATTTATTCGACAAAACACGCATAAGAACAAAAAGTAATAAACACCCGAATAACAAGTAGCAATGAAATATTACTAATAATAGGTTAAGAATATGACCATATATGATATCATAACAATGAGTATGATTCTGCAATAAGTTAATAACATTATTTAAATCATTATACAGGAGGTTCAGAGACTTACGAAGCAAATCGGACATAAGGTGAGGGAAAATATCACAATCTCATTTTATCTGAGATTGTTTATACTTTGTTATTTACTAGGTTGTATTTTATCATCCACATACGTGCTTCCTAGATATGTAATATTGATTCCATCCACCTTAAATTTTTTAAATCCAATTTTACCCTTCGGTGAGTTTTTATTAAAATATATGAAAGGAATCTTTTGTCGTTTTTTGTATGAAGTAATTTTTGACTTTTCCGAAAAAATAATGAGAAGAATGTTTTATTTTAACTTTTACGGAATGAATGGATTTTTAAAAACATTATTTCCAAGATTATTCCCTTACAAGTTTTCAAGTTTATTTTTAATCAACTTCTTTTAGTTTAGAATTGTATGACATGTTAAGAAAGGAAAAGTGTTTTTGAAGAAGAAAGGATATTTTCCTCAAGAATGGAGTTCAAGCATTTTATCAAAATTATTTTCCATCTAAGATAATAAAGGGTTCTGTTTCTATCCCAATTATTACATTGATTTGATTATGTTGTGATGTAATTATTTTTATGAATTCCTTTATCTTATATGAGTTGTTTTATGATTTCATGATGTTTAAGATTCCCATTTTTTTACATGGGTTATGATATGATATATGGTTTATGATTTTGTGGAACACATAAGAATGGTATCATTATGAGACAGGTGGGACCTATATCTCCCTCCAATGCATTGGGTAAAGATTTTATATCTCATGAGATAGACATGGCTGGAACGGTAGGTTATAACGTTTCAGTGAAACAAGACTGAAACGAGAAGTGAACTCGGTTCAAAAATGGACTTTGTCCATTAAGATAGTCTTGGCAATGAGTCTTGACTAATAAGAAATGATTCTCAATGATTATGTGTGTATGCCACAAAGTTTCATGTTTTGAGTTATGATTATTGGGATTACATTTCACTACTATGATTTATCCCATGTTATGAAATTATGATCTCTTTTGCAGGTTATGATTTCCAAAAGTTATGTTCTTATGTATATGATGTGATTGAGATTTCTTTTTTTTACCCTTACTGAGAATTTGAGCTCACCCTATTCTATGTTTTTTTCCCCAGGACAGGAAGAAGGTTATTAAGTAAGATATGCCAAAAGGGACTATAGATATGATGAAATAAATGGGAGACAGTGTAGACTCTTTATGAACCAGTTGTTTATGTTTCCCAGTTTCTAGAGACACTATACCTATACAGTCCTTTCCTGGTTTTGTTATATGTTGTAATAAGTGTGCTTCAATTTTGAGGTAATAAAAATGTATGTAAAGTATGGGTCATTATAGTTGGTATCAGAGGAAAGGTATAGTCAACCTTTGGAAACTAGGATGTGAAAGCCTAGGTAAGAACCATAAGGACAATTATAAGCATAGAAAAAAATCATAGTGTTTTATAAATGACCATGAATAACCTAGCATAATACCTTAAGTGTGAAATTTTATTCTTGATTATGTGGTTTTCCTATTATAATTAGTGTTTCTCACACTATTCTTCTTGGTCTTAGTCAATGGCTGGAACCCAAAGGAACCGTGTTAATTCGGAATGCGATGGGAAATGCAATGATGGTCCCCCGGAGAAACCAAACGTTATGGGAGATGGAATGCAAAATCTTGTAGCCATGATCACACATCATTCTCAAGCTATGAATCATGCGTGACTTCCAAACGAGTAAAGGAAGGAGCAACATTCTGTTGAATCCTTCATGAGGCAGCATCCACCTTCTTTTAGCGGGTCTACTGATCCATTAGATGTTGAACAATCTATTACTACTACTGAAAAGATATTTTCATTTCATCAATGTTTTGAACATGATAAAGTCATCCTACCAGTGTATCATTTGGAAGGAGATGCTGATCAATGGTGGAATCTTATCAAGAATACGTGGAAAAGGGATGAAATTCAGTCCATGGAATGGGACGAGTTCATGAACTTATTTTTCAATAAGTACTTCCATCATATTCTCCAAACAAAGATGGAGAAAGAGTTTCTTGAACTGAATCAAAAGGATGATGAATCTGTTGGTACCTATGAAGTAAATTTTACAAGACTTGCAAGGTACGCTTCTGGTATTATTATCCATCCTAAGATTAAGATCGATTGATTCTTTAGTGGCTTAAACCCAGGTCTTTGAAGGGCGTTAGCCATAAGGGACTTCAATAGCTACGAGGAAATCATTCGATGTGCTCTCAAAGTCGATATGGAGATTGGGGTAACCCATCAGTCATATGGGTTTGATAAGAAGAGGAAAATGGAATTCTATGGAAAATCTAAAGATCAAACTGAAAGGAAGATGAGCTTTCCCTTATGTTCAAAGTGTGGAAAGAAACATGGATGGAGTTGTCTTAAAGGGACAAGTAAATGTTTCAAATGTGGAAAGGAAGGTCATCATGCATTTGAATGCCGCAATGATGGGAAGAAGATGTCTAATGATGAAAACAAAGGAAGGGATACACAGAATGACCCTACTACACTTCAATGATTCAAGTTCAAGGAGATGGGGCATTATTCCAATAAATACCCTAATCCAAGGGTTGATGATGATGGTTGACGTCAACAAACTCGTAAGGATAAAGAAAAAGGAAAGTCACATGCAATTTCTATCAGCGATGTGGAGTACGATAACGATGTGGTGAAAGGTACACTTACCATCCACTCTAAAGTAGAAAATGTTTTATTTGATTCTGGATCCACCCACTCTTCTATTTCTGAATATTTTTCTAAGGGTACCACCATATTACCTCAACAATTAGATGTTGAGTTAGCTGTGACAACACCTAATGGCACAACAGTCACATCAAAAGTTTATAATTCTTCTCCGATTGAAGTTTGTGGGAATGTGCTTCCTGCAAATCTTGTGATCCTTCCTATAGTGTAATTTGATGTGTTTCATGGCATGTATTGGCTTTCTTTATATGGAGGTCATATCAATTTCCAAATAAGGGAAGTCACATTTTATATTCCAGATCAATCTATTATCGTCTATCGATGCAAGGATGAACATAACCTTCCAGTGGAAATTTCATCAATTTTATGGGTCTTGATTCCACTAAATGAAGGTTATTTATCTCAAATGGTTGGTGAGAAACTCACGATTAAGAATATTCCCATTGTACGGGAGTTTGATGATGTCTTTCCGGAGGAATTTTCGGGTCTTCCACCAAATCGTGAAGTTGAGTTTTCAATAGAAGTCATACCGGGTGCTTTTCCTATTTGAAAGACACCTTATAGAATGGCCCCAATTCAGATGTAGGAATTGAAGAAGCAACTCCAAGATAATCTTGATAAGGGGTTCATACACCCTAGTGCGTCAAACCTATTCTTTTTGTTAAGAAGAAAGATGGATCAATAAGACTCTGCATTGATTATCGAGAACTTAACAAGATCACTATCAAGAACAAATATCTTCTCCCACGCATTGATGACTTATTTGACCAACTACGTGGAGCTCAATACTTTTCCAAGATTGATCTTAGTTCAGAGTATCATCAATTAAGGGTCAAAAGGGAGGATATACCAAAGAAGGCTTTCCGTACAAGGTATGGACACTATGAATTTATAGTGATGCCATTTGTTCTTACTAATTCCCCTGCTATCTTCATAGATCTGATTAATAGAGTCTTTAGAGACTATCTTGATTAGTTTGTGGTAGTCTTTATAGACGATATTCGTTTATATTAAAAGAGCAAGAAAGAACATGAAGAGCACTTGAGAATTATATTGAAGACCCTGAGAAAGGAGAAACTTTATTCAAAATATACCAAGTGTGAATTTTGGCTTCAAAAAGTTGTGTTTTTAGGTCACATAATCTCAAAAGAGGGGATATCTGTGGATCCAGCAAAAACAGAGGTTATCAAAAGATGGTCGATACCAACAACAGTAACTGAGATCGGATGTTTTCTTGTTTTGGCTAGATATTATCGACATTTTGTGAATCTTTTTTCACGATTATCTAATCCACTCACTAAGTTGACTCGGAATGGGGATAAGTTTGTTTGGACGGAAGAATGTGAAGAGAATTTCAAGGAGTTGAAAAGAAGATTATCCAGTGCACCTGTTCTCACACTACCTTGTAGTGGAGAAAGGTTTGTGATCTATAGTGATGCATACAATAATGGATTGGGGTGTGTTATTATGAAAAATGATATGGTGATAGCTTATGCCTCACGACAATTGAAAATCCATGAGAAAAATTACCCAAATCATGATTTGGATTTAGCTGCAGTAATCATTGCATTAATGATTTGGAGGAATTATCTTTATGGTGAAAGGTGTGATATTTATACTGATCATAAAAGTTTAAAGTATATTTTCACAAAAAATAGCTGAATATGCGCCAAAGAAGATGGTTGGAGCTGATTGAGGGTTGCAACTACTCAATTCATTACCACCCTGGGAAAGCAAACAAGGTGGCAGAGGCATTAAGTCGACAAGACTATGCTAGCTTATCCATGATGAGGATCACAAAAGATCCAATATTTATGGATTTACAAAGGATAGATCTTGAATTTTAATGGAAGGGGGAAAATCTATCTTTCTCAAATGAATGTTCAACCATCATTACATGTGAAGATTAAAGAGGCACAGAAATAATATGTCGAGTTACAAAAGAAGGTGAGAAATATTCCGGAATTCAACATTGATTGTGATGGGATAATAAAGTTCAGGAATCGGGTTTGTGTTTCACCCTTCCCAGAATTAAAGACGGAGCTGCTGGATGAGGCTCATAGTTCTTCATTCTCTATTCATCCTGGAAGCACGAAGATGTATAGGTACCAGAAAGAGTACTTCTAGTGGGATGGCATGAAAAGAGATGTTTCTGAATATGTCTCTCGATGCTTGGTCTGTCAGCAAGTTAAAGCTGAGAGACAGAAATCTAAGGGGATGTTACAACCATTAACTATACTCGAATGGAAATGGGAAAACATCACTATGGACTTTGTCACAGGACTTCCTAAAACATCCAAAGGAAATAATGCTATCTGGGTCATAGTTGATCGTCTTACAATGTCCACACACTTCATTGCTATTAGAGAGGATTTCTCTCTAGATCAGATTTCCAGGATATATGTGCAGGAAGTGGTAAGATTTCATGGAGTACCACTTTCTATTATATCTGATCGGGATCCGAGATTTACCTCAATGTTCTGGAGAAGTCATCAGCATACTCTGGATACAGAGTTGAGTTTCAGCACTGCTTATCATCCTCAGACAGACGGTCAGTCTGAGAGAACAATTCAAACTCTAGAAGATCTGTTGAGAGCATGCTTTATGGATTTCAAAGGTGGTTGGGATCAACACCTACCTTTGGTGGAATTTTCTTATAATAATAGCTTTCACTCAAGTATTTAGATGGCTCCTTATAAAGATCTCTATGGAAAGAAATGCAGTACTCCAACTTGCTGGGATGAAGTTGGGGAAAGAAAGCTATTAGGACCTGATCTTGTTGATGAGATTGCAGAAAAGTTCCGATCTATTCAATAACACATAAGAGCAGCTGTAAGTCGACAGAAAAGTTATGCCGACAACCGAAGAAAATACCTAGAGTTTGAAGTGGGTGATAAAGTGTTCTTACGAATATCTCCCTAGAAGAGGGTCATGAGATTTGGAAAGAAAGGGAAGTTGAGCCTTAGATATATTGGTCCTTTCGAAATATTGGATCGTGTTGGAAAGGTAACTTACCGATTGGCGCTTCCACCGAATTTATCTCATGTTCATGATGTGATCCATGTATCTCTCATTAGAATGTACATACCTGATCCTTCACATGTACTCAGCTCAGAAGTTGTACCGCTGGAGAAAGATCTTTCTTATGAAGAACAACTGATAGAGATTCTGGATCTTAGCGAAAAAAGTCCTACAGAACAAGACCACTCGCTTGGTGAAAGTTTTATGGAGGAACCACCAATTAGAAGAAGCTACATGGGAGCTTGAGGATATGATGAGAGAGAGGTATCCTAATCTTTTTGTTACAAAGTGATGAATTTCGAGGGAGAAATTCATTTTAAAGGGGGTAGAATGTAATACACGGGACTTTTATGAGAAATAATCTGTTTTTAAATCATCAAAGGAATCATTCACTACACACAACACTAGATTGTCTTGCTTTACAATCGTGGCCTTCCTTGATAGCTTGCGTCGTACGCAACACTGAGTTTCACTAAACAACGATAGGCTATTAAAATATTATTAAAACTAGCCATTATGAATTTTAATAACCACTTTTTGAAATTTTGTAAATTTTATTTTTCAAAATGGACTTCATTTTTGGATTTTGAATATCGAAATTAGCCTAGGGTGAAATTTTGGTATTTTTCTGAAAACATTCAATTTTTGATGAATAGTGAAACCACAAAGTGGTAGTAAAAAAAACTGAATTTTTCATAAAACATAATTTTACCGCTTCTGTGAGTGGAATATCGAAAATACGAGAGACACGGTTGATGTCAGTAAGTAAAATGTGGTTCAATGAGATGAAAATAATTTTTTTTATGAATAGTAACTTTTTACTTTTATTTACCACGGTTAAAAGTAAATAGGGTAATTAAGGGTAAAAATGATATTTTTATTATCCTAACACATGTCCTAATTCTATTGGAGAAGTGTAATTCTACCAGAAACAACCTTAGGAATAAAATATGACCATTTAGGCCCACGTTTATTAGATTAGGACATTTATTATCAATTTACATAAAGAATGGTTAAAATAGTTAAAATCAATGTTTAATAAGTAAATCATTTATAATATGGGGTTATACATAAGATAAATTCGACTATAAATATTAATTGGAAATATAAAAAGATTTCAAACATAATGGTATTTTATTTTCTAATTTTTAAACATTAAATAATTTAATTTATTTATGACACAATCATGATGCAGTAATTATCTTATTAATGAAATATTGACATAATTGATGTTATAAATACCCAAATAAATGTAATTTGAGAATTTTTATGAATTACACTAATTTAATTGGTTAATATGACATGTTCGTATTTATTTAATTAACTTTTTTTGAACTAATCATTCTGTTATGATTTTCACAAAAATCAATTACTAAATAGTGTCAAAATTGACATAAAATAGTTTTTAAAACAAATACTATATTATTAAATTTTCTTTTATTCTTAAAAATCTAAGGTTCTGCCAAATGAATTATATAAGGTTATATATATTAATAATAAACAACTCGGGGTTCTTTTGAATTGTTATAGTATGTTTATTAACCTTATAGTGTAAGAAGACAAGAAGACACGGTAAAAGTAAAATTATCTATCTTAAAGTTAAATCTAAATGATAAGGTTAAAATAGGAACTTAAACTTGTCTAAATTCTATTGGATGAGTGTATTTCGACCCATACCCACCTTATCTTAAAAATAAATCAATTTGGAGCTATTAAAAACCGAATTTGTCTTTATAATAAAATAATATTTTTAGTTATTCCAAAGGTTCCCCTCTCCTCCCTCATAAAAGGGAACCTCCTTCCTCTCTTCCTCACACCACATTGAGCCTTCAAGCTCTGCCAAACCCTGCCAATTTATTCTATCCACTTCCCTAGAGACATCCTAGATGTCCTGGTATTCTTTAAAGACCAATTTTAGTGCCCTAAAAGGAGGTCTCAAAGAAGCGCTTCAAAGAAGAGCTAATTCCCGTTACCGATTCTTTCATATTTATTTCTTCTTCCACTTATTATAATTTAGTTTTTTCATCATGAATTAATAACATCAGTATCACTCATATAATAATATGTTATTATAAGTATGAAACAACCCTATTTCACCATCTATCCATCCTACGGAAAATGAAATAACCGCGCGTGCGTACGTACGGAATACCGTCTCCACGCCATGGTGTAATCTATTTTCCACCACCACCTTACTTGGATGAGTATAATGGTGTAAAGAATGAATATATATGATTATTGTAAATTGATATTGATTCTTAAATATTATACATACACTCCAATACAATTCCATGATCATGGGAACAATATCATCACTCGTGTGTACGTACGGAATACCGTCTCCACGATGTGATGCGACTCGTTCTACATGATCTTCATTGCATAATGATTATATAAATGAATTTAATGAATGAATATGATATATATTACACTAATACCACTCTGTAAATTATGTATCTATAACCTAAAAATAAGAATAAGAATTTATTCGACAAAACACACATAAGAACAAAAAGTAATAAACACCCGAATAACAAGTAGCAATGAAATATTACTAATAATAAGCTAAGAATATGACCATATATGATATCATAACAATGTGTATGATTCGGGAATAAGTCAATAACATTATTTAAATCATTATACAGGAGTTTTAGACACTTACGAAGCAAATCGAACCTATGGTAAGGGAAAATATTACAATCTCATTTTATCCGAGATTGTTTATACTTTGGTATTTACTGGGGTGTATTTTATCATCCACATCCATGTTTCCTTGATATTTACTATTGCTTCCATCCACCTAAAATTTTTTAAATCCAATTTTACCATTCGGTGAGTTTTAGTAAAAGATATGAAAGGAATCTTTTGTCATTTTTCGTACGAGGTAATTTTTGACTGTTTCGAAAAAAGTACGAGAAGAATGCTTTCTTTTAACTTATACGACATGAATGGATTTTTAAAAAAATTATTTCCAAGAAGATTCCCTTACAAGTTTTCAAGTTTATTTTTAATCAACTACTTTTAGTTTAGAATTGTATGAAATGTTATGAAAGGAAAAGTGTTTTTGAAGTAGAAAGGATATTTTCCTCAAGAATGGAGTTCAAGCATTTTATCAAAATTATTTTCCATCTAAGATAATAAAGGGTTATGTTTCTATCCCTATTATTACATTGATTTGATTATGTTGTGATGGAATTATTTTTATGAATTCCTTTATCTTATATGAGTTGTATTATGATGTCACAATGTTTAAGATTCCCATTTTTATTACATGGGTTATGCTATTATGTATGGTTTATGATTTTGTAGCACACATAATAATGGTATCATTATGAGACGGGTGGGACCTATATCTCCCTCCAATGAATTGGGTAACGATTTTATATCTCATGATATAGACATGGCTGGAACGGCAGGTTATACCAGTTAAGTGAAACAGGATTAAAACGAGAAGTGAACTCGTTTCAGAAATGGACTTTGTCCACTAAGATAGTCTTGTCAATGAGTTTTGACTAATAATAAATGATTCTCAATGATTATGTGTGTGTATGCCACAAAGTTTCATGTTTTAAGTTATTATTATTGGGATTAAATTTCACTACTATGATTTATCTCATGTTATGAAATTATGATCTCTTTTTCAGGTTATGATTTCCAAAAGTTATGTTCTTATGTATATGATGTGATTGAGATTTCTTTTGTCTACTCTTACTGAGCATTTGAGATCAACCTTTTGTATGTTTTCTTTCCCCAGGTCAGGAATAAGGTTATTAAGTAAGATATGCCAAAATGGACTATAGATATGATGAAATAAATGGGAGATAGTGTAGACGCTTTATGAACCAGTTGTTTATGTGTCCCAGTTTCTAGAGACACTATACCTATACGGTCCTTTCCTGGTTTTTTATTTGTTGTAGTAAGTGTGCTTCAATTTTGATGTAATAACAATGTATGTAAAGTATGTGTTGTTATAGTATTGATTACATTTTTTATAACAAGATATATTTAATATTCTTAAACTCTATTAAAAATACCTAAAAATAAACATATAAGAACCTTTATAACTTATCATATGTGGAATTATACAAGATCAAACATATGTTTTACACACTATCCAAGGTTTTTTAAACTCAACACATATTTATGGGATTTCTGATACATATATTTGTGATTTTTTTTAAACACTCTCACTAAACTCTTCAGTGCGTAACATATATGAAGTACCACAATTTGAATAATGGAGATACTTAGAAATAAGAAGACCAATGTTAAAGTATTGTTATTTATTGAAATTCCATAAATTCAAGAAATACAATATTAAAATGTTCATAACTTCCATTATCTACTTATAACTTTTTTTATGTTTCCATCATTAATATTATTGATTCCCCTTCCATTAAATTTCTCATTTACATCCTTTCAAAACTTATGTAACTATTTATATTATTACATTTCCAAAACATTGTAAAATTATTTATAATATCAATTGTAATTGACATTTAATTAAAAATATAATAATCAATTATTGGTAAAATTAAAAATCTCAATATCTGAATATTTTTATATTATGATATTAGATGATATATTCTTCTTTTGAATTTCATTCTATGATACCAAAATTATTTTTTTTCAGAAATAACCCTTATTTTAATTTAGTAGTAATATTTTAAAAATAAACTATTTAATATATATCATATATGGTATTCCATGTGATTGGATCATTTTATTTGAATTAATTTTATTCATTATAATATCCACTAGTTGGGGAAAAATATCTATTTATCATATTTTAACAAACATATATATTAACACATTTGTCATGGATAAATTAATTTATCATTATATACGTATTAAAAATATGTTATAGAATCTGATGAATCATAAACCATATATATTGAATACATTGTCTCATATACTTTATAAATACTCCTTCTTAATAAAAAACTTCTCTTATCAGATAAGATAAATGTGATAAAGGTATACAATCTTTACTATGATATACCTAAGCATGATATATCCATTTACATTCAAATATTCTATTTAGAAACTATTTTTTTCCTTATTTGAATGGAAACTAAAATCATTATCAGTTCATCCCTTTATTTTGAACTCATTTATATTTAATATAGTTTGAATTTATAGATTTGATATCAAATATCCTTTACAATCAATGAAATAATTTCTATAACAATTATACATGATTAATAAATTATGTGAAGTTTTCTATGTCATTTTTTCAAATTCTAACATAATGGGGTGCCATTCGAACTACTGACATGCAAGAAGGGACAATAAAATTCCGCATCCAATAGTCCATGTTTTCACTACTACCATTGAGTATGGATAACAATCAAATGAGATGCCTCAAACTAATCTAACTATACACATTAAAAAAATCAGCATACACACCAGAGTAATGTGGAATGTAAGAAATTAGAATAATAAATTCAATTGAAACATCTAAAACTACATAAAAGACTGTGAAAATACATAAGGAATGTAAAGGGGGAGAAATAATGGATTAATAATAGAAAAGAATTTACAAACCCACAAGATGTGTGGAAGTAGTTTCAACATGTTAGCACCAACCTATCAACCCATCCCAATATCACAGCTTCAAAGATCTACTAAGCACATCCTACACCAGGTCCTCCTCGATCTCTTTCAAATATCCTATAGTCTTCATAATGCATAAAATTCTAGTGTACATCCCATACAGGGGTGATTATATACATACCCAATATGAAATCCAAAATCACCATGTAGTTAAGAATTAAAGTTAATGCCAACTCAAGACCATAACTAAGGAGGTAAGAAAAGGGGAAAACCCATATATGCACTTTAGAGGGTTATCCTCCCAATATGAATTATTATGTTCATAGCCAACCAAAAAATATAGCATCCACAAATTATAATCCACAATTACCTATAATATCATAGTAATTATATTAGATAGTGATCGGAGATTCATACCCCATGGTATGGGTGAAATAAAAACTCCATTAGAGGTTCCTTGTCCTGTAAAAACTGTATTGGAAAAGGAAATACAAACTCAATAGATATATTATCATTTCCCAAAATATATGGATGAAATACATTACTCAATATATGTATGCAACTATATGATCCCAAACTCAATATCTCATTAGTGAAATACCAATACTTAGGAATATCCACATACCAAATGCTGGGATACCAACTCCAATTATGGATGAAGATGTGAAAAATCTATAACTAAACAAAGCATCTCCAGTACATAGGAAGTAAATGATGTGTCATTGGGTTCCACTATGTTTCACCAAAATATGGATTCTATGTAATGTTTTATCAATCCACATGGAATTTGTTATCCTCACCAAATTATGTATAGAATGGTTAGACGACACGTCTATCTACTAGGGTACTCAACATATACCTTGTCTACACTTGTTGTTTCCCCTAAGGGTACATGGGTATTTCCCAAAACCCATGATATGTGTGGAATCATGAGTCCTTAGGAATCTACTCCTATTACACATGAATCAAATAGGTATGAGTCACATGAAAAAGTGATATATAAGTCCCCTAGAATCACACCAATAACTCTAATAAATTGAGTTGAACACTATCAACGGAGGACTGAAAGTCAAATTACAACTCATCATAACTGGATAATAATATCATATCCACTTCCCATCATAGATTCTTCATTCCTCTTTCCATGGATTTTGATAAAAATATCTTGGAATCCTTCATCAAATTGTCATCATCCACATCACATTCCTATACCCAAAAAATCCATTATTCCTAACCCATAACAATGATCCATAGAACTAACAATAAATTTCACACTGAAATGGGTTCCCTGTTTTGTTCAAACCACTGGTAAATTTAATATTAATATTGAAAAAAATAGAATAGAGTGAGTAATTCAAAAAATATAAAATCAAGGAATAATTTTGGTCATGTATGTTTGGGCTTCCTTTATTTATTGAATATGAACGGAAATAATAAATATATAATATTTTTAATAAAAAAAATAATGAATTAATAGACAGATAATCATTGATCCTAGATTAGTTTGGTGTTAATTTAGTTTCCAGGAGATTCATAGTCTTAAAAAGATTAAAATGAATAAATTAAAAATCATGATCATTCTTAAAAGTTTTCGAAGGGGTCAAAACTAAAAATAATAGTTGTTACATTCCCTTGACAGTAATAACATTCTCCCATGAATTTATAACTCATGAAAAAAGGTGAGGTTACTAAGATCATGTCTAGTTTTTGACACCCCATTTATCTCTCATAGAGTTCCTAATGTCGAAATAGAAAAGGCTATAGGGTAATCACTAACCCATAAAGGATCATCCCCTACTTATCCTTGATTTATGATAGTTATTCCACAATGTTTCCTCTATCATTAATGATTTTATCATCCCATTAAATGATGTGGATTAGATTATACTATTTTATCATCACATATGAATTTCAAAACACAACACAAATTTCTTTCCACTTTATGGGTCAATCCATGCATTATGTAACCTTCATATCCCAATTAAAAAATATAGAACATAATAATGTACCTCATAGATAGATTGCTAACCTAGATAAATATCTATAATCCACATTGTTGTGATACCATTAGGAACACCTGAACACCGTATTAAAACTCCAAGTGCCTCTTTAGAATATATGAGTAATAATTTTGATTGATTTGAGTTATCCAATTCCATTCTTGAATTATTAATACATTCTAGGTCATCATCTAAAATAAATTTATCCCCATGAGTTCTATATCCCTCAACCCATACCAAATTAAAAAAATCGTCAAAGACATCTAGAGTTCCATAAATTTTTCTACACCAATCATAGAGTGATGTATATTGTTATATAGAAACTCATATATTGGAAAATGTTTCTCCAATTAACAACCAAATTCCAGAACACAATCCCTCAATATATTCCCAAAATCCAAAATGGTTCGCTCAGTCTAGCCTTCATTCTTTGTGTGAAAATTCACTATAAAAAACAACTAATTCTCAAAATCCTAATATGAAACACACCACAATTGGGACACAAATGAATAATTATAGTCATTTACTATGTAATATCCTATATTGCTTGGAGGTATGTTCCTATTTAAATATTTGTTTAAATCTCATAAGGTTTTTTAACTTAATGTTTATCTGGTGTTTGTGGATGTTCATGGGTGTTTTGTGGGTTCGGGAAATAAAAAAAGGAGAAAAATGGCCATCCAGTGCTTGTTTCATGATTGGTGCATGGTTAGGGGTAACTGTGCTCCCAAAATGTGATAGCCAAAGGAAAAGGGTAGATAGTTAAGTAAACCATGAAAGGGGAGTCCAAACCATGTGGTATTGGATAAAGATTATCTTCAAGGTCGGGGCATCATTTGTTAAACTGTGTGGGGATATCCTAGTAACCATTTGATTTATCCCCTCTTAAACATAGTCTGAAGCATGGTTGGTGCACGATTTGACAGACCATAATTCTCATTAAAATATATTTTTACCTTCCCCCTTGGTATTTTAATTATTTCAGTCAATGTTTTTCCCCATTCCTATCCCAATATCCTTAGTGATGAACCTAGAAACACTAATATTCCCAAGGATCGATCTCCATCGATTTTAAAGAGTTTGGAGTGTCTTTGGGTGCACATCAAAGATCCGTGTAAGTAGAATGCTCATATTGTTTCTCTTTTCTGAATTAAGGATTCTTGATTTGTTATTCGTCTTCTAAATCCTTAAAAACCACTTTTTCTAGTGGATCATAGGTTAGGGATTCAGAGTGTTCCTGCATATAGTTCTATGTCTATAGTTAAGTGAGTGTTAATGTATGGATTTAGGGAAGATTGTGTATAAGTTGTAACCCATAGTCTTGAAGTTTATTTTTTAATGTGTGGTTGTGTTAATGGTGTTATCTTGATTTTAATTTCATGAAATTAAATATATTTGGTAATATGGTTGTATACATGAATAATTGATCCCCTCACGAAACTTATGGGAAGCATTGAAGATGACTAGATAGATTTAGGGACACCCATAGGGTGTGTGAAGATTCAAGAAAATGGAAAGTTGTAATGTTAATCATAGAATTGTCTTCAGATAAATTAGATCACATGGTGATAAAGATGATGTGTTATTTGAGTTGTAAATAGAAAATAGATAGTTTTTCCTAAACTTTGATAATGTAAGAAGTTATTGTTTGGCTTAATTTAAATTTCTTTTGGAATAAATAATGTTATTTTTCGAAATGAGATATGAATTTTACTTGAAATACGTAAACGGGTAAATGAATGTGAAATGATGAACATGTTAAATGAATAAATTCTTGATAATTGCTGAATGTGTTAAATGGGTTAACATATGGGAATTGATGAATATGTTAAATAGGATAAGGTATGGATAATTTTAATTATAAAAATGGATTAAGGCACGAGAAAGGGGAAATGGGATAAATGGACTATGTAATGTAACTGGTAAAAATGATAATGGGTAAATTCATGATGTTAATTAACTTGTTGAATAATTATCATATGTGAATGATATTTTTATTTATTTGTGTATGGTTTTTGGTATGGTATATGAGGTAAATGGAGAAGAATCATTTCTACATGTCTTGGTAGTTGTTGTGTAATGGAATTAAGGATTTATTCCCAATGGTTGGTTTATACTAAGGCTCTAAACCCCACCATATAATGCATAGGTTAGGGAATGTAACCTAGAGTTTATGCCCCTAAAAGTTACATTTGATGAGAGTATATGGATTGAAGAGACATGGTACCTGTGTTGAAATTATTTATGAAATGTTTATCCCTAGTGAGATAGGGATCATGAAATATTCCATTATGCATAGTAATTTAATTTCATAGGTGACGTATGATTGTCATAGGTAGTGGAAAAAAGAAATTTTATTTTCTTAATACAGCGCAGAGGCTGACCAAAGATGTCTCACATGAAGAGCATAAAAGTTGGTTCAAAAACAAATTCTAGTTAACATAATCTAATTTTTTTTATTTGTATATTTTGTATGAAAATTTCAGTTTTGGGAGTTTTAAAAATTTTGGATTTACAAAAATGTAAATAAAAATTTAAATATAAATAAAAATTTTAACAAAATTTGTATTATAAAGAAAGGTATTAGTCCTAGTTTTGGATAACACGAGTTTAATTGTTATTAATTTGTTGTTTAAATTTAATTTCAAAATTCTTTTGATGAAAACTAATTAATTAATTAAATTTTATTAATTTATTTAGTGTATGATTTTATCATTCCCTAGGTACACAAAAAAAACCTCCTCCAATAATCAAATAGCATAATACCTTAACCGAGAATTTTAGTCTTGAAATAACCAACTCCACCATATATTATTTCATCTCTTCAAGAAACCCCGTCTTCACTACATGAAGGTTCTTCTTGAGATAAAAGAGGGAAAAATAATTAATCAATGAAAATAAATGGATTTAAAAATAATTTTGTGGTGAACAATCACGACACCCATGTAATACTCTTGCATCAACTACAAACAGATTTAAAACATGTTCAATTGAAGCGAAAAAATTAAAGACACCATGAAACCCCCTCCAACACCAATATTTGGGTTAGTCGCTTTATATTTCAATGTGAATTGATATAACTATGGAAATATGTATGGGAGAATGATATTTAGAGTTGCAAGTGAAATAAGGATTGAAAAAGGAAAGGGAAAAAATAATAAAAATATGAATTCATGTTACATGGGAAAATAAAACTAAAATAAATAGAAATGAAAATATAAATCCTTATTAATAAACATGGTTGTTTCATCCTCCCCTTGGTGAAATGGATGGAATGGGATGGATTGGAATGATTAGGGAAGGAGGAGTTACCCTCCTTTTAAATTCCAGAATTTATCTTTGAAATTCAATGCATGTTAGGCCTATTTAATTTACTATTCACATGTGGACCCATTCATAAAAGTTCTCCATTTTCTTGCGCATCTCCACTCAAAATTTCGGCATATTAAAACTTGTGGAGAGAATGTTATGAATATATTAAAATAAAAATTTAATCAGCATAGACTGCCTCACAATATTCCTTTTATCTAATTTCCCATGATTTAATGGATGTTCTAAAGGATGATTCATGCATTTCCCCCTTAATGAAAGTTTTCAATAAATATCATATCTAGATCCATGTTGAATTGAGGCTTTACTGGTCCTTACAAATATGAGATATAATATCAAATCTAAAACATTCCAAATATGTGAATAATTTTAGTGGATTCTGCTCTGAGATAATTTTGGGCCTCCAATTGATGGATTAAAATTGTGGTCCCAATGGATGAAATGTAGAAAATGGTTTCTGTGTTCCTAAAAAAATTTAATTTCACAATATGGATTAGTATAGAAAATGTTAGGGATGAAATATATAAATTATTTAAAATTGCTAAAATCCAAAAGAGCCATTTTTCTGATTAATATCCAAATACCTCTAAAATACTAAAATTTAACAAATTATCTTTAAATAAAACTTTTCTATGTCTAAAAACATTAAAATTAAATGTAAATTTATTAAAAAAAAGATTCAATCATTAAGGAGCTATACAAATGATGTAAATTCTTAACCCACAGAATAAGTGATGAGTGTGAAAAAATGATGCAATTAGTTTAAGTGAATATATATAAGTAATGTCACTTGAGTTAAATTTTATAACCTTTCATTTTATTTAGTAATTTCACGGACTATCTATTTAGACCGGATATTTTTTGGACAACATTTGTGGTTGCCTACTTAGTTGTACTCACACCCTCCTTGGCCTACCATTAGGTACCTGAGTAGATTTTATTATTTGAGGTCTGTAAAAGGGAAAGGGAACCATACTAAGGGGTTGATTGGGTAATGGGTTATGAAGGATGAGTGATCCAAACTAGCTGTGATGACATATTTTAGGGATTTTACTATTTTTTTTTATTTTGTGTTTTTTCTATCACTTGATACTGTAAGACATAACATAGAATATTTATATTTTGGTTGTGGGACTATACTATGCTTTTAGAATTGGTAGTTAATGCATTTTTTCTGATTTTTTATATTATTTCCTCTATTTCATGTGATTATTTGATATGGATTAATGTTATAAAGAGGATATAGTCTCCCCACATTCACTTTCATACCCTCACAACAAGTTAGAAGCCTCTAACGTATAGGGAGGAATGCCTGAAGTCATGTAGCGACCCAACCCAAGGAACCAGTTTACTATATTTTGAGTTGGGGATGTAAAAATGTGGTATTAGAGTGGATATTTTATATGATATTCTTATTTGGGGATGGTATTCATGATATTATGATTTTTTAGGTCATAGAAATGAGTATGTGGTTGGTAGTAGCTTACCCATGTATGGAGGAAAACCCGAAGTTCCCAGGGTGGAATTATTTTTCTTGGTGTGTGTTATTACAGGTGAATGATACTTTTTCATTGGGTGATGCAATTGTTGTGTGATGTGACTATTTTATGATATTTTTCTCTTGTATTGAATGGAACATAGTTGTGCATTCATAAATCATTATAGGCACCTAGGGATATAGTTTTCATACATCACGATAGGAATACATGAGAAGTGAGTGTGAGACATGAAGGGTATACTGAATATCGTAGTCCTTAAAAATATAAAGAAATTATTATCTATTAAAGTGGATGAGAATGGGTTAACAGAAAAAATGGTTTCTGCTAAATGAAAAGTTCATATTGAGTTATAATTATGTTTGTATCATGTTGTAAATAATGAAATGTGACTAAATGAGGAGGATTCATGTTTTGAAGGTATAATGTCTTAAAAATAGTGTAAAATAAAGACTTGTGACTATGTATGTTAGTTTTCCCATATTTACCATTACCCATAGTGGGGATGGTTCAGGGTAGTGTTATAGGTGTGGCGAGAGTCATTGTAATATTGAATGCTATATGAGTTTTTTATCGCTAGTATAATGCCTTCTTTTGTCCAAACTATGGATGTTTTATGTTAATTGTTATGAGATGTTTGTTTGGAATTATAGAGAAATACAAGAAAAATGATGGGTTCTATTTGGGAGATAAGTGGTTATCAATAAAAATGATCCTCCTGAGGTGGGGAAATAAATTCAAGTAGATAAATTTAATAGATGAGGTGAGTAGTTTCATGGGAACCTTTCTCATTTTATGAGGATGATGGAAAGGTACCTAGGGTTTGTCATGTGGATTATGTATGATCTGACTAGAGAGTTTCAGTTCCACCACTCTCCAAAATTTTATATATAGGTTGGACCTAAGGTATATGAGTTGTGGATAGAGTCTATGTAGATAATTTTCGATCATTTGGAGACTCAATAAAAGTGAGCCATGTTGGAAGATTATATGATGTGGGGACCAGCTTTACTGTTGGGTGATTCTCGTTTAGACATAGTAAGCTAATTGTGTACTATAAAAGAATTTTAGGACGAGATAATTTAACACTTATTTCTAGATACCATGATTCATGAGCCTTCTATGAAGTTTAAGTGGTTAAAAAAGGGAAGGATTTTAGTGATATATTATACAGGGCACTTCACGGATGTGAATTTATTTTTCTGGCATCGACAGGGGACACAACTTTTATGGAAATATGTTTCCAGGATGGAATTAGACATGAGATCAATTACTAGGTGAATAAATTTAATTTAAATATGTTTTATGAGCTGGTAAATCAATCCCTTATTTCATAAGGTAACTTATGGGAGGCTATATGAATTGGGTTTATCGTTCCTGATAGATAGAGTAGTGGTGTGACTTTCTAGGGAAGGAAGCATCATTTTTGGAATCTTCAATTGGGTGGAATTGTGAAGAGTAGTCTTAAGAGAGGATCACCCTCTTAAGGTGACAACCATATTATTTTCTATCAGTTTGTCAGGACAGAGCACATGTGTGGTCCGTGCACCGAACCACTAGTTGAGTGTCAAGTGTGCAGAAGAATGCAGCATGTACAAAGGTTTTGTGTGTAGCACACCAAAAATTAATATAATTCATTTTTAGAATAATATTAATTTTTTTCTATATTTATTTATACAATACACAATTTTGAGCTTATGGTAACACATCATTGAGTTAGTTTTGCATTACATGTAAAACTGAGTATAACCTCCTTTTAAATTAGCATTAAATTTATAATTAAATTTTTATATTTTTGACATTTTTTTTTCAAAATAAAAATTATTTTTGAATTTTCAATGTAAAAATTATGTTACGGTGAATTTTTGGTATTTTTCTGGGATGTTTCATTTTAGATTAATGGGGAACAATACAACATTATAGTTAAAAACCTATTTTATGTTTAAATAATTACTAAAGATAAATTATATTACAAATTGGATTTAATTTCAAAATAGTTCCATTAAAAATAAATTAACCCAATTTAGGTCATTATAATTATTTTTATATTTAAATTGGATATAATAACATATAGATCTTTATGACATTTTTACATTAAAAACCCAGTTTCTCTCCACCCCTATGGAAATATTTTTATTGTTAATTTTACCACTTATTTGATTTGAATTTTGAAAAATAGACATAAAATATTATAATCATTATAATATGTGTGTTATAATTATTTCAACCTAATTTTTAATTAAAAGTATTAGTGGTAGTGATTAAAATTAATTATAGTTATTAAGGTAAAATTAATCATTACAAGGGACTAAAACATAATCTTAAGGTTAACAATGACCTAGAAGCTTGTCCCAAATCCATTGGATACAAATATTTATACTATATCCCCTATTGGATCTAATATTATGTTTTATTGGAATAATATTTAATAAGTGTTCCCTATATGACACGTTATGTAAGGAAAAAGGCAGAGGGAACATTCCTTACCATTAACATTTAGAAAACATAGAGATATGTACAAAAAAATTCATATTCTCAGTTATACATATCCTTTAGAAAGATAAATAGAATAATTTTATCATAATAATTTATCAACAATTTTCAGATATGTATTATTATTTAAGAATCTAAATAAATTCTAGAAAAATGATTATTATATTAATAAATGATACTATACATATTCAAATTGAAGAAAATAGAATGATTTTTTGTATTTAATTATTTTTTAGAAGAATATATAATTTTATATATCTTTGAAATTAATATATTTTGATTCAAATTTTTTTTGATACTTTTATATTTAAATTAAATAAATAATGTCAAAATTTTCATAAATGTTATTTTATATTTATTATATTTTTTTAAATGATTTATGAATAATTAAAATCCTAAATTCGGAAAAGTTATTTTTAAGTGATAATTAATATTAAATTTGGTTTGTTAATTTATCAATTTATGTTTCATAAATATCCTATTTACCCATAGTTTATAAAAACATTGTTATCATGGTTTGGGTTAAAGTAGTATTTTTCCACATTGTATGCTCTTGTTCAGAAATTAAGATTCAAATCACCTGAGTTTTTATTTTTTAAATTATATATTTTATTTATAATTTAGTGTCTTTATATATTTTTATAAATATAATATTAATTTATTAATAATTTTTGAATTACATAGGTTAAAAAACTAGTTTTTTTAATAAAACCAAAATGATAAAATTGTGGAATCCTAGAAATTAATGAAGAAAATCATAAAAATGCAATTATTGTTGTGTGGTGGGATTTTTATCGACCATGAATCCCCTTTAAAAAATTATTTTTCTATTTTTAAGGGATGTTATCTAATGGATACCTCCCATTAATGTATATATATTAGTATTTACAAGAGTGTCACTTCTCCTCCGCTATAAAAATGCCTCCTCTCCTCCAACTTACTCACACATCTCAATCCACTTTATCTCAAACAATATCAGAACACATACCTCATTAATACCCCTCCCCTAAATATAGTAGCATCACCTTTTTAATAAATCCATCCAAATAATTGCTTTGGTTCAATCTAAAATGAGTTACCCGATTAAGAGGTAACATCTTTCCTTAATATCTCTAGTTTTATTTCCATTTTTACACCCCCTAAAATCTTCATATTACATGATTATATTACAATAAAAAACATTCTCAATATACTAGGATGTCATAATTATATTTTTAGACCTAAAAACAAACACACTTCCATCTAATGTGTGTCAAATATATTCTTTATGTGTATTTTGATTTACCACCTCACAAAATGATGATTATTCAATTTCATTTACCACCAATCTTGGTTGGAAATTATGATCTTCAAACTATTTATATATGATATATATGATATATATATGATATTTTTAATGTAATTATTATTATTTATATCTTATATAACACATATAATTCCACTTTCCATTTTTTGTTAATATGATATCATCATTTTTTGGAAGTATGGATTACCACCTCCTCATAGAGATGTGACACATTCAAGCTATACATGAAATTTATAAAGGACAGTTTGAATGAACCTATTTAAAATATAAGACATAAATACTCCTATTATATTTTAATTTACATATTAATAATTTAATTTTTATACTTTTAATATGACAATGAAATGGAATTAGCATTCTATCGTACATACGACCCACCGTCTCCTTGAACGGTGCACTTCATTTCTTACCTAAAAATATTATGGATTTTTATAAATACATATATAATGAATAAAAGAGATAATTACATAATGTTTTAAATTTTAGGTTTTATTAAATCATGATCTATTTAATATTAAAAATAAATAACATGTCAAAACATACTTGAGATAACTAGGAAATTAATAACCAAATTGTAAAAATAATGAATGATTGTTAAGAATCATATAATAAGATACTATAAGAAGATAATATATGATATTATACACAGTATTATGGTTCTGGTATAAGTTAGTTACATGTTTTAAACCAATATAAATGAGGGTAATGATTATAAAAAACTAAGTTTATGGTAAGGGATTTTTATCTCAATCTACATTCCATTAACACTAATTTTTTATTTATGAACCTAGTTTTTTCAGATGGTGTATATACTACCCATTGATGAGTTATATCATGTATCAATTTATATTAATTATATTATATGTTTAATTTTATATCATTAATTCCTGAGGATTATTATTATAGATGTTTAAATGTGGCGTGGAACATTTTGGGATTTTCACAAATTATTTTCATCCAGAATGTTTTTAATGATATTTCACTGGTATCCCCATTTATTACCTATCCCCCACTTGGGAAATATGGATAAATATATTAAAATTATTAAAAATATATATTTTTAAATGAATATTATTTATTGTATATGGGGAATTATTTGGAAAGTTAAGACATAGGTTTGGAATTTTTTAAGGTTAGCCCTACTAGCTAGGGACCTGATAATGAAATCCCCTTAATGCATCGGCAGTCTCAGGGGACAAAATTAAGTTGGAAATCCTTTTTCTGTATGTATCTTGTATTTTTTACAACATATTGTTAATGGTATTGACTATTGAGATAAAGTTTTCCAACCTAAATCATATTATACTATGTATGTTGTAAACCATATCATGAAAGGTTTTGATGAAAAAAGTTCCATGTACATAGGAAATATGAAATCCAATAACTAAGAATTTACCTCATATATATTATTTTTTATTGGTATTATGCATGAGATTTTCCATAGACATATCTATGGATGAAATATATTCTCATTTAATTGAATTAGTGGAATGTGTTTGAGTTTCTTACCTTTCTATATCAATATTTCCTTATCTAGTTAATTTAATGGTATGTGATATCAGTTATTTACCATTCTATGTTAGTTTATACCTATTGATTCATTATTTATTCCCCATTTATACCATTAATTATAATTTGAGATCACACTTATTATGTATTATTTCCCTAGGTTAGGATGAAGACTTATTTGGATAAGCATTCAAGAATTATGATTATTTATTTTTAGTGTGCATCATGTTTGTATTTCCTATAACCAAACATATTATGGGTATCAAGTATTTAATATGGATTTCAAGACAAATAAATTGATCAGTATTGTAGTATTTGATCCCTCTTAACTGTGCCAATATAATAAAATAATGTACCAAATCTCGGAATCAGGGGTCAGGGCATTAAAATTGGTATCAATGGATGTTTAGTAGTGACCATGAAAACTAGATTTAGAAAACATAGATTACGGAACCAAACCCTATGATATAAATTGAGGATATGTTTCTAGTAACATCCTTGATTTTTGGTATGATATGTATTTTGTGGGTATTACTTGAAATACATTCATGTTTGTATAATACATGTGGATGGGGTTCTAGCATAGATGTACCTAGAAGTAACAATTATGACAATGTTTTTTCTGGCCTGACTTGGTATAAACTGATACATGACAATGAGAGATACTATGCACCTCATTTGGCACTTTTTGGGTATACAGTTATGATAATTTCTACTTTCTTTAAAAACAATTAAGATAGATTTAAAAATAAAAATATCAAAAAAGAAACCATTTTTATGATTGTGAGATTAGATATGAACAAAATTTTCAATTTATGATAAGTTTTTCACCAGTTTTTGGATTTTAAATTAGATTATGATTTAATCTAGTATATTCCATTATTTATAAATGGATCCTAGAAAAAGGAGTGTGAAATTTACTCATACACATCATCCATAGAGTAAGAAGGATCATATATTTTATGGTCTTAAGACAACATTTCAATGGTAAATAGTATCCCCTGTTTTCTAATCATATGATTAAATATTATAATATTCTAATGAGATAGGTAAAAAATTATCCAATTCATATGGATTTGAAGGGATGTAAGAGAATAAGTGTATGGAAAATAAAATGGTGGACAAAGGGAAGAAATTACTGAAGTACATTCCCTCATGTGGTAATTGTGGAAGGAAACACTATGGTACTTGTTTAAATGGTAAGGTAGTTTTCTTAAAGTGTGGAATGAAGGGTCACCATTAATGTGATTGAAATGTTAAGAATATGGTTTCAAATATACAATATTTCAATTAGAAGGATATGAGACTCTAAAAAAATTAATGGCTCATGCAATTGAGTAATTTACCCAAAATGATGATAATGGATAATGGTCAAGTTATGATACATTCACTAATGAGGGGGAGGGTTTAATATGCATATTCATGAATTTGTTCATTTGACTATTTTATTCACGATGTACTATTTATATGGATTATGGAATATATGTGGATTATATTATATTTATTTTCCGTTAAAGATTTGAAATCATATGCTGAATGGTATTATGAAAATTTATTCAATAAAAAGTGATTATTTATGAAAAATATATGGCTAAGGGAAAGATAATCTGTAATATATACCTATGGTTAAGAAAATAATGTTTGGATAAAGAAATTAATAGTGTGTATAACATAATTTTGGATAATTTCAAACTACCATGGAACTGAGTAATCATTTATTATTTGTTTTATGATATCATTGATGTAGTTCACATAATTTTTAGACGTAAGGAATATATCAAATTACAAGTTTCTAACATAAAAAGTAAGGAATAATTCATGTTTATAATAATGTTTTCTGATAAATAATGTTTTTATTTTATCTCAAGAGAATATACGATGAAGGTGTTCACATTTTAGAAAGCTAATGAATAAAGATCCACATCATGCTGATTGAAGTCTACTAATATATTCATTTTTACCATCCATATAAAGTGTTCTATCATAATATTTTGGAATATTTGACCATTTATGAAATTATTTAAGTTTATATTTGAATTATGTTTTAGATATTAATGTATTACTTCACTATATGACACAACTTAGGATAAGATATGCATTATAAATAGTTCAAGTTATAATAAAAGGAAAATATTACGATTACAGAAATTTATATTTACTTATAATTCTATAGTGTGAAATAATTTATTTTCTCTATGAAAAAGGGTATTAAAAAGAAATTTTTTTGTATTATAATCATTTATAATGATATCAATGCATTTTATTCACACATCTAGTTAATGTTTTTTTATTCAACATGTTTCAGTTAAACATGTTCTTTATAGCTCTCAATCACAAAATGATTGTTGGATTTTTCCTTTATATCTATGTTTCTATTTCCCACATATGTTATCCTACTATAGAACCTAGTTATGTTAAAATTTTAATTTCCATTACATATTATTAATTATATTTTTTATTGACCTTATTTACAATGTGGATTTTCAACAGTAATATTTTCAAATATCAAAATCTGTATTACCATGACCAAGCATAAATTGCGAGTGGGAAATTTAATTATGGTTGGTAGAATGTGACACCTAAATAATTTAATAGATTTTTATTTATAACAAAATAACTATTTTTTCAATATTTATTTATACATGACACCATGTTAATATTAGGCTACACACAACCCCAATTTAGTTTGCGTTATATAAAAAATCATGTTTTACTGCCGTTTAATTTAACACATATTTTAAAAATATATTTTTACAATTTCAACCATTTTTTTTGTAAAACTAAATATCATTTTTGAATTTTTAATTTCAAAATTATCTTAAGGTGATTTTTTGGAATTTTTTCTAGGAAGTTTCATATTTTATTAATAGTAAAAAATAATGTATTTTAGTTAAAAACTATCATTTCATCTAAATAATTATTCATGTAAAATTATAGTATAAATTGTATATTAATGTAAAATTAGATCTATTTTACATATATTAACCCAATTTAGGTTGTTATAATCATTTTTATTTTTAAATTAGATTTAAACCTTTTTGAGTATTGAAATATTTTTACTTTAAAAAACCGATTTCCACCTCTACAGGATTAGCGTTAAAAATAATTTTCCCACTAATGGGATTTTAATATTGAAAAATATAGATATACTATTTTAATAATTATAATATTTTTGTTATAATATGATTATATTTTATATAGAAAAAAATATTAGAGAATGTAATTAAAAATATTTATCGACATTGAGGTAAAATTTAGTTTAACGGGGTACCAATCCTTAATCATAAGTGATAAATGACCTAGATACATTTCAAAAATAATTTTTTTCCAATATTTCAAACATATACCCTATATTTTATAATTTTTAGGTTAATTGGAATAGTATTTAATGTTATTTACCTATATTATAAGTTCAATAAGGAGAAAAACAAAAAGGGAACTTTCCTTACCATTACCCTTTATAAAAAATAGAGATATGTAGAAAAATTATATTTTTGGATATAAATGTCCTTTTGAAAATTTAATGGGATATTTTTATCATCATAAATTGTCATTATTTTTTATATATGAATTAGTTACTTAAAATTATTAAGAAACACAACACATTGATTATTCAGTTAATAATCAACTAAAATAATTGGTGCAATAAAGATTAAAAGTGAAGTAAATTTATTGAATTATTATCTATATTTTTTTTGTAGAATATATAATTTTTAATATTTTTGAACATAACATATTTTATTTCCAACAATATTTAGATACCCTTATATTAAAATTATATAAATAATTTCAAAATTTACATTAATGTTATTTTATAATAAAATTTATTTTATTATATGATTTAACATTAATGAAAATATTATATTCATTCAAGTTATTTTTATGTATGAGAAAATATTAAATAATACCTATTAATTTCCCTATTGATATTTTATAATTAACTTATTTACCCATAGTTTGTTAAAACATTGTTAGTATAGTCTGGGTTAAAGCTGTGTTTTTGCGGGTTTCATGTTCTTATTTTTAAATAATTTTGAAACACACATGAAATTTTTATTTTGTAAAAAATATATATTATTTATAGTTATATTTCTATAAATTTTTATTTAAAACTAAAATTAATTAATTTTTATTGGTTATATTACATAGGATAGAAAGTTAGTTTAACTAATTAAAACCAAAATGATAAAATTCATGAAAAAAAAGTTTATGATCCAAATCATAAAAAAGAGCATATTTTTGTGTAGTTGAGGTCTTTATATACCATTAATCCAATTAAAACCATTATTTGTAAATTTTAGGGACATTTAGAAAATTTGACCTCCCATTAATTATACCATTTGATATTTACAGGAGTGCAACTCCCCCCCAACTATAATATGGCCTCCTCTCATCCAACTTCCACATACCTGTAATGAAACTTTTGGATTGATCAAGATCTACCCAAATAGATTTTAAAAAAACTCCCTTATATATATATGAATATACTTGGTTATAAATGGCTACATGTAGTCCCTTTGGTTCAATCCAAGAGGAGTAACCTGATTAAGAGGTACTCACATTGCTTAAGATCTTTAGTTCAATTTCCATTCTCAACCCACTAAAATATTCTTATTCAATGATTATATAAAAAAATAGTACACTAAATATAATAGGATTTTTTATTCTATGTTTTAGTCCTACAATCAATCAAAATTTCATCAAATGGGTAACGAACGTACTGTTTATGTGGACAACAAACAACCACATCATGAAACTATGATTATGTGTTTTCCTCTACAACTTGTCATGGATGGGAATTATGATGGAAAAAAGGTTTATATATGATATATATGATATTAATTATTTCATTATTCTTGTATAATTCATTTATATCTCCTACTTTTATATTTTCCATTTTGTATAAATACCATAACATTATTTCTTGATGTATGGACTATCGCCTCTTTAAAGAAATGTGACTCGTTCATGATATACATGAAATGTTTCAAGTATGGTTTTAATAAAACTATATAACATATATTCCGTATATATGATACTATAATAATACTATACATATTTATCATTTATTTTTCAATCTTTGAATAAGATAAGTAAATGGATGTAGCGTTCATGCGTACGTATGGCCTACCGTCCAATTGAACGGTGCACTTCATTTCTTATTTAAAAGTATTATGGATTATCATAAGTAAATATATATAGAAAATATATTATAATTAAATCATGATTTACATTATTCATATGATTAAATCATGATCTATGAAATATTAACATGAAATAATAATTCAAAACATATTTGAGAAAACAAGGAAATTAACACCTGAAATAGAGATAATAATAAAAGATTGTAAACAAATGGCTAATGAGATAACATAAGAATATGATATATGATATTATAAACATTATTATGTTCATATTATATGTTAGTAACATATTTTAAACCACTATAGAACTGTATAGTGACTATATAACAAAATGGAAGGTTAAGGTAAGGTATTTTTGTCTCAATTTACATTCCATTGAGAATTATGTTTTATTTATGAACCTAGTTTCCTTTATTTGTTTTTATATAATATTATTTAACATGTTATATCATTAATATATTTATTATAGTGATATTATATATTTCATTTGATGATATTCCTTCATGGGTAATAGGTTCTTAATTGTTTCAAAGTGGTATGGGACACTTTGGGACATTCAAAGATTATTTTACATAGAATTGTTTTTAATGATATTTCAATGGTATCTTCCTTCATTATCTATGCACAAATAGGGAAATATTAAAAAAATATCCTTTATTAAATTAATATATTCAAATTTTCATATTATTTATTTGATATGAGGAATTCTTTGGATAGGTAGGACACAGGTTGGGGACCCTTTATGGTAGGAGCTATTGTTTTTGGAACAGTTAATGAATGACACTTATTGCATTGGTAGTCTCATGAAATTAAATTAGGTTGAAAAAAACCTTCACTTTCTTAACAAGTGTGTTATAATATAAATTTTGAAATCCCCTGACATTATATATAAGGTTGGATAAACCAATTTAATTTGTACCATGTATGTTATAAACTATGTTGTGAATGGTTTTTACGATAAAGGTTCCATGTACCTATGAAATAGAGAATCCAATAATGATGAATATACATCATAGATATTTCCGTTATAATTGTTATTATCCTTGCGAGTATTAAATGAAATTTATATGGATGAATTCTATTCTCAATTTATTAATTATGTGGAATGTGTTTCAGTTTCCTACCTTTCGAAATTTACATTTTCTTATATAGTTTTTTGAATGTAATATTTTAGGAGTTATTTACCTCGAAATGTTAATTTATTCCTTCTGATTTAGTATTTAATCTGTTTTACTTACCCTTAATGAGAATTTGAGCTCATCTTTATTATGTTTCCTTCCACCTTGTTATAAAGAAGAAATATTTGAATTAGTGTTCAAGGATTCTATTTATTTATATTTATTATGAATGTTTTTTTGTTTCTAATTTCCAATTATATTATTGGTATCATGTATGTAATTTGGAATTCTAAGAATTCTAAACTAATTAGACCTCTGGTGTTTGATTCCTTGTAATCATGAGAAGAAAAAAAATAATGTACTGACATTGGGATTCTAGGGTAAGGGTTTTTCACTATAGGAACCCGCTATAATTAGGTACATATAGAGGATTTAGGTTGATTCCAAGTGCAGAAAGGGGGTCATTTACTTCTTATTATGTAGGTAGTTAGATCTCAAATAACCGTATAGGTCCAGGTGGTAGCTTTGGTACTCCATGGAAAGAGTGCCCATGTCAGCAGTGTAGTATAGTTCCATAAACACAAACCAATACCTTGGTTAGAGGGGTAGGTCAAATTCATAATGCTAATAAAACACTTAGAGATAGTGATGCCAATACATCAATAATATTAATTATCATTATTATATATTGCACACTTTCTAGTGATTTATTTGATATAAGTTCCTTACATTCCTGTATATATTCTTCTTTTGTGAGAGTGTTGGGACTAGTGGTGGAACATATATGTTGGTTTATATTGATTGACACACCATTAGGGGTGTTAGCAAAAAATATTTGACAATGTAAGGAGTATTCTCTAGAGGTTGGTTGGTATTTTTTTCTTTGGGGCGTTTATATTATAGATATTTCATTATTTGATCTAATTTTGTGGATGGATTGTTTAGTGTTATAACAAGACAACATTGAATTTTACCACCATATGTTAAACATAAAATCCCTAAAGGGGAATTTTTATGTGCACTATAGGGAATGGGATATTTGAGTTGGTCATGTAGGATTAGTCAGTTTGTATTTGGGTGAACTCACTTCCCAAGTATCTTGTCTTGTTCTTGATGACGGAGTAGAATATATTTTCCTTCCTAATATGGAGGATTATTTTAAAGATTTGTTTCCTAATAAATTCTTGGGGTTTTGAAACTAGAGGGAGGTTGATTTCATTATAGAGTTATTACCAGGGAAAGAAGCAGTTGCTATTTAAACATATAGATCAAAACTAGTAAAACTCCAATAATATGAGGATTAGTAGGATGAACTATAGAATAAGGGGTTTATTATCCTAAGAAAATCACTATGGGGATATCTAGTGCATTTCCCCCAAAATTATGATGGGTCCTTGTACTTTTCAGTCAATTTTAGGAACCTAATTCAAATGATGGTTAAGAATAAATATACACTTACAGTAATTAATGATTTATTTGACCAATTGAAATTTAGTAAAGGGTTTTCTTATTTTAATATGATATCAGGGTATCATCGGCTATGGGTGTGACCTTCTGATATTTTGTGGACTTCCTTTAAGATTACGTTTGGATTGAATGAATTTTTGTTATGTCGATTAGATTGAACAATTCACCAGTTGTGTTTATTTATGTAAGGAACCAAAACATTAATTCTTACCTATATCAGTACATAGTTATCTTTGTTAATGACCAAGTGGTTTTCTCAATGACATAAGATGATAATTCTAAACATATTGACGTCTTCCTGAGTACAGTAAGTTATCCAAGATATCCAAATCCCATTTCTGGTTTGACAATGTGAATTATTTAGGTCAAATAATCTGAGAGGAAGGTGTTTATATGGACCCTGAGAATGTGTAAGCTATTTTATCTTGGGTTAATCCCATTAATGTTTCTGATATCCTTGGTTTTTTGAGCTTAGAAGTCTATTAACGAAGGTTAGTCAAAGACTTATCCCATTTTTTCCACATCTATTTGGAGATTGACCAAAAATGGAATCATATTTGAATGGTTGGAGGCATGTTAGAGTTCCATACAAGAAATAAATAAGTAGTTTACTAATAATCTTGTTTTAATCTTTCTTGAGATGGGAAAGGGGTGTACCTTATTTTTGGATGCATTCGGTGTTGGTATTGGGGTAGTGTTGATATATAAGTATCAGGTTGTGGAATTTGGGTCTCTATAGTTGAGGCCTCATGAATGAAATTAACCTATGCATAATCTGGAATTGGATGAGATGGTTTATGACATAATTTTTTTGTAGAAATAATTGTTAGGAGAATGGTTTACTAAGAGAACTGATAATAAAAATCTTAAGTATATATTCTCTCTACATGATTTGAATATTTGTTTGGGAAAATGGGTTGATAATATTTAGTTCTTTGATTTTATGTGGTCATAAATGTTGGAAAAGTGGAATAATGTTTCTAATGTATTGAACCAGAAGACCCAATACTATATATTTCAAGAATATAGTTCTATGTGGAGGATGCTGGTGTTTTTTTGGGAAAATTCACCTAGAGGTTTAGGATGGGAAATTTCAGACGACCCATTCATCATTGGTAGTTGATTCTACCTTTCCAACCCTAATCAAGGAGATAAATAATGAGTATATGTAGTTCTTAACTGTGAGGGAAATTCTTAACGGCGGGGACCCACCTTCCTATTGTATTGCTATTGATGATGAGATTGTTCAGGTCTGTCTTTGTGTTGTTGTTCCCACTTGTATGCGAGAATATTTCCCATGTGAGTTCCATGCCTCAAAGTGGGCAGTGCATCCTAGTTTGAAAAAAATGTTTTATGATATTTGTATTAAGTATTGGTGGCCCGATATAAGGAAGGAACTTGTTCATTTTGTGATCCGATTAAATACATGTCAGTAAGGGAATGACCAAAATCAGTGGAAAGGTGGTTTGTTACCACCTTTACCCATTCTTGAATGAAAATTATATGACGTGATGATGGATTTTTTTTTTCCGGGTCTTACAATGATATTTTTGGTCAGAGTGGATACTCAAGAGGTGGGGGGGATGAATTGAGTTCCAATTAAAATTTTTGTTAAAAATATTTCTTTTAAAATCCCCCAAATTAAAAACAATGTTAAACTTTAGTGTATCTATACAGAATGTAAAGGTTCAATCAGTTTGTCAAAGATTGATTAGGTCTCAGTAAACTTAATATGAAGATTATATTAACTTTTGAAACTGACTTACTGATTTTAAATAAGTATAAAAACATTCTAATTTAACTATCAATGTAGCTTTAAAATAGTTTTGTATTTCAAAGTAATAGCAGTGGAATAAATATATAGCTTTCTTATAGACTTAAATTAAAATTTACAACAGAGTTAACCTAGAGGTTAAATCTCATGCCGAGAATTAGTCCTCTCAATAATTTAAATAAATTGATCCACACCATGGATCAGGGTTAACAATAGTGAACAACTATCCAGGCCACATAGGGACCTCTACCACATTTCTCTGTGGGAAAATCAAACAACAACACACAGGTTGTTCAGGTCTAACTCGACTTGTACAACTATCCACAGTGGGAAGGAAAGAGTTATGAAGTTCTAGTGGGGATTTAAGAATCCTACAGTCTAGCTTAGGAGATAGTGTGTGTGTAAAATAAACAGGGTATACACACTGCTCAAAATGTAAATATAGAGTCACTAAAGGAAGAATATATTAGAGTTTATAAAGATATAGTGATTGTTAGTGTAGATCTGGACTCGTTGGATTTAGCAGAGATGCTTCTGAGTCCTTATGTGGTTTTGCTGTTAAAAATAGAGTATCGTGATTCATCTTGATATCCTTCACATGCAAGGGAGTTCTCTGATTTTCAGTGTTCTTCGTATGTTCTTCAGTAGTTCTGGATTGCGTTCATAAGAGTTTTCTTTAGATCTTGAAAATTCCCCTTCTTCCACTTTTTAGCGAGTTCTTCAGTCTCTCATGTATATTCATGGAATAATTCTCTCTTTATGCCTTTTCACACATCCATTATTTTACTATAGCTCGATCATCCATTTTATTCCGCGAGCTATGGCAATGGGAATGATTACCTTTCCATAGGTACGAGGTAAGATCTCCTGACATGCCAAAAACTAACATTAAATATCATTAATTTCATTGAAAACATCAATTATGACCATTAGAATTAAATACAAATATATAGATATTAAAACAGTTTTCATGACTATCGGTGAGTCATGAGATCGGTGAGACATTTTGAATATGCATCAGTTTCAGTTGCATCAGCATCGGTATCTTAGCAGTGGTGTCATAGCATCAATGTATTAGCATCGGTGTCTTAGCATCGGTAGCTTAGCATCGGTAGATTATCATCGGTAGCTTAGCATCGGTAGATTAGAATCGGTAGATTTTCATCGGTAGATTACCATCGGTAGATTAGCATCGGTAGCTTAGGATCGGTAGATTAGCATCGGTAGATTAGCATCAGTAGATTAGCATCAGTAGACTAGCATCCATAGATTAGCATCGGTAGATTAGCATCAGTGTCACTTTGGACCTTTTATAGTTAATGGTGCGACCGTTCATCATCAGTACGACCGTTCATCATCGGTGACTCCGGAAAATGACTATCGGTGATTCAAGACATGGAATTCTTACAAAGTTTCTGTTCATTCCAGAATGCTTCTAGGTCAACCATAACCATACATTGATCCTTGATAAACATTTGTAGATATTATTTAAACACATTTAGAACAAGTTGATCAAAACAATAAAAGGAAATAAATGAAACTAAGATTTGTGATTATTAAATCAACCATTCCACAGAGAGTTCAACAATATCCCTCTTTTTGATAATGACAAATCAATGACATAATTGAAGAGAGAATATAGTATGTCATTCATTATGCTCCCCCTGTAAAAAAGAATATATGCCGAAAGATAAAACATGGTTTGAATAACAATGGGAACAAATATATATAACTGAGGAATTCTCTTCTTTCAACATTTCTCCACCTGTGTATACATGCATGTGATAAATAGCCAGCATGGGCTCGTATAGACATTCAGTTCACCCATCCAGACATGATGCATCTAGAGTTCGCATATGCATGCACGATTCACCTGTTTTCTCTCTGTGATTTCTCTCCCCCTTTAGGATTATCAAAAAGAAGAGATAAAGAAAGATAAGAAAGAAGATTTCATACCAAGAAAGAGTACACATACTACAAACAAAAGGTAATAGTTCAGGAAAAAAACACCCTATCAAAAATTGATTGTAACAGCTATTTCGTGGGGTGAAAGGGAGCTTTCCCTTTAGTAGTAGGAGGAATTGAAGGTCCAGAATGTTGTTGGGTGGAAGGTGGAATTGGCCTTATGGATAAAGGAGGTAGGAAGACCCGAGCAGGGCGAACTGTGGGTTCCAAGGTCACTTTCTGTGAAGATGGTCATTCTGAAGGTTGTTGTCGAAGGACTGGTCTAATACTGGACAGAGCTTGAGAAACAAACATCTGGCCAGGAGCAACATCTGATGATTGCAGAGTCTCAGCTGTATGAAAAACAATTTCTTTTTCTTGCACATGAATGTAGGGTTTTAGCATGTTTATTAGGTCCTGAATGTCTTCTCCACCTTACTTCGTTGATTTTTTAAAATCATCCTTATTTTTCATGAAATTTTATAAAGTGGGGGTAAAATCTTTTAACTTCTGAACCTGAGCTTCAAAATATTGAGTCACTGGAGGGAGTCTCAAATTATCAGCCAGTACTTTAAAATGATGATTCAACTCATGATTTGTGTAGATCTTAGAGATATAATGATCAGCTTTCTCCTTAATCTCCTTTTAAGATTTTGTAGCATCAGTCGAATAAAACTGTACCATTTTATACACATGATCACTATGATCTTTCATTTTCTTCAATGAATTTAAATCTAAAATCTTCCCAAGAGATTCAAGCTCTTCTCTAACAACATCTCTTAAGGTATCTAATTCATGAACAATGATCTTGGTCACCATGGCATTGCCATCCTGAGCAATAACCTGAGTAATCCTAGATTTTAACTTCCTCAAATCTGCTTTCTTCAAATGTTATATCATATTTCTTAAAACATCCATCATACCAGAGATGTTTGTTCTGAACTCACCTGACAGAGAAACAAGATTGTTTCCTAACTCCATAAGTGTTTGATTCAAAGAGTTAATATTCCTTCCAATCGATTCACTGTAATTTCACAGGTTTGGTTTGATAAGGCTTGCCACTCTTGGAGCCAAATCATTCATAGCAGCATCAGATAAAGTCAAGGGAGTAGGAGCAGGAATGTGAGATAACTCACTTTTCATAGTCTCCCTAACAGCTTGAATCAATTCAACCTTCAAATTATTAAAATTTGACTAAGAAATGTCGGATCTGGTCTACCTTGAGATACTGAAGGATCAGGTCTGACCTCTGTTCTTTTCAAAAACTCGGCAACAAGTTGAGCCTCAACGGAATCACTTATGCCTACAATATCCACTTCTACACCTTCCTCTTCCTCTGTGTAGTCAAATCCTAGAACAACAAGACCTGTATGCTCTTCCCATGCCGCTTTCCATGAAGGGTATACAGGTTTCACAAACTGAGCTCATCCATAATTGTCAGGAATGACTTCTCCATCCTCATTACACACCAACTGTTCTGTCCTCTTAGCCTCAGGGAAACATTATTGCTAAATAGGTTGGGGTTGAGGATCATCTAGAATCACATTCTGACCTTCAATAGGTTGAGCATCAGCATCATCATCATCACCATCATCAGCATTACTTTCATTGTCACCACTACCACCATCACCATCAGCATCACCCTTATCACCATCACCACCTTTATCATCATCATCATCATCATCATTAATAACTGATCTCTCACTTGAACTGTCTGTACATCCAAATTCATACTCCTTAGAAGTTGATTCAGTAGTCTCGCCTTCTTCTTCATCATCTAAAAGCGGTTCAATTTCTAGAAAATTGGGAGGAGGACTTACTGAACCAAATTCCATCCTTCTTCTCTTTGGGCTAACCGTATCAGGATCACTCCTTTCATCAGGAGATGATTCAACCTCTTCTTCATCATTTAGATTCTCATCAGCTTCTTCTTATTCTTCTATTCCTTTCTTACTGGATTCAGAAGTTTCTTTAGGAACAACCACTTCCTCTTCTTCATCCAAATATATCACTTCCTCTATAGGTTTTAAGCTAGGATCTCTTACTTCTCTTGGTATCTTTGGATGATCAGTACGATTGAAGGACTCATATAACTTCTCTTCATCATAAACCCATGATTTCTTCCCTGGGTTCTAATTGATTTTTATTATCCTAAAAATAACTTTGTTGAAACAAAAGATAACTGTTGAGATCCACACATCTCTATCATCCACACAACCTAAGAATTTCAGCATGGCAAAAATCTGTTTAGAATAAAATAGAGTATGAGCTTTATTTGAAGGTTTTATCATCTCAACAATATGCTCTGCAAAATATCTACATAAATAGATATTTTCACCATTCAACAAACGATATAGCAGAAAAACATCTTGATACTTTACTGTAGTAAAATCAACTTTTCTTGGACATACCTGATGTTGAATAAATTTGAATAGGATTCAGTTCTCACCATCCAACTCAGCAGCAATTATCCTTCATGATTCAAGCTTCCCAGTCAAAAACTTTAGGGCTATCTCATAAGAAAAGTAATCAGTTTTGGGATGAATATTACCATAATAGTCCTTGTATGTTCCACTGTGAGGTACTCCTAGACATTCAACCCATTGTTTTGATGAAAACGTAATCTTTTTTCCTTTTACTATAAAAGATAGTCTCGCAACCTCTACTCCCTCAAAATATATATCCATGTTCAAATAGAACTCGTGCACCATCTTCGGGTAAAAGACTATATCATTATTACAGAACCACTCCTTCTATCCTTGAGTTTCCAAAACATTCAAGAGAACAGACTTCCTAGATAAAACCCATTACGAAGAAATTTCATTTTCAGCTATAACTTCTCATTTTTCTAGCTCTGGGTTCACAGACCTCTACGTCGTATTGCTCGACTCACCTCGAGCATGCTTTCCCGGTGAAGTTCTTCCAGATTCCTTACTCTGTCTCTTTTTCATGGCCATTTTGAGGTTTTGAGACAATCTAGAGGCTTGTAAAGATTTAAAAGACTCGGGTTACAGAGAAGAGAGGAGAGAGTTCAGTGAGAAATGGATGGTCAACAGTCTTTAGAGAATGGAATAGCCGCATGTCATTATTTGTATCATTTAGGGTTATAAATAATAAAATATCGATTAAATAAAACAACGTCATTTTAAACAGACAAAACAAAAAAATAATTATTTTGAAAAACAGTACGACCCAATCGGTGTCACTAATCGACAAGACAGATCGGTTTGACAGATCGGTTTGATAGATTAGTTTCATAGATCAGATTGAAAGATCGGTTTCACAGATCTGTTTGATAGATCAGCTTCACATATCAGTGTGACAGATCGGTTTCACAGATCTATCATACCTAGCTCTTGTTTAATTGAGTTTAAACTTTCATAAATTAAGGGCCTGATGAAAATATAGGCTAATTGATGTTTAGTACCTATAAAATGAAGAGTAATATCACCTTTTTGGTATTGATCTCTCAAAAATTGATGTCTGACATCAATGTGTTTGGTTATAGAGTGAGACACAAGGTTCTTTGAAATGTTAATTGCACTAGTGTAATCATAGTTAATTGAAATATGATTAAAATCATATCCATATTCCAAAAGCGTGTGTTTCATCCACATAATTTGTGCACAACAACTTCCAGTAGCAATGTATTCTGCTTCAGTAGTAGATAATGCAACAGAGTTCTGTTTCATACTACACCAAGATACTAATTATTTTCCCAATAAATGACATGTTCCAGATGTGCTCTTCCTATCTTACTTGCAAACAGCAAAGTCAGCATCAGAATAACTGATTAGCTCAAAAGATTGTCTTTTTGGATAAAACAAACCTAAGTTTACATTGTGTTTAAGATACTTAAAAATTCTTTTAACAACAAGTAAATGATATTTTTTTGGGTTAGATTTAAATCTTGCACTCATACACACACTAAACATAATATTTGGTCGACTAGAAGTAAGGTATAGTATGCTTCCAATCATACCTCTATAATTGGTTTGATCAACTGGTTTCCCAATTTCCTCTGCATCCAATTTATAGACTGTACTCATAGGAGTATCACATTCCTTATCACTATCCAAACCAAAATGTTTTAGAAGATCCTTCATTTATTTTCATTGATTCAAAATAATACCATTTTCATTTTGAAAAACATGAAATCAAAGAAAATATTTATGTTCTCCCATTAAAGTCATTTCAAATTCATTTTTCATACAATTTTAAAATTCAGTACATAAAGAATGTTTAGAAGATCCAAAAATAATATCATTAATATAGATTTGTACTATTAAAACATCTTTAGAAATTATTTCAATAAAAATAGATGGATTAGCAATCCCATTAGTAAAACTTTTTGAAATAAGAAAATTACTAAGTCTATCAAACCAAGCTCTTGGAGCTTGTTTTAATCCATATAAAGCTTTAGAAAGCTTAAAAATTCGATTTGGAAAATGAGGATTAATAAATCCAAGTGGTTGTTCAACAAAAACATCTTCAACAATAAAACCATTTAGAAAATCACTTTTGACATTCATTTGATATAACAAGAAATTCAGATGAGCAACATATGCAAGTAAGATCCTAATGGCTTCTAATATAGCTACAGGTGAAAAGGTCTCCTCATAGTCTATACCTTCTTCTTGACTATATCCTTGTGAAAGTAGCCTAGCTTTGTTTCTAACTATGTTTCCAGACTCATCATCTTGGTTTCTAAAAACCCATTTTGTGCCTATTGTTAAAGTGTCCTTAAGTCTGCCAACTAATTCCCAGACTTTGTTTCATTCAAATTGATTTAACTCTTCTTGCATATCCATTACCCAAAATTCATCATTGATAGCATCATTGACATTTTTAGGTTCTAGATGTGATAGAAAAGATTGATGTTCAACCTGATTTCTTAGAGAAACTCTATTCTATGTCCGTCTATCAAGATTACCAACAACAACATCCAAATGATGATTTTTTAGAATCCTTGTTGATCTATTAAAGGTAGAACTAGAAATTTCAGGTTCATTTATAGGTTCAGGTTCAACAGATTCATATTCTGAATATGTCCAGAATTGGATGTTTTTAAAGAAGGTTCTTAAAATTTGTCATTAAGGTCCAGAATAGATTAATCTTCTTCAAGATGTTCAGGGGGCGTCTTAAGCTCATGTGGATCAGATTCATCAAACTTGATGTGAACAGATTCTTCCAAACATTTGGTTCTCTTATTAAAGACTCTACATTCTTTTATAGTTAAATAATAACCTTGAAATATTCCCTCATCACTTTTAGAGGAAAACTTTTCTAGATTATCCTTTTTATTAAGAATAAAAACTGTGCAGCCAAAGACTCTAAATTAACTAACTTTAGGTTTTCTATTATTCCACAACTCATATGGGGTATTCTTAAGAACTGGTCTAATTAAGAACCTATTAATGATATAACAAGATGTATTTACAGTTTCATCCCAAAAGTAAATAGGCAGGTCATACTCATTAATCACGGTTCAAGCTATTTCTTGCAGGGTTCTATTTCTTCTTTCTACTGCACCATTCTGCTGAGGTGTTCTAGGAGCAGAAAAGGTGTGACTATATCCATTGTGTGAGCAATAAGATTCAAAGTATTTAATTTCAAAATCACGGCCATGATCACTTCTCATGGATTTAATCCTAAGTCCACTATGATTTTCTACAGAGTTGGAGTATTTAACAAAGTAATAACAAGCTTCACTTTTGTAAGCTAAGAAGTATACCCAAGTATATCTAGAAAAGTCATCTACTAGGACATATACATAGTGTTTACCATTTAAACTAGAAACTCTTGATGGTCCAAACAAGTCTATGTGAACCAACAAGAGAGGTTGAGAAGTAGAAACTTCTTTCTTTTATTTAAAAGAAACTTTATGTTGCTTTCCATTTTGATAGGGATTACAAACTTTCTCAATTGGGAATTCAAGTTTAGGTAGGTCTCTAAAAAAGTTCTTCCTAGTTATTTTTCTAAGTGAATGGATGTTACAGTGTCCAAATCTTATGTGCCAAAGCCAAAAATCTTTATGAAAATCATTTAGGAAAGTAACATTTTTCTTAGCTAAATAATTTAAATCAACTGCATAAAAATTTTCATTTTTTAAGGCAGAAAAGACTAAAAAAATTTAGAATTAAAAATTTTAAAAAATAATTTTCAAATTTGACATTAAAACCATCATCACACAATTGAGAAGTACTTAATAGATTATATTTCAGAACATAAACAAATAAAACATTAGGAATTATAACTGAATCAGTGTTACCAATTTGGCCTAGTCCGATGATTTTTCCTTTAGAATTTTCACCAAAGGTGACATGGCCTCCAAAAATCTTGATTAGATTTTTAAAGCATGAGTAATCTCCAGAAATGTGTCTTGAACATCCACTGTCCAATTACCATTCCTTCTTGTGAGAACTCTTCAAACAGGTTTCCTACAAAACAGATTTAGATAGGAAATGATTTTGGTACCCAGAACTTCGTGGGTCCAGAAAGGATAGCAATCAAAGATTTTGGTACCCACATTTGTCTTATGGATTTCATACAAATTACAGAATTAAAATATTTTGAAAGATAAAATTTATTTGATCTATATATATGTGAATCACTAGTTGACGCATATGAATGTCGAGAACAAGAATTACCAATATTCTGTCCAGATTTAGGAAAAAATTTATTCCTAGTAATCTATCTATGTCCAGGTTTGTAGCCTATTCTAGTAGTGTATTTAGGTGACACTTTCTTTCATATCATTTGAGTTAGTGTATCCTTTTCATTTGTAAACTTCTCTAAGTCTCTTCTAAGTTTCTCATTAGACATTTTCAGTTCAGTGTTTTTCTTTAACAGTTGAAAATTCTTCTCTTTTTTAATAGTAAGTTTGGTTTTAACAGTAGTAGTGAGAGCATGCTGTTTATTCAATGATTTTTATTCATCCTTAAGTTCATTACATGTCTCTTCCAGCATATTACAGTATTAAAATAATTCATTACTAGTTATGTTTTCAGAATCAGAATCATATTTTGCATCATCTCCAGAATAATAAGAATTTAAAATAAGAGTATCAAAGGTTATCTCTGATGTGTTGGTCATGAAGCACATGTTTGCATGATTCTTCTCAGAATCAGACATTTCAGATTCACTTGTACTGTCTTTAGATGCACTCCAGGTAGCCTTCATAGCTTTCTTCTACTTATTGTCCTTGTAATAATATTTCTTCTTGAATTTTATCTTTGGCCAGTCAGCCTTGATGTGTCCTTTTATTTTTCACTCAAAGCAAACAACTTCATCACTTTTATCTGTATTTTTCTAGTCCTTCTTCCAATATCCCTTATTTTCATACATTCCTTTGTAATTTTATTTTCTTAAAAATTTCTTCTTTCATATAAAATTTCTTAATCCTTATGGCTATTTGAGCCATTTCAACATCATTATCTGAATCGGAACTTTCACTTGTTGGTCTATCAGTTTGTATTTGACCTTTTCCTCATCCTTTCTCTTTGAAGTAGTAGTCTTGAAAGCCACTGATTTCCTTTTTGGTTTATCATCTTCCTCTTTATTTACCTTGAGTTCTTCCTCATACATCATTATTTTTCCAATAAGTTCATTGACATTCAGAGCTCCAATGTCACATGATTCTCTGATTGAAACAGATGTTCCCCTCCATCGGTCTGGTAGACATCTCATTATCCTCATGATTTGTTCCTTTGCTGGAATAGCTTTACCAAGTGAATTCATTGTATTAACTATCTCATTGAACCTGATATATATATTAGAAATGGGTTCATCATTTTTCATTTTAAAATTATCATATTTAATAGTATAAGTATTCAATCGCATTTATTTAACATTAGTTGTTCCTTTATGAGAAACACCCAAAGTATCCCATATTTCATAAGCAGTTTTGAAAGAAGATATTATTTTAAATTCCCCATCTCCTAGAGCACAGTACAGATCATTCATGGCTTTGAAATTATTATTGTAAGCAGTCTTTGTAGGTTCATCCCAAGTCGTTCTTTCAGTTTTTGTAATTTTATATTGAGACTCTATAGCAGTCCAGATATCAAAACCCATGCTCTCTAAATGAACATTCATTTTCAAATTCCACTGAGCATTTTTCGTACCATTAAATAAAGGGGGCCTGTTAGTAACAGAACCTTCTAGTCTATTATCCATAACTAGATTTTAGAGAATAAAATTTAAGGAGATAAAATTTAGAACTAACATAAATTTAATATCCTTAAAGATGAAACTAATATCCGAATTGAAAAACAGTGTATTTAAAAAATCCTTTAACAAAAACACACCCTTTGATACCAAATTTTGGTTAGAGTGGATACTCAAGAGGGGGGGGGGTGGGTTAATTGAGTTCCAATTAAAATTTCTATTAAAAATATTTCTTTTAAAATCTGTAAAATTAAAAACAAAGTTAAACTGTAGTGAATCTATACAGAGTATAAAGGTTCAATAAGTTTCTCATATATTGAATAGGTCTCAGTTAACTTAATCAAAAGATTATATTAACTTTTGAAACTGACTTACTGATTTACAATAAGTATATAAACATGCTAATTTAACTATCAAATTAGCGTTAAAATAGTTTTGTATTTCAAAGTAATAGCAGTGGAATAAATATGTAGTTTTCTTATAGACTTGAATTAAAATGCACACCAACGTTAACCAAGAGGTTCAGTCTCAATCTGATACTTACTCCACTATATAATCTAAATAAATTGATCCACACCCTGGATTTGGGTTAACAATAGTGAAAAACTGTCCAGGCCACACAGGGACCTCTACCACATTTCTTTTTGGGAAAAGAAAACAACAACACATAGGATGTTCATGTCTTACTCGACCTCTAACACTATCCACAGTAGAAAAAAAAGAGTTATGAAGTTCGAGTGAGGATTTAAGAATCGTCCAGTTTCGCTTAGGATACAGTGTGTGTGTAAAATAAATAGGGTACACACACTGCTCAAAATGTAAAGATAGATTCACTAAAGGAAGAATGTATCAGAGTTTCGAAAGCTGTAGTGATTGGTAGTGCAGCTCTGGACTTGTTGGATTTAGCAGATATTCTTCTGAGTCCTTCTATGGTTTTACTGTTAAAAACAGAGTATCGTGATTTAGCTGGATGTCCTTCACAAGCAAGTGAGTTCTCTGATTTCCAGTGTTCTTGGTATGTTCTTCAGTAGTGCTGGATTGCGTGCATAATAGTTTTCTTTAGATCTTTCAAATTCCCCTTCTTCCACTTTGTCACGTGTTCTTCAGTCTCTCATGTATATTCATGGAATAATTCTCTCTTTATGCCTTTTCACGGATCCATTCTTTTACTGCAGCTCGATCTTTTTTTTATTCCCTAAGCTCCGACATTGGGAATGATTACCTTTCCATAGGTACGAAGAAAGGTCTCCTGACATGCCAAAAACTAACATTAAATATCATTAATTGCATTAAAAACATCAATTATGACCATAAGAATTAAATACAAATTTATATAGATTCAAACAGTTTTCATGACTATCGGTGAGTCATGAGATCGGTGAGACATTTTGAATCTGCATGAGTTTCGGTTGCATCAGCATCGGTATCTTAGCACCGGTGTCTTAGAATAAGTGTCTTAGCATTGGTGTATTAGAATCGGTATCTTATCATTGTTAGATTAGCATCGGTAGCTTAGCATCGGTATATTAGCATTGGTATATTAGCATCGGTAGATTAGCATCAATTGCTTAGCATCGGTAGATTAGCATCGATAGATTAACCTCAGTAGATTAGAATCGGTAGCTTAGCATCGGTAGATTAGCATCGGTATATAAGCATCGGTGTCACTTTGGACCTTTGATAGTTAATGGTGCAACCGTCCATCATCGGTGCGACCGTTCATCATCGGTGCGACCGTACATCATCGGTGACTCAGGAAAATGACTATCGGTGAGTCAAGACATGGAATTCTTACAAAATGTCTGTTCAATCCAGAATACTTCCAGGTCAACCATTACCATAAATTGATCATTGATAAACATTTGTAGATATGATTTAAACACATTTAGAACAAGTTGATCAAAAGAATAAAAGGAAATAACTGAAACTAAGATTTGTGATTATTAAAACAGCCATTCCACAGAGAGTTCAACAGATTCCATTGAAGAATGATATGATCTGGGTAGTTGTTGATCAAGTGAAAAAAGTATACCATTTCCTACATATTCTAGAGACCTTCACTATGGATCTGTTGGGTGATTTGTTTTTTGGGATATAGTTGAATTCCACAAGGATTCACAAACTATAGTTTTGGTTTTTGATTCAATTTTTTTCCTTTCTCTTATGGTAGGGGTTAAAAAAGGTGCTTGGTACCCAGGTGTTTTTGAGTATGTATTTCCTCCCACAAATAGATGGAAAATTAGAACATATGATTTAGGTACAAGGGGATGTGTCGAGATCTTTTATCTAAGAATGTGACGGAATGTGGGAGAAAGACTTGTTTCTTGTTGGGTTCTCCTATATAAGTATTTTCTAGGTTACAATTCCGATGGAACTGTATGAAGAACTCTATGGTTGACACAGTAGATCTATGATTTGATGGACTAATGGTTGGGTATTTGAGTTATTGGGATTGAGTCTAATGTAGGAGACATCGAAGAAGGTTTAGTTAATCTGGATGTAGATGGATAAGGATCATAGTAATAAGTAGTCATATGTGTATTGTCGTCTTATACCTACCAGGTTTATGGTGGTGGATAACATAATTATTTATGTTTCTCCAAGGTTGGGTCACCATCTGCTTTCATGGAATGGTAATTTGGTTCCTAGGTATGTGGGTCCATTTGAGATTATGGAGAGGATCATACTGGTGGTGTATCGATTGGATCATACACTACAGTATATCGATATGTTTGATTGTTTTCATGTTTCACAAAATTAGAAGAATCACCTAGACCCATGTCATTTTATTGATGTTGAAGATTTGTAGCTTGAGGTATGCACTCCCTTAGGGGAGCATCTGGTTTGTATTATGGATCATAGTGAAAATGTTTTTTGAAGAAATACACTACCCTTGGTTCATGTTTTGTAGAAGCATGGTAATGTTCAATAAGAAATTTGGGAGTGGGATACAGATATATAGGGACAATGAACTAATCTATATTCTTTGGAAGATTAGGGATTCTTAAGAGTACAGCTTAAGGAAGAGTCTTTATATGTTGTGGAGGTTTTAAGATCCCAATATTCATGGAGGTGTGTTCTTATATAAATATTTATATAAATCCATTAATGTTGGTAAATTAAATTTTTACCAAGTGTGTGAGGAGGTACCGGGGTGTTTTAGGGGTTTAGGACAAGAAATAATGAGAAAAATGGCCATCTGGTGGACATTTCAGGGTTGGCACACTATTATGGGTAACCGTGTTCCCAAACTGTGATAACTAAGTGAAAACGGAACACAACTATGTAAAACATACAAGGGGAGGAAAAACCATGCAGTCTTGGATAGATCTATTCTATAAGGTTGGTTCATAGTTTTTTAAATTGTGCTGGGCTTCCTAGTTAATCGTGAATCCTAGACCCTCTTGAATAGAGGTTGGCATATTTTTGACACACGGTTTGGGAAACGGTTCCGTAAAACCGAAAAACACATTGAAAGTGTAATTTTACCATTTCCCCTCTAGGTTTTATGTGTTTCACCTATGAAATTTACACATTATTCTTCCAACATATGTACTAAAAAAATCTAAACTCCCAAATATTCCAAAGTGTCAATCTACTTCGATTCTAGTCTGTTTGGAGTGTCGTTGGGTTCTGATCAAAGATTCAAGTAAGTCTAACACTTCTCATTATTATATTTTTATGATTAGGGATTGTTATTTCGTTATTCATCTTACGAATCCATAAATATGTCATTTTATAATGGATATTTTGTTAGGGATTCAATGGGTTCTATAATACAAGTGTATGAATGTGGTTAAGAGAGCATTAATCTTCAGATTTTTGGTAGGTGATCTACATGTTATAGCCCACAATGCTGAAGATGATTTGTATAATAAACCTAGTTTTAATTACACATTTAATTATGATTTATTACATAAACATGCTCTAAATAAAACCAAAAATATTGGAGGTCTAGTGTCTTTTGGGATTAGGAACATTACATGAAAAATTATGAAATAAAATACATTATCATTATTTAAAACTTCTTTTACATTACCACAACATTCTTATGTACTTCACTTTTATTTGGATAATCTGAGGAAAAACATAAGAAAATGGTTAGATATGAATCTTGGTAAGGGTGTAAACAAGTAATAACATATATAATACAATAAATGATGTGCAATAGGCATATAAATGGAGCACGCTAGAAACATGAACAGAAGTACATGATATAACATGGTTATCATAACATTGAAATGTGGAAACAACATACAACATGATATTATCGTATGAAAAATATGATTACACATGGATTAACATGAGTAAACCCTCATTTCACATGAATTATTGTTAATAAACCCACATTTTACAAGACATATTATGATACTAAACATTACCAAATGCATTGGAGTGCTATCAGGGCACACCCTTCAAAAACATTTAAATCTCATTCTTAAGTGTGCCACATAGATCATAAAACATAGATTCATTCAACATCATCGTTTATTAATTGATAATGTAATGTTTGGTACACACATGAATTTATATAATCAATAATTATATATCCATAAAGGTGAATACCCTTGTTAGAGAGATGGGTATGGTATACCCAACACAAGGATTTTGGCTTGGAAAATCATAATGCAATTTCGGCAGCACAACACAATTAAATGGAAAGTAATAAGTAGGGTTGATGAGAGAAAAAGGGGTCCCTAATAATTTATACATGATATAGATAGTAACAGTATTACGTAACATAATATCACAACATATGAAATATAATTAAGATGCATAATATGGAACAAATGCTGGAATCCAAAAAAGAAGAGAGAAAACCCTTATGGAATTTTAGCATGGTAACAAGTGTGCACATAAGGCATTAATGGGAGCTAAAGTGGTATGGTATTATGGGGGAGGTTCTAAAACGTACTCCCAATATTTGAAACTGAAAATAACATTGTATAACAACATAAATAATCTTCGATAAAAATGTGAGGAAGGAATCCCTTAAGAAACATTAGTACTAACGAGTGTACATAAGGGTTCATAAGTGGAATAAATGAGAGTGAAAGGGGATATCATCATTTATATATAAAATTTTAATTATGAAGCATATTTAACAACACATGAAAACATAGTAATAAAAGATATTAAAATACATAACAGGAAAAGAATTTTTGATAAAAGTGGAGGGTAGATGATCCCTTACTTGGATGTGTGAATCCAATGGATTGTGAGTGGTTTCATGGGAGATTGGAGGAAAACATGGGGAATTGTAGGGGGTGCATAGAAGAATTTTCATGACCTCAAAATTGTTTTAATGAAGAAAAATAAGATAATGGCATGGTTTATATAGTAATGAAGAGGGAATTCATTATTATTTAGGTTTTGGACACTACACACTAAAGTATTCAAAACCAAAAACCATCCCAAGCATTTTTTCCATTTTTTTCTGCCAAAGGGGAGTGGTATACAATATTTTATAAGTCCAAGGTCCAAAAATATTGAAATATTAGACATTATTATGTAGATGTGAGTCACACTCTCCTGAAAATCATTTTAAAATGGTAAAATATTTTATATGTCTTGGAGTGTCCACTAAATAAATATTATCTTTATCAAACAGATCTAAAATCACAATATTTTAAATTTAAAACATGTATTGGCATTATATACCTTTTATTTTATTTTATTACATCACTATTGGGTCATCATGATGTCAAAAAATGCATTATATATTTATACAATATTTAATTTTTACCCAAAAATTTGATTTTCATAGAAAATTATGAAAAATTAACCATTTGATAATTTTGAAATACTGATTCCCAAAATAATACATATTTTATCATAATTTTTTTTAAATTTTTTTTTTTACTTTTAAAATAATAACCGATATTTATTGAAATTTTATGAGTTTTGACAAAAATAGTTTTCAAACCTTAATAAAATTTAAAATTGACTTCATAAAATATAAATAATCAATTATTATTCATTAAAATAATTTGATAAAAATATTTTTTATAATATTAATTATTTCATAAATTCATTTATTGCGTAAAATAAATTCCAAAAAAATACACGTTCTGTTTATGGAATAAAATATAACTCTTATGAAACTTATTACCTAATAATTTATAGATAAGGAACTTATATAATAATTATTTATAAGAATTGTTTTTATAATATTATTAATAAGAACCATAGGTTAATATAATGTATACTTTTCTCAAAATAACATTTTTTACCTGAAAAATCAATTTATCATTTTTTATGAAATACTATTCCCATAAAGGAATTGATGGAATAAGACCTTTATTTATAAAAAGGTATTACACAATAAGTAACTAATACCTTAATACATGACCCCTTATAACACCTGCATAAGACCTTAGGGTGTGGTTTTTGATGGTGAAAGACTCTTGGGGAGGCTTAGATAACATCACCCAATGGTAATCTCTATTAACATGAACTTCACCCATAGGTAATTCTATTCATGATTAACATGTTGAAGCTCAGCATGGGCTTGGTCAAGAGAAAATACTAGTGACACTTCAACCTTTCAGTTATCCAAATATCAGATTTTTATGTCCTGAGTCTACAGGATGGGGCCATCCTCTCCATTTTCATTGTTGAAAGGATTCGTTAAAACCTTATATTTATTTTATTCATGTGATCACTATTCAACTACTATATCATAAAGGGTAATTATACATAACTATCATTTAATCCCACTAATAAAAAAATTTCATGTGTTTCCTATATCCATAAGTCATTAAAATAAATAGAATTTTATTCATAAATGATAGGTCCATTACAACCTTCCCCCTTTATGAAATTTTTCCCTCAAAATTTCTTTTTCTCACACTAAAACAGATGAAGGTAATTCTACCTCAAAACTTCCTCCAGTTCTCACATTGCTTCTCAAACATTTGGTTTCTGCACATCACATTGAAAAGGGGCATCATCATATTTTTTAAACATTTTCCCAATGATCTAAGATCATCACTCACTTATCTTCAAAGGGGAAGTCATTCTATAATGGTACCATCTCTGGATTGAGTACATGCGATGGGTCCAGTATGTATTTCCTCAAGAGTGATATATAGAATACATCATGTACTTGAAACAAGTTTGGTTGGAGTGCTACTAGATAGGATACTACTCTTATGCGATCAAGGATCTCAAAAGGGCCGATGTACCTTGGACTAAGCATTCCCTTCTTCCCAAATCTCTGCACTCTCTTCCATGAATATATATGGAGGAATACTATATATGCAACATCAATCTATAGGTCTCATCAATGGTTGTTAGCATAGATATTTTTCCAACATGGAGAAACATTGATTTTCTGCTGGATGGTCTTAACCATCTCAATCATTTCTTTGACCATTTATGGATCGAGAAGTTTTCACTCCCTAAAATCTTCCTGACATTCTTCCTGACATGTCAGTGTTTTTCACCTCTTCCCATAAAAGGCTTTATAAGAATCCATTTGTATTATTGAGTGGAAACATGTTTTGTACGAGAACTCAACCAGAGTAAGCTATTGATCTCATCCTACATTGAAGTCCATTGAGCATCTTGTCAATATTTCCACATGTATTGGGATAGTCTTCTCAAATTGGCCATCAGTTTGAGGATGATAATCCATACTAATTTTTATCTTAGTATTAAGAGCATGTTGGATGCTATTATAGAACATATAGGTGAATCATAGATCTCGATCGGATACAGTAAATAGTGTCACACCATGTAGACTTAACACTACCCTAATGTATATTTGTTCAAATTGATCCAATGTGAAATTCTCCAAAATTGAAATGAATTGTGCAGTCCTTGTAAGATGGTCCCCAATAACCAAGAAAGCATTGTTTCATTTGGATGTCTTTAAAATTCCAGTGAAAAATTACATGGTGAATTTTTCCCATTTCTATATTTGTATGGTTAATGGTTACATCATCCCTTTATAAATTTCTTCTCATCCATCAGTTGCTGACATACTAGGAACTTTGATGTATATTTAGTGATATCCTTCTTCATGACATCGTACCAATAGTGCTCCTGGAGATATCAATGCATCTTAATGTTTCGACGGTGAATGGATAAATTTGAAGTATGTGCATCATCCAAATTTTTTTTCTTTAACACTGTATTTGATGGAACACATAGTCTTGACAAAAATATTACATTTCCTTCTTCATTAACATTGAAATCTAAGGATTTCCTTTTTTTGATAATTTCCACTTTCTTCTAAATTCCCACATCATATTTTTGAGAAACCTTTAACTATTCCATATGAGTTAGCTAAGAAATCATTTTTCAAATTATTTATAATGTTCGCTTATTTATGATTAAAATGCCAATATTTATAAAATCTATGAATATTGGATCCTTCTAAATTCACATCAATGATAGAATCACTAATTCCTTTCTACTTAGAAAATCTGCCACCTTGTTCGCTTTCCTATGGTGGTAATGGATTGAGAAATAATAGTCATTAATCATATATAATCATCTTAGTTAGTTTATATTCAAATCCTTATGGGTGAATATACACTTGAGGATTTTTTGATTCATATATATTTCACAGTACTCCCTAAAGTGGTAATGTCGCTATATTTTCAAAGTGAAAATTACAGTATCCAACTCCAGATCATGTGTTGGATAGATTTACTCATTAATTTTCAACTACCGTGAGACAAAGGAAATGAATTTTTCATTTTTCATTAAATTAAATAAAAGGAATACCTATAATATTTTCAAGAAGATAATTCCCTAAGACATCAATATGTGATTAAAATCTTAATCATATTTTCCCAAATTATTTAATATCATTTCTGATGGGGACTCAATGTTCAGAGAAAACATAAATGATATACTAATAGGGCATGAATTGAAATACATTATGACATACACTATATTGATGTAGTGGTCACATGTAATTCAATCATTATTATCAATATTTTCATAATACTTTTCGTGATACCTTGATGATGGAGGTTTTCGATTCTAATCATACTTCTCAGCCCTTACAATAGATCATTATCTTGGATAATTCGTGACTTCTCCGCATTTATGACATAGAATTTTGTATGATTACTTAGATGGAACTTTTTTCCATCAATCACATTATCCATTATTTCATGGATGTTTGATACTTTGTTCCCTACCTTTCCACACTTAAAACCTCTCCTAGTCCCATGTGACATTTCTATTTGTGCCACATTCCACACTTGTTGCAAGGAGGAAATTGGGTCTTCTTTCCCTTATCACCTTTATCAGATAGACTTTCAGGAGATTTAATCTTCCTCTTCATTAATTCCTTTGGGAATTCAAAAATGTACAAAATGTTAATCATGATTTTTGATAGCTTGTTTTTCATAATCACAATATGTCATACTTGAGATCCTATTTGATTGTGAATATCATTGAGAAATTCATCACATTTCCCTTTGCTTTGGTTGTTAGCTTGATTCCTCATATTACCAGCCATTGGATTGAATGAAAGAAAAATTAGGGATGAGTATATTAAATATTTTAACACATAAAGGGTAATCCAATGACATTAAATGGACAACATATAAATTAAATTTATCTCCTTAACTTATAAATTTATATTCTTCAATCTATGTTATCCATGATCAATCTACTAATGTATATTCTAATGGGATATTTTTTCTCCCTTAATAATTGTTTGTACTAAGATTATGAATTTCAAAAAATAATATCCCCTAGGAGTATCGAACCAAGAGTGTATCAAGGCCCATTTTCAAGCACTACTTCATGTTCAAGTCTAGCTCAAAGCAGTGCTTTTGGGTTTTACCAGTAGATACATATGTGTTAGATCCACCTCCACCTTTTCATATCCTGACAGGTATATAATTTCTTGATAAAAAAATTAATCTATAATCACCAAAATTTAGGGATTATTTTATTATACACAGTCTTATCTCTAAGGCTTTCACTAGGGTTTTCAAATCCAAATCCCAAAAATAAATAAACTTATCCTCTGATACAAATTCCAACAATATTGGTAATTATTACACATTTAAACATTATTTACTACATAAAACTTATCTTAATACAAACCAGAATATCTTGAGGACTAGTGTCTTTTGGTATTAGTAACATTAAATGAAAAATTATCACATAAAATACAACATATTTATTGAAAAATTCTTTTACATGACCACAACATTTCTTCGTACTTATCATTGCAAGAGATAAAATGAGGACATACATAAGAAAAAGGTCAGATATAAATCCCATTAATGGATTAAACACGGAATAAATTGAAGAATAAATAAATTTTAGTAAATATTTATATCAATGGATCAAAAGAAAATCATGAACATAAAAGAATGATATAACATGGTTATCATAACATGGAAATGTGGAAACAACATAAAACATGATTTTATCATGATCCAAGGATCATTTCACATGGAATATCTTGATTAAAACCTCATTGAATTTTAATTAGCATTAGTAAACCCTCATTTGACATGGCATGCCATGATACTGAACATTACCCAATGCATTGGAGCACTATCGAGGTGCACCCTTCATAAAAATTTTAATCTCATGCTTAAGCGTTCTACATAGATCATATATCATGGATTCATTCAACATCATCATTTATTACAAGATATTGTAATGTGGAATAAATAAATTAAAGTTTATGATGAATAATTATATGTTCATAAAGGTGAATACCCTTGATACAAAAATGATTATGGTATTCACTACATGATGAATTTGACTTGGAAAATCATGATGCAATTTCGACAACATAACGACAAAATATGGAAATTCATATGTTGGGTTAATGGAAGAGAAAGGGGTCTGTAGTAATTAATAAATGAAATAGAAAGTATGGGGAACTTGGAACATATTATACTAACATATGATATTGAATTGAGATGCATAATATGGAATAAATGCTTGAATGGAAATAAGAAGGAGAAATCCCGCACAGAATTTTTGCATGGTAATGGGTGTACATGGAAGGAATTAATGAGAGAGAAAGTGGTATCACATCAATCAAAAATAAGGAGGGTAGTATGAGGTAGGGGATAAATCATTCCCCATTATTTTTAATTTAAAATAAAAGGATATAACAACATAGTGGAACATGGATAAAAATGATATAGGAAGGAATCCCTTACGAAAGGTTGGCATGGTAACAGGTGCACATAAGGGTCCATATAAGGAATAAAAGAGAGTGAAAAAGAATCCCAGTATTTATAGATAAAATTTTATTTAATTAGGATATTGAATAACATATCCTAATATATGAATAAAAGTTATTAAAAAAATATAACATGAAAAGAATGCTAGAAAAAAGAGGAGGGAGTATGATCCCTTAAATGGATGTGTGACTCAAATAGATTAGGGGAGACTTCTTGGAAGAATGGGGGAACCTTGGGAAGACTCTAGGGAGTGGATAGAAGAGTGTTAATGAGATAAACATTCTTTGAGGGAAGTGTAATGGGAGATTTTGTGGTTTAATATAGGAAGGGCAATGAATTCTTTAATATTTATTTTTTTGACACTCTACACTAAAATATTCAAAACACAAAATTTCACATGATTTTTCCCATGGTTTCTATGAAAGGGGAGTGTTATAACATATTTTATATGTCCAAGGGCCAAAAATATAAAAATATTGGGCTTATTATGTGGAGGTGTGTCACACTCTCAAGGAAATCATTTTAAAATGATAAAATATTTTATAAGTCTTGAGGGGTCCACTAAGGAATTATAAAATTAATCAAAAAATATAAAATCACAATATTTTAAAGGAATATATTTATTTGTGGAATATACATTTTGTAGTATTTTATTACATCACTATTGGGTCATTTTGGATCTATAAAACACATTATATATTTATATGGTATTTAATTTTTTACCAAAAATTTGATTGTCTTAGAAAATTAAGAATAATTCACCATTGGATAATTTTTATGTCCTAATTCAAAAAAATATTCTTCTTATCTAACTAATTTTCAAAATATTTGAATTTCTACTTTTAAAATAAAAATGAACTTTTATTTAAAATTCACGAGTTTTGACAAAAAATTGTTTTCAAACATTAATAAAAATTACATTTGACCTCATAAAAATTATATAATAATTTATTATTCGTAAAATTAATTTAATAATAATATTTTTTTAAAATTTTTATTATTTCAAAAATTCATTTATTTTATAAATTAAATTCTAAAAAAACAATTTTTGTTTCATCGTAAAAAATATAATTCTTATGAAACTGATTAACTAATAATTTTAATATAAGGAACTAATATAATCAACATTTCTAATAATTATTTTTATAATATTATTAATAAAACCATAGATTAATGTGATTTATATATTTCTAAAAAATACCATTTTCCCCTGAAAAGTCAATTTTTTAAATTTATCATTTTATTTAGAAATAAAATTCCCATAATGTAAGGGATGTATATTTTTTTTTATAAAAAGGGATTACACAATAGGTAACTAATACCTTATTACATAACCCCTTATAACACTGTCATAAGACCTAAGGGTCTGGTATCTGAAGGTGATAGACCATTGGGGGGCCTGGATAATGTCGCCTAGGTGGTAATCTCTATTTACTTCAACTTATCTCATAGGAAATTCTATTCAAGATTAACATGATGAAGCTCATCTTGTTTTTGGTCAAGAGAGAAGCCCAGTGATGCTTCCACCTTTCTGATCTCTGAAAAATGAGTTACATTCAGCCTGAGTCTGCTGGATGAGGCCCTCCTATCCATTGTCTGGGTCGAAAGGATTCATTAAAACCTTATATTTATATTAGTCCTCTGATCACTGTTCAACACCTATATCATAAACAACAATGATACTTAACGTTCATTTAATCCCAATAATAAATAATGTCCATATGTTTCGTATATCCATAAGACATCAAAATAAAGGCAATTTTAATTATAAATGATCGGTTCATTTCAATTTGTGCAGATGTGGTTGTTTTAATGGTTATCTATTGTTGTTCATTTGATTACACTAAATGGATTTGGTAAAAATGTTTGGATAAATTTTGAATTGAACCCCCATGATCCTATTGGGATGAAATAAGGACTACTATTCTGATTTAGGGCCACCCATAGGGTGTTCCAACATTACCGAACAAGTGAAATTTTGAGTCCACGCATATAATTTACTGGTGATAAAGTAGATCCCATTATGATCATGTTGATGTGTTAATTTATTTGAAAAGGGAATATTGATAGTTTTTTCTATATATTGATAATGGAATAAGGGATATATTTAATTAATATGAAATGGTTTGGATGAAATGAAGTGGTTGTGCTAAATGACTTATGAATTGTACTTGAAATATATAACTGGATTAACTCATCCCTGTCGTGGCTTTTTCCGAGACACTATCTTCTTCACGAAGTGGCATGGATAGGGTTCAGAGGCACGATTTGGATGGATTGGGTTCATACGGGGGTATGGATTTTGATCCAGATGCTTGTGGTGTTTCAGATCTAGGATGGCCTTCGGCTTCTTCTTGGCGAAAAGGACGACAACGTATAGGGTTTTCAGTGTTGGCATTTCATTCTGTTCGTCTTGATTCAAGGAGGTGAGGAGTTTATCTTGATTTCTGCAGTTTTTCATGCCTGATTTTTGTCTTACTTTTGGTCTTGTTCGTCACATCCGCTGAGGTGAAGGAACTCTGGTTCCCATTCGAGTTTATGACGTCGATGTCTTCTTTCAAGGTGGTTTCAGATCCCGAAGAAGGTCATTTTTCATTCAAGCCTTGGATGCTCAACAATTTATGACCTCATGTTACTTTGTGCCTCTCCAAGTCGTATATGGGGCAGAGGTAACATGGGGTTTTTTTTTTGTATTTTTGGTTTGATGATCGATGGGTTAAAAGGTGATAACTGAGTTGGCCTTCTATCATTTTTTTCTACTTGTTTTCTGGGTCTTTGTTTATGTTGTTGTGTGGAACCCTAGGATTCTTTATCCCCTTCCCTGGGCTCACGTTACTCTGCTTATCTCCAAGTTGGACCTAGAGAGGAGGTAACAACGTGGATTTTGGGATGTTTTTTGGGGGGCCTTTATTCCTGGAATGAGTCCTTCGATGACGGAGACTCTCAGTGTTGGCATTGGCTTTACACATAGTGAATTTTCTGGACTGTCAGATTTGTTCAGTGTTTTGAAGGGAGATGTTTGTTTTTAATTTTGGTGGTGGATGTTGTCGATCTATGATGGTGGAAAGCTATTTTTTGTGGCACTGTGTTGTGTTTTTATTTTCTATACTGGTGGTTTGGATTACGATGTTGATGGGGGTGACGGTGGGACAGTGAAATCCGACAGATGGCTAACTCTTGTGATCTGGGGTGAATTTATTGGGGGCATGGGATGCACATGGATGAGGGATCCTAAATCTATGAAAGGACCCATTTTGGGGGTTCATATATTTGTTTTTATTTGTTTTTTAATCTATCACTAAACATTTTAGGAAATGACATTACATATTTACTATTTTGTTGTGGTCTTGTCCATAGTTTTGGGAAAAGGTAGTTAATGAATGTTTTTTGTTTTCTTCCTATTGTTTCCTTTATTTATTATTATTATATATTGTGTCTTAAAATGAATAAGAGGGTATAGTCATCCCACATTCTCTTTTAGACCCTCTCTACTACTCGAAAACCTTTCATGTACATAGAGGTGGGATTGAGGTGATGTTGTGACCCAACCTAGGGCACCAGTTTAGTGGATTTACTAATTGGAGATGTTTCATATTATCAAACACTATGAAGTCTTCTATTCATTTATATATAAAACCGTCTTATTATTTTCAAAGAACTCATATCCATAATGGAAAAAATAAGTTTACATTGTGATTCGTTTAACAATCACCTAAATAGAATCATGAAATTTTGATGAACACATACTTCCAATCACAAAATCCATAGCTATAAAATCTAATTTCCACTACTGATCCTTAATGGGTTGGATCAAACACCTCATAACTAAATTACCAAACATTTCCTCTTGAGAGATAACATATCGAGATAAAAACATTCAAACACTCATATTTCTCACTAGCCATTAAATATACTGCATATGTTATTTTTTCAACTTTAAAACACTAGGATATAACACTAAAAGAGATATATATAACAATATTATCAACTCCTCTCAATGTGAAATTAGAAACACAATATTCTATTTAAAGAGAATTAACTTCTCCCCACCTTCCTATAATCCATTAATAGATTTTTACAATGGATATATGATCATGAAATAACTCATAATATCCATATCCAAGATATGATTCCATCATAGGATATATAATTGGAGGGGTTACAATCATTTATATAATGTATAATTTTCTATCCACTAATTATTATTAAAATGAGGTGAACATATTCGAAGCCTCGCTTATTAATTATGAATGAGAGGTTTTTACTAAGTAAATATATCACCACAATCCCACTTAATAGAGTATATAATTATTAGAGACATAATCCTTTATGAAATCTGACCCCTACATCTATCTACCGTTATGATTTCTTTTGGTGAGTATGTATCTATGACACTTGTGGTTAGAATAAAGAGCAAACCTATTACCAAGAATGTTGTGTCATAAATTCATCAGGGTGAACACTAAAGTTTCTTGGTCCATGTAATGGGTTCTGTGTTTCTTATCATGATATATTATCTAACTAGATGTATAATATTACCACCATCCTCTTCATCAATACAAAACCAATCCTCACTCAAGTTTCATAAAATTACACTATGTAATCAACCCACTATTCTAAAAACCATTGAATGAGTTTTCTTATCAACCACTTCTATAACTCCTCCAATGTTATCCATGTAATACTCTCACTATATTTATATATTCCTCATAAATTTAAACATAGTTTATGGATATTAAATAATAGTGTTTCAAGGAATTAAATTCTAAAAATAGTTAGCGAATCACTGGAATCTCCATACCTTTATCACATTACCGAGATTATCTAAATCAAGAAGTGGTTCAATAATTACAAGTTCCTTGACTAAAAAGTATTATAATATGATGTGTCTCAGAATTTATACCACTCTAATCTATAATTGAAATATTTAGTGTTTCCATATGTCTTATTCTCATGAAGAATGTTGATTACCCTCCTAAAATGATCTTCATTTTTAGCCCTCAATTATAAGTAATTGAGTATTTGATCAGTAAATACTAGCTTGAAATGTTCTAATAATGTTTAAAATATCCCATTATTGGATCCAATAAACATTTTTTGTGGAATTATTCTTACCAATGTGCATCATTAAATAATCATAATGACCAATGTGGCATCAAAATATTGTCTTTGATATATCCTCCTCACACTCCTATAACTAGTGATAGCCTGACCAATGTTCAAACATTATGAAGTAAATTATTCCATTCATATTACCAAATATTTCATAGATATTTAGTAATTTAGGTGAAAATAATCTACACCTAACCCATCCTCATATCCACCTTCTTCAAAGACAATATTGAATCTTTCCTATCGAAACATTAGTTCTGAAAAATCCTTTACTCTAATGGTCCCCCTGTTATTCACTAAACTATTAATCCTAGTAGGAGAATTTTTAATTGAGATAGATTGTATATGATCTATCCCATTATGTAAATAAATATATATGTTATCCACTTTGTGATGATGTAAACCAAGTACATATTTTTGAATGATTTTTGGGTACTCATTTACTACATAGGGGAAGCAAACATCAATTTAGTCTATTGAAACAAGTGCTAGGCCATCCAATGGATGGTGGATTGGAACTAATAACCTACACATTAGTCTAAATTACTTTTACAATAATTAAATATCACTAGTGAAATAATGTTCCAAATTATATTTTCAATCCCACTGTATCCTTCGATGAAATCATTTAATTTTAGTATGAGTTATATAGAACAATTACATTCCATGAATGATATGATAAAGTCTCACCAAAACCATAAAAAAGTTACTTGAGGAACATTCAAAACCAAGTTCCTAGTCAAACTACTATCAAAAGACTATGATATTAGAATATCATCTATTAAGAGTCTCTAAACACAAGGGTTAAGATTAAGGATCTGATAGAATATCCAATTTTCATAAAAGGGATAAGGCCATGAATTAATGACTAAAAATGTGTCTATCATAACTAAATCTAAAGATGAGAAGGAAAATATTATTCCCCATATCATTCAATGTTCATTTGCATTATAATCATTTCTTGACTGTATCATCCTAAATCCCTAACTTCTAGAATCTTCTGCCTAAGGTTAGTCTAATGGAGGTGGTGTTTGCGGTATCATATCATAGTGTCAATCACCTCCTAGTCCCCTCTGAGCTCATGTACCACGATAGCCATATTTATGTTCATCATTCTCACATCACTACCTCCATCTAAATGATCTATCTATATTATCCCTATCTAATTCTTTATAGGGGATAGTACATTCTCTAGTGATATGAACCATCCCATTATATGAATAATATCATCTATCCCTTTTATGAATATAATTTGTCTCTAAAACACATGATGCAAACCTCTAGTATGAGAATAGATATGAAAACTCTTCATGTTTCATGACCCTAAATCCTGAGATCTTCAACCAAATAATTATGTATATTTATCCATGTAACTATTATCTTCACAATCATTCTATAATTACATCAAAAAAACATCTACATCACCAAAGAAATCTATAGTACCGCAACATACGTGGGGATTCAAAGGGGAACAACTCCATATTGAATATCACCATATAGTTTTTTATAACTGATTAAATCTAATAAATTATGCATTAAATTCAATATTATGAGATTATCATGTTTTTTCATTAAAAAATTATGCATACTAAACTATTGACATGTATCCATGATGAAGCTAGGGAAGCTCTTTGATGCATAATAATATTAGATTAACCCAGACATACTACACCTTGATGAGATGAATGGACTCAATATATGAGAGGTTCACCTTATACTAGGTTTTCATCATAAATATACACTACCATCCTAATTATCCTTAAAAAATAATTGATATAGGAAATAAATTTTTATATACAGTGTTTTGAAATACACAAAATGTTCGTACCATGGACTTTAACCAATCCTCTTCCATGAAAAATTTTGGATCCACGTACGACCTCAATAATCCATTCTATAGGAACTAAAAGAGCATGCCCAACCTTATCATTTTGTCATTTGGAACTGTAAACATTATTTTATCCCAAGTAAGAAGAATAATGATGGCCTACACTACCAGGGGTAGGTTATCTCATTGATCAACAGGTGGAAGTGCCACTTGATATCAAACTGGAGAGAACACCTCTTTAACATGCACTTGAAATGTGGCATATTCACTAATTTGGTAATCATTATGGTCCTTCAATGGGATCCTAGAAAGGATTCTATGTGGTGGAATTCTAGAATAGTCCTAATGTACCACATTCAAGATAATATCTTGTGAGATGAAAAATATGGAAATAGAAACCTCAACTCATTCTTATATAATGAATGTACCATTTTTTAATCCTTCATTTTTGTCTTGGTGTAGTGATTCAACAAGTAGGTAATAGAAATCCATTTGAGTTGATATATTGTTTTCTGCTCATTCATTAGAGTCTATGAATCAGAATTTAAACTAGAAACACTAAAACAATATTTGGTTAAATACCAATCTAATTATCAATTGAGTAATAACTCCCTACAAAATATCTAGGAAATATCTGGCTTTGATATTACTCAGTCACATATCCTCCATATAGAGCCATATTTGATCTTGTATAATTCAAAAAGAAACACACCAAGCCTACCTAAAATATTCTAAAGAATATCTACCCATCCTCCTAGGATTTGATGACTCTCCATTATTTAGACTCAGAATCGAGCACCATTGGGTGTATTGGAAATGTACTGGTTAGTCTACAATTCCTACTTCCATCATTCCTGGGTTATATTTCCATATTGAATGCTATTTAAATGAGATGAAATATAAGATATTTTCAAGGTGTTTTTCTATTATTATATTTTCTCTTAATCTAGATCAAATCAAGCTCAATAATGGGATAGTAAATAATCATAAGCATGAGGTGAGTAATATATGTATTTTACAATAATGTCTACCATGTTTAAGATTACACCATTTTTTCATGCACAATATGCGTAACTTCCAAAATGTGAAATTAATTACATTAATTCTAATTTATGAAATCTGGTAATAGTTGTGAATTTAATTGAATCATTATAAGTCATATGCGTCAAATCAAAAAACCCCATTTTGGGTTTTTTTATATTACATTGACCTATATTTCATGGATATTAAATTAGATCACATTTAATGCTTGTTGAATTAAATTATTATGAGCATAATGACATTCTAAAGCATTCATCACCCTTTTTGGTGTATTGAATAATATAAAATGAAAAGAATGTTAAAATTGAATTAACTGAAATGATATGATAACTGTAACATCCCAAGTAAGTAAAGAAATATTTATTTTCATATCTATGTCTATTTATTAATTATATTGTGTTTTAAGGGGCTTAAAATGAGAATAAATCAAATCTTAAGCATGGAATACACTAATATTTTTATAAGATTGTTTTACTACCTTTTGATGGAAGACCATTTTTAAATTGAAATTTTGGCAATTTTATAAGCTCTATTTGTCAAAATAAACTTATTCATTATGATTAGGACATTTAAATTTACTTTGGATTAATTTTTGGTATTTTTCTAACAATGTTCATTTTTAATGTATAGTGAAAAATACTGCATTTTACATCAAAACTGCTTTTTAAACTAATTTTATTATATGGTTATATTATATTTTTAATTAATTTTAAAGTTTAATTAGAATATATTTTTCCCATTTAATCCAATTTTGGTCATTATAATTGATTTCACTTTGGAATTGGGCATAACCAAGTGCCAAAATTTTCATAGATATTGTTTAAAAAAACCCGCTATTTGTTTTGACAACAGGAATTATTTTTAAATTAATTTTAGAAATTTATATGTTTGGGATTTGGTAAAATGGATTAAATATAGTAATAAAATGGTCCAAATTATTTAATTAAGACTATCCTGTTTTAGGACATTATGAATTGTAACGACAATAATTATCTTTAATTATCATCATTAATTATTAATCAGGTAGTTAAGGGTAATAAAATAATAAAATAATAATATAAAATGAAATCAAAATGTGTCCTAATGCTACTGTTTGTGTCATGGCCGACCATGGTATGCCTTTTTCCAAACTTAGGGACCCCATGGAATCACCTTTGGGTGATAGTGACACTTTATCATTTTATTTTTAAAGAAATGAGAATACCACAAAAGTATGTAACCCCTAAGTAAAACAATTTTAATTTTCCCTACATAAATGATACCTTAGACTATAAATAGTAATTTGAAATATAAAAAGATTTCCTAAATCAAAGAATTTTTTTATATTTTTTAGACATTAAATAAATTAATTTATTTATGACATGATGATGATGCAGCGATTACCTCATTAATTAACGATTTAAATAAAATAAAACGATAATGTAAAATATAAGACATACACTTTTGAATAACCTATTGGATGAGTATATTTATATCCCATATCACCTTATCCTAGAAATATATCAATGTGGGAACTTTAAAATCCGAAACTCATTTTAATATAAAGTATCATTTCTTGAATTTCCAAGAGTGCCCCTTCTCCCTCTTATAAAAGGACCCCGCCTGTACCTCCTTACCCACACCTCTCAAGAAATTGGATAGGACAATCTCTAATCATTTAATCTCTAAACATCCCTCTCTTCATCATAGAAGCCTTACCTTAGGCATAAATCTCTTTAAGAATCCCGTTTGGTTCAAACCAAAAGGAGTTACCCGATTTAAAGGTAATGTCTTCACTTGTGTTCATTTGTTTTATTTTGCTTCTACAACCCCATAAAATCTATTTATTCCTTTATTTTGTAAAAATACCAGTATCTTAAATATACCAGGATGTTTTTATGAGAAGTATTCGAGCTACACTTACAGACACCTCCATCTAATGGTTAAGGAACATACTGTTTTTGTGGATAGAGAATTTCTGCCTCACGAAACGATGATTGTTCAATATTTTTTTAACACATTTAATGGTGGCCATTAATATGTAACTATATTTATATATGATATATATTATGTTTATGTTTTCCTTATTTTTCTGTATTTTTCATTTATGGAATGCCTTTATGGTTTCCATTATGGGTAAATGCGATATCTTCATTTTAGGAAGTCCGGACTACCGCCCCCTCAAAGTGGTTTGATTATTTAATGCCATATTTGGGACGTATAAATGATGGGTTAATGATTTTATATATTATATTATACTAGAATTATAATATACCTTTCTATCATTTTGAATTCATTCCATTAAATATGAAATAGAAATGAAAGTAGCGTTCATACGTACGTACGACTTATCGTCTCCATGAATGGTGCATTTTATTTCTTACCTCTAAATGTTATGTAATATTATAAATTCATGTATATACTAGATATATATGATAAATATGATATATAAATCATGAATATAATTCTGGATATAATGGATATTTTACCACATGAACAACTTGTAATTATAAAGAGTTTATTTTTGACTCAAGTACCAATGATCGACAAAACAACCGTTATTAACTTAAATAATTACATAGTGTTCATAACATTGTAATAAGTGATATAAAAGGAATAATGAACTTGAAAAAAGTTCATAAGCAAGTAGAAATTAACTCAAGTTTATTATTAAGGAGGTTAAATAATGATCGAGTAAAGTCAGACCCGAGGTAAGGGACTTCGTCTCAATCTCCTTTCATTGAGGCATATTTTGTTTTATAAACAAGTTTCTTTTATACGGTGTATAAATCCCTTTTACTTTTACGTATATTCAAATGGAATCTTTTTTATATGAATAATTTTACTATATGACAAAAGGAATGTTTTTTTTCGTACGTATGCGACAACAACGACTTCTCCGCTGCCGTACCCATTATTTGAGTTTCGACTTCCTCTACAAGCCATAACTTTTTTTTAAAATGAAAAATAAATTCCATGTTATACATTTATTTTATTTTGGTATTAAAAATGGGTTTTATAATGTTTTTATTAAATCAATGTGTTGAATTGACATCTTTTGATTGAAATGTGGAAATGTTATGTTTCCTTTATGCATGTTTTATATGATACGATTATGTTATGATTCTTGGGAATTGTTATGAAGACGGGTGCTTCCGTGATATACTAAGGGTGGGTGAGCCTGATATAGCTCTCCAATGCATTGGGTATTGTGAATGGGTTAATCATTAAGGTTTCTCTGAAGATATTTAGGGAATATACTATGATGGGTATTCCAAACGTAACCATGAGGGTTACTCCCTACGTAATAATGTTATGAATGCCTCAATTTACCTTTATGTCTTATGATTTCTACGATTTATTCATGATTTGATTAGGTATGTTAAAATGCTTATGTTTTATGAATAATGTATGATTTCATACATGGACTAATGTTTTCATTTCTTACTTTTATATCCCTTACTGAGCTTTTTATGCTCATCCCATGTTTTAGAAATGTTTTTCCCAGGTCATGGGAAAGGTACATGATGTGATGATAGTTTGAAGGAAGTGTCAAGAAAGAATCAATGTTTTATTCTAAATATGTTTCCATTGATGGGAAAAATTATTACTATCTTTTATGTAACCACTTTGATTAAATTTGGAATGTAATGCATGATTTATGATCTAATTCTCTAAAACTCTAAACCTGAAAATATCCTCAACTTGTATTTTTGAAATAACTAAAGATTAAGTAATGTTTAAGGATGGGGCCTTATAGTTGGCATCAGAGGTCAGTTTAGATAACATTAGGAGTTATAATTCTATTAAATGATTATCCAAAAATATTTTTTTATGGTCAAATGGAAATGATATAGCATTTGAAGATTACCATGTTGTTTCATCTAAGACATGTTTTTTCAGAATGGTTTTTGTAGAGGAAACAGGGAAGTAGTGCTAGGAAGGCATACAGAAGGCAATGACCTTCTGAATCAGCATCCTGAGATGGTCGGAATTGTAACTGAACTGTTTGTTGTAGTAATGGTGTAGTTGAACCAAGCGATAAATGGAGGTGGTATCCACGCAAGAGATCAGCCAGATCAACCGCAGAGGAACATGTCAGTGGCGGAACATTTCATGAGGCAACATCAGCCATCATTCAGAGGATCATCTGACCCTGTGCTAGATGAGAGGTGGATTAAAGCACTGGATAATATTTTCAATGTCATGGGGTGTTTAGACAATCAAAAGGTTGGTCTTTCAATTTACCATTTGGAGGGTGAACCAGATCAGTGGTGGTCAATGTTTAAAAATATCAGGGACACTGTTGAGATTGATGCTCTCGACTAGGATGAATTCAAAGGTATGCTTCTTGATAATTATTTTCCTAAGTTTGTTCGACTTAGGATGGAAAAAAATTCTTGTAATTGAGGCAAGATGACGACTTAGTGGCTGCTTATGAAGAAAGGTTCACTCGATTGGCAAGGTATGCTCAAAATTATATCCAAGACCTTGATAGTAAAATCAATCGTTTTTACTCAGGATTAAAGCCAAAATATCGAAGGGAATTAGATTCTCGCGAGTTCAAGAGTTATGAAAAGCTTGTTCGATGTGCGGAGAAGGTGAAAAATGGAGTTTTCCGATGATCAAGTGTTCTATAACAACCAACAGAAGAAGAGACCGAGGTGGCAAGAGAAAGGGAAGAATTCTTTAAAAAGTCATGATGGTAAGAAAACTATGTTTCCATATAAGGACCCATACTTTACATACATTATTAATACATCAAAATTGAAGTACACTTATTACAACATATAACAAAACCATTAAAGGACTGTATAGGTATAATGTCTTTAGAAACTGGGAAACAGAAAAAAATGGTTCATAAACCATCTACATTGTCTTCCATTTATTTCTTCATATCTAGAGTCCCTTTTGGCATATCCTACTTAATAACCTTTTTCCTGACCTGGGGAAAGAAAACATACAAAAGGGTGAGATCAAATGCTCAGTAAGGGTAAACAAAAGAAATATCAATCACACCATATTCATCATAACATTTTGGAAATATTAACCTGCAAAAGAGATCATAATATCATAATCATGGGATAAATCATAGTAGTGAAATATAATCCCAATAATCATAACTTAAAACATGAAACTTTGTGTCATACACACATAATCATAGAGAATCATTTCTTAGTAGTCAAGACTCATAGCCAAGACTTTCTTAGCGGACAAATTCCATTTTTGAACCGAGTTCACTCCTCGTTTCAGTCCTGTTTCACTGAACCGGTTTAACCTGCCGTTCCAGCCATGTCAATCTCATGAAATATAAATCTTTACCCAATGAATTAGAGGGAGATATAGGTCCCACCCATATCTTAATGATACCATTCTTATGTGTGCCACAAAATTAAAAATCATACATCATTTCATAACCCATGTAATAAAAATGGGATTCTTAAACATCATGCCATCATAACATAATTCATATAAGGAAAAAATAATTCCATCATAAAATAATAAAATCAATGTAAAAATAGGGATAGAAACAGAACCCTATATTATCTTAGATGGAAAATAATTTTGATAAAACACTTGAATTCCATTCTTGAGGAAAATATCCTTTCTACTTCAAAAACATTTTTCCTTTCTTAACATGTCATACAATTTTAAACTAAAAGAAGTTGATTAAAAATAAACTTGAAATCATGTAAAGGAAGATTCTTGGAAATAATGTTTTAAAAATACATTCATGCCGTATAAGTTAAAAAAAACATTCTTCTCATACTTTTTTCGGAAAATTCAAAAAGTACCTCGTACGAATAATGACAAAAGATTCCTTTCATATATTTTACTAAAAACTCACCGAAGTGTAAAATTAGATTTAAACAATTGTATGTGGATGAAAATAATATTAAATATTGAGGAAACATGGATGTGGATGATAAAATACACCCTAGTAAATACCAAAGTATAAACAATCTCAGATAAAAATGAGATTGTGATATATTCCCTTACCTTAGGTCCAATTTGCTTCATAAGTTTCTGAACCTCCTGTATAATGATTTAAATAATGTTATTGACTTATTCCAGAATCATACTTATTTTTATGATATCATATATGGTCATATTCTTAGCTTCTTATTAGTAATATTTCATTGTTACTTGTTATTCGGCTGTTTATTGCTTTCTTGTTCTTATGCATGTTTTTTCGAATAAATTCTTATTCTTCTTTTTATGTTATAGATTCCTCATTTCCAGAATGGTATTAGTGTAATATATATCATATTAATTCATTCAATTCATTTATATAATCTTTATTCAATGAAGATCATGTAGAACGAGTCGCATCACATTGTGGAGACGGTATTCAATACGTACACACGAGCGATGATATTGTTCCCATGATCGTGTAATGGTATTGGAGTGTATGTATACATTTTCAAAATAAATACAACGTTAAAATAATCATATATAGTTATTTATTTGAACCATTATAACCATCCAAGTATGGTGGTGGTGAAAAATTGTTTACACCATGGCGTGGAGACGGTATTCCGTACGTACGCATGCGTGATGATTTCGTTTTCTGGGGGATGGATAGATGGTGAAATAGGTTTGTTTCATACTTATAATAACATATCAGTATATTAGTGATACTGATGTTATTACTTCATAATGAAACAACTAAAGAAGAAGAAGTGGAAGAAGAAATAAAGTTGAAAGAATCGCTAACAGACATTACCTCTTCTTTGAAGCGCCTCTTTGAGACCACCTTTTAGGGCTGAAATTGGACTTTGAAGAAGACCAGGACCTCTAGGATGTTTCTAGGGAAGTGGAGAAGAGAATTTGGCAGGGTTTGGCCGAGTAGGAAGGCTCAAAGTAGTGCGAGGAAGAGATGGAGGAGGTGCACTTTTATAAGGGGGGAGAGGGGAACCTTTGGAAAAACTAAAAATATTATTTTATTATAAAGTCATATTCTGTTTTTAATAGCTCAAAATTGATTATTTTCGAATCTAAGGTGGGGATGGGTCGAACTACTCTCATACAATAGAATTTAGACAAGTTTAGGGTTCTATTTTAACCTTATCATTTCGATTTAACCTAAAGTTAGATAATTTAACTTTTACTGTGTCTACTTTTTTTTCTTACACTATAAGGTTAATAAACATACCATAACAAGACAAACGAACCCCACGTTGTTTATTATTAATATATATAACCTTATCTAAGTCATTTTTCCAAACCGTAGATTTTTAGGAATAAAATAACAATTAATAATATAATATTTGTTTTAAAAACTATTTCATGTCAATTTTGACAGTATTTGGTAATTGATTTTTGTGATAAACAAAACAGAATGATTAGTTCAAACACAGTTAATAAAAGCAATACTAACATGTCATATTAATCTATAAAATTAGTGTAATTCATAAAAAGTCTAAATTACATTTATTTGTGTATTTATAACATCAATTATGTCAATATTTCATTAATTAGTTAATTACTGCATCATTATTGTGTCATAAATAAATTAAAATATTTAATGTCTAAAAATTACAAATAAAATATAATTATGTAGGAAATATTTTTATCCTTCTAATTAATATTTATAGTCTAATTTATCTTAGGTATAAACCTATATTAAAAATTATTTAGTTATTAAACATTGATTTTTAACTATTTTAACCCTTCTGTAAATAAATTAGTAATAAATGTCCTAATCTAATCCAAGTGGGCCTAAATGATCATATTTTATTCATAAGGTTTTTTTCTGGTCTAATTACACTTATACAATAGAATTATGACATGTGTTACGGTAATAATAATATCATTGTTTACCCTTAATTACCCTATTTACTTTTAACCGTGGTAAAAAAAGTAAAAAGTTACTATTCACCAAAAATTATTTTCATCTCATTGAACCACATTTGAATTATTAACATCAACCGTGTCTCCTGGATTTTTCAAATTCCATTCAGAGAAGCGGTAAAATTATGTTTTATGTGAATTTGGAAATTCTCCTAGGAGGTGGGTAAAAGACGGTGAAAAGTTCAATAAACTTTTTATATATCTAAAATTTTTATAAAATGACTCAAATGAATTGAATTGAACTTATATAGGTATTATGTATCAATTTTGACCTATAATAAATTTAAATAAAATAAAAAAAATTAAATAAAAAGTCGGTTTTTAAATAGTAACCCAGTGTTTTCACTATTTATCAAAAATTGAATGTTTTCAGAAAAATACCAAAATTTCACCCTTGGCTAATTTCGATATTCCGAATCCAAAAATGAAATCCATTTTGAAAAATAATATTTTGAACATTTTAAAAAGTGGGTATTACTATTCATAATGGCTAGTTTTAATAATATTTTAATAGCATATCATTGTTTAGTAAAACTTGGTATTGTGTACAATGCATGCTATCGAGGAAGGCCGAGGTTGCATGTAAAGCAATCCAAACTAGTGTTCCGTGTAGTGAAATATTCCTTTGATGATGTATATAACATAAAAACAAAATATTTCTTATAAAAGTCTCGGGTGTTACATTCTACCCCCCCTTAAAATGAATTTCGCCCTCGAAATTCGTCACTTTGTAAGATACAGATGAGGATACCTCTCCCTCATCATATCCTCAAGTTCCCATGTAGCTTCTTCTAAATGGTGGTTCCTCCATAAAACTTTCACCAAGCGAGTGGTCTTGTTCCATAGGACTTTTTCGCTACTATTCAGAATCTCTATCGGCTGTTCTTCATAAGAATGATCTTGCTCCAGCGGTACAACTTCTGAGCTGAGTACATGTGAAGGATCAAGTATGTACTTTCTCAGGAGAGATACATGGAACACATCGTGTACTTGAAGGAGATTCGGTGGAAGCGACAATCGGTAATCTACCTTCACAATACAATCCAAAATTTCAAAAGGACCGATATATCTAGGGCTCAACTTTCCTTTCTTTCCAAATCTCATTACCCTCTTCCAGGGAAATATTCATAAGAACACTTTATCACCCACATCAAACTCTAAGTATTTTCTTCGATTGTCGGCATAATTTTTTTGTCGACTCTGAGCTGCTCTAATGTAATGTTGAATAGATCTGACCTTTTCTGCCATTTCATCAACAAGATCAAGTCCTAATAGATTTCCTTCCCCAACTTCATCACAGCAAGTTAGAGTCCTGCATTTATTTCCATAGAGAGCTTCATAAGGAGCAATCTGAATACTGGAGTGAAAGCTATTATTATAAGAAAATTCCCCCAAAGGTAGGTGTTGATACCAATCACCTTTGAAATCCATAGAGCATTATCTCAACATATCTTATAGAGTTTGAATTTTCCTCTCATACTGACCATCTGTTTGAGGATGATAAGCAGTGCTGAAACACAACTCTGTATCTAGAGTATGCTGAAGACTTCGCCAGAACATTGAGGTAAACCTCGGATCCCGATCAGATATAATAGAAAGTGGTACTCCATGCAAACTTACCACTTCCTTTACATATATCCTGGCAATCTGTTCTAGAGAGAAATCCTCTCTAATATCAATGAAGTGTGCAGACTTTGTAAGACGATCAACTATGACCCAGATAGCATTATTGACTTTGGATGTTTTAGGAAGTCTAGTGACAAAGTCCATAGTGATGTTTTACCATTTCCATTCTGGTATGGGTAATGGTTGTAACACCCCCTTAGACTTATGTCTCTCAGCATTAACTTGCTGACAAACCAAGCATCGAGAGACATATTCAGCAACATCTCTTTTCATGCGATCCCACCAAAAGTACTCTTTCAGGTCCCTATACATCTTTGTGCATCCAGGATTAATATAGAATGAAGAACTATGATTCTCATCCAGAAGATCCTTCTTTAATTCAGGGATGGGAGGAACACAAACCCAATTCTTGAACATTATTATCCCATAACAATCATGGTTGAATTTAGGAACATTTCTCACCTTATTTTGTAACTCGAAATCTTCTTTATGTGCCTATTTAATCTTCACATGTATAGATAGTTGAACATTCATTTGAGAAAGATAAAAGTTTTCCCCTTTCAATATAATTCCATGATCCATCCTTTTTAAATCCATAAATATTGGATCTTTTGTGATCCTCATCATGGATAAGCTAGCATGGTCTTGTCGACTTAATGCATCTGCCACCTTGTTTTCTTTCCCAGGGTGGTAATGAATTGAGCAGTCGTAATCCTTAATCAGCTCCAACCATCTTCTTTGGCTCATATTGTACTCCTTTTGTGTGAAAATATACTTTAAACTTTTATGATCAGTATAAATGCCACACCTTTCTCCATAAAGATAATTCCTCCAAATATTTAATGCAAAGATTACCCCAGCTAACTCCAAATCATGAGTTGCGTAATTTTGCTCATGGATTTTCAACTATCGTGAGGCATAAGCTATCACCATATCATTTTTCATAAGAACACACCCCAATCCCTTCTTGGATGCATCACTGTAGATCACAAAACTTTCTCCACTACAAGGTAGTGTGAGCACAGGTGCACTGGATAACCTTCTTTTCAACTCCTTGAAATTCTCTTTACATTCCTCTGTCCAAACAAACTTAACTCCTTTCTGAGTCAACTTGGTGAGTGGATTATATAATCGTGAAAAATATTTCACAGAACGTTGATAATATCCTGCCAAACCAAGAAAAATTCAGATCTCAGTTACTGTTGATTGTCTCGACCATCTTTTAATAACCTCTTTTTTCGATGGATCCACAGATATCCCCACTATTGAGATTATGTGACCCAAAAATGGAAGTTTTGAATCCAAATTTCACACTTGGTAAATTTGGCATAAAGCTTCTCATTTCTTAGGGTATTCAATATAATTTTCAAGTGAACTTCATGTTCTTCCTTGCTCTTTGAATAGAAAAGAATATCATCTATAAAGACTTCCACAAACTGATAAGATAGTCTCCAAAGACTCTATTCATCAGATCCATGAAGATAGAAGGGGCATCAGTAAGACCAAATGGAATAACTATAAATTCATAGTGTCCATACCTTGTACAGAAAGCCGTCTTTGGTATATCCTCCCTTTTTAACCTTAATTGATGATACCCAGAACGAAGATCAATCTTGGAAAAGTATTGAGCTCTGTGTAGTTGGTCAAATAAGTCATCAATGCGTGGAAGAGGATATTTTTTCTTGATAGTGATCTTGTTAAGTTCTCAATAATCAATATAGAGTCTCATCGATCCATCTTTCTTTTTAACAAACAGAACATGTGCTACCCTAGGTGACACACTAGGGAATATGAATCCCTTATCAAGATTCTCTTGGAGTTGCTTATTCAATTCCTGCAACTCAATTGGGGCCATTCTATAAGGTGTCTTTGAAATAGGCAAAGCACCCTGTACAAGTTCTATTGAAAACTCTACTTCACGTTTTGGGGGAAGACACGACAATTCCTCTGGAAATACATCATCAAACTCCCATACAATGGGAATATTCTTAATCGTGAGTGTCTCTCTAACCATTTGAGATAAATAACGCTCATTTAGTAAAATCAAGACCCATAAGATGAAAGAAATTTCCACTGGAAGGTTATATTCCTCCTTTCATTGATAGACGATCATAGATTGATTTGGAATATGAAATGTGACTTCCCTTCTTTGGCAATTGATATGAGCTCCATATAGAGAAAGCCAATCCAGGACAAGAATCGCATCAAATTCCACTATAAGAAGGATCACAAGATTTTCAGGAAGAACATTCCCACAAACTTCAATCAAGGAAGAATTATAAACTTTTGATGCGACTGTTGTGCCATTAGGGGTTGACACAGCTAACTCAACATCTAATTATTGAGGTAATACAGTGATACCCTTAGAAAATTCTTCAGAAATAAAATAGTGGGTGGATCCAGAATCAAATAAAACATTTTCTACTTTAGAGTGGATGGTAAGTGTACCTCCCACCACTTCGTTGTCATACTTCACATCGCCGATAGTAATTGCATGTGACATTCCATTGACTTTGGGATTAAGAGTTTTTTGACGTCGATCATCATCATAAACCCTTGGATTTGGGCATTGATTGGCATAATGCCTCATATCCTTGCACTTGAAACATTTAAGTGTAGTAGGTTCATTCTGTGTATCCCTTCCTTTGTTGGCATCATTAGACATCTTCTTCCCATTATTTCGACATTCAACTACCCGATGACCTTATTTTACACACTTATAACCTTTTCTTGCCCCCTTAAGACAATTTCCTCCATGTTTCTTTCCACACATTGAGCATAAGGGAAAACTCATCTTCTTTTCAGTGTGCTCTTTAGATTTTCCTTTGAATTCCATTTTCCTCTTCTTATCAAACCCATATGACTAATGGGTTACTCCAATATCCATCTCAACTTTGAGATCACATCGAACGATTTCCTCGTAGCTATTGAAGTACCTTATGGATAATGCCCTTCAAAGACTTGGTTTTAAGCCACTAAAGAATCAATCGATCTTACTCTCAGGTTGGATAATAATACCAAAATCATACCTTGCAAGTCTTTTAAAATTTTCTTCATAGGTACCAACAGATTCACCATCCTTTTTTTCAGTTCAAGAAACTCCTTCTCCATCTTTGTTCGAAGAATACAGGGGAAGTACTTATTGAAAAATAAGTTCTTGAACTCGTCCCATTCCTTGGACTCAATTTCATCCCTTTGCCTCATATTCTTAATAAGATTACACCATTGATCAGCATCACCTTTCAAATGATATACCTCTAAGATGACTTTATCATATTCAGAACATTGAAGAACTGAAAATATCTTTTCAGTTGTACTGATCCATTGTTCAGCCACTAATGGATCAGTAGACCCACTGAATGAAGGTGGACGCTGCCTCATGAAGGATTCAACAGAATGTTTCTCCTTCCTTTGCTCGTTTGGAAGTCCTGTATGATTCATATCTTTAGAAATATGTGTGAGCATGGCTACAAGATTTTTTATTCCGGCTCCCATAACGTTTGGTTGCTCAGGGGGACAATCATTGCATTGCCCATCGCATTCCACATTAACACGGTTCCTTCGAGTTCCAGCCGTTGACTAAAACCAAGAAAAATAATGCAAGCAACACTAATTATGATAGGAAAAACACACAATCAAAAATAAAATTTCACACTTAAGGTCTTATCATAGGTTGGTCAAGGCCATTTTTAAAACACAATGATTGTGTTCTATGCTTAGACTTATCCTTAGGGTTCTTACTCAGGCTTTCACATCCTAGTTTCCAATGGTTTACTAAACCATTACTCTGATACCAACTATAACAACGCATACTTTAAATACATTGTTAATACATCAAAATTGAAGTACACTTATTACAACATATAACAAAACCATGAAAGGACCGTATAGGTATAGTGTCTTTAGAAACTGGGACACATAAACAACTGGTTCATAAAGCATCTACATTGTCTCCCATTTGTTTGATCATATCTAGAGTCCCTTCTGGCATATCCTACTTAATAACCTTCTTCCTGACCCGGGGAAAGAAAACATACAAAAGGTTGAGCTCAAATGCTCAGTAAGGGTAAACAAAAGAAATATCAATCACACCATATTCGTCATAACATTTTGGAAATCTTAACATGCAAAAGAGATCAAAATTTCATAATCATGGGATAAATCATAGTAGTGAAATGTAATCCCAATAATCATAACATAAAAAATTAAACTTTGTGGCATACACAAGTAATAATAGAGAATCATTTATTAGTAGTCAAGACTCATAGCCAAGACTATCATAGCGGACAAAGTCCATTTCTGAACTGAGTTCACTCTTCGTTTCAGTCCTGTTTCACCAAACCAGTTTAACCTGCATTTCCAGCCATGTCTATCTCAGGAAATATAAATATTTACCCAATGCATTGGAGGGAGATATAGGTCCCACCCCTCTCATAATGTTACCATTCTTATGTGTGCCACAAAATCAAAAATCAGACATCATTGCATAACCCATGTAATAAAAATGGGAATCTTAAACATCATGCCATCATAACATAATCCATATAAGGAAAAAATAATTCCATCATAACATAATCAAATTAATGTAAATATAGGGATATAAACAGAACCCTATATTATCATAGATGGAAAATAATTTTGATAAAACACTTGAACTCCATTCTTGAGGAAAATATCCTTTCTACTTCAAAAAAAAATTTCCTTTCTTAACATGTCATAAAATTTTAAACTAAAAGAAGTTTAATAAAAATAAACTTGAAAACATGTAAAGGAATCTTCTTGGAAATAATGTTTTAAATATCCATTCATGCCGTATAAGTTAAAAAACATTCTTCTCGTACATTTGTTGGAAAATTCAAAAAGTACCTCGTACGAAAAACGACAAAAGATTTCTTTCATATCTTTTACTAAAAACTCACCGAAGGGTAAGATTGGATTTGAAAAATTTTAGGTGGGTGGAAATAATATTACATATTTAGGAAACATGGATGTGGATGATAAAATACACCCCAGTAAATACCAAAGTATAACCAATCATAGATATAAATGAGATTGTGATATTTTCCCTTACCTTAGGTCCAATTTGCTTCGTAAGTGTCGGAACCTCCTGTATAATGATTTAAATAATTTTATTGACTTGTTCCAGAATCATACTTATTTTTATGATATCATATATGGTCATATTCTTAGCTTCTTATTAGTAATATTTCTTTGTTACTTGTTATTCGGTGTTTTTTTCTTTTTTGTTCTTATGCATGTTTTGTCGAATAAATTATTATTCTTCTTTTTAGGTTATAGATACCTAATTTCCAGAATATTATTAGTGTAACATATATCATATTCATTTATTCAATTCATTTATATAATCATTATCCAATGAAGATCATGTAGAACGATTCGCATCACATCGTGGAGACGGTATTCTGTACGTACACACGAGCAATGATATCGTTCCCATGACCGTGTAATTGTATTGGAGTGTATAAATACATTTTCATAATCAATAACACTTTAAAATAATCATATATAGTTATTTATTTGAACCATTATACCCATCCATGTAAGGTGGTGGTGGAAAATAGATTACACCACAGCGTGGAGACAGTATTCCGTATGTACGCACGCGCTGTGATTTCGTTTTCCGTAGGATGGAAAGATGGTGAAATATGGTTGTTTAATACATATAATAATATATCAGTATATGAGTGATTCTGATTTTATTACTTCATAATGAATCAACTAAATAAGAATAAGTGTAAGAAGAAATTAAGTTGAAAGAATCGGTAACGGACATTACCTCTTCTTTGACGCCCCTCTTTGAGACCTCCTTTTAGGGCAGTGAAATTGGTCTTTGAAGAAGACAAATACATATAGGATGTTTATAGGGAAGTGTAGAAGAGAATTTGGCAGGTTTTGGCTGAGATTGAAGGCTCAAAGTGGTGTGAGGAAGAGAGGGAGGAGGTGCCCTTTTATAAGGGGTGAGAGGGGCACCTTTGAAAAAACTAAAAATATTATTTATTATAAAGTAATATTAGGTTTTTAATAGATCCAAATTGATTTTTTTCTAATATAAGGTGGGTATGGGTCTAAATCCTCTCATAAAATACAATTTAGACAAGTTTAGGGTTCTATTTTAACCTTATCATTTCCATTTAACTTTAAATTATATAATTTAACTTTTATTGTGTCTTCTTTTTTTCTTACGCTATAAGGTTAATAAACTTACAATAACAATCCAAAAGAACCCCAAGTTGTTTATTATTAATATATATAACCTTATCTAAGTCATTGTGCCGATCCTTATATTTTTAGGAATAAAATAACAATTAATAATATAATATTTGTTTTAAAAACTATTTTATGTCAATTTTTACACTATTTGGTAATTGATTTTTGTGAAAATATTAACAGAAAGATTAGTTCGAAAAAAGTTAATAAAATCAGTACTAACATGTCATATGAACCTATAAAATTAGTATAATTCATAAAAAGTCTCAAATTAAATTTATTTGGGTATTTATAACATCAATTATGTCAATATTTTATTAATAAGTTAATTACTGCATCATCATTGTGTCATAAATGAATTAAACTATTTAATGTCTAAAAATTAAAAATAAAATATCATTATGTAGGAAATCTTTTTTATCTTTATAATGAATATTTATAGTCTAATTTACCTTATGTATATACCTATATTAAAAATGATTTTTTTATTAAGCTTTGATTTTTAACTATTTTAACCCTTCTTTAAATAAATTAATAATAAATGTCCTAATCTAATCCAAGTGGGCCTAAATGGTCATATTTTATTCATAAGGTTCTTTTTGGTCGAATTAAACTTATCCAATAGAATTAGGACATGTGTTAAGGTAATAATAATATCATTTTTACCCTTAATTACCCTATTTACTTTTAATCGTGGTAAAAAAAGTAAAAAGTTACTCTTCACCAAAAATTATTTTCATCTCATTAAACCACAATTTACATACTAACATAAACCGTGTCTCTATTATTTTTGAAATTCCATTCACAGAAGCGGTAAAATTAAGTTTTATGTGAATTTGGAAATTCTCCTAGGAGTTGGGTAAAAGATGATGAAAAGTTCAATAAAATTTTTATATATCTAAAATTATTATAAAATGACTCCAATGAATTGAATTGAACTTATATATGTATTATAAATAAATTTTGACCTAAAATAAATTTAAATAAAATAAATAATTATTTAAATAAAAAGTCGGTTTTTAAATAGTAACCCAATGTTTTCACTATTCACCAAAAATTGAAGGTTTTCAGAAAAATACCAAAATTTCACCCTAGGATAATTTCGATATTCCCAATCCAAAAATGAAGACCATTTTGAAAAATAAAATTTAAAAAATTTCAAAAAGTCGGTATTACTATTCATAACAACTAGTTTTAATAATATTTTAATAGCATATCGTTGTTTAGTGAAACTCGGTATTGCGTAAAATGCAAGCTATCGAGGAAGGCCGTTGTTGCATGTAAAGAAAGCCAAGATAGTGTTGTGTGTAGTGAAATATTCCTTCGATGATGTATATAACATAAAAAAAATATTTCTCATAAAAGTATCCGGTGTTACATTCCAGTTTGTGATAAATGTGGTAAAACGCATGGTGGGGAATGTCTTCTGAATTCTGGAAAGTGCTACCAATGTGGGAATATGGGACATAAGTCTCGTGATTGCACTAAAAAATATCCGGGTGATGGTAAGACCAAATTTTATTTACAGTAAGTGAAATGTTTCAAGTGTAATGAGTTGGGTCATTATGCAAACGAGTGTTCGAAAAAGAGCTCAAATGATGGGAAGCAGTCAGACTACAAGAAAAAAGGAGGGGTGAAATCCTTTTTTAACTACTTCAGCAGATGTTGGGCCAGAAAATGAAGTGGTATCAGGTAATTTGTTTGTTTTTTAAGATTATGTCAGTGTGTTGTTTGATTCAGGGTCTACATATTCTTTCATCTCTGAAAAATTTTCTAGTAAATTGGGAATTCCATCTCAAGAAATGACTCTTAATCTTGTGGTAAAAACACATGGGGAAATGTTGAGGAAAAAATAATTCATAAGAGTCTTCCTATCCTTATTCGTTGAAAGAACCTACTTGAAAACCTTATTGTTTTACCTCTAGTAGAGTTTGATGTTATCCTGGGTATGGATTGGATCTCTGTTTACCATGCTAAGATTGATTGTAGAGCTAAAGAAGTTTCTTTTCAGAAGGACTATTAGTTTGTGTACAAGAATGAACCCTTACTGTTTATAACATATCAAGAGGCTGAGAAACATGTAAAAGATGGAAATGAATGTTACCATGCACATATTATTGAAAACAAAGGAACCATTCAGATTAATGATGTGCCAGTGGTAAATGATTATCCTCATGTTTTTCCTGATGAGTTGCTTGGAATAATACCAGATCGGGAAGTTGAATTTACTATTGACTTAGTTCCTGATGCTAAGCTAATTTCAGAACCCCCTTATTGAATGGCTCAAATTGAACTTTTAGAGTTGGGGTAATTGCAAGATTTATTAGAGATATGTTTCATTCAACCTAGAACATCACCATGGGGTGACACTGTCTTATCTGTTAAAAAGAAATATGGTTCTATGAGACTTTGCATTGATTATAGAGCCTTAAATAACATCACTGTTAAGAAAAAATATCCTTTTCCTCGTATCGATGATTTGTTTGAACAGCTCCAAGGAGCTCACGATTTTTAAAGATTGACCTGAGATCGGGGTACCATCAGTTCAAGGTAAAGGAAGCAGATATTCTGATCACCGTGTTTCGTACAAGATATGGCCATTATGAATTTGTAGTAATGCATTTTGGGCTTACCAATTAACCTGATGTATTCATGGACCTTATGAATATAATTTTACATGAGTTCTTGGATAAGTTTGTGGTTGTTTTCATTAATGATATTTTGGTGTCTTATAAAAGTAAAGAGGAGCATGAAAGTCATTTAAGGGTTATTCTGAAAACCTTAAAAGAAAGAAATTCTATGGGAAATTCATCAAGTGTGAGGTTTGGTTGCAAAAAATTTCTTTCCTTGGTCACATTGTTTCTAAAGATGGGATAACTGTTGAATCTGAAAAAACAAAGGTTGTTGAAGACTGTCCAAGACCCAAAAATGTAACCAAGATTTGTAGTTTTCTTATTTTGGCAGGCTGTTACCGATGTTTTGTTAGAAATTTTTCCCTGTTATCTAGTCCAACGAATAAGCTAACTAGGAAGGGTGTTAAGTTTATCTGGACAAAATAATGTGATAATTATTTTCAGGAATTGAAAAGAAGATTGGTGAATGCTCCAGTTTTTGCACTACCTTCCAGGAATGGAGCGTTTATTATCTACAGTGATGATTCATTGAAAGGACTTGGTTGCATCCTAATGCAGATTGATCTGGTAATTTCTTATGCTTCACGACAGTTGAAAACTCATGAGGTAAATTACCATACACATGATTTGGAATTAGCTGCTGTTGTTTTTGCTTTAAAAATTTGGAGGCATCATTTGTATGGTGTAAGGTATAAAAAATATACCGATCACAAACGTTTAAAGTATGTATTCACTCAGAAAGAATTGAACATGAGACAGAGGAGATGCCTAGAATTATTCAAGTTTTATGATTGTACAATTCATTACCATCTGGGAAAATCAAATAAAGTGGCTGATTCTTTGAGTTGAAAAATATTTTTTTAATTTCATTAATGTCTTGTGTTGTACGCTATACCAAAAAGAGTTTGCACAACATGCATCCTTGACTTTCCTTGCATTACATGCAATCACAACCTTCCTCGATAGCATTTGTAGTACGCAATACCGAGTTTCACTAAACAACGATATGCTATTAAAATATTATTAAAACTAGCTGTTATGAATAAGTAATAACCACTTTTTTGAAATTTTTAAATTTTTTCAAAATGGAATTCATTTTTGGATTCGGAATATCGAAATTAGCTTAAGGTGAAATTTTGGTACTTTTCGGATAACTTTCATATTCGGATGAATAGTGAAAATTACTAAATTTTAATTAAAAACAACTTTTTTAATCGAAATAATTAATAGTGATAAATTATTAATTTGAGTGGTTTTAAATTATATTTAGAATATATTTTTACAATTTAATACAATGTTGTTCATTGGATGTAATTTCACATTTAAACCAGACATAAACAAGTGTCAATATTTTAATAGTTATTATCTCTTAAGAACACACTATTTCTTTTGACGACGGGAATTAATTTTTAAATTAATTAATGCAACTGATATGTTTTTAATTTGTTAAAATAGACATCATTTTTTAGTTCATAATATCAAATATAGATTAGGCTGAATTTTTGGTATTTTTTTTGAAAACATTCAATTTTTGATGAATAGTGAAACCACTAAGTGGTAGTTAAAAAAACTGAAATTTTCATAAAACATAATTTTACCGCTTCTGTGAGTGAAATTTCAAAAATCCGAGAGACACGGTTGATGTCCGTAAGTAAAATTTGCTTCAATGAGATGAAAATAATTTTTGGTGAATATTAACTTTTTACTTTTATTTACCACGGTTAAAAGTAAATAGGGTAATTAACGGTACAAATGATATTATTATTACCCTAACACATGTCCTAATTCTATTGGACAAGTGTAATTCGACCAAAAAAACCCTAGGAATTAAATATGACCATTTAGGCCCACTTGGATTAGATTAGGACATTTATTGTTAATTTATTTAAAAAACGGTTAAAATAGTTAAAATCAAATTTTAATAAGTAAATCATTTTTAATATAGGGTTATACATAAGATAAATTCTACTATAAATATTCATTAGAAAGATAAAAATATTTCCTATATAATGGTATTTTATTTGTAATTTTTAGACATTATATAATTTAATTAATTTATGACACAACGATGATGCAGTAATTATCTTATTAATGAAATATTGACATAATTGATGTTATAAATACCAAAATAAATATAATTTGATACTTTTTATGAATTCAACTAATTTTCTAGGTTAATATGACATGTTATTTTTGATATATGTAACATGGTTCTAACTTATCATTCTGTTATAAATTTCATAAAAAACATGTACCAAATAGTGTCAGAATTGACATAAATTAGTTTTTTAAAAAAATATGATATTATTAATTGTTATTTAATTCCTAAAAATCTAAGGATCGGCCAAATGACTTAGATAATGATATATATATTAATAATAAACAACTTGGGGTTTGTTTGTCTTGTTATGGTAAGTTTATCAACCATATAGTGTAAGAAAACAAAAAGACACGGTAAAAGTTAAATTATTTAACTTGGAGTTAAATCTAATTGATAAGGTTAAAATAATAACCTAAACTTGTATAAATTATATTGGATTAGAGTCTTTCGACCCATACCCACTTAACTTCGATGTAAGACCCTTTGGAACCATTATAAACCGAATCTGACCTTAATATAAAATAATATTTTGAGATTTTCCTAAGGTGCCCTTCTCCTCCCTTATAAAAAGGCACCTCCTCCCTCTACTCCTCACACCAATTTGAGCACTCGAGCATGGCCAACCCCTGCCAAAAACACTTCTCCACTTCTCTAGTATCATCCTAGAGGTCTTGGTCTTCTTCAAATACCATCCTTAGGTCTTTAAGTGGAGGTTAAGTGAAGGCGCGTCAAAAGAGGTAATATCCATTGCCGATCTTTTTCAATTTCTTTCTTCTTCAACTTCTTCTTCTTTAGTTGTTTCATGATAAAGTAATAACATAAGTATTTCTTATATACTGATATGTTATTATAAATATGAAACAACTCTAGTTAACCTGATATCCATCCTACAGAAAAAAGAAATCACCGCGCGTGCGTACGTACGGAATACCGTCTCCACGCCGTGGTGTAATCTATTTTCCACCACCACCTTACTTGGATGGGTATAATGGTGTAAATAATGACTATATATGACTATTATAAAGTGATATTGATTCTGAAATAGTATACATACACTAAAATACAATTCAACGATCATGAAAACGATATCATCGCTCGTGCGTACGTACAGACTACCGTCTCCGCGATGCGATGGGATTCATTCTCCACGTTAACCATTCATGAATGATTATAAAGTATATATAATAAGTAGTCATGACATATATGACATAATAATACTACTAGATTTATGTATATATATATTTATGTCATCTACTTAATTCCACTCAATTCAATAAGGAAACAAAAACAGTGTTCATGCGTACGTACGTCCTACCGTCTCCATGAACGGTGTATTTCTTTCCATTTATCGATCCATTATATATATGTATATTCTGAATATATATTATATATAAATCATGTTTTATATGCTGGAATTAAGTAATCATGATCTAAGTAATCATATGAATAATTACAAGTTAAAACACGAACGACAAATGAGACGATTTTACCCAAAACGCTACTTTAACATGAATTTAAAAAAGAACAGGTAATATAATGTCATAAGTGAACCATATATGATATAATAACAATGAATATGATTCTTTAATAAGTCAATGACATTATTTAAATCATTATACAGGAGGTTAGGACACTTACGAAGCAAATCGGACCTAAGGTAAGGGAAATATCACAATCTCATTTTTATCTGAGATTGTTTATACTTTAGTATTTACTGGGGTGTATTTTATCATCCACATACATGTTTCCTCAATATGTACTATTATCTATATCCACCTAAAATTTTTTAAATCCAATTTTACCCTTCGGTGAGTTTATAGTAAATAATATGAATGGAATCTTTTGTCATTTTTCGTACGAGGTACTTTTTGAATTTTCTGACAAAAGTACGAGAAGAATGTTTTCTTTAACTTATACGGCATGAATGGATTTTTAAAACATTATTTCCAAGAAGCATACTTTACAAGTTTTCAAGTTTATTTTTAATCAACATCTTTTAGTTTAAAATTTGATGACATGTTAAGAAAGGAAAAGTGTTTTTGAAGTAGAAAGGATATTTTCCTTAATAATTGAGTTCATGTGTTTTATCAAAATTATTTTCCATCAAATATAATAAAGGGTTCTGTTTCTATCCCTATTATTAAATTGATTTGATTATGCTGTGATGGAAATGTTTTTATGAATTCCTTTATCTTATATGAATTGTTTTATGATGACATGTTGTTTAAGAATCCCATTTTTATTACATGGGTTATGCAATGATGTATGATTTATGAATTTGTGGCACACATAAGAATGGTATCATTATGAGATGGGTGGGACCTATATATCCCTCCAATGCATTGGGTGAAGATTTTATATCTCATGAGATAGACATGGCTGGAATGGTAGGTTATATCGGTTCAGTGAAATAGGACTGAAACGAGGGTGACCCGGTTCAGAAATGGACTTTGTCTACTAAGATAGTCTTGGCAATGAGTCTTGACTAATAAGATATGATTCTCTATGATTATGTGTGTATGCCACAAAGTTTCATGTTTTAAGTTATGATTATTGGGATTACATTTCACTACTATGATTTATCCCATGTTATGAAATTATGATCTCTTTTGCAGGTTAATATTTCCAAAAGATATGTTCTTATGAATATGATGTGATTGATATTTCTTTTGTTTACCCTTAATGAGCATTTGAGCTCACCCATTTTATGTTTTCTTTTCCCCAGGACATAAAGAATGGATTTAGGTTTAAAAAACGAAGATCTTTATGGGACATGTTGAAGATCTTTCACCACGATTAGAAGATTATATTTCGAGTTTCCAAAGACACTAAACTATTACAGTACTTGTGTGTGTGTTTTTGTTATGTACTATGTATTCCGCAAATGTAATGTAATGTCCATGTACATCAGGCTTCGGGTCACTACAGTTGGTATTAGAGGGAAGGTTTAGTCAACCTTTGGAAACTAGGATGTGAGAACGTTAGTGAGGTCACTAGAGACATTTCTAAGGTATGTCTAGGGATGTTCCTTAGGATAAGTATATGTATAGGATATAGTCCTAGGACTATGGTAACGATCTTAGAATTTAACCTATGATGTTAGATATTAAGGGTACTCCCCCTTTACTATGTTGTTTTCCCTAGCATGATTTTTTCCTCTCACAAGATTCTTTTTGTATTTTAGTAAATGGAGTGAACCAGAAGGAATTCTAGTAACATTGAATCCAATGGACAAATGGGTGACTATGAGCAACAAAATTGTGTAATTCCTAGAGAGAAATATATTGTGATTATGCCGAATCAGTCATCGTGATATATGATTAACAAGGTGAAATTTAGTGGTATGCCTAATTCATCAAAGAAGAGGAAGATAAACTATTATGCATGTTCGCATATTGAGGAGCATAAAGAAATGTAGATTGAGATTTCTAAAGAAGGGAAGAAGAACCTTGAGGAATACCTCAATGTAAGAGACTGATGTTAGCTGTGTGGAGGAAAGGGTCATAGAGTGACAGACTGTTATGGAGTTCAATGTCTTATTTGTGGAGAATATGGGCATTACCCAACTCAATGCCCGGACGAAAAAAGTTACTTCTAAATCAAGGAAGGACTTATTCCAGGACAATCATTGAAGTGGATGGACTGAAGTGTTTATGTATTGGTATTCAAGAATAATGTTGTTGAGGTACTTTTATGGTGTATTGAAATATTTATGTATTGGTCTATTGTGGTTTTCAATAATTTTGAGGTACCGGTAACCATGAAAAGTGATTCAAATATTTTGGAATGTAGATGATATGCGCATAATGAAGGGATAAGGAGAAAATGAAATGTTTGACATTATTCATGAGCTCATGATTGATATAAGGACTAAGTGATATCATGGTTTGAGTATATATAATTTTTAGGATTTTGGTATGTGGAAAGTGTTAACTTTTAACTGCATTCATGTTTTCACTATAGTTCAATGGGTATTCAAGAGAATACATGATTAAGGCCTTTGAATGTTTGGAATGTAACCAACAAGACATATCTTATATGGGGATCAACGATGGTATTAAATCTCTGATAATCGTTTTCACTATATTATGAGAGTGGAATGCAGTATTATGGATAAGCCTAAAGATTGGAATGGATTATGTTGGACATAATTTAGTATTGTTTAAGGATAAAAGTTTTTTCGATATTATTAATGGGATGTTATAGTAATATAGTTTTAGAAAAAGGACAACCTGCAGGACGGGCGAAAACCCATCGCGTCAGACAAGGCCGTGGGAATCGAACCCACAACCGAAGTGTGACTGGCCTTTATCGCCTACCACTGGCCTACAAGAAGTCCTTGTTTAGTAGAAACTAGTTTTATTATGATATAATAAGTATAAGTCCATTTTAGGAACCATATATGATTAATCTCACTATGGATCGACTTATGTATATTTAATAACTTTTGCTAACCTTTTGTTTGAGACAGATGGAATGACCCGTCATTCTATCACATGATCTGCTAACACATCACGAATAAAAAATTCAACATCATTTCTTTAAGAGATTAAGTGGAAATTGTTCAAGGTACGAAAATCAGTGAGATTGTACCAAAATAATGTAAGTATTTATTCTAATTAAAATTATTCAACTTTACGGAAATGATCTTGAAAACCAAAAATGTTGTCCTAGTGCTCATATATCTAATGAATCAGATGGTACCTTAGATCGTCACAAATTGATGGATTTGTGATTACTGGCATTTCCATAGCCATGTTCTCTACCACTCTCCATCAAAACATGATAGTTATATTTCTCTTCCATATCCATATTTTAACCTATGTGGAAACCCAGTGATTAGTTTATTTGGGTAACCTTTATGTTTCATACTTTTGTTTTTAAAGATTGGTTTTGGAATTCCTTTTTACGATGTGGGTTTCTATCAATGAAACTTTCGAATAGTACAACATTTATAACCCCGACGAATTTCGAGGGCGAAATTCATTTTAAGGGGGGTAGAATGTAACACCCTGAGATTTTATGAAAAATATTTTTTTAATTTCATTAATGTATTGTGTTGTATGTTATACCAAAAGAAGTTTGCACAAAACGCATCCTTGACTTGCCTTGCATTACACGCAATCACAACCTTCCTCAATAGCGTTTGTTGTACGCAATACCAAGTTTTACTAAACAACGATATGCTATTAAAATATTATTAAAACTAGTTGTTATGAATAAGTAATAACCACTTTTTTGAAATTTTATAAATTTTTCAAAATGGACTTCATTTTTGGATTCGGAATATCGAAATTAGCTTAAGATGAAATTTTGGTACTTTTCGGATAACTTTCATATTATGATGAATAATGAAAATTACAAAATTTTAATTAAAAACAACTATTTTAATCGAAATAATTAATAGTGATAAATTATTAATTTGAGTGGGTTTAAAGTATATTTAGAATATATTTTTACAATTTAATACAATTTTGTTCATTGGATGTAATTTCACATTTAAACCACACATAAACAAGTGTCAATCTTTTGATAGTTATTATCTCTTAAGAACACGCTATTTGTTTTGACGATGGGAATTAATTTTTAAATTAATTAATACGACTGATATGTTTTGAATTTGGTAAAATAGACATCATTTTGGAGTTCATAATATCAAATATATCTTAGGCCTAATTTTTGGTATTTTTCTGAAAACTTTCAATTTTTGATGAATATTGAAACCACTAAGTGGTAGTTAAAAAAACTGAATTTTTCTTAAAACTTAATTTTACCGCTTCTGTGAGTGAAATTTAAAAATTCCGAGAGACACGGTTGATGTCCGTAAGTAAAATGTGGTTCAATGAGATGAAAATAATTTTTTGTGAATAGTAAATTTTTACTTTTATTTACCACGGTTAAAAGTAAATAGGGTAATTAACGGTAAAAATGATATTATTATTACCCTAACACATGTCCTAATTCTATTGTAAAAGTGTAATTAGACCAAAAACAACCCTAGGAATAAAATATGAACATTTAGGCCCACTTGGATTAGATTAGGACATTTATTATTAATTTATTTAAAGAAGAATTAAAATAGTTAAAATCAAAGTTTAATAAGTAAATCATTTTTAATATAGGGTTATACATAAGATAAATTCTACAATAAATAATCATTAGAAAGATAAAAATATTTCTTACAAAATGGTATTTTATTTTTAATTTTTAGACATTATATAATTTAATTTATTTATGACACAACGATGATGCAGTAATTATCTTATTAATGAAAATTGACATAATTGATGTTATAAATACCCAATTAAATATAATTTGAAACTTTTTATGAATTCCACTAATTTTCTAGGTTAATATGACATGTTATTGTTGATATAAGTAACTTGGTGCGAACATATCATTCTGTTATAAATTTCATAAAAATCATGTACCAAATAGTGTCAAAATTGACATAAATTAGTTTTTTAAACAAATATTATATTATTAATTGTTATTTAATCCCTAAAAATCTAAGGTTCGACCAAATGACATAGATAAGGATAGATATATTAATAATAAACAACTTGGGGTTATTTTGGCTTGTTATGGTAAGTTTATCAACCATATAGTGTAAGAAAACTAAAATACACGGTAAAAGTTGAATTATTTAACTTAGAGTTAAATATAATTGATAAGGTTAAAATAATAACCTAAACTTGTCTAAATCCTATTGGATGAGAGGAGTTCGACCAATCCCCACTTTATCTTCGATATAAGACCCTTTGGAACCATTATAAACCGAATTTGACCTTAATATAAAATAATATTTTGAGATTTTCCTAAGGTGCCCCTCTCCTCCCTTATAAAAGGGCACCTCCTCCCTCTCCTCCTCACACCAATTTGAGCATTCGAGCTCGGCCAACCCCTGACAAAATCTCTTCTCCACTTCCCTAGTATCATCCTAGAGGTCCTGGTCTTCTTCAAAGAGCATCCTTAGTTCTTTAAGTGGAGGTTAAGTGAAGGCGCGTCAAAAGATGTAATATCCATTACCGATCATTTTCAATTTCTTTCTTCTTCATATTCTTCTTATTTAGTTGTTTCACGATAAAGTAATAACATCAGTATTTCTTATATACAGAAAAGTGATTATAAATATGAAACAACTCTAATTAACCTGCTATCCATCCTACGGAAAAAGGAAATCACCGCAAGTGCGTAAGTACAGAATACCGTCTCCACGTCATGGTGTAATCTATTTTCCACCACCACCTTACTTGGATGGGTATAATGGTGTAAATAATGACTATATATGGCTATTATAATGTGATGTTGATTCTGAAATAGTATACATACACTAAAATACAATTCAACGATCATGAGAACGATATCATCGCTCGTGTGTACGTACAGACTACCATCTCCACGACGCGATGAGATTCATTCTCCACGTTAACCATTCATGAATGATTATAAAGTATATATAATAAGTAGTCATGAAACATATGACATAATAATACTACTGGATTTATGTATATATATATTTATCTCATCTACTTAATTCCACTCAATTCAATAAGGAAACAAAAACAACATTCATGCGTACGTACGACCTACCGTCTCCATGAACTGTGTATTTCATTCCATTTATCGATCCATTATATATATGTATATTCTGAATATATATTATATATAAATCATGTTTTATATTCTGGAATTAAGTAATCATGATCTATGTAATCATATGAATAATTACAAGTTTAAACACGAACGACAAATGAGACGATTTTCCCCAAAACACTACTTTAACATGAATTTACAAAAGAATGGGTAATATAAAGTCATAAGTGAACCATATATGATATGATAACAATGAATATGATTCTTTAATAAGTCAATGACATTATTTAAATCATTATACAGGAGGTTCGGACACTTACGAAGCAAATCGGACCTAAGGTAAGGGAAATATCACAATCTCATTTTTATCTGATATTATTTATACTTTAGTATTTACTGGGGTGTATTTTATCATCCACATCAATGTTTCCTCAATATTTAGTATTATTTATATCCACCTAAAATTTTTTAAATCCAATTTTACCCTTCGGTGAGTTTTTAGTAAAAAATATGAAAGGAATCTTTTGTCGTTTTTCGTACGAGGTACTTTTTGACTTTTCCGACAAAAGTATGAGAAGAATGTTTTTTTAACTAATACGGCATGAATGGATTTTTAAAACATTATTTCCAAGAAGCATACTTTACAAGTTTTTAAGTTTATTTTTAATCAACTTCTTTTAGTTTAAAATTGTATGACATGTTACGAAAGGAAAAGTGTTTTTGAAGTAGAAGGGATATTTTCCTTAAGAATGGAGTTCATGCATTTTATCAAAAAAAATTTCCATCTAAGATAATAAAGGGTTCTGTTTCTATCCCTATTATTACATTGATTTGATTATGTTGTGATGGAAATATTTTTATGAATTCCTTTATCTTATATGAATTGTTTTATGATGACATGTTGTTTAAGAATCACATTTTTATTACATGGGTTATGCAATGATGTATGATTTATGAATTTGTGGCACACATAATAATGGTATCATTATGAGATGTGTGGGACCTATATCTCCCTCCAATTCATTGGGTAATGATTTTATATCTCATGATATAGACATGGCTAGAATGGTAGGTTATACCGGTTCAGTGAAATAGGACTGAAACGAGGGTGACTCGGTTCAGAAATGGACTTTGTCTGCTAAGATAGTCTTGGTAATGAGTCTTGGCTAATAAGATAGGATTCTCTATGATTATGTGTGTATGCCACAAAGTTTCATGTTTTATGTTATGATTATTGGGATTACATTTCACTACTATGATTTATCCCATGTTATGAAATTATGATATCTTTTGCAGGTTAAGATTTCCAAAAGATATGTTCTTATGAATATGATGTGATTGATATTTCTTTTGTTTACACTTACTGAGCATTTGAGCTCACCCCTTTTATGTTTTCTTTTCCCCAGGACATCAAGAAAGGATTTATGTTTTAAAAAAAGAATATCTTAATGGGAGATGTTGAAGATCATTCACCACGATTAGAAGATTATATTCCGAGTTTCCAAATACACTAAACTATTACGGTCCTTGTGTGTGTGTTTTTGTTTTGTACTAAGTATTCCACAAAAGTAATGTAATGTCCATGTACGTCAGGCTTCGGGTCTCTACAGTTGGTATCAGAGGGAAGGTTTAGTCAACCTTTGGAAACTAGGATGTGATAACGTTAGTGAGATCCCTAGAGACATTTCTAAGGTATGTCTACGGATGTCCCTAAGGATAAGTATACATATAGGATATAGTCCTAGAACTATGGTAATGATATTAGAATTTAACCTATGATGTTAGATATTAAGGGTAATCCCCCTTTACTATGTTGTTTTCTCTAGCATGATTTTTTCCTCTCACAAGATTCATTTTGTATTTTAGTTAATGGAGGGAACCAGAAGGAATTCTATTAACATTGAATCCAATGGACAAATTGGTGACTATGAGCAACAAAATTGTGTAATTCCTAGAGAGAATGATATTTTGATTTTGCCGAATCAGTCATCGCGATATATGATTAACAAGGTGAAATTTAGTGGTATGCCTAATTCATCAAAGAAGAGGAAGATAAACTATTATGCATGTTCGCATGTTGAGGAGCATAATGAAAGGAAGATTGAGATTTCTAATGAAGGGAAGAAGAACCTTGAGGAATACCTCAAATGGAGGGACCGATGTTATCTATGTGGAGAAAAGGGTCATAGAGTGACAGACTGTTATGGAGTTCAATGTCTTATTTGTGGAGAATATGGGCATTACCCTACTCAATGCCCTGACCTAAAAAGTTACTTCTAAATAAAGGAAGAACTTATTCTAGGACAATCATTGAAGTGGATGGACTAAAGTTTTTATTTATTGGTATTCAAGAATAATGTTGTTGAGGTACTTTTATGGTGTATTGATATATTTATGTATTGGTCTATTGTGGTTTTCAATAATTTTGAGGTACCGGTAACCATGAAAAGTGATTCAAATATTTTGGAAAGTAGATGATATGCGCATAATGAAGGGATAAGGATAAAATGAAATGTTTGACAGTATTCATGAGCTCGTGATTGATATAAGGACTAAGTGATATCATGGTTTGAGTATATAGAATTTTGAGGATTTTGGTATGTGGAAAGTGTTAACTTTTAATTGCAATCATGTTTTCACTATGGTTCAATGGGTATTCAAGAGAATACATGATTAAGGCCTTTGAATGTTTGGAATGTGACCAACAAGACATATCTTATATGGGGATCAACGACGATATTAAATCTCTGGTAAACGTTTTAACTATATTATGAGAGTGGACTATAGTATTATGGATAAGCCTAAAGATTGGAATGGATTATCTTGGACATAAGTTAGTATTGTTTAAGGATAACAGTTTTTTTGATATTATTGATGGGATGTTATAGTAATATAGTTTTAGAAAAAGAAAAACCTGCAGGACGGGCGACAACCCATCGCGTCAGACAAGGCCGTGGGAATCGAACCCACAACCGAAGTGCGACTGGCCTTTATCACCTACCACTGGGCTACATGAAGTCCCTGTTTAGTAGAAACTAGTTTTATTATGATATAATATGTATAAGTCCATTTTAGGAACCATATATGATTAATCTCACTATGGATCGACTTATGTATCTTTAATAACGTTTTCTAACCTTTTGTTTGAGACAGATGGAATGACCCGTCATTCTATCACATGATCTGCTAACACTTCACGAATAACAAATTCAACATCATTTCGTTAAGAGATGAAGTGGAAATTGTTCAAGGCACGAAAATCAGTAAGATTGTACCAAAATAAAGTAAGTATTTATTCTAATTCAAATTCTTCAACTTTACGGAAATGATCTTGAAAACAAAAAATGTTGTCCTAGTGCTCTTATATATGATGAATCAGATGATACCTTAGATCGTCATAAATTTATGGCTTTGTGATTGCTGGATTTTCCGTAGACATGTTCTCTACCACTCTCCCTCAGAACATGATGGTTATATTTCTCTTCCATATCCATATTTTAACCTATGTGGAAACCCAGTGATTAGTTTATTTGGGTAACCGTTACATTTCATACTTTTGTTTATAAAGATTGGTTTTGGTATTCCTTTTTACGATGTGGGTTTCTATCAAAGAAACTTTCTAATAGTAAACCATTTTTAACCCCGACGAATTTCGAGGGAGAAATTCATTTTAAGGGGGGTAGAATGTAACACCCCGAGATTTTATGAAAAATATTTTTTTTAATTTCATTAATGTCTTGTGTTGTATGCTATACCAAAAGTAGTTTGCACAAAACACATCCTTGACTTGCCTTGAATTATACGCAATCACGACCTTCCTCGATAGCGTTTGTAGTACGCAATACCGAGATTCACTAAACAACGATATGCTATTAAAATATTATTAAAACTAGATGTTATGAATAAGTAATAACTACGTTTTTGAAATTTTGTAAATTTTTCAAAATGGACTTCATTTTCGGATTCGGAATATCGAAATTAGCTTAAGGTGAAATTTTGGTACTTTTCGGATAACTTTCATATTCTGATGAATAGTGAAAATTACTAAATTTTAATTAAAAACAATTTTTTTAATCGAAATAATTAATAGTGATAAATTATTAATTTTAGTGGTTTTAAAGTATATTTATAATATATTTTTACAATTTAATACAATTTTGTTCATTGGATGTAATTTCACATTTAAACCAGACATAAACAAGTG